>OY740801.1:16005021-16605021 GCA_963514005.1 Raja brachyura | reverse complement strand
CCATGAATTGCCAAAAGTGAATGTGCAGTTATAGCATGCAATTAGGAAGGCAAACCATACATTGCCCTTTCTTGTAAGAGAATTTAAGTACAGCAATCTCACTGCATTTATAAGGGCCTTATTCAAACCGCACTTCGAATATCGTGCATAGGTCTAGTGTTCCTTCTTAAGAAATGACATGTTTGTGACAAAATGGCTTATCAGATTGATCCTTAGGATTGAACAAGTTGTCCCTTTGAGAAGAGGTTAAGTACAGTGGCCAATATTCCCCTAGTTAAGAAGAATGAGAGAAAATCTCAAGAATGTTGTATATTTCGTTATGGAACCTGGCAGGATTACGTAGAGGTGGCATTTCCCCTTGCTGGAATGTTTAAATGTAAGGATCACAGTCTCAAAATAAATGGCTGGCCACTCAGAACTGAGATGAGGAAAATTTCTTCATGGATCCTTAGTTATATGGAGACCCAGTCATTGCATATATTCAAGTCTGGGACTGATACATTTTGGAAACTAAGATAACCAAGGAATATGGGTAGTACAAGAAAGCGGCACAGAGGTAAAATATTAACCATGCTCTTAATGAATGGTAGAGCCCACTGAATGAGTTTCTCCAAATTCTATTTGTTAAGCTCTTAGGTCAGCCCAAGGCTCTACTGCAAGCTATCTTCAGGGATTGAATATATTTTTCATGGCATTGTTTTTTGAGTGGTCGCAGATTAATATCTCAATTTTTTAACATGGACAAAGTGTATTGTGCCCATATTTATAATATCCAATGAATCTCATTTAACTAATCGAAAGTTAAGGCTCATATCTTTTCCCTTTTCACATTGGTAAAAAGCAGTCATCACATTACATTATTGCAGACCACAGCCAGGTGAAAGACAATACGTACATTTTTTTGTGTAGTCAGGGTTTGGGAGTTTGATGACAAGACATTTTACGAATCTCTAGAACTGCATGCAGCCTTTCATTTTTCATCAAACTTTAGGGAGGAGCCCTCTGGTTGGGCTAAGAAGCCAATATATTTATGCACTGGACACAAAAAGCTGGAGTAACTCAGCAGGACAGGCAGCATCTCTGAAGAGAAGGAATGGGTGACGTTTCAGGTCGAGACCCTTTTTCAGACTGAAGAAGGGTCTCGACCCGAAACGTCACCATTCCTTCTCCCCAGAGATGCTGCCTGTCCTGCTGAGTTACTCCAGCTTTTTGTGTCTATCTTCGGTTCAAACCAGCATCTGTCGTTCCTTCCTACATATTTATGTACTGGAGATGTGCCCACAATTGTAGTCTCAGCTTGAATACAAACTAGATGCAATAGACTGAACAAACTGAAGGATATAATTAAATTAGATTATCCTCTGCAGGAGTTCTCATGAAGCTTTCTATCCACGTCACGTCAAACCTCAACACCAAATTTTGAATTCTACTGCTATCTGGCTTTTTAACATGGCAGCATTTCTCCATGCAACAGAAAGTAGTAATTAACTAATTAGAAAGAGAAACAAAAAAAAATCCCACTAGGCCTGTACAATAAAGTAGTCGCATCACTCACCAAATCTGACCGATGTTCACCAACGAATGATACAGGATCCATAAGATGAACATGATAATCATATTGGCACATCCCGTGACCAATACAAACACCGATAGTCCCATTCCCAGCAAAGCAATATTGTTTAGATGTATGTCCATGTCAGACCAATCCAGGAACCACAGAATTGTTGGTGCATAACTGAAAGCTTCAATGCCAACTTTACCCCCAGCATATTGTTGAACCTTCCTTAAATACAGATGGCTTGGTAGCAATCCTTCCTTTCCCAGTAACTGCCTGTTTTGGTGGTAAGCAACAGAAAAGGCCATGACTGAAAAAAAAAAGAGAATTATTAGTGAATAACATTGAATGAACCACAACATAAATCACACGTAAATTTATCTTAACCTCTTGGAACACTGACACACTTGACATTATATAAGACGGTTGGTGATAACAATTGCTCAACACTTTGGTCAAAATAAAAATTATCTTGCCAAAAATGTCTGTCTAGTACTATTGCCAGATTCAAAGTCGTGTTCTTAGATTGGATTTTGGTTTAAGAAACAAATATCAAGAATTACAACACTACACAAATCACTTCCAATTGAAAATAAGTCCACTACAAAAGGAAAGTAGGAAACTTTCTACGAGTTGTACAAAGTCAACATTTTTTGTACCGGTTTCATCATGTCTCACACACCAATACAGGGATGAGCCAGACATGCAGTACAATGGGTACATGGAGAACACATGCATGGTCCACAAAGGCAAGAGCCACTGATGTTGAAGCAAGCCTTGACAATGTTTGTCAAGCTCACTTTGTTATAACTTAAAGGAATCCCTTCCGGGAACCCCGGAAACTCTTGTTCCTATTCACCTCCAGTACATAGTTAAATCTTTAAGTGAGAGAAACATCATGGGGATTTTCTTTCCTAGTGTCATTTCTTTCTTTTTTTTTTACAGGTGTCATTTAGTTTCCAAGCCTCCCTGCTTCATTTGGTCATCCATAAATAAAAAAGACAAACTGGTTAGAGCAAACTTTTACCTCTTCCAAAATTAAATCCAAATTTAAATCACCTGTAACATGGGCATTACTATGAATATAATTTTCTGTAAAATTAAAGCTAGGTAAATTCTAAACTGATCTCAATTCATCGATTGATACTTCTGGATAAATTAAAGCAGTTTAGAGTCGTACCAGAAGCATTAAGGGTATTTGAACACCATGTCAATCCTGGGCTGGGTGAGCTAAACTGGGACTAGGAAACACATTTTAGTGGATGAAACACCCTTACAAAAATAAAAAAACTGTGGATGGTGTAAATCTGAAATAAAGACACAAAATGCTAGAAACACTCAGCAAGCCAGACACACTTTCAGTAGGAGAAACAGATTTAATATCGGGGAATCAAGTCGAACATCCATTGCAAATACCTTCTCTTGCCTTTGGCTTTTCACAAAAATACTTTTTTTTCTGAAACTATGCAATCACACTGAAAAGTGAATCACAACCTAGTTAAAGATTAATTTAGTACATTGCATGTATCAGAAATATTTAAACATTTTTTCCCTCAATATCTCAATGGCAACATTTCTGAAGAAATAATTGAGCAAAGGTTACAAAATGGAGAGTTCAGTTTAGTTTAATGTCATGTGCACCGAGGTACAGTGAGAAGCTTTTGGTGCATGCTATCCAGTCAGCAGAAAGATAATTACATGATTACAAGCGAGCCATTTACAGTGTACATATACATGATAAGGGAATACTGTTTAGTGCAAGATAAAGCCAGCAAAGTCCAATCAATGATAGTCCGAAGGTTACCAACGAAGTAGATAGTAGTTCAGCACAGCTCTCTGGTTGTGTTAGGATGATTCTGTTGCCTGATAACAGCTGGGAAGAAACTGTCCCTGAATCTGGTGGTGTGCGTTTACACACTTTTATACCTTTTGCCTGATGAGAGAGGGGAGAAGCGGAAGTGGCCAGGGTGCGACTCATCCATGATTATGCTGCTGGCCATGTTGAGGCAGCATGAGGTATAAATTGAGTCAATAAAAGGGAGGGTGGTTTGTGTGGTGGTCTGGGCTGCGTCCACAATTCGCTGCAACTTCTTGCGGTCTTGGATGGAGCTGTTCACAAACCAAGCTGTAATTCATCTTGATAAAATGCTTTCTATGGTGCATCTGTAGAAGTTGGGGATATTGTGAAACTTAACATTATTGCATAGTGAAGCAGTCAGTTAGATCACCCTTTGCAACAGTACACAAATCACTTCCAATTGTAAATAAATTCACAAAAGGAAAGTAGGAGACTTACTGTGTGTTTCACAAAGTCAACAATTTTCATTCAAGTTTCTCCCTGAGTGCAAGGAGGGAAGGTGTGCAGCCAGAGCTGGGAGTATGGAGTGCTGCCAGGGCTCTGGTCTGGAACACAAGGGGTCGGGAATGTCAGTAGGTTTGTGCTAAGAGGCAGGTATTAAGTACATTTCCTGTTCTCCTTAGTCACTGGGTCACTGAAAAATGTATTATATTACTACTTTGTAATGTGTAAAAATACTAATGAAATAATAGTGCATTTTGATATTGATAGTAACATCCAATAATCTGAAAAATCTATGGCTCAGGCACCGAAGTCCCAAAACCGCAGGATTACAGGAGTTTTACTGTAATCCCATACCTTATCAAAAAAGTACCACCAGGGCAAGTACAGGCAATCCCTGACTTACCTAACATCTGACTTACACAAGGGCCCCAGGGACGTAACCCTTACACAAATCTTGAAGCGTCTGTATCTTCTGCTTGGGAAAGTAAAAATAGTCCTTTGTTTCCACTTGACCATCACTTTAATTCTCCATCTCATTCCCACTCTGAAACTTCTGTGGCTTCCTGTACTGTTATAACAAGGCTTAAGGCAAGCTGCAGGAACTGTGCCTATCCTCCATGTGGGCATGCAGCGGGTTCCAAACTCAATATCAAATTGAACAACTTCCGCTCCCTCTCATAGATATTCCCTCCTCCTCCTCCCTTGGCTCTGTTAATGGAATACTCTTGCATCTCCTACTGTAGGAATATATTCAAAGTAGTGGTTCAGTGTTTCAACCATTCCATATTCCTGTTAATTTGCATATATCTTCCAGCAAGGAATCAAAATTTATTTTAACTCTTCTTTACCTCTTTATTCATTCACCGAAGATCTTACTGTCTGTTTTTATAATTCTTTCAAACTTATTCTCAACCTATCTCCTCCCTTCACTCTTAGCAGGTTTTTACAATTTTTGCAATCAGTCCCGCCACCTTATCCCTAACTTCAGAATAAAATATATATTTCTTAAGATTTATTACATATTCCCCTTAATGTCTACCACTGGTTATGTATCATCTTAATATTTTCTAATCTACCTTAGCCATTACTACCTTTATATTTGTGTGATTGCCTTATTTGTATTTCAGATATTTATTTCAAACTTCAGCTTCTCACTCTGAATTTGAAATTCTATCATATCATCACTCTTCCTCAGAGGATCCTTCACTAACTGATCATTAATTAATCCTACTCCCTGCTTGGTTCCACAACCTATTGTTCTAAGAAAGCATCCTAAATATATTCCTTGAAATCATCCTCAAAATCACCCTTCGCAATTTAATTTATCCAATCTTTTTGATGATTACAGCTGCCCATGATGATTGAAGTACCTTTCTTACACGACCCATTACTTTCAGGTTTATAATCTGTAACTATAAAGCGGATTACAGACAACTCACACCAGTGATTTATTTCTCTTGAAATCTCTTGCATTTGCCGAGGAGGCCACTGAGCACAAATGAGCTGCTGAATTTATTTACAATGTAAAAAGTGACTATGCTGTTCATTTCATATGTTGCCGTATTTGCAATCGCTTTATCAATGGAATGTATCCAGAAAAGAAACACTAGCAGGCAAAATGTACATTTCCTGGACACTCCATATGTGAACATACAGGAACATAAGATGTCGCTGTAGGCATTACAAGGGTTCACTGAAACATGTGGGACCAGGTTAGAGACTCCAGTGATACAAACCATAGCGACAGTAGAACAACTTGTGTAACTTCAACAAGCCTGAGGTGGACAAGGACAGAATGCCAATGTGCCAAATACCTAAACCCTTGCAAGTGTAAAAACTTGTAAAACCTGAAGAGAGCCAAATAGCGAATGACATGACAAATTACTCCGGGCTTGGCAGATATTGCACATTCAAAAGCTTTTCAAAAAAATTTACAAGGTAATAATTTAACATAAGAGAGAGAAAAGGAGCGATCAAGGCTGAATCCATTCCGCTGTCTTTCTATGACATTAGTTAGAGATCATGGATTTAATCCACCAGATCATTTAATAACCAAACTCCAAGGGTCAACAACAATTAAGTTTTGTACATCAATTTTAATAACCATCCTACACCATTAGTTACTAAGACACTGGATGCAAATTCCTGAAATAACTGTATGCATCATACTAACCCTCTGCATTCTCTCACTACATCTCAGAGAATATTAGGACTGAAGCATGCTAGTTTGCAATAAAAACAATTGCAGGGATTTTAAATACAATCTATATACCTGTAGTACGCATATCTTATTGATTAATCACAACCATTTCAATTAAAACATTTCTTACCCAGCTGGAAATAAATTTCTTTTCCTGTAAGTACTCTTCTTCAACGTCTCAACTTTCATTGTAAACCAAATTTATAATCGGTCCTTTTATTGACAATTACACTCCTCCCGTTTGCAGATATTTTCAAAACCAACCGTGGCTCTCCAATATGAGCAATCAGTTCCATCGACTGTTCTTGCCACTTTCACCTTTCCACAAACCTGCTTTCTTTTTATTCAGAACCTTTTCTTATAGCCTCTTTTGTTAACGTGCGAAAGAGACACAAAAGGGAAATGTGAAAAAAAGATTTTTATCTGCAGTGACCAACCCTACACAAAGAGGTGTCAGTCATTAATAGGATCCATTAACTTACACGGAAGATCAGCAAACAACTCCTGTTTTGTATCAGATGACAGGTTACTTTTAACTGGCAGGACCATTCAATAAAAAGTACAGTAGTAAAACTAGCTTATTACGTATCGTGTGCAGTATGTGTACTGCTATTGTTCTCTCAGCTGATATAAAAAGCAGCGAGATAATTGCGTGGTTGATAACTCAAAAGTTTTTCCTATGTAACGAATCCAAGTGCAAGATTACAGAGGCTACAGTTGCAAAATAAACAGCACAACCTCTTCCAGCTGCAGTATAGAAGTTGGAAGAAAGGAAACCTACATATTCTGCAAAATATTCAATTCGATGTATGTCAGGTACAAAATACAATAGGTTGTGTGTGAGGCTTGCTTTTAATAAAATATTTGAATAAATTGATTCATAACTACCTTACTGAAACACGTGTGGAAAAACTTAACTGAGCACCATCTACCTTTATATTTCCTCACTACTCAAAGCGTTTATGCAACCTATAATTATACTTTTTTTTTTAAGAGTGGTGTATGCATTTGAAATCCAGCTAAAATCATAAGTTATGCACCAGAGTATGTTTATTTTTCAAAGCAACTGCCTGAGCATTTATTTCATTGAAACAGAAAATGCAATAACAGACAGCTGGTCAGGCTGCATCAATGGAATCCACGCGATAATGTTTCGAGTTGATGTATTTGGTCAGAACTGAGGAATATTTGAAAGACACAGAATGAGACCAAGAGAAGGGAGAAGAGAACCAAAGGGAAAATCTGATAGGATGGGACAAGAAAGTGAGAAAAGGGATAATAATGCAAGGTGATAAAAAATAGTAAATGATGAGTGTAGCAATTAATTGGTTAGGAGGAGGTGCAAGTGGAAGAAGAAGGAGCAGAGGCAGAGAAACTGGGACAACAGAATGTAATCCTTGTAAGAAGTAAGATGGAAAAAATGGTCCAAGTAGCTAAAGGTATTATTAGGTTTTCAGAAGATACTAATCACTAGTCCAGCTTCTCAAATTGAGATGGCGAGGTTGAGAATGGGAAAGAAGATGCTAGAGCATATGACGGTGAGAGCAAGGAGGAAAGTGGCAACAAAGGTAATAAAAGTTTCCAATTCAATGTGAAAACGCACACCTCCAGATTAAGGGACAGTTTTATCCCAGCTGTAATCAGGCAACTGAACCATCCTACCACAACTAGAGAGCAGTCCTGAACTACTATCTCCCTCAATAGA
This sequence comes from Raja brachyura, assembly GCA_963514005.1. The sequence goes on along the minus strand of OY740801.1, from coordinate 16,597,259 downwards.
GACCCTCAGACGATCTTTGATGGATCTTTACTGGCTTTATCTTGCAATAAATGTCATTCATGTATCTTTACACTGTGGGTGGTTTGATTGTAATCATGTATCGTCTTTCCGCTAACTGGTTAGCACGCAACAAAAGCTTTTCAATAAGGGAATATCTTTGAACTATTAATATTTACTACATTAGCATTCTCCCTGGGACAACTGGGATCTGTATAACAATTATTGGTAACCTAGCTCATATAACATTTATACAGAACAACTCATTTTGCCATTTTATTAAGCAAAGGTCTGCCATGCTGCCACTTGAATGAAAGTGATCATGGCTGATCATCCACAATCAATGAGTTAAACTGCATTTCTCCATTTCATTCTATTCCCTGATTTATGTTTTGCATTAAAATGCTGAGCTAACAACATCACAGTCAATCTAGAAGACTTCTGAACATCAGTTATTGAGACAAGCAGCACCAAAACAGACTCTTCGGCCCAACCCGTCCATGTTTACTAGGTGTTTCTACTGAGCAAGTCCCATTTACATGTGTTTGGTCCGTATCCCTCTAAATCATTCCTTCCCATGTAGATGTCTAATTATCTTTTAGATGCCACCATTGTACTCACCTCTATCAGTCCCTCTGGCAGCTCATTCCATGCACAAACCACCGTTTATGAGTTGAAATTGCCCCTCAAGTCTTTTAAATCTTTCCCCTATCGTCTTAGACCTATGCCCTCTTGTTCTGGACTCCTCTATCCTGAGAAAAAGACTGTGACCATGCATCTTATCTATGCCTCACATGATTTAATATACCTCTATAATGCCATCCCTGAGGCTCATACGCGCCAGAGGAAAAAATCCAGCTTATCCACCCTCTCGCTATAACTTGTCAACTTTCACTTTTTTAAATTTTATCTAACCAGGTGTTAATGCGAAACCGGAATTAGTGCTGGCACAATGATAACATCCATTCTTGCAACCTTTTGGCTATCACAGTGTGGCCACGTACCAAGACAATTTTCAGGATTTGTTTTGGAGAAAAACAAAGAACAATTTAGTGCTCATGTTAATTGATAGCTCAAGGGAAAGTCTGTTTCCCGCAGAGAGAAAACCCAACATCATCAACTGAATCACTCAGAATGAAAGGAATGTCCCTGTGGTAAAAATGGCCAACCTATAAATTCTGAAGAGAACCTCTGTACGTCTTACACTCTTTGTGAGGTGATGCCTGCTCACATTATTGCAAATCACCCGTCAAGCTCCCATAGCCGTTTCCCAAGACCCTGTCAAGATCATTCTTTACCCCGTTTGCTGTAGAATCCTGTGAATTCCTCATCACATTTTCTCGTCTTCCTCCCTGCGGGTGAATGTTTAGCTTCCACTTCCTGAAACCAAAACCGGCCCATCTCAGCCAGTCAGGAAAAGTAAAGCGCTAAGACACTCAGCAGGTCAGGAACCATCTGTCACAAGAACATGTCAACTTCACAGATATTCAACAAATCCTCAGAATTAGGAAGGATTCAAAATTCAAAGCATCAGCGTGGTCTCCCAGTGGATGCTCCGTGACCTTCTGAATGCCTCTACTGTTTCTTGACTTCTAATGGCCTCAGATTTCTAACCAGGCAAGTTTCCTGACCTATTAAAAGTCACCTGCCAATTATTGCACAGAATAGGAAGTGCCTCGACTTTCTCTTAACATTCATACCCACTCCTGGCAGGCGACCTGAAAGCACTTTTCACAACTGTGTATTACCCCAAAGCATTTTAGGAACTGTGAAGTACTTTAAAAAAAATAGTCACTATGGTAAGGTAGGGGACATGGCAAAGGAAACCTCCTCCCAAGAAATGGTAGGAATTAAACAACTTGGCTGCAGATATGACCTTAAATTAAATAGATGTGGTAGTGGGTTCAGGTAAGAAATATGCATAGCACCAGGTAATAAGCAGATGTAATAGGCAATGGTAATAACACCAGGAGCAATATAAAGAATTTAAATGTAACAAGAAGAGACAGTGTACACAACAATAATAGTGTGGCAGCAAATACATCAAAGACCAAATGATAAAAATGTCAAAATTTAATACTGTTCATCTAAATCCATAAAGCATTTGGAACAAGATTGATGAATGACTGGCACAAACACAGATCTGAGCTAACAGCCATTAGAAGAACATGGTTACAAACGGATTGAGGCAAGCAAATTAAAATTCCAGGGTATTTGACATTTAAGGAAAAAGGCAGAATGAAAAATGAGATTGGAAGGTGATGAGCGAGGTAGCTTTGATAAAACATGGCAGTAGTGAGAAGGACCATGGCTCAAAGATCAGAAGAACAAGAAGGTACAAGGAGAAGAAAGAACTAATGTGTCTGATATATAACACTCGTCGCAGATGCTCTATTGTTGGACTATCAATCAAGAAACAATGGGGTTTAATGTGGCAATGCAATTAATTAAGCACTTTGCTGCTGAGGATTTGTGAATGTCCAAAACTAGAGCCTTAAGTTTAATGAAAATAATTACATGAGTACAGAGAGCAAGTTTGCTAGATTGAGAAATTAATTGAAAAGTATAACAGTAAAGGCATACACCGAGAAATATTTATCGTACTTCTGAATGAATAGGTATTCCACTGAAAAAGGTACATATGACCAGGAACATGATTGTTCACAGCTTATGAACCCATTATATTGAAATTAATGAACAATTTGCAAAGAATAAAAGTAGGCCTGAACATAAGGTGAATTTTAGAAACGAGCAACAGATAATTAAAATTGATAAGGGCAGAGTAAATGGAACATGAGAATGAAGAAGGAAGAAATACAAAGAAAAAGATGTGTGAAGGAGTATAAAAATGTCCACATTGGTGCCTTAAAACTACAAGAGAGTAGGTAATAATGCAGGATATGGAAATAGTGCAGACTTTAAACAAATATTTTGTATCCGTCTTCACAGTAGAAGATAATAACAGCATACCAAAAACAGTAGGTAACCAAGGGGCCACAGTGAGGACTTGAAACAATATTACTGAAGAAAAATACTTGTCAAATTAATATGACTGTGTCTGGCAAATCCTTTGCCACTGATAACTGTGCCCAAAGGTCCAAAAGAGGTGGCTACAGAGATATTGGATGAATTGAATTTTTTTTTTCCAAAATTAACTAGATTCTTTAAAAGTCTTTCAAATTGGTAGATGTAAATGTTCAAAAGATGACAAAAAAATCAGGGAACTAATGGCCAGTTAACCTAACATCTGTGGTTGGGTAAAATGCTGGAAACCATTATGAAGGAAGTGATAAAGAACACTTCAAGGGCATAACATGATTAAGCAGAGTAAACACGTATAACAGAGTATAACAGGAAAATTGTGATTAATATACATTAGAATGATAGGAAGATGTGACCAGCAGAGTGGTTAAAAAAAAGACCACAAAAACAGTGCATTTGGATTTTCCAAAGAGCATATGATAAGATGCTACATAAATATTACTGCACAGGATAACAGCTTGTGGCCTTATATGCATTGTTCAGAAGGATGAAAGGTAATCTAATTAAAACATACATGATTCTGAAATTACCTGACAGTACAAATGCAGTGAAAATATTGCTTCTCGGAGTCCAGAACTAGGGAGCATTGTTCCCTAATGAAGGTTACTTAAACAAGACAATACTGGAAGAATTCCTTCTCTCAAAGGTGTGTTGTTTGAATTCTCCATTTCAGAAACCTATGGAGACTGAATCATTGAATATATATTCAACTGTGAGACAGATGCTTGATGAGTCAAGAGAAACATAAACAGGCAAGAAAGTGGGTCTGAAACTGTGATCAGATCAGATCATAATTTTATTCAATTATGATAAGCTTTAATTCGCAATTTGAGAGGGAGAAGGTAAAATCGGAAGGGTGAGTATTGCAGTTGAACAAAGGGGACTATGGAGGCATGAGGGAGGAGCTGGCCAAAGTTGACTGGAAAGGGACCCAAGCAGGGATGACAGTGGAACAGCAATGGCAGGTATTTCTGGGAATAATCCAGAAGATGCAGGATCATTTCATTTCAAAGAGGAAAAAAGATTCTAAGGGGAGTAAGAGGCGACCGTGGCTGACAAGGGATGTCAAGGATAGTATAAAAATGAAAGAGAAGACGTATAACATAACAAAGATGAGTGGAAAGCCAGAGGATTGGGAAACTTCAACAGAAGGCAACTAAAAAGGCAATACGGGGAGAGAAGATAAAATACGAAGGTAAGCTAGCCAAGAAGATAAAGGAAGATAGTAAGAGCTTCTTTGGGTATGTGAAGAGGAAAAAATAAGTTAAACAAATGTGGGGTCCCTTGAAGACAGAAACAGGTGAATTTATTATGGGGAACAAGGAAATGGCACATGAGTTGAACAGGTACTTTGGTTCTGTCTTCACTAAGGAAGACACAAACAATCTCCCAGATGTACTCGTGGCCAGAGGGCGCTTGGGTGACGGAGGAACTGAAGGAAATTCACATTAGGCAGGAAATGGTGTTGGGTAGACTGATGAGCTGAAGGTTGATAAATCCCCAGGGCCTGGTGGTCTGCATCCCAGGATACTCAAGGAGGTGGCTCTAGAAATCGTGGACGCATTCGTTATCATTTTCCAATGTTCAAGAGACTCTGGATCAGTTCCTGCGGATTGGAGGGTAGCTAATGTTATCACACTTTTTAAGAGAGGGAGAGAGAAATCAGGGAATTATAGACGAGTTAGCCTGCCATCGGTGGTGGGGGAAGATACTTGAGTCGATTATTAAAGATGTAATAGCAGCGCATTTGGACAGCAGTAACAGGATCGGTCCAAGTCAGCATGGATTTGCGAAGGGGAAATCATGCTTGACTAATCTTCTGGAATTTTTTGAGGATGCGACAAGTAAAATGGACAAGGGAGAGCCAGTGGGTGTAGTGTACCTGGACTTTCGGAAAGCCTTTGATAAGGTCCCACATGGGAGATTTGTGGGCAAAATTAGAACACATGGTACTGGGGGTAGATAAAAAATTGGTTGGCAGACCGGAAATAAAGAGTAAAGATTAACATCCATGCCAATCATCAAGTAGGTAATTTGAACTAACCCCGTTTTATTTTCCCCACATTCCCAGCAACAGTCCCCAGATTCTGCCACTCACCCACACACTAGGGGTAATTTTACAATGGCCAACAAACTTCATATCCCACACATCTTTGGGATGTGGTAGAAAATGAGAACACCCCAATCAAATACACTCGTTCACATACTTTAATTAACAACAGATTTTCACACCTGTTATGTTTATCTGTAAATGTTAATTAAATTGGCATAATGTATCACTTCAATTTAATGAAATCATGCTATTTAAAAAATAGAAAGAATCAAAACCTCATGAGCTTTCAGCCCTGCCCGCACAATAGAACTACATCCAAACCAGTTGCGTTTTCAACTTAACTTGGGCAACATCAAGAGCATAGAAGCAATGCATGACTGCATGTAATTGAAGTCCTATGGGGTTATTTTTGCTGAACAAATTCTATTCCTGGAAATTCAGATGGCAGAAATGTAGAATGATTTTGTTCAGACAACGATTATGATTTCATGCTTTCAACTTAGTTCACGTTATTAGATTGTGCTGATTTAGCTAAAGGTTATAATCTCGAAGTAATGGATAGTCGATAAAACGTAGAAATTAGGAGAAATTTCTTCACACAGTGGGTGGTGACATATTGTAATTCTCGACCCAAGAAGGCTGTAGAAGCTTGTACTTAACGCCTGAGTTAATACATGTGTTCTGAGCAAAGTGATATATTTCTGAATATTCATGGAACCAAAGAATATTGCAGGAAAATGTTCTTACCAGTAGAGATACTTTCTGTATTCTATATTAAAAAGTTCTCTGACTTAAACTGGGAAGGCAAATTGACAAAGAAAATACAGTACAGAGATAGTTCAATTAAAGTGACAAATATATAAGCCTACCTAAAAATTGGAAGTAGTTTAAGTTCATTTATTGTCACATACACCAATTGATGCAGTGAAATTTGAGTTACCATGCAGCCACATAAATAAAATAAAATAAACAAACACTGTAGAATTTAATCAACGTTTCCCACTGTGAGGGAAGGCAACAAAGTTCAGTCATCTTCCTCTTGTTCACCCGTGGTCAGGGCCTATTGAGGCTTCCGCAGTCGCCGCAACGGCGGCCCGATGTTTCAGGCGCTCTCGCCAGGATGATCGGAGCTCCAGCGTCAGAAGAACACTCTCTGCGGCCTGGAGTTCCGAATCGGCTGCTTTCTACCGGAGAACGCAGCTTCCGAAGTCCACAGGCCGAGCAGGGCAGAGCTCCAACGCTGGCAATCCTCGGCGAAAGATCCCAGGCCTCTGCGATGTTAAAGTCAGCACCGCCCGCGGCTGGAAGCTCCGCAAACCACAGCTCCACGGTGTTAAAGTCGGCAAGCCCTCCGGAGCTCCAACACGGCGATCCCCGGTAAGTCATCGCCCGCTCCGCGATGGTAATTCAGTGCTGCGCCGCTGCTGAAGCTCTGGCCAGTCTCTGGCCAATCCAGATGGTAGGCCGTGAGGGGGGGGGGGGGGGGCAAAGATGTGGCTCGGAGAATAGGCGCATCCTCGACCAGGAAGTGACTGAGAAGATGGTTTCCCCTTCCCCCCACATAAAAAGAGACTAAATGACCTCCAAAAACAAACTTTTAGACAGACTGAAAATAACAAAAAGGATGAAAGAACAGACAGCTGCTGGCGAGGCTGCCACACTCGATGGCGTCACCACTCGGAGGTGAAATAGAGAAGAAATACGAGGTTTCTTAGAAGACAGCTGAGGTAAAATGCCTCTAAGTTCTACACTATCTGAAAACTACCAAAAATGAGTCTCCAAATGATCACACTAACAGTTAGGGTTTATGCATTATGTACAGAGAATTAAGAAAATTGCTTGTTTCCTGGATTATATGCATCAACCCACAACCACAGAGAGAGAGCTCACATACAAGTGGCACTAGTGTAGATGGGACATGTTGGTCGGTGTGGGCAAGTTGGGCCGAAGGATCTGTTTCCACGCTGTATGATTCTATATAGTAAATGTGTGGCCTTCCGAGAGGCCAGGAACAACCATTAAGTCCAGGAATCTTCAGTGTGTGTGTCACTCACTAATAGTTTCTTCATCGCTGAGTCTAAAGCATGCAATCCTGTCCAATAGTATCATATTGGTGCCTTCACTAGAAGGCCCACAGCAGCTCAAGAAAGTATCTCTACTGGTAACTCTACTGAATGACAATGATGAATGGCAAATAAACACTGGCCCTGTCAGCAATGCCCAAATCCGGAAAAGTGAATTAATAAAAAAACTATCAGAGACTGATGCAAGCCTGTAGGATTTCGATCTGAAACGTGGCTTCATGGGATAAGGAATTGTGCTGGGAAGAAGAACAAAAGTTTGAAATGCAGTAGTTGTAGGAATCCTAAAAGTAGGGTGTCAGATTCATGCTTAAATCAATGTACAGCTTGAGACACTGTGCAGAATAGAGGGTCCTCGATGGAATTGGGGAGGTCCAGAACAAGGGGTCACAGTCTAAGGATAAGGGGGAATTCCTTTAGGACCGAGATGAGGAAAACATTTTTCACACAGAGAGTGGTGAGTCTCTGGAATTCTCTGCCACAGAAGGTAGTTGAGGCCAGTTCATTGGCTATATTTAAGAGGGAGTTAGATGTGGCCCTTGTGGCTAAAGGGATCAGGGAGTATGGAGAGAAGGCAGGTACAGGATACTGAGTTGGATGATCAGCCAAGATCATATTGAATGGCAGTGCAGGTTCGAAGGTCTGAATGGCCTACTCCTGCACCTATTTTCTATGTTTCTATGAATGGGAGCTCTGTTCTAGTTTAGCAGGCTGCACTACAGCAGTACAGTGGCGCAATTGGTCGATCCTGTCCTCGGATGCTGTCAGTGTGAAGTTTGCACGTTTTCCCTGTAAGTGCGTGGGTTTACTCCGGGTGCTCCGGTTTCCTCCCATATCCCAAAGACGTCTGGGAAGCGAGGATCCATGGAAGAACTCTTTTTCTTTAACCAAGTGTGGTTGAGATCTGGAACACACTGCCTGAAGTGGTGGAGGAGGCAGGTGCTGTCGCTGCATTTAATAAGCACTTTCTTTGTCAAGGCATTAAAAGCTATGGATTAAAAGGTGGGATTATTACAGATGGGCAGTTGATTGTTGGCATAGACATGGTTGGCAATAGGACCTGTTTCAGTATTATATGACAAGGAAATGTAATAATGACATTGACAATGAATTGCTTCAAGTAAAATGCACAGTGCTCTATGAACGCAACAGGTCATGCAATCTCTGTGGAAATGGACAGGTGACATTTTGGGACAGGACCATTCTTCAGACTGATAGTGTAGCGGGATGAAAGATAGAAAAAGAGGTCTGAAGGCAAGACAATGCCTGGCAAGTGATAGGTGGATACACCTCTTCTCGCCCTACCTCTTGCAAGGACATCATCCCTTACTCTCAATTTCTCTGTCCCCGTCGCATCTGCTCCAAAATGAGGCTTTCCAATATGTCCTCTTACTTCATTAAACATGGTTCCCCCCACTGTTGTGGATAACAAAAGGATATATGGATACGAACAGTGGAACAGACAGGACGACTAGGGTGGAGGAGAGGTGGAGAGGGAGGATATGCAAAAGGTATTTGAAATGAGAGAAATCAATATTCATACAGCTGGGTATTCAAGCAACCCGGTGGTATGAATATTGAATTCTAATTTCAAGCAACCCTGCAGTATGAATATTGATGTTATCACCTCTTCCACATCCAACAATGTACCACTGTGGGCTTCACCTTTCCTTAGTCATCGGTGCTGGCTCTGATTTGTTTTGAACCTTTTCATACCTCTAGTTGCCCTCTCCCCTGACTCAGTCTGAAGAAGTGTTTCGACCCAAAACGTTACCTATTCCTTTGCTCCATATATGCTGCCTGACCCACTGAGTTACTGCAGCATTTTTGTGTCCAACTTTGGTGGAAACCAGCATCTGCAGTTCCTTCCTACATCAGACATCATTGGATCTAGTCTTGAGAAGCATGGTCAGCCAATTAGTATACAAACTTTATAGGGAATTATATACGAGATTAGTATACAAACTCAAAGCAGATGGTATTGGGGGTTCAGTATTGATGTGAATAGAGAACTGGCTGGCAGACAGGAAGCAAAGGGTATGAGTAAACGGGTCCTTTTCAGAATGGCAGGCAGAGACTAGTGGGGTACCGCAAGGCTCAGTGCTGGGACCCCAGCTATTTACAATATATATTAATGATTTGGACGAGGGAATTGAATGCAACATCTCCAAGTTTGCGGATGACACAAAGCTGGGGGGCAGTGTTAGCTGTGAGGAGGATGCTAGGAGGCTGCAAGGTGACTTGGATACGCTGGGTGTGGGCAAATGCATGGCAAATGCAGTATAATGTGGATAACTGTGAGGTTATCCACTATGGTGGCAAAAACAGGAGGGTAGACTATTATCTGAATGGTGGCTGATTAGGAAAAGGGGAGATGCAAGGATACCTGGGTGTCATGGTACACCAGTCATTGAAAGTAGGCATATAGGTGCAGCAGGCAGTGAAGAAAGTGAATGGTATGTTAGCATTCATAGCAAAAGGATTTGAGTATAGGAGCAGGGAGGTTCTACTGCAGTTGTACAGGGTTTTGGTGAGACCACACCTGGAGTATTGCGTACAGTTTTACTCTCCAAATCTGAGGAAAGGCATTCTTGCCATAGAGGGGGTACAGAGAAGGTTCACCAGACTGATTCCTGGGATGTCAGGACTTTCATATGAGGAAAGACTGGATAGACTCGACTTGTACGCGCTAGAATTTAGAAGATTGAGGGGGGATCTTATAGATTCTTAAGGGGTTGGATAGGCTAGATGCAGGAAGATTGTTCCCGATGTTGGGCAGGTCCAGAACAAGGGGTCACAGTTTAAGGATAAGGGGGAATTCCTTTAGGACCGAGATGAGGAAAACATTTTTCACACAGAGAGTGGTGAGTCTCTGGAATTCTCTGCCACAGAAGGTAGTTGAGGCCAGTTCATTGGCTATATTTAAGAGGGAGTTAGATGTGGCCCTTGTGGGTAAAGGGATCAGGGAGTATGGAAAGAAGGCAGGTCCAGGAGTTAAATGATCAGCCATGATCATATTGAATGGCAGTGAGGCTCGAAGGGCTGAATGGCCTATTCCTGCACCTATTTTCCATGTTTCTATGTACAGCTTCAATTGTGATAATCATGAGAAAGTTAGTCAGGATGAAATGGCAATTATAATGTAATAGTCACAGTCCACACAAACTGTTATGCTGAAACGTCATTGATTTGAAACATTATTCTTTTTCGATGGATGCTGATGTGCCCACTGAGTGTTGGTAGCATTTTCTCTTTTTATTCCAAAATCAGTAGCAAAATACTTAAAACTGTATATTAAGGATCACTGTAAACCAATTTAACCACATGGGGTGCAGAGAACAGGAGGATCTGCAGAGGAGTGTGGGGGTCTGGAGACGACGACAGTGCATGGTGGGCGCAGGAGGAATGTAGGGGGGGGGGATTGTGGAAATCTGGGGGTTATAGGTTTGGTGGGTGGTGCAGTATGGGCGAATGTGCAGTCTAGGGTTTCGATGGGTGCATTTGGGAGGTTTTGGTGCAGTCTAATGGCTGTTCTGGAAAGTTGTGATTAGTGCATATGGGGAGTTTTGAGGGGTTATGGGGGGGTGCATTTGTGGGTTCAGTTGGGGGGGGCTGTGGGGATGTGCAAGCTGGAAGATTGTGAAAGATGCATTTGGATAGTTGGGCATTTGGGGTGCAATGTGAGAGTGGAGGATTGTGCAGAAGTGTGGAGAGGGTGGAGGACTATGGGGATGATGTGACCGGGTGTAGTGCAGTCCGGGGTGGGAGCTGGTGCAACCTGAAGTGTGGGTGTAGTCATCAGAAGTGGGGTGGGGGGGGGGGAGGTCACCCTCGCCTGGCTCTCATTCTCTCATTCACCCTCCCTCCACCATCATTTCACTCACAGTAAATGAACGCTATGGAGCGCAGCAGAACTATCCTGGTGAGCCAGAAGGTTCCCGGCTGCAGCCCGGCGCACTCGGGCATGTCGTGGCCCTGTCTCTGGCCGTCTTTGCCGGGCTGCGGCTCCCCATCCACCCGCCTCAGTCGCAGCCCCACCATGGGCGCCGCCATCTTCCCCCGCGCCCGCGCATGCGCGCCGTGCCGCTGCCCCGGGACCTGCTGCGATCTCCCACGTCTGTCGGGCTGCGAGTGCACGCCCTCTCTCTCGTCAGGAAAACGGGACAACATTTTTCATTATTAACCCCGCATTCATTGCACACGAAAACAGAATGACAATGTTGGAGATTGCACAAGACTGGAGAGCAGAATTGTGTTAAGTTTGCACAATTTTCTAAAAAGCATAAAGTGCGAGAGTAACTCAAAAGCTCATAGAAACATAGAAATTAGGTACGGAGTAGGCCATTCGGCCCTTCGAGCCAGCACCGCCATTCAATATGATCATGGCTGATCATCCAACTCATGATCTGCACAAAAATGCTGGAATAATTCAGCTGCTCAAGCAGCATCTCTTCCTTTTCTCCAGAGATGCTGAATTACTCCAGCACGTTGTGTCTATCTCCTGTGTAAACTAGCATCTGCGGTTCCTTCCAATGTGTATCTTTGCAGAACATGGATAGGTGACTTTTCGCAGACTGAAGGGTCCTGACCCGAAACGTCGCCTACCTATGTTCTCCAAGGATGCTGCCTGACCCAATGAATTAGTCCAGTTCCTCTGAAGTTCCTTGTGTCAGCATCCGAAAAACATACAGTGCCCTCCATAATATTTGGGACAAAGACCCATCATTTATTTACTTGCCTCTGCACTCCACAATTTGAGATTTGTAATACAAAAGAATCACATGTGGTTAATGTGCACATTGTCAGATTTTAATAAAGGCTATTTGTATACATTTTGGTTTCACTATGTAGAAATCACAGCAGTGTTTATACATGGTCCCCCCCATTTCATGGTACCATAATGTTTGAGACACAGCAATGTCATGTAAATGAAAAGAGTCATGTTTAGTTGCATGAAATGACTGCTTGGAGTCTGCGATTCATGGACATCACCAGTTGCTGGGTGTCTTCTCTGGTGATGCTCTGCCAGGCCTGTATGGCAGCCATCTTTAGCTTATGCTTGTTTTGGGGGCTAGTCCACTTCAGTTTTCTCTTCAGCGCATAAAAGGCATACTCAAATGGGTTCAGATCAGGTGATTGACTTGGCCACTCAAGAATTGACCATTTTGTAGCTTTGAAAAACCCCTTTTTTGCTTTGGCAGTATGTTCGGGATCATTGTCTTGCTGTGGAATGAACCGGCAGCCAATAAGTTTAGAGGCATTTGTTTGAACTTGAGCATATAGGATGTGTCTGTACACTTCAGAATTAATTGTGCTACTACCATCAGCAGTTGTATCATCAATGAAGATAAGTGAGCCAGTACCTCAGCAGCCATACATGCCCAGGCCATAACATTCCCCATCACCATGTTTCACAGATGAGGTGCTATGATTTGCATCTTGGGCATTTCCTTCTCTCCTCCATACTTTGCTCTTGCCATCACTCTGATATAAGCTCATCTTCTTCTCATCTGTCCACAAGCCCTTTTTACAGAACTCTGGTTGCTCTTCTTGGCAAACTGTAACCTGGCCATGCTATTTTTGCAGCTAACCAGTGGTTTGCATCTTGCAGTGTAGCCTCTGTATTTCTGTTCATGAAGTCTTCTGCAGACAGTGGTCATTGACAAATCCACACCTGACTCCTGAAGAGTGTTTCTGATCTGTCAGACAGGTATTTTGGGATTTTTATTTATTATTGAGAGAATTCTTTATCATCAGCTGTGGAGGTCTTACTTGGCCTGCCAGTCCCTTTGTAATTAATAAACACACCAGTGCTCGCTTTCTACTTAATGATATTCCAAATAGTTGATTTTGGTAAGCCTAAAGTTTGGCTGATGTCTCTGTCTGTTTTATTCTTGTTTCTCAGTCTCATAATGATATTCAAAAAGAACAATCAGAACTTTTAAAGAGGGATTTCACTGAACTATTAGATATACTGGACAAATTAGACATTAAGTCATTCATCAGTGGTCCCGTACCAGCAGTTGACAGGGGAATAAACATATTTAGTCGGCTACTTGCACTGAATACATGGCTTTCCAGAGTCTGCAATGAAAGAGGAAGGAGCTTTATTGACAACTTTAACTTGTTTTAGGGGCGCAAATATCTTTTCAAAGCAGATGGTCTACACCCAAACAGGTTCGGCTCAAGACTGTTAAGGGACAATCTCCTCTTCTCGCTTTCCCACAAATCTACTCTGCCACGGTCCGACACACAGGCCGCAGTCAGACCACAGGTAGAGAAGTGAGGCAACAGCCCCCCCCCCCCACACATCTACCTCGAACATTTGCATTAAACCTCCTTATCTCTCCCATAGCCACAACAACTCCAGCTCCACTGTCTCCTCACATTATGATTTTCCACATGAATTGAAGAAATAGGAAAAAGGTGGCATTAAACTTGCATCTGTGTCTATGAATCCCAGCCCACGCCCCACATCAGTACAATCACCACGTCACGGCCGCAGGGAGATAACAACCAAGCGCAGGGTGTCACAGCCCCCCCCTCCCCCCTTGTATTGATAGCAGCTCTGAATATTACTGAGACAAGAAAGGGTTCAGCTGTAGACACAGTGCGAAGGAAGTTCTGCATAATCAGCTGAACCCAAGGTCACCTACGTCAAAGTATGGCACCTTCTGCATTCCTGTTGTGACTACTAAGAGTAGGTATGTTACAAAACTTACCTTGAGCAGCGCTGCAGTTCTGCCGCTCCCCGTGTGCGTGACTTTGGCGCCTTTCAGAGGGGGGCGGGCTTAAAGTGCCGTTTTTCCACAGGCAGGGAAAATCGATCAATGTCGGGCGATTTCGTTGCAGAAGAAAAATCGCTCCGACATTTCATGAATGAAGGTATTTTTAAATTACTCTAAATTATTTATTAACTAGAGTAATTTAAAAATCACCTTCAAAAGCCGTGAGCGCCGACAACCGGAAGGATTTTGCGTAGGGGAGAAAAAAAGGTAAATAGTTTATTTTTATATTAAAAGTTGGTTTTTCGGGAGGCTTTAATAACATTTTCATGTTGCGAAATGGGGTCCAAAAAAATGTATGAACAAACAGTATTTTTCCTCCCGACTTCACCGTTAACCGCAACGTTTCAATCCACCGCATTCCACTAAAACCCACTCGCTAGTTGATTTAAATGGCCATTAATTTACAGGAATCAAACACTAAATTCCTTCCATTTGGCCCAGAAATTCATGAAAATTAGATTTAAAAATTATGTTATATTGTGCATTATTGTGTGAATGTTATTTGGACACTTAGGCAATTTTAAAAAAGTTTATCTTTTCTTAAGAAATGGATAGATGTTTAGATCTACTCATTGAATTTTGTAATTAGCTACAATTAGATAACTAACTAATTATATGCTTTAATTTCAGGTAATCCAAGTAAGATTGTTTCATATTTGTTTCAGAATGCTTCAATCTATAATAACTGAAAATTCCATTGAGTTCTCTTAATTTTTAAGAAAGTTATGGGCTTTTAACTGTTCCAGATCACAGCTTTTGAGTTAAGTCAATTGAAAGGCAATGGGGAACAATGTGCTAATTTCCGAGTATGAAAATGGCCATAACTTTCTTAATACTGAAGATATGAAAGTGAATTAGGTGTCAAATTAAACTTCTTTTTATGCTTTATCTGATGGGATAAATTGCAGACTTGATTTTTAAAATCTCAAAATTTTGTAACATTGCTACTAAGAGAGGAAACAAAGGGAAACTTAGACACACTGCTCACCTAACAATACCTATTCCCTCCAAACCAAAACCAACCACAAAGCCTATCAATAATGCCATCAGGATGGGTCTGCTTAATGTTAGGTCTCTTAATAACAAATCATTTTTAGTCAATCATGTTATTACCACCTCTAAACTGGATTTTATGTTTTTAACTGAAACATGGCTAGAACAAAATAACAGTGCAACCATTCTGACCGAGACAGCTTCTCCCAACTATAACTTTTTTGATGTATGTAGATCTGGAAAAAGAGGTGGAGGGGTTGCTGCTATATTTAAAAATGTATTTCAGGGGAAACAGATGTCACTTGGTGATTTTCCATCATTCGAATACCTTTGTGCTGCATTGAAATGTTCCCCCAGAGTTCTCCTATTAATTATTTACAGGCCACCTAAATATCATGCAAACTTTTTTGATGACTTTACAGAATTATTGTCTAGCATCACCACTGACTTTGACTGTCTAGTTATAACTGGTGATTTTAATTTTCATACTGATGATTTGAATGATATGGGTGGAAAATAACTTTTTACTATTTTAGACACATTTGAACTGTCTCAACATGTGAAAGAGGCTACTCATTGTAAGGGGCACACCCTGGACTTGATTATCACAAAGGGTCTCAATGTTTCTGATATTTTTGTGACTGATCCTTCATTGTCTGACCACTTCTGTGGTTTTTTTTAATATATTTTTTATTCCCGACATACAGATAAAATCAAATACTGTCAAAAAACGGTATATAAATGAACATTCTAATGTACTCTTTAAAAATGCCATCTCCTTGTTACCACCTCTAAACCCATGTTCTGCTGATGATCTTGTAGATAACTTTAATTCCAAAATTATGAAAGTTATAGATGTCGTTGCACCTGTTACGGTTAAAATGATTTCTGGTAAGCAAACGGCACCCTGGAGAAAAGCTGCTTTTGTAACAGCCCAGAAAAGAGAATGCCGGAAAGCTGAACGCATCTGGCGGAAAACAAAACTTCATATTCACCATGACATCTATAAAGAGAGCCTCCATGCCTACAGTTTAGACTTAAAAAATGCTAGAGAAACATTTTTCTCCAATATCATTAACAACACTAATAAGGCAAAGACCCTATTTGCAACTGTTGACAAACTGACCAACCCCCCAACACAAATACCACCTGAACTCCATTCCTCGCAGAAATGCAATGAGTTTGCATTCTTTTATACTGATAAAATTGAAGGCATCAGATGTGCCATCAATATCTCCGCTTCAAACAAAAATGTTGGATCACCACCCTGTTTAGGCAAAAGTAATGTGGCAATGATGACATGCTTTAATGTCATAAACGCTAAAACACTTGTGGAAACGGTGACACAACCAAGGCCAACCACCTGCTGCCTTGATGTTTTACCCACCAACTTTTTTAAGAATGTTTCTGACTGCCTACCAATAGACATACTGCAAATAATTAACAGCTCTCTTCAATCAGGCAATTTCCCAAAAGCCTTGAAAACTGCAGTTATTAAACCCCTTTTTAAAAAGTGGAGCCTAGATGCCTCTAGTTATTAACAACTATAGACCAATATCAAACCTACCTTCATAAGTAAAATAATTGAGAAAGTT
This sequence comes from Raja brachyura, assembly GCA_963514005.1. The sequence continues at coordinate 16,580,710 of OY740801.1, read as the reverse complement.
GTCCTCCAGCAACGTAATCACTTCCTGGCTTCAACTGGCTGCTATGACAACTTCCAGTCAGGATTTCGACCCCTTCATAGCACCGAGACCGCCCTTATTAAAGTTGTAAATGACATCCATCTTAACACAGACTCTGGCAAAATTTCAATATTAATGCTATTAGACCTCAGTGCTGCATTCGACACTGTTGATCACTCAATACTTTTGGACAGGTTGGAAAAATGGGTGGGGCTTTCAGGCACAGTTTCAAGTTGGTTCAGGTCATATCTACAAGATAGGAACTATTTTGTTTCCATTGGCAACTTTGTATCAGAACCAACCAACGTGACGTGTGGAGTCCCACAAGGTTCGATCTTAGGACCCTCTTTATTCAACATCTACATGCTCCCACTAGGGCAAACCATGCAAAATAATAATATTGACTACCACTGCTATGCCGATGACACTCAAATCGATGTAGCGCTATCACCAAATGACTATCGCCCATAGATCTGCTGTGCCAGTGCGTTGAGCAAGTCAAAGATTGGATGTGCCAAAATTTCCTTCAACTAACTAGGGACAAAACGGAAATCATTGTTTTTGGTGCTAAAAAAGAAAGGCTTGAAGTAACCCAACACCTTCATTCTTTATCCCTGAAAACCTCAAAGTCAGAAATCTAGGGGTTATTATGGATTCAGATTTACATTTCGACAGTCACATCAAATCAGTAACAAAATCGGCCTACTATCACCCCAAAAATGTAGCAAGACTAAGAGGACTCATGTCAGCTCAAGACTTAGAAAAACTTGTACATGCCTTCATTACTAGTAGGCTAGGTTATTGTAATGGTCTCCTTGCAGGTCTTCCGAAAAAAACTGTCAGGCAGCTACAGCCATTTCAGAACGCTGTTGCTAGAGTTCTAACAAAGACCAAAAAATTTGAACACATTACACCAATTCTTAAATCCTTACATTGGCTCCCTGTATGTCAGAGAATTGATTTCAAAATCGTGCTGCTCACCTATAAATCACTACATGGTTTAGGGCCAAAGTATGTCACTGACATGCTTCCACTATATAAGTCTTCTAGACCGCTAAGATCTTCAGAGACCAATCTGTTAGTGATTCCCAGAGTAAATACAAAACATGGGAAAGCCGGATTTAGTTACTATGCATCAAATAGCTGGAATAAACTTCCTGAAGATTTAAGACTTGCCCCAACTTTGACCACTTTTAAAACAAGACTGAAAACTTTTATGTTTACTTTAGCTTTTAGCTAAATCCTAACTACATTGCACTTTTAACTTTTGCACTTTTCTATAATGCATTTTTTACTTTGCTTTTATTTTCTTTTAATTCTTCTATTTTATTTCTTTTTTTAATTATTTCATTTTATTGTATGACATGTTTTTATGTGAAGCACTTTGAGTCTGCCTCGTGTATGAAATGTGCTATATAAATAAAGTTGCCTTGCTTGCCTCATAGTGGCTTATTTGACTTTCATTGGCACAACTTTGGTCCTCATGTTGATAATCAGCAATAAACGTTTCCAAAGGTGATGGAGAGACTAGAGGAAAGACTAGGTGCTGAGAGCTTTCTTATACATGCATTATAGAGGCATTTAAACACACCTGAGCAATTACAAACACCTGTGAAGCCATGTGTACCAAACATTATGGTGCCCTGAAATTGGGGGAGTGGCTATGTATAAATACAGCTGTAATTTCTACATAGTAAAACCAAAATGTGTAAAAATACCCTTTAATAAAATCTGACAATGTGCACTTTAACCACATGTGATTTTTTTCTATAACAAATCACAAATTGTGCCGTACAGATGCAAATAAATAAATGACGGGTTTTTGTCCCAAACATTATGGAGGGGCACTGTAGTTCCCCATGATCTCTTCATGCCACCAGTTCCACATTCATTGATCATTCTCCATAATTTCCAACACCTTCTAATAGATTTCACTACCAGGCACACTTCTTCTCTCCTTTCCACTTTCTGAAAATTATTTCCCTTAACCTAAAATAATTTTTCTCACGTCAGCCCCAGTCTAAACAGAGGGCAGATGATTTATTCAGTATTTCTCATTGATGTTATGGGTTTAAAACATATTTAGGCAGATCACACCCCATGCCAATTGTTGATGGTTTCCTATGCAATCTGTTTACTGAACCAACCCAATTTTAATGCATTTAACATAGGTTATATAGAAACAACAACAATTGTTTTTGCCCGGTATTTTTCTATATCCCAAAGAAAACTAATTCTCAAATCTGTTCAGATGGGCAATAGAGAAAGCATCTATCCCAATACATGATAGATCCCAGCACAGGAATGCAACTTTCCAATAGTTAGTTCAGTCATTTAATTTCACACAACTTCAATGTATGTACACTCTACTGTGAAACTTATCAGGATGTTTTATTGGAAATATGGATATTAATAGAAAGGGAGCAATTTGTCAAAATACAATGATTCTCCAAGTTCCATGTTATCTTGGTTTTGACTGTTACTACTGTGCTAATCATAATAAAGTTATCAAATACTCTATCCAATCCCATCATGTGAGCAATGGAAGAAAGGAACTGCAAGTGCTGGTAATGGAAGAAAGGAACTGCAAGTGCTGGTTTACAAAACCCTTTGTACCATAATGTAAGCACCTTTTTTAAGGTGCTTACATGATGGGCAATAAAACACATGAAATACATTTTGAAAACTAAATGGTTAATAATTCAACATTTATTGGATTACAGGATTCAATGATCAGAGAAAATCTTTTCTATTATCATATTTAGAAACTCTTAGAATGAAAGAGATGGGCGATAATCAATTTAATGACTTTATTAAGGGATCACCATAATGAAACTGATACACTTGTATAATTTTGAGTCCAGTTTAGACAGATATCATCTCTTGAAGAGAAAGCAATTGCACACAATACTTTCAGAAAACATCTGCATTAAAATAAAAACACTCCAAAATGCTGTAACATTAAATAAAATATTAAGCAACTTTTATTGAGATTCCACGTTCTAATCTTCTTTCCATCACATCCACCTCTCCCACCCAGAACCAAAACAAAATTTTCAAACTGTACACTTCCATTTTGTCATGATCTATGGAAAGTGTAGGCAAAATTTATTCTAATGCCATTGTTTTCAGATGCAAATTAGTTTTGCCTTTCCCTAACGTTTTTGTCCATGCGACTGAAAACATGTTTGTTCAGAATTCTAGTCACACACAGGACCCTGTCATTATGGGCACCACCATCAGTGAAGATTTACAAAACTGGCCCTGAGCCAGCTTCTGTTTTGCAATAATAAAATATATATGTTACTGCAGAGCAGAGTGGATTATAAAATCTATTTTCTTTTCAAAAGAAAACCAACAGACAAAACTCTTTCTGATAAATTATTAACATAATGACCTATATTTTTTAAATACCCTGCATTCTAAATTTGTTCTGCCAAATCACCTGTTGCTGAAGTATCAAAATTATACCGATAATCTTTAGTATGCAAAAGTTTATTTCTTTCATTTCTCTTCCCCGAAGTGTAGCTTCAGTATAGAACTGGCTACCACATGCAGACCAGAAGAAAATTGCATTTGCCTATTTAACTGCTGGCATCTTTAAAAGTAAATGTGTCACCAGACCAGGATGCTGAGAGGAAATAACGGCTACTACAATTATTTTCCTTTTCTTTTTGGCTGCAAGCATGGTGTCAGAGGATTGCTAATGTTGTTTTAAAAGGGAGAATAGAACAGATTGAATAGATGCAGACCAGTCTGTATAAAATCAGTGAATAAGTGAATAAATAATTATAATTTAGAAAGGCACTTAATAATGAGGAAAGTTCAGCAAAGATCTGTTGAGGGAAGATCATATTGGATAATTGTTTGACAAATATTTTTGAGGAAGTGCCAACGTGGGCTCATGAGAGTACAACAGTTAATCGTGACTACATGGATTGCAACAAGGCTTTTGAAAAGTTTCCACACACAAAACAGTACTAGCCCATGTGTTCAAGGGACGAGGGATCCAAAATTAGCTTATTGCCAAAGCAAAGGGTAATAATCAACTAGTGTTTTAGAGTCTGGTATACAGGTTTGTATTGGTGGCTTTGAAGGACAGTTCTAGGTTCCTTGCTTCTTGTTGGATATTTCAATGGACTGGGTTTTAATTGCAAGGCATTGTTAAGAAATTTGCAGATGGTACCAGAATTGGCCAGACACTTCAAAGTGAGGATGAAAGTTACATATTGCAAAAAGATGTCAATGGTTGAGTGGCTGAGCAGTAAAGCAACCAAGTTTCAAGCTGGAGAAATGTGAACAAATGATTTTAAGGATGATACACAATAAGAGGGATGTACAAGACATGGTAAGGCACAGAGAAGAATGGCTAAGACTACTGGTAGTGCAAACCCATAAATCCTTGAAGTTAGAAAGGAAGAGATATGATGTTAGGATGATACAGGCCTGTTTTTGATAAGATATAGAACAAAAGAGCAGAGAGCTCATACTGGAACTGTAAAAAGCACAGGTTAGGCATTGGCTAGATTTCTATGTACATTTCTGGTCACTATGCTACAGTAATTATGGGCTAGCTAAGTAGAACGTGCAGAGAAGAGTCATGGAAAATTTAGTTATGGGAACAGATTGGCCTAGCTAAGATTATCTTCTTTGGAATAGAGAAGGCCGAAGGGAGATTTAATTAGAATGTGTACATTTGTGAAACATCCAGGAAGGGAGTACAGATAAAAAGTTTGTTTTCCTGAGAAGAAAGGACAATATCAAGACAACATAAAAATATTGAGGAAAGATTGGAACAGGAGTTGAGGTAAAGGTTTTCATCTTGAGACTGTTGGGATGTGGGACAAGTTCAAGTTCAAATGTGTTTGTCACATGCACCATGAGGTGCAGTGGAATGTAATTTAACATGCAGCGTTACAATTAAACAAGGACATAATACACAACATAATTCAACACAGACATCCACCACAGCATTCTTCACTGTGGTAGAAGGCAATACAGTTCAGACAGTCCTCCTCCCTTATTCACCCGTGGTCGGGGTCCTGACCCTCGGTAGTTGCTGCTACGGACGGCCCGATGGTCAATCCCACTGGTCGGGATGGTCGGAATGCCGACATCGGGACAGGTCAAGCACACCCCGCGGCCCGGAGCTCCCAAATCGGCCACCTCCTTACCGGAGATCGCAGCTTCAAGATGTTATAGGCCACAGGCCGGCGGTCAGAGCTCTTCTTGAACACAAGGGTTGAAAGAATAGCGAAGGGTGAGCTGTTCATCACATTAAAAAAAATACAGAGAAGAACTCTTGACATGGATTTCATCTAAATAGCTCATTTTCCGACACTGACACACATGTTGATTGGCCCCCTTCTGTACTGTAAAGTCCCATTAATGTGTGAAAACCATGGATGTATTTAATGTGAATCTAGCTGCAAGATATGAAATTAGTGATATGGTATTGGAGTCAGATTAATATGGGTAGAAAGTTCATCCACATAGTTCAATGGCCCTGGTGCCCTGTTTCCATGCTGTAAATCCTACTTAAACATCAAATATGCATGTTAATTATAACCCATCCTTTATGAGTGGTGATTAACCTTTTGAATTACAAGTTTTTGGGTTGAACTGAGATTGAATTGAAGTGCAATTATTGGAAGCATTCTGGGTACATGTAACCCTCTTTTCTCAGGCTGTGTGTGGTGACAAGGCCAACAGTTACTACTCATACTTTGAGAAGGTGGCAGTGGGATCTTGAGATCATTAGAGTCCATCTGATTAATGTACACTTACTGTGAAATTAGGATGACAATTCCAGTACTTAGATCCAATACTTCCAACCCAGGATAGTATGTGACTTGGAGAGGAATTTGGAGAAGTTTACATACCCATGAACTGGCAACCCAAATGTCATCTCCAAACATTTCAATCCTGGTCAGTACTTAGATGGGAGATCAACCTGGATGCAGCAGATGCTCACTGTCGAGGGGGAATAATTCAACCAGCAAACTGAATTGTGAAATGATCCGAGTCAAATTGCATTGCACATGATACACAAAAGCACTTTGATCTACTGACTTTTATTATGCTTTAATGTGAGGAGCTCTTTGCACATTAAAGTTCTGGAGTAACTCAGTTGGTCAGGTAGAATCTATGGAGAACACAGGTGACATTTTGGGTCGGGACCCTTGTTCAGAATGATTGGAGGGAGAGGAGGAATTCTGGGAGAGAGGAGAAGCAAAACAAAGTGGGGCAGGTGGGGCACAGGGCAGGGGAGGGGTGGGGAGAAGGGGGTGGTGGATGTGGGGGATAGAGTGGAGGGGGGAGGGGGTTGTTGTTAACCTAACATTGGAGAAGTCAATGTTCTGCCTGTTGGGTTGTAAGCTACCGAAGCTTTGTACATTGTTGGCTGTGTATTTATTTCAAACTGACTCTCAAGGACTGTGCCAGAGTCCTGGTAACATCACGGACTGTCTGGATGCAATGCCATTGTGCTAGAAACTGCAAGCACCCGGGGAGAACATTTAAATTACACGAGGAAATAACAAGTTTTATTTTAAAGGAAGAGTTAAGGGCCAGACAACAATATAACCGTTTTAAAGGAATCCAACAGCCAGGCACTCCCTTTAATGCGTTTCCCACTTTTATTCTGGCTATGGTTTTTTTCAATTATTTGCTCACTGGGCTAAAGAGAACACGATGTCCAGACTCACTGAGGTCACGATATCTCATTGTCGCATCTTCCCCTGCCAGTCAGGTATGAACTGTACCGCGGAAAAATTAAATACTGTACAGTGAATATTCCAAATCTGACTGAATTGTGTCAATACAAATCCCTTTTTATTTCTCAGAATTATATTGTTTCCCGAAGCGTAAATAAAATGGATGAGACGAGATTTCGGCAGCGTTAAAACTTATTGAGCGAGATTGCATCAAGTGTAGCCTGTCCCCTGTTAGCCGAGAGTAATGCAGGAAATGTTGGTGCGTGTTTGAGATTGTAATGCGTTTGATACAGTGTGTTTGAGATTGTAATGCGTTATATAAACGAAAGCGGCAATGCCCCAATTTGTGCTTCAATGTTTCAGGGCGTGATACATATATCCAACGACACGTTTAAAGTATCTAAACTAACACAAACCAGAAGAAGGGTCTCAACCCGAAATATTGCCCATTCCTTCTCTCCAGAGATGCTGCCTGTCCCGCTCAGCTACTCCAGCATGTTCTGTCTCTCGTCGGTCTAATCCAACATCTGCAGTTCCTTCCTACTCTCAGGAAATTTGTTGGGTTGCTTTCGACACCAGAAAAAAGACACCGACTGGGTTTCTGTTGACTAACCCATGCTCGAATTTGTTTCTAATGAACAGAGGCGCGCTTATCAACCTTACTGACTTCAGCGGGCTAGTCAGCGAGCTATGTTACAAAACTAGCAGCTCTTCTTGGGTAGGAGCGAATGTGATGGCTTGGCGGAATGGATAACGAGAGCATTATATACACATCTCATTGTAAAATCAAAATACTACGGGCGCTAGAAAAAATGATGTTGAAATGCTCGGCAGGCATTGGATAGAGAGGCAGCCTTCATGTTTTAGGTGGACGAGCAGAAATGGAAGAAGATAGACACAAAAAGCTGGAGTAACTCAGCGGGTCAGGCAGCATCTCTGGAGAGAAGGAATGGGTGACGTTTCGGGTCGGTCTAACATTTTATAAACCCACACAGAGTCTATTCAATTGTCGTACAATGTGTTGGTATGATATATGCACCCTTGTGTCGAACATTCGTCAACGGGAAGCATTGGTTCACTCAAATTAATTAACTAGATTTCCTTGCAATGCCTATATAGTGTGTTGTATTAATTATGCTAATACTAATGTAATCCATTTCAAACCTATCCCACGGCTCCTCGTTCGAACAGTGCAGATCAGATATATGGTTCAACTCTGACAATTTCTCTTCTCCGCTCAAAGATATACTTCAACAAAACGTAATTCTATTTTGATTCTACAATGAGCTAGGACGAATCGAAGGGCCGAAAGGTTTCCTCTTGTACCTCAACGGTCGCATGGTGTGGGAACGATGAGCTGACTGTTTTCTATGGGGCTGGTTGAATTTAAGTTTTTGAAACGTCCTGTTTAAATGTTGTGTCCCCAATACAATATTTCCATCTCTGTGTGTTAGGCCTGTCTGGTTTAAGATTACCACAGTCGCCGAATTGATGAGGCCCCGCATTCGCTCTTTTGCCAACACTGAGTGTTTCGACTGCATTGGGCAAACGTTTTTAACTGCAAGGCGCCAGCGTCGAGTACAGTTTACCGTCTCTCTGAAAGGATGTAATTAGTAGAGATCTTGTTAAGGCGAGTAGGCGGGAGAATGTAGCAGGAAAGGGGAGGGGGGGGGAGTAGTTGGGGGGAACAAACGACTCTGAGCAAAGCAGGAATGACAACCCTTCAAACGTATCTGAGCTGACAGTTACCCGCCCGGTAATGTAAGATGATATTTGAGAGGATAGACTCGCCTGCTTTGTTTAGGGCGGACTGAATTACATAATTTAAACTTCAACAGCACAGGCTTAAGGTGAGAGGGGAAGATTTAAATGGGTCCCAGGGGGGCAACTGTTTCATCACCGGGTCGTGCATGTATGAAACCAGCTGCCAGAGGAAGTGGCAGAGGCCGGTACAATTACAACATTTAAAAGACACTTGGACAGGTACACGGATTGGGAAAGTTTGGAAGGCTATGGGTCAGGCGCCGGCAAATGAGAGGAGCTTGGTTAGGTCAGCGTGGACGAATCGGACGAAACTGTTTGTGTAGGAAAGAACTGCAGATGCTGATTTAAGCCGTAGATAGACACAAAAAGCTGGAGTAACTCAGCGGATCAGACAGATTCTCTGGAGCAAAGAAATAGGTGACGTTTCGGGTCGAGAATCGAGACGTCACATATTCCTTTTCTCCAGAGATTGTGTCTATCTTGGACGAAACTATCCCCGTGGTCTAAAACACGACGAGTCCGCGACTAGAACTGTCAATTTACACGCATTCATGCAACCCGTACTCAACATTTGCAACATTTTTTTTCAATATTTTTAGGATTGGAACTTTTAGAAAGAAATACACGACTTCAACGCCGATATTGACCGAAATGGACATTAATTGGCCTGGCCACTTCTAAAGTTAAGAACGAAAAGATTTGTGCATCCGTATCCTTAGAAATGTAATACGGTAATTACAGCGGCCAGTCAGCTGGCGTGTTCTGTTGCCCCCTAGTTTGTTTCATTTGATTGCCTTCAAGTCCGAATGATTAATGGGCCAAAATTAGTCAATCTGCCCCGGTCACTAGTAGGTGAGGTGACCCGACTAGTATTAATTATTATCGTGACAAACATCAAATCTACGGTGTTTATATATTATAACTGCGTGGGAATGTAGCGGGTCGGTCGGTCGGTCAATGAGGTTTTGCAATTATCTGGCATCCAAATACGACAACACACCTGAGCTTAACATCGAACAAAAAAGTTAAATAGCGTGCGTATTTATTTAATATATTAATATAACTTAATTAGGCACACGGAACAAAATAAAGAGGATAGCTACTGAAGAGGTGAAAAACAGCTGAGAGTCCGCATGCATGGCGCACAGCTCAATCGCTGTGTAAAGACATTTTAGAAAATGAATTCATCGACGGCTCTCCCTGCAACAAAAAACGAAGTACTTTTGATCGAAAGATAGGCATGGTTACATATATATAACTGGTGCAGGAAGGGACTGCGGACGCTGGTTTTCACCGAAGATAGACACAGAATGGTGGAGTAACTCAGCGGGGCAGGCAGCATCCCTGGATAGAAGGAATGGGCGAGGTTTCAGGTCGAGACCCTTCTTCAGACTCGGAGTAGAACCTCTTCAAAGTAGGCATACCTTGAGGAGATTTCACGGTGGGGCAGACTAAATGTGTAGGAAGGAACTGCTGGTGCTGGTTTACACCGAAGGTGGACACAAAATGCTGGAACTCTTCAGTCTGAAGAAGGGTCTCGACCCGAAACGTCACCCATTCCTTCTACCCAGAGATGCTGCCTGTCCCGCTGAGTTACTCTAGCATTTTGTGTCTGCCTTACATTGCCTGTGTAAGTTAGGTACAGGACGACATGGCGTTCATTGCCCATGTTTATAATTTTATGAGAATTTAAGCCAGTCATTTATTGTGTATTTCTAGTCTTTTGTGTTGTTTTATGCTGTTTTAATAGGTTTACATCGCGTTAAATTCCGATACTAGCGAAAATATTGATACATCAGAAAAAGGTCTGGATACATGAATAAACACGTCTGTTGCTGACAAAATTGTTTTATTTTATGTCTTTCATTCGGAAAGGAATGCTTTCTGTATATACGTAAGCAGTACTTGGTTCATTCCAGATATTGGGCAGCTATCGATACCCGACATATCCAAGTCAATAATATCGGGAACTAGAATGGAATCAACTGGTGGCTACTATTGGGGGTATGAGTTGCAAGGAGGCGTGTATGCGCCGTGCAAAATGTAGTTGTTTCAATAAGTGACTATCGTTCAAAACGAAATACCAGCAATTAATCGCGAGCAGTTCAAGGGGGCCTGACAACTGGCGCATCCATGTCCACCCGAATGTCCATCACAACAGACCCGCATACTATGGTTGTGAGGTTAAGAATAACATTTATATCTGCAATGTAAAATAAATTTTAATGGGTAATTTGTAGCGGGCGGATATGTTTTTGTTGAAATTCCCGCGCCTTTTATAAAACCGATGTGAATTTATTCATGGGTATCTTCGCCAACATGTAGTCGCACAATATTCACAGGGCGCCGAGTAAACTCTCAACTCTGCTTTTTGTATATTTTCCCCTCCAGTTAGAGAAATTAAACCTTTAAAATATGCGTCCCAAATTTGGAAACATCGAGGAAAATTGCTTGCATTAAGTTTGTAACATGGATCATTGTTACTCTAACAACGTTCTTTGGAGAATATAATGTCGTTACCAACATGAAGAATAAACTAGCAGGCAGGCATCCCCGTACTTTTCACATGGGTGGCTTATTTATTTATAAAATGCAAAAATAATACATTGCAGTAATTTTTTTAATGTTTAGCAAAATGCACAGAGCGTACCTAGTGATTGTTAGTTAACGTCATTGTACAATTAATCAATTAGAACAGAAGTGGGACATTGATTAACTGATTGATTATATTCAGAAACTACTCCAAAATATCAAGAGCACGGCCGTATAAAACGTGATGTATAAAAACGAAGTTCAGTGTGAAGAAGGGTTTCGGCCCGAAACTTTGCCTATTTCCTTCGCTCCATAAATGCTGCCTCACCCGCTGAGTTTCTCCAGCATTTTTGTCTACCTTTGATTTCCTTTAAGGAGCTTTGACCTGGTCCGATGTTGCTCAGTGCAAGGGAGGAGGAGATGGACGAACTGTATGCAGTCGTTGCGCTCTGATATTTCGCGTGCTGGGTGGAAGAACTGGCGAAAATTCCGCCTGGAACCTGATCAGAAGAATAACATCGCATTAGTTTCTATTAATCCATAACTGCCTTTTCGTTTGCTAATTTGTATGCATTAATCCAAATTTTTTCCACATAACCGCAGCATTGACAAAATAGCACGTGTGTGGATTTCTGTTGAACTGTAGACCTGCCTATATGCTTTTTAACTGACACGAGATCTTAAGCACTTCTGTCGGCGCAAAGGTATATAATTAGACGTGTATGCAGATCAAAACATTCCATGGGCCTCTTCAGACGTTCCAGCCAGTGTGCAGCCGAGAGAGCACACTCGCCGTGTGATCAGACAACCCGAACTTCCGTGTGTCTAGGCAGTGCATGGGGCCACAGACCTGCAGCGTACCTGAGTTTTGTTGACAAGATTGTTAACTAGACCATCCTAAATTATCACCATTCCCCGTTAACAATAAAGCAGAAAGCGCAGCGAAAGATAAACCGTGAAAGGTAACCTGCCCACAGTTGAACACTGGACAATTCTTCCATGAAACCCAGAAGCAGGAAATCTACGGTTCGCATCTGGGTGTTCAGGCCCCACTCACTTCCCGATTAAAACTAAACTCTCTGCCTCCCAATTCTCTGCCGTGAACCTTCATGTTTTGTGATAAACTGCCCCAGACCCATACAGAATCAATTAAGACCACTTCGATATTTTTGTTTGGCTGTACAGCCGCCTGGGATTCGTTAAGGATCTCGCAGACAATCAGATCCCAGTTGAGTAAAATATCAAAATAATTCCACCCTTCATCCCAGCTACAACGATACGCAACATCGTTCCTGGTCTTTGGTTTTCACTCCGAAAACCAACCGGGCGAGCCTTTGATCGATAGTCTACCCAAGTCCATCTTGTGAAAACATTAACAATCAAACCAATATATATATACTTGGCAAACTAAGACAACGACATCCGCCAGGACCTTCTGCACTCGTGTTATCTTTCGTAATTAATCCTGTTTCACTTTAACAAAACCTGACAACATTCAGTATCAGTCCAGATCAAACGCCAATCCTCGCAGAAAGCTACTGTATATCCGAAGAAAGTCCCCAAGGTCGTTTCGCCTTGGTGTTAATTTGGTTCATAATTCAATTCGGGAAAAAGCAGCACCCGGTCCCCATCGTTTAGAAAACAAACGATGCCAACGGATTCTGGTGTCTTTTAAATAAGTTTTGTCGATTTTGCCATTTTTTCTTAAACGTAGTACCAAAGACAAGGCAACACACTTATATTAGAATGCATTTGGGCAGTTGTCATGAACGTCCATCAAACATCACCTCGCCGGACACCAATCGATCATCATCTGATTGTCATTTTCACCCCTGAACAAAGCAGTTAGCCGGGATCAATCGACGTTCATATTTTCTCACATTTTAATCTATTTTTTTAAAAGTACTTCTTACCGCCTTCCATCTCAGGTAACGAGAGTGAGTGTAATGTTTGATAATTTCAGCATAAAATGCCCCAATGGTTTAGTCCATATATTTTTCGAGACGTGTTTATAAGGAGATGCATAACCTCTGCATTAAACATATTTAATGTGGAGATCAACATTATAAGCCGCACCATTAAGTCGAGTTTCGTTTACACGCTTGTAAACAGCTTAGCAATTAATACCATTCAAGTTACCCCCAAGGTCCTCTGGGTTTGTGTTAAACAACACAAGATTTCTAAGCCACATAGCAGACGCCCTCGCTCCAGACTATAACAAAAAAAAAAATCAGAATGTAAGTATTGTGGAAAGTGGCAAAAAAAATGTGCAAACACTTCTCCGATGCAAACCCTTGGAGTTTTACTCGAATTATATGACAGGTGGCAAGGGGGAAAAATGACCCCAAAGGAAAGCTCAAAGATATTCTGAAAAATTAATTCCTATACAGTTTTGCTGACCCCTCGCTATTTATAACCTTTGGTCAAACGTTGTAGCAAGTCATAATTTTGGATAGACACAAAAAGCTGGAATAACTCAGCGGGACAGGCAGCATCTCTGGAGAGAAGGAATGGGTGACCTTTCGGGTCGAGACAATTTTTGGATTCACCAACATTCACACCTTCACAATGTTTCTGGATGTAACCTTCCACAGATGGATATGACGAGACCCCATGTCATAGGACAGAGGAGAAGAAAAGTGAACTGTAATGGGAAGGGAGAAATCCATCAATACTCTCTGGAATCAATTCTTTGGAAATTAACGTGAAATTATAAACATCAAACATAATAAAATTATCATGTCTTCGACTTATCTGGAAAAACTCTTTTTTTATATTAGCTTCATAAAGACTCCAGTCTAGAAAACAATCCATGTATTAAAGCGTTCTTACCGAACCGAATGCGTACTGTAAACATAAATAATAACCTGTCCACATTCAGACTATAGAGCGTTAATAATTTTGCAACAGTAGACCAAATCACTAAGCTGCTTAGTCGTCAGGGAGAGGTTACACATCAGCTCCTCCGCTATATAATAACCCAGCTTCAAGCCTTGGGAAACATTGCCTGGTGTTTGGTAAACGAGTGGGAGCAGGGGAGAGGGAATCGGCGATCACATACCGGGCCAACCCTCGCAACGGGTAACACCAACACTCACAAAGGTTCCCTGCCTACCCCGGGGAAACACTTAATGCAGGTTTAAATGCTGCAGTGGGTCATAAAACAGAGAAAGGGAGGAGAGAGATAGAGATAGACAGAAAGAGAGAGAGAGAAAGAGATATAGACAGAGAGGGGGAGAGATTACAGAGAGAGAAAGAAAGAGAGAGAGGGGGGGGGAGAGACGCACAGAGACAGACAGAGACATAGATAGACAGAGAGAGAGATGGAGACAGAGAGAGATGGAGACAGAGAGAGATAGTCAGACAGAGAGTGAGAGCGGGAGAGAGAAATTGAGTTCTTACGCGCGCAAGTAACTTACCATGTTGAGAAGCAAAGAAGCAATCGATACGGTCGAAAGTTTAGTGGCAGTTTTCCTTGAGGCCCCATTTAATTCAATTCAAAGATGAAATATCCACTTTAGAAAGCACATCGCGACTGTCCGGTCTACACATCGAATGATAAATAATTGGCCATTCATTTCTGAAGGGTCGGATTCATAACCGACGCCTTCGGTGTGTTCACTCGCTGTAAAGGTCGGGCGACAGGATAAGCGAGCCGCATAGTGTGGAAAATGCACACTGCAACTAAACGTTTTGTTAAACAAAAATAATGCATGTCTCCGAGCATACACAAATATCCACACCGCTGAGATTTCAGCTATCGTTTCAGTTCGCAGAGAAATATAGGCTAATTGAGGCAGCACATGCATCGAAATGTTTCGTGAATCGACTTTGCAAGATGAAAATATCTTCCATCTTGCCAGAAGATTCTTGGTGAGGGCGGCCGTTTAATATTTAAATAGTTTTTGTTTTAAAAGGACTGCGGGGCGTTGGGACTTAAAAAAAAAACCCAAACCGGGTCGCTCATTCAAGAGACTACCTCCTCTCTTTAACGAGTGGAGCCAATCCCAGAGACGTGGGTACACTCGGGCCAATCAGGGATTCGTAGCCCGGGACTGATATAGCAGCCGTAAACAAACTTCTGACAAAAGTTTCTTTTCCCAAGTTTTCCTGAGCAGCCGCCCGGCGCGTAGAGAAGGCGACTTGACACTGAGTGTGTCCACAGCAGCCTCCTTATCTCCATGCTCAGCGAATTCTTTCTCCAGCATTGTCTCGTTTAAACCCCCCCCCCCCCCGAATCGAAGCACGTGGCTTTCTTTAATGTGGAGGGATCGAGTTTGAAACGGCAGAGTTGAACATTAATCTTATCGCTTCTTAATTTGCCCTTTTTGGAGAGTCGAGTCGAGTCGATTTGCGTCGCTTCGGGTTTCTCGCGAGTTAAATGCACCCCTGGCGGCTGCGGTGAACCGGTTTGCCAAGTCGATGCTGAATATGACGGAGGAAGGCGGGCAGGCAGCGGCCGACACGGGCTGCAGCCCCGGGTGCAGCGGCTCGGACAGCGAGTCGGTGGGGTCTCCGGGCTCGGTGTCTGAAGGCGAGACCCAGGCGGAGGACGGCTGCCGCTCGCTGCCCGCCGCCGTGGCCGCCAAGAAGCTGGACGGCGAGGAGGACGAGCGTTTCCCCGCCTGCATCCGAGAGGCGGTCAGTCAAGTGCTGAAGGGCTACGACTGGACTCTGGTGCCAATGCCGGTGCGGATAAACGGCACGTCGAAGAACAAGCCCCACGTGAAGAGACCCATGAACGCCTTCATGGTGTGGGCTCAAGCTGCCCGCCGCAAACTCGCCGACCAGTACCCGCACCTTCACAACGCCGAGCTCAGCAAAACCCTGGGCAAACTCTGGCGGTAAGGGTCGCGCCCGGCTTGTGCCGCGCTGTGTGCTTGCGGTTTGCACCACGGTCTGAGTGAGGCATCCACGCGGATTCCCTCCACCACCCCCCCGGGGAATCGGTGGAAACCTGGGGGCGAGTGGACATGGTCCGCGGGAGCTCGCCGGCTCCTGATCCCGACCCAGGAGCAGTGCCTGCCGTCCCCACCTCCACAACGGCCCGGTGTGGCATTCTCTCCCCCTCCTCTCCCCCCCATCCCCACCACCTCCATCCCCTCCTCTCCTTCCCCATCCACGGGCTCACCTAAGTACCTTTACAAATTAAAAAAATGGAACATTTCTCTGCCGTATTAAAATATATTAGAACCACTACACCCTAATTTTGAGGACAACGTTTGTTTATTTTTGATTCGTGCCTTTGTCGGCGGCAATCTCTCTCGCCCAGGGACCGCACTCCGTCAGGCTGAATCCGCTGGGATAACGAGACAAGAACCCCTCGGCTCTGCGACTGTCTTTGATTCGATCCCAACCCCACTCCGCAGCGCTCGAATATGGGTCCGTCTTGAGATTGGTGGGCGAGAAGGCTTCAGCCAGTCTGAAGAAGGGTCTCGACCCGAAACGGCACCCAGAGATGCTGCCTGTCCCGCTGAGTTATTCCAGCATTTGGTGTCTATCTTCAGCCCATCGAGCTGGTTGGTGGCCCCTCCGTTGAACCCCCTCCCCCCCCCCCCCCCCAACTTCCCTCTCCCTCGACATTGAGCCGGTTTTAGCGGGCGGAGCGGCCGTCGAACCCTCTAACCCCTTCGCACGGCTTGCAAGGACCTGCGAGGCGAGAGATGCAGCGAGCGGGAAGCTAACGTGCTCAGCATGTAAACACTGCAACTGGAGATTCACGGGGACCTGTGTGGAAGGAAGATAGGCTTTCCTATTGAAACCTCTTTGGACACTGATATAGATCATACAAGTGTTATGTGGGGGGAACGATTGTCCGGTGTTAAATCCCCAAATCGTTCATTATTAGTCTTCGTTCTCGGTCAAGGTGACGGGGTGGACTCGAGGTGGAGTTATGTGTAGGAAGGAACTGCAGATGCGTATGAAGGAACTGTCAGCAGACGCTGTTTTACATTGAAGATAGACATAAAATGCTGGAGCAACTCAGCGGGTCAGGCAGCATCGATGGAGAGAAGGGATAGGCGACGTTTCGGGTCGAGATTTCAAAAGGTAGAATATCCCAGGGGTGGGGGGTGGGGGGTTGGAGGGGGATAGAGAGAGGGTTCTGCTGGCCGGGGTTTCTGCCAAGCCGCCACTGACCCAATCCCCTTGCCTTCCTCCCATAGCTTGCTGAGCGAGAGCGAGAAGCGTCCCTTTGTGGAAGAGGCGGAGCGCTTGCGGGTGCAGCACAAGAAGGACCATCCCGACTACAAGTACCAGCCCCGCCGCAGGAAGAGCGTGAAGAACGGCCCGGCCGACTCGGAGCAGGGCGCCGATCAGAACCACCTGGCCGTCGGGCAGATGTACAAGGAGAGCCTGTCGGCGGCGAGGGTGACCTCCGACGGTCAACACCCGCCCGAGCACGCAGGTGAGCAGCCGAGAGTTGGAGGGCTGGGGGTCTTGGGAGCGGCGTGGTGGGAGTTGGAGGGGGCGCGCTACTCCAGTGACAAAGACAAGAAAGCGGGCGAGGATAACAGCGCAGGTCTGAGGCCAACGTGGAGTCACATCGACTAACTGGTCGTTTAACCATTTAACGCCCTGGTCACGTTGCTTAAGCATCTTACACCGAAGAACTCCTGAGTTTATCAGACCCTGGTCTCAAAGTTAACCGTGCCCAGTCTTTATCCAAGAGAAACCACAGTGATTGGTTTGGGTTAAGGGGTTTCTGGCCCGGTTGCGTTGTCCATTGAGAGACAAAAAAAAACTGTCCCCATTTGCAATAAAAACAGAAAATGCTGGGACTACTCAGCGGGCCAGGCCGCATCTGTGGGAAGAGACAGAGTTCACGTTTCAGGTGGAAGATTCTTCGCTTTTCTGAACATTTTCATCCACCTACCTGGGTCAAAAGGTCCACTTCCCTTCCCTAATACTGTCACCTGTACCCGATTCACCACGGATTTGGCCCTCGGGACAAAACGGTAGGAGTTAACGAAAGAGACAGTTTGGACCCTCTAACTTACATTAACCCCGTGTACAAAAACAATTGTTGGGGCTTTTCATTTATTTGCGCTTTCAATACACTTTTTGCATAATTGCCAAAAAGTTTCCAACTGGTGGCGTAAAGTTAGGCGGGAAGATGAGAGAAACCGACGTTGTCTTCCTACCAGCAGAGAAGGTTAAAGGGGACGGTCAATAATGTGGGTGATGAAGTGAATGGTTTCGGTTGGCAGGGAGGCTTATTGGAAGAGCGGGGATGAGGAGACGGGTTTTTTTCCCGACAGTTCAGTGCAGCTTGGCTTACTACAAGAGACGGCGGAAAATAGATTCAGCAGCAGTCTCGGGACACTGAGGGCCGGTACTCTTTCGTATTGTTTGTGGAATGTGTGCGTGTACATTAATTTTATATATATACACACACACGCACATATATATATGTGTATACATTTTATATTTAATTTACATTTTATATATATTTATATATTTATTACATAAAATGTATATAATGTATATGTGCATTTATAATATATATGGGTATGTGTGTGTATATATGCACACTGAACTTTTTTTTCTCATTTATTATATTGTTTACAGTGTACTATATTTACATTTTCTGTTGTGCTGCTGCAAGTAAGAATTTAATTGTTCTGTCAGGGACATATGATAATAAAACACTCTTGACTCTCTTGAATACGTGTTCAGCGGTGACTTCTGAAGGGTATTTGAGATACGTTGGAATGGGTAGTGGAGTTGGGGGAGGATTGTAATGCCAGGGTGAAAGAGCATGAAGAAGTGGCTGGTAGACAAAAGTGCTGCAGAAACTCAGCGGGTGCAGCAGCATCTTAGATACCACTGCACCCCGCTGGGTTTCTCCAGCACTTTTGTCTACCTTCGATTTTCCAGCATCTGCAGTTCCTTCTTAAACATCATGAAGAAGTGGCTGGTTGGATAACTCTTGCACGGGTCCAATAGCCCAGGGACCTCCTAATGCTTTGTGTGATTTTAAAAAAAGTGTTAACACTGCTCGCCCGTGGCTGTCGTGTAATTGATTGCTCTATTTCTGACTTCTGTAGTAAAGGCCTGTCCTTTTGTTCTTAATCAGGCCACGCACAAGGGCCCCCAACTCCACCCACCACTCCCAAAACTGACCTCCACACAGGCAAGCATGAGCTGAAGAGGGAGGGGCGCTCCATGCCGGAGAACGGCCGGCAGAACATTGACTTCAGCAACGTGGACATCAGCGAGCTGAGCAGCGAGGTCATCAATAACATAGAGACCTTCGACGTCCACGAGTTTGACCAGTACCTACCGCTGAATGGCCACGCTCTGCCTCTCCCCTCCGACCACAGCCACGGACCGAACATGAGTGGCTCCTACAGCGCTTCCTACCTGACCAGCAGCAGCACCGCCCAAGCCATCTGGAACCATAAGAGCATCTCATCCTCCTCGTCCTCCTCATCAGTCTCCAGCGAACCCAGCCAGCAAAGGCTGCACATTAAGACCGAACAGCTGAGCCCAACTCACTACAACGACCAACATCACGGCTCATCGCCACAAACCGATTATAGCTCCTATAGCAGCCAGGGATGCAGTCCTATCAGTGCCAGTGCTGCTGCCTTCCCTGGCTCCCAATGTGACTATTCTGACGTCCAAGGCCCCAATTACTACAACCCTTACTCCGGATACCCTTCAACCATCTACCAGTACCCTTATTTTCATTCATCTCGCCGTCCTTATGCATCACCCCTTCTGAATAGCCTCTCCATTCCTCCAGCCCACAGCCCGACTAACTGGGACCAACCTGTCTACACAACCCTGACTAGGCCATAGGAAGTGGTAATTTCCCAGGATACATATTGGGAGGGAGGGAGGGGGGGGGTGGGGATGCAGGTTTAGGAGATGCATGATCTCAAGAACCCTTGAGACTTAATCAGTCTTCCATGGCATTATGCACTAATGAAAGACTGAATGAGTGGAGCACTGTACCATTCCATTTTAAGTGCCTGCTGATCCAAATGATGCCAATTCTGACCAGTGACAACCATCAGTGACTTCGTTTTTTGTTTGAAAAAGGCAAAAACTTTGGTCTGAAGTGATTACCAGCACGAAGACGGAGAGAAATGAAAACCTCTGAGATCCTCTGTGAGGACAAACTACATTTGAATGAAATAGGTCAGACTCCGCAAATCTTTATTCTTTCCCTAGTTTGTTTTATTTTCTAAGTTTATGAAAAGAGGTTATGTAAGCGTTGAGGATATCTAAAATTTTGAAACGTGTTGTTTCTGAACTGTAGTTGTTGAAGTGTGTATTTATCTTATGTATTTTTACATTTTTTACTTGGAACAATTCAAGCAAAAAAAATTAGTCTTTTTCTTGTGCGATCAAGAATTCATGTGATAATGGAAAGGGTGTCTTGAAGGAAAATGAATCAGTTGACTTATTTCCCATGGGTTTGGGAGGTAGTTTTTTGAATGACATGCCAATTTTTTTTTTTCTAAATCAGAGTGAAAACCATATCTTACTAAACATATTACACGCTTTGAAATCATGTCTTTGTCACAGTTTCTGGATAAAATGGTAAATTTTTCCAACAGAGAAGTTTCAAAAGTTTGTTCCTTGGCAACTTGGACTATTGGGGACCATATATTTTAGCCAACAAGCTGTGAATCTTTTAATTCTCCACCACAATAAAACCGAACCCATATTAACAAATGCTGTCGATGAATAGGGTAGTCTAATACTGTCTTTTGTCTCCAGTTTCAATTGTATGCTGAGCATATAAACTTGTTTTCCATTTAAATGCTAATTTGTGCCTTAATGTTTGCAAGAGTAAAAAGATTTATGTTAATTTTTACTTCTATTTTTGGAAAAAAAATGTTTGTTTTGAAAAAGATATTCTTGGCAAATCCTTTTTGCAAACTGTTTACTGTATAAAGTTTGAGAAATCAATTGTAACTTAACCATTCTGTTTGTGCTAGAGTCCTCTCTTAGAGGAATGCAGAATAATTTCTGACTAAGCAATGTTAACTTTTGTACAGATAAAATGTCAAGATTAAAAACAAAGCTTTTTACTGTATGTTGGGGCATCTAATTTTAAGAAAAATAATTAGTTCATGGATTAGACAATAAAATGTTAAGACACAGACATGCAGCACAGACACAGCCCCTTTGACCCCAGTGTCTACACTGACCAGCAAATACCCACCAACAAAAAGCTAAGAAGTTTACTTAGCCTGTAAGCTTATTTGCCTTGGTGATTCAAGTGCTCATCTAACTTTGTTTTAAATAATTGCAACCACTCTCACGGTGAAAAAAATCGTCCTCAGATCCTCTCTAATCCTTTTATCCCATATTCTAAACCTATGCCCTGGAATGAGGGAATAGGACTCTGAACAATTAAGCTAAAGATTGTTTTTTGCATTGATTAAATACGCAGTTTAAGATTTAAAGACAAAGGGAGTTACTTTTGATGGACCCCTGTTGGATCATTTCTACTTTGGAAAGGACCATGTCGATTGCATTGAGGTTCAGAAACATCTTCCAAAAACACAAAATTTATTAGCAATGGTTTGACATATTTTATTCAATAACAATGTTTTTAATTTTTGAAGAGCCGGGGAAAATAATCAAGAAAACTTGTTCATCTTTGCTGTGGAAAAAAAAAGACAGGGTTCTCATCAACAAAGTACCCTTCACAACCTTCATTTACATTCCAACACTCACTTGAAAAAGAATAGGACTTTTATAAAGTTACTAAGTTTGAGCAAGTAAAAAAAATCTCTAAATACCTCTAAAATATATAAAATAAAGGTATCTCTAAATACCTCTAAAAAAAATATGAAAACTCGGTGATTACTCAGAGATGTTTAATTCAATGGAAAGCAAACTCTGACATCTTGAGTTTTTTTGGAGGCCTAATTTTTAACATCTATGCTGGCTAAATCTCATCAGACACGGAGCTGATGTATACAATACTGGAGATTCTCACAATTGCTCATTGTGAATTACCGGCTGCTAATATTTTGCAACAAGTGTCATGTTATTCGCAAAGACCTTATTGAAAACATGTTGCAGGAGCTGTGCGTGATTGTCACACATGCTATCTTCGAGTATGTAATCCGAAGTAAGTTGAAAGATGCATTTTATATCATCTGTCATGATCTCAGAGTAACCCAAACATTCACAGTACGCAAGTTCTTTTTGGAGCAATTACTATTTAAATGTTGGAAACATGCAAGGCCAAATTTGCATCCAGAAAGACTTTACAATGAGTGCGATAATGATAAAACATCATGATTCTTAGTCATGTTGGCTAAATATCAAATATTGACGAGGACACTGAGAATTCCCTGCTATGCTTTCAATTAGTACCTCGTACATTTTATGTTCATCTGACAGGGCCGAAAATGCTCCAGTTTATTAACTGGATAGAACCGTCATGCAAATTTGTGGATTTACATAAATATCTGCATCTAGTGAGCCAAAATATGTAGCTTCAATCATTAATTACTGCGGGCTTTATGGAACTAAACAAAAGCTCTCAATATTTATACAAATTGCCATTCAATATAACATTAGCTATTTATTCTTTTAATCAGAAACAGTGAACCAGCAACACTGCGTATTACCAGATTTGCCAATGCTTCTCAGGCCAAAATAAATTCCAATTAGTTTGACTGCAAACTATTATAAATGTACAAAAGAATGCTCTTATTTCATTTGGGATGTGTATTGCTAAAACCAACAAATTAATTAGATATTCATTTAAATCTTCCTCTTTTTCCAAATATTGCCCTATTTTATGTTACCAACTTTTAAAGTGGCCTTGGGAATGATAGTTATTTGTGCATTTTCAGGATTTTATCCAACTGAACTGAGAAGTGATATAACTTCTTTAATTACAACCACTGATATAATTACATTCTCTTTTGTTTACAAACTATGGTCTTCAATCACCTTCCCCTGCCCTCTGCAAAAAAACCACCACCACTATCACAAATAACCCTCTATGACGCTTTCCTACCCTATCCAAGGCCTTTTTTCCTTGCTTGTGAATACACAGTTTTGAATGCTTGCCTTTAGTCCCATTTGCTTCCTCCAAATCATAACATTGTCATTTTAATCCCCCAACCTTCCTATTTCTTTCCCTTGGAACCCATTTTTATTCTGCCCACAAACACATCACCACTCCCCCGGTTCATCGATCTATTAGGGGCAATTTACAGTGGGCAATTAATCTACCAAACTGCACACTTATAGGAGGCAGGAGGAAAGCAGAGTGCCTACAGGAAACACACATGGTCACAGGGCAAAGGTGCAAATTCTACCCGCTAACGGCTGACATCCAAAGTCGGGATTGAACCTGGGTCTCTGGAGCTGTGAGGCAACGCCTCCTCTTGCTGCACCACTGTGCTGTCCTTTGCATTTTATGTGTTGGCACGTTTTAGATTTCATTCGCACACCCAGCTTTTCTGTTGCCTCTCCGTCACACCTATTACAACCAACCATTTCCTGAATCACGGCTTTTGTCAATTTAACAGTGGAATAAAATAAACAACCTTATCTGTTTTCTGCTAGAGGTTTTGAATTCTTGCCCAAAAATCTTGTGTTGGCATAAGCCTCTCATATATTATTGCGCAAAACCTTGTTCCCTTGAGCCACAGGCAGCTGACATAAATCATGGTTGAAGAGAAGAGAGACGGAGGGGGGGGGGGGGGGGGGGCGGTCGAGAAAGGTTTTGGGGGGGGGGGGTTGTGAAGAGAATGCTGTGAATGGTGGAGAAATGAAATTCACTGTGTAATGGAAGAGGTCAGAATTGCAAAAAGCCAAGAGATCTCACAGGATTATAGATAGGAGAAGACCCCATGGAGAGTGAGAGGGCCAGCTTTAATGCAATTTGAAAGCCATCATTATATCTTGAAATGAATGGAGAGAGCATTCTCAAACCAGCTTGGCATGCATGGGGTAGAACTTCAGTGTGGCATCCAACTGAAATGCCCGAGGTTTGTCCATCTGCAACCAATTTAATTGCGGTGACAATGTAAATGCGGTCTCCCGGACTCTCAATATATATAAAATTTAACCACTGAGACAGAGACAATGTGCTACTTAGACGGACTTGTATAATTAGGTTTGCCAACCCTCCCAGATAGTAGGGGGGAATTCATTAAATCTCCAGGAGTCTGCTGGGAGCAACCCAGGAGATGACTTTCTGTCAGCATGAGGAGATTGTTCGCAGTCATTGCACAGACTGAGCCAGCCCAGAGGATGCCAGTGTAGGGAATCAACTAGCAATGTTCACAGTGGGATCAGATGTTCCAGTCTGAAGCAAGGAGCAGAGCAGCTGTTTGGATGTGGCAATAACCTTCCTTCGCACCCGGTGTGGGCTGGCACATAGAGGAACCAGAGAGATAATTAAGAGATAATCCCCCACCACCAGCAAGGTCCGAAATCAAGGCGTGAAGCCGGTGTCACACTCAAATTAAAGGCTGTGTTGGGAAGCCCCAGCTATTTGTAACCCTCTTCCACAGAGGAGCCGTTCCCACATGGGATCCCTTCACCCTCTCTGCATGGGTCCCCCTACAACTCAGGATCCTTCTTACATGGGACTTCCACCTGCCCAGGAACTGCTCTGAACATGCTATCCTCCCATATGGCTCTTTTTTTTTTTTTTAATATATTTTTATTAGAGGCCATACATATAACAAATAATATAGCATTTTTTTCCAAATGTAGTTAATACATCTTTCCAAAATTATATAAATGTTAACAAAATATATATATTGGCCTCACTTTTTTTTATAGAGTGAAAAAAGTATAAAGAAAGAATAGTGAATAATTATAAGAGTATGCTTATAGTTGATTAATATAAAGAAGAGAGAAATAATTTAAAAAAAATAAAATAAAAAATAAATACAATTTAAACAACAAAAAATAAATAAATAAAATAAACGAAAAAAAAAAATACTTGTGAAAAAGAAAACGGTATACATCTTATCAATGAATGGAACACTTTCTAATTATAATATATAGAGACAAGTATATAAATCTGAGCTTAAACATTTTTGTTTGATCTTTCCACCGGGTACTCATTGAGTTTCAATGCTGAGCCCAGCTACCCCTTCATATGGCTCTTGAATGGAGATTAGTCATTAATGTGGTCTCACTCAGTGATGTGACAACATTTGTTTCAAAGCATGATGTCATAGGCTAAAGCCTTCCATAATAGATCCAGACAGACTTGGTACCCCTCTACATAGTGCACATCACCATCTCAGTACGCCCCAAAGTGTTTAATAGGCTATCAAGTGCAGTCATAAAGTCATAGTCGTTCAGCATGGAAACAAACCCTTTGACCCAACTAGTCCATGTTGATTGTGTTCCATTTAAGCTAGTCCCATTTTACCTGCATTTGATCTATGTCTATCTAAATCATTTCTATTCATGTGCAAATGTCTTTTAAATGTTTAAGAAGAAACTGCAGATGCTGGAAAATCGAAGGTAGACAAAAGTGCTGGAGAAACTCAGCGGGTGCGGCAGCATCTATGGAGTGAAGGAAATAGGCAACGTTTCGGGTCTAAACCCTTCTTCAAACTATTCTTCAATTCGGGCTGAAACCCTACTTCAACCCTATTTCCTTTGCTCCATAGCACCCGCTGAGTCTTTTAAATGTTGTTATGGTACCTGCCTTCACCACTTCCTCTGGCAGCTTGTTCCATATACCCACTATTTTCAGTGTGAAAAGTTGTCCCTCAGTTCCCTATTATATTATTCCCCTCTCAACTTAAACATATATCATCTAGTTCTTTATTCCCCTATGCTAGGAAAATACTGTGTGTTTTCATTCTATCTCTGCCACATTATTTTATACACCGCTATACGTTCAGTTGTGTTAGACTAATGAACTCTGGTTGCCAGTCTGAACACACCAAGGTCTCACAGGCAACTCCAACTTGAATTATTTTAGGAATATTGGGTGAGGGATAAATATTGGTCTGAAAATAAGGAAGAAATAATTGGCTTCTTTTAAATCAATCCATGAGATCTTTACATCTAAGTCTTAGGGTAACTCCTTCTTCGAAAGATGATAAACCTCTGACGGTGCCACATTCCTCCATTCATGACTGAATTACTAACACGTGACATAAGATGGGAAAGGTGGAATGCTTCAATCATTATTGGTGTTAATTGCTGGAAGAAGACCAAGCAAAGTTATTTTAGGGAGCTCTATTCAATATGTGTAGTGTTTTTACCTTGATGTTTTACTTTCAAGCAATTACTGTTTGCAATCAGCGATTAAGAGGTCACCATAATAGTTGCACCTTGCTTTATTAAGGAAGACAGCACATGTATCAGATACAGGCTGAATTGGGGTAATAAATCTAATGAATATTGAACATTGCGGAAGGAGTCAGGGTGCAAGTGTCAACATTTGTTATATTACATTAAATGTTGTTGGAGGAAGCTTGATATGATGGAGGATCTGTGGAATTCATTGCCACAGACGGCTGTGGAGGCCAAGTCAATGATATTTTTAAGTGGAGGATTTGCAGATTCCTGATTAGCAAGGATGTTAAGGGCCTGTCCCACCAGCATGCAACTCTATGCGATTAGCGCGACCTAACGTGGTCGCTTGAGCCGTCCAGCGTCGCGGGGCCGGTCCCACTTCGATCGCCGGAGCCGTGCGGAATTGTGCGGAGTTATTCCCGAGTTCGTCCCGACACCGCGCGGGGCTCCAAAAAACTGACAATGTCCAAAAATTCCGCACGGCAACGGCTTGTCGGCTCGCAGTCGCCTCGCCATTTACACACCGCCCCGACATCGTGCCTCCGTGAACCTATTTGTAAGTGCCTCCGTTACCCTCTATGTGTATGGCTCCGTGGCCCTGTGTGTGTGT
Source organism: Raja brachyura (assembly GCA_963514005.1). Next base: position 16,553,809 of record OY740801.1, on the reverse strand, counting down.
GTGTGCCTCGGTGCCCCTTTCTGTGTGCCCCTCTCTGTCCTGGCGAACTTACCTGGCGGACTTCGCTCCAAGTTCGCCTCACTTTGCGCCGCGTTGCGCCACTCACCTGACCTCCGCGCGGCCCCGACTGCCGGTTTGGTTGTGCTTGCCGCATTCAGGCGCATGCTGGTGGGAATGGCCCTGTACAGGGGATCACCCGACCTCCGCGCGGACCCCGCTTCTAGTTTGATCGCGTTCATCGCATAGAGTTGCATGCTGGTGAGACAGGCCCTTTAGCGGTTATGGGGAGAAGGGAGGAGAATGGGGTTGAGAGGGAATCGGGTTGAGAGGAGGGGGAAAGATAAATCAGCCATGATTGAATGGCCGAGTAGACTTGATGGCCTAATTCTGCTCCCATTACTTATGACATATATATAGTTTTGTTGAACGTTTTCATTCATATAACACCTATCCAAAGTGCTTCACAGTCACTGAAATTCTCTTCAAGTGAGTCCACCACCGTTAATAGCCTCCTCTTTCATCCAATAGTGACTTGCTACGTATCATTCCCAACAGGAAACACAACAAGTTGCCATTTGTTCCTTCTCAGATAGCCAGTGGCCAGAAGGCAATAATGGTCTCTTATTACACTCTTCCCATTTCATATATTTATCTTCTCATTTTCATTTACAGCGCTACAGTACTTCTCTCCCCTGCAACAGCTCAAAGGGTGTATTTCTCCCCACCTTTCCCGATTTCAGGAATTTTCAAAGGTTTTTTCAGCTATTGAGGTACTTTTCAAGTGGTAGACATTGTTAATTACATTAGGAAGGTCACTTGTAGAAACAAGGAACTGCGGACGCTGGTTTACACAAAAGGACACAACAAGTTGGAGTAACTCGGCGGGTCAGGTAGCATCTCTGGAGAACATGGAGGGTTTAGCATGGTGAACTTCAGACAGCACCATAAAAGGATAGCAACTTCATTGAAATCAGCTGACTTGGGACACATTTTGCAGGGGAATAATTTAATGATATTAAATGTTCCTGGTTGAAAGCCTCAACAAAGTCAGGCACTCCATCTAGTGGTGCAGCTTGGGAATTACATTCAGCAGCAGCAGAATGACTGAAAACGGCAGCAGCACCCCCACATGAATCCACATTTAGTACCTGCAGTGGTTTACAGTGCAACTGCCTGTTGCAGCTGCAACTTCTGAATCTGATTATTGGAATGGAATGAAATAAATACTTTATTGTTGCATGTGACAAGGCACAGTTTGCTTGCATGCCCAAAGTTTACAAATAACGGCTATCTACGCTGCTGACAAAATGACAAAGTTAGCCGGCTCCTCCTTTCTTCTCCCCACTCCCCTCCCCCACAGTGAATCGCTGGGTCCCCATTGTCCATTGTTCTGCCCCTCTCTCTCCCCATTGTCCATTGTTCTTCCCCCTCCCTCACAATGGTCCCCTCACGCCGGCTCCTCCATCTGATCTGATCTGACTATTGCCTGTCTCCACTGGAAGGCTGTCACACTTCATAAAGTTGAGCTCACTCAAACTGCTGGCCCTATCCCCACCCTGATGATTTTCTTTTACGCTAAATTGTACTTTCCTCCCTGAAGCCTCCTCCGGCCCCAACACTGTTCAATGTGAGGCTCATCGCCTCACATGGATCAACGACTGGCTTGAGCTCATTCCCCAAGCACATACAGAAGCAGGCGTTGTCTGCACACTGCAGCTAGATTACTGACTGAAGCTGGGGAGACATAGGTGCTGGAGTGGAGCTATCATCCATTGAACAGTTTCCTACATGTGCTGCGGATTAACTCCACTCCAAGAGAAAGTGGCGAGAGAGATTGACAAATGTGTTGAGTCAATGACACAGCCTTTCTCGACACACTCTGCTGTGAGGCTCGCTCCCTTGCATCCTAGGTGGTTAACACCACATCTTGCACCCCATCACAAAACAGACAGAACCTCCAGTTCCCTCCCCTCTACTTTCAGTCTGAAGAAGGGTCCCTACCCAGAATGTCACCCATCCTTTTTCTCCAGAGAAAAACCCCTGAGTTGCTCCCGAGCTTTGTGTCTATCTCTAGAAGATGAAGATAATCTGCTGAAGCCAGTCAAACCTGAGGAGGGTACTATACAGGATATTCTTCTCTGAGTAGATACTTTGACATCATGTTTAGTGATTGATGCTGCTCCTTGCACTTCTCTTGGGGTTATGGATTAGTGAATATCATGTCCAGTGTGCGCTTAGATGGACAGAATCCACCCTGTGTTTCAGGAAACAGCTAATGAGAGGAGGAAGCAAGAGAAACATTGGGTGCAACATATGAGTAATAGAGTATTTGCAACCACATTTGGCTGGAAGTGTTGAATTGATGATCCATCTCACTTCCTCCTCAGGATCTCCATCACCACAGAAGTTGGACACCGGACAATTCAAGCTATTTCCATGTGATATCAAGAAATGGGTCTGATCACAGGCTGCAAAGGCTGCGGGACCAGACCACATCCCGTTTATAGCTCTGAGGACCTGCACTTTAGAACGAGCTCTATCTTGGGTGCTCTGGTACCGTAACAACACTGGCATCTTCCTGAAAAAGAAGGTTGTTGCCCAGATATGTCTGTTCACAAAAACAGGATAATCCATTCAAACCAACTACCGCCAAGTCTATCATCATTTGTTAGCAAAGTAATAGAAGGTATGAGTGACAGTGTTTTAAAGTGCATAACTGATAGTTTATTGTTTATTTGTTTATTGTCTTTTTTTTCTTTTGTTGTGCTAATGTGCTTCCAAAGCTGCAGCAAGTATGAATTTAATTGTTCACTCCTGTTGTATATGGCAACCAATCACTATTGACACTTGACTTGTCGCTTTAAAGTGCCACTTGACTTTAGACTTTAAAGATACAGCGTGGAAACAGGCCCTTCGGCCCACCGAGTCCGTGCCGACCTGCAATCAACCCGTACACTGGCTCTATCCTACACACTAGAGCCAATTTACAATTTACCAAAGCTAATTAACCTACAAACTTGTACGTCTTTGGAATTTGGCACCTGAAAAAAACCCACATGGTCACAGGGAGAACGTGCAAACTGCGGACGGACAGCACCCATAATCATGATAGAACCCAGGTCTCTGGCGCTGTAAGGTAGTAACTCTACCGTTGCGCAACTGTGCCGCCCAATTAATTATTAATAGCTTGCTCACAGACAGCTGGGTTGGATTTCACTGAGAATACTTGTATTTGGATATCATCGGTACAGTTTTGGTCCAAATATGGATCAAAGGATTGGACTACAGAGGTGAGGTGTGAATGACTGCCCTTGACATCAAGGCAGTGTTTGACCAAATGTACCTATATGGATCCCTGGTAAAACTAGTCAATGGACATCAAATAATCAAAACACTCCAGGAGCTGCAGACATACCTTACACAAAGTAAATTGTTTGCTTTTTTTGAAGGACAATCATCCTAGCGCCAGAATATCACTGAAGCAATTGATTTGACTCAATCAGCTTCAGCTGCTTCTCCAATTACTTTTCATCGGTAACAATTCTACTTGTAACTCCCCAACCAGTGCAGCATCTCATGTGGTAAGTCAAAGACAACACAGATAGAAGTGCCAGGAAACAATCATGCCACAAAATTGTCCAGCAAGACCATTTCTAACATGCAAAAAATGTAACTACCTAGCCTTGATTTCTAATGGCATTTTCATTGCCCTGCCCCCATTCCATTCTCTCTTCCTCCCTCCTTTACTACCATATATTGCCCAGAAATTATTAAAAATGTATACACAACACAAAGCTCAGAAACAGACAATTCAGAACATTGTTGACTCACATGAGCCTCCTCCCACCTCTTAACCTCTTAGATATTCGGCTTTTTCCTTTCTCCCCGATGTTTTTTTTTGTTTTCCTTCAATGCATCAATTGAAATAGGCTCAACAACTCTTATTAGTTGTAAGTTCCAACTTAATTCCAATGTAAGTTCCAATACCTCTCTAGGTAAAGAATATTTTCCCTGATGTAACAACTGAATTAATGAATGGCCATCTGGATTTCGCACAAATGGAAATGTAATTTCTAGGTCTCTACAATGTAACATTTGCAAAAACTCCCCCAACTCTTTTGTATTCATTTAGCCCTCCATCAGCTTAACCCTCAATCTCTGTCTTTTCCAATACTGGTCTAAAAGCCCTGTCCCACGGTACGAGTTCATTCCAAGAGCTCTCCCGAGTTTAAAAAAAATCAAACTCATGGTAAGCATGGAGAATGAACGTAGCGGGTACGTTGGAGCTCGGGGACGTCTCTTAGCGCTAACGGCAGGTACTCGGGAAGACTCGCTAACGGCAGGTATGCACGAGAAGACTCGTGAAGATTTTTCAACATGATGAAAAATGTCCACGAGAGCCCTGAGTCCCGACGAGTGGCCATTGCCGTAAATCTCCAAGTTCAAATCAGGGCAAACTCGGGAGAACTCTTGGAATGAACTTGTACTGTGGGACAGGGCTTTAAGGCTGATGAGGGTCAGCACCCTTCCACACTGAAGAAAGGTCGCAACCGGAAACGTAATCTATCCATGTTGACCAGAGATGCTGCCTGACCCGCTGAGTTACTCCAGCACTGTACGCACAACATCCGGCAGACCCGAGCTATAGCACAGTCTCAAGCGTGTTCTTTGCTGAGCCTCAAATGCAAAAAAAGGTCACCTTTTAGAGAGAGCCAACTGCCCTGTGGCTGCAGGCATGTCCAAAGCAAAGTTTAAGATACAATAGTAGGGTTCTTTGATCATTGTGATCTAAAATGTTGATATATAATGCTATGTTCTTCAAACCCTATTTTTCGCTTGAGCAGCTTACAACCCAACAGCATGACTATTGATTCCTCTAACTTCAAGCAATCCTAACATCCTCTCTCTCTCTCCATCCCTCCCCCACCCAAGTCGCACTAGCTTCAAAGTTGTCTTGTCGAGTCTCATTGTCTGTAACTCGTTTTCACCTAGCCAACAGCTAACAATGGCCTGTTTCCTTTATCATCATTACTTTTTTGCATATCTTTCATTCATATGTTCCAAATCTCTCTATATCTCTCGTTTCTCTTTCTACTGACTCTCAGTCTGAAGAAGTGTCTCGACCCGAAACGTCATCTATTCCTTTTCTCCAGAGATGATGTCTGACCCGCTGAGTTACTCCAGCGTTTGTGTCTATCTTCAGAATATGTAATTGGATAACAATATATCTTGAAATCAAATGGAATAAAGTCCATTTCCAGGTCTTTTCACGTCCGTTCTGAAAATCAAAGGGCAATTTCTGGGATGGTCCACTCTCATATTCCCCAAATGACTCTGAGATGTCAGTTCTCCTGCACCACTATTCTCATTGGTATGGGTGAAGTGCAGTAGCATTACTCAAACTACTCCAGTCAGTAGTCACTCTCAGTCCTGCGCATTTCCAGAGCACTGATAACTCTAGAGCTGTGCGGACGTCCCCATCTGCAATCTCTGCTATCTGTAGGTGTTGCTGGAAGACTTTGGAACAGGAGACAGGCTTTGACAAGGCAGCAGTAATGATGGAAACTGTGAGCCTTCAGCAGCTCTTCAGTAGGTCTGTACCAGCATAAGTGGCAGGGTGGAAGATTGCAACCTTCACATGGTCCGTCCTGTTTCGACGAATGCTATCAACCTGGCGTGCACAATCAAATAAGATCAAATAGAATAAGTTGTCCTATAACTTTAGGCTGTGCACGCCATTCGCAAGAAGAAGAAGCATAAAGGGCCTGTCCTACCAGCATCCGACTCCATGCAGTGAGCGCGACCAAACTGGAAGCGGGGGCCGCGCAGAGGCCGGGTGAGTGACGCGACGCGACGCGACGCAAAATGGCGCGAAGTTGGAGCGAAGTCTGCAAGGTAAGTTCTCAAGGACAGAGAGGGACACACAGAGAGGGGCACAGAGGCACACAGAGAGAGGGCCATGGAGGCACACACAGAGAGGGTCACGGAGGCACATATAGAGAGGGTCACGGACGCACGATGTCGAGACGGTGAGTAATGCGTCGAGGTGACTGTGGGCCGACAGGCCATTGCCGCGCGGAATTTTTGAACAGTTTTTCGGAGCCCCGCGCGATGTCGGGACCAGCTCCGCACAACTCCGCACGGCTCCAGCGATCGAAGTGGGACCGGCCCCGCGACGCCGGACGGCTCAAGCGACCACGTTAGGTCGCGCTCACTGCTGGTAGGACAGGCCCTTAAGTTGCACTAGTGAATCACACCCTTGTTTTGGAGCAAATAAATTTCCAGGCTAGTGTTTGTAAGCATGAACCCATCCAAAATCTTTCTTCCCATATCCTAACCAAATCCCACTCTTCCATCACCTCTTTCTCTCTCATTAGACTACACAGGCTCTTTATGGTAAGAAATCCTTTATATGTGACGTGAAATTTCACTTTCAAAACTTGTCCTGCAAAGATTGCAAACTACATGAGGAATAAGCCCAAGAGAGATCGAATGGGAGCATTAGTCATGAAATTGCTGATAAAATGATGGGACATCCTGCTCCTTTTGGATATTTAATCATGGGAAAATGATAAGCAAAAATGCATATTCATACTTTTCAGTGTTTTCCCTTTTTGGTTCCAACTTTTCTTTTGTAGCCGAAAGCCATGGTGTTTGAGAAAAGCAAAACAAAGGTATATCCTAGGAAATGGCACCATTTGCTCTGCTGGAGTAAGCCAGATTTTAAATCCTGTTCTGCACAGGGCTAAACGGGCAGTGTTGTTTTGGTAAGAAACCAAGGGCACACTAAAAAGGAATGCGCTGAATTTTAATGATTAGTTATTGTGAGCAAACAGCTCTTTGTCTTTTGTTTAATCCAGAACACAATGAAAGAATTAATTGAACAGAAAATGACAGGGCATATAACTGACAAGTCATTAATGCCTTCTGTATAGCTGATTGGATGCACATGTGGGCAGAATTTCAATTGCATTCTCTCCCCTCCTGTCCCCAGTACGGACTGTGAAGGAAGGTGGACTAGAACATTAAAAAACTACCGCATGCATCTGCATGCTACCATTGTGTTATTTTTTCATTTTAATCCATGGTCTTCTAACATTAATTACAGAAAAAAATGAGGTTCTTTATCATTTGGACCATAATTCTTTTGTTGGAATTGTCAGTGGACGGTTTTCTGAATCTTGTGAAGAAATCACAAGATGTTTAGCTTTGCAGTTTCATCTTCTCCTTCAGTTCAGGAGACGGTGAAAGAGCTTAAATCATAACCGCTGTGAGGTTTTTTTATGCAAGTACAGAAAATGTGCGTGGTATGGGAGGCGGTCCGAAAGGAGGGATGTTAATCCACTATTCGGAGTTGGATTGAAACCAAGTCCACTGGGGTGAAAGGACACAGTTCTGACATTTGTGCCACCCAGCTCTGCAAGCTAAGTTAGAGCAATTACTTCATATCTCATTCTGCAGTTAATGAATCATTTCATACCCTCATTAATTGGAAATTATTGCTTCAGTTTAAATAAGCGCATAGACCTAAAGGGGTGTGTTAAATTCATAATGTACAAGGATCTCTCATCAGCCTTAAGCAATGCTCTTTTCAGACATCTCCCACTGTGCACAAGACCTAAGACCCTTTGAAATTGAACTGGTCTCACATACCAAAAGCAAGGGAAGAAATCAGGTAGGCTGTGGATCACAGGGTCAAGGTTGACGTCTGACTTGTAATGAGGAGGGAACTTGAGAGGTGCTGACGTTGGATACGGTATTGGGCTCAGATTGAGGAAGAGGAGAGTTGGGGTAAGGGGGAGCTGAGATACCAACAGATTGGGGATGAATATTGAGTTTGTGTTGGGGTATTGTGAGAGGGATTGCAGGAAAAATAGGTCTTACTGCCAGAAGATGGGTCTTGGGCGCTACGACAGTGGACTAGGTATGAGTGGTCCTCGGATTAATGCTGAAACAAATAATAATTATCATTACCTCTCCTCTAGTTGATGGCCTTGACTTTATACATGTGTTTCGCACCAAAATAAGCAGTTAAGCCATTTAACATTACAGTGTCTTTCCAGTAAATTCTGTGCATTTACTTTGAGGACCCAAAACACATTATGGAATGTATACAATTGGATTTTAACAGAGAAGATAACATCCTGCTTAGCAAGTGAATTTCTAGACCAGAGTGTGGTAATTTCCAAATAGACCACAGATCAAAATGAAAGCCAATCTTGTTATGCAATTTCAATCTTTTTATCCAGTTTGTAACTTTGAAGTAGCAGATTTCATAAAGGCATAAATTGATTAAAGAAGTCATTTCAATAGTCCAGTGAATTTATTCGATGTGTGGATGGTTTGCACATATCAGAAACTTCTCAAGTGTGACTTCTCTAAAATTCAGAACAACACAGATGCTTCCCATTCCTGCAGAGGCTACACAGATTTGAGCACGAGAAAATTAACTACGTTTCATGAAAAAAACTATTCAATTCGACCTGTGGCATTCCACAAACTAAAGAGTTATGATTCATTGTGCTTGTTTAAGCAAGGCTTGTTTAAATGTATTCATTAGTTGCAAGACCAGCATTTATTGCACAAGTGCCTAAAGAGGTGCATTTCTATTTGAATCACTGCAGTCTGTTTAGTGAAGGCAAACTATTGGTATTGAGCATGAGTTCTCTGAGTGTAACACAGTGATGGTAATGGAGCAAGTCAGGTTGCACGTTCCTTGGAGAGGAACAGAGATGATGCCTTCCTGAGCGCTAAATAATCCTCGGCAGCGGACGCTGTAGATTTTAGGGACAACTTCCTTTGCATAACAACAGTTCTGGAGTGACTCAGTGGGTCAGATGGCATCTATAGGTGGATGGCATTTCGGGTGAGGGCCCTTCTTCAAACTGGTCAAAAGAAGGTTCCCCACCCAAAACGCCGGCCGTTCATTCCCTCCACGGATGCTGCCTGACCTGCTGAGTTCCTCCTACACTTTGTGTTTTAAACAAATGTCTCTACATTTTCCTTTGCCATATTTTCATTTAAACTCTGCATTGTAACTAACACTCTGCAATCGCCACTTTAAATGGGGGAGCTAAGGTTTGTATTTTTATTTATATGTTTGCGGGATGCAGATTTTGCTGGCTGGTGCGGTCAAGATTAAACCATTGCACCAATTGTGCCAAAATATTTTTGGAATGCTTTATTTTGAGAGCTTAACAAACTGAAGATCATTGTTCTTACCTTAATAAAAATACTTTTAAAAGGAAAATGGGCCTGGATTCATGTTTTAATATGCTCGTGACAGGAAATGCCAGCTACATCTGGCATGCATCCAGAAAATTATTCTTATTAAATTAGCGATTGCTAACTCAAGCAATGACCATAAACGAGGGAGGAAATGTATTCAAATTTAGAAAATATCCTATTCAACAGAGAACAAAAAACAGCCCTCCTGTCTTGAGCCTGTAAAATATTTACTAGATGATTGTTAGTGTTAGGGTTAGGGTGGTCTCCTACTGGGCTGAGTTTTAAGAACCACAGAATGGATACAGCACAGCAGGAAGCCATTGGGCCCGTTGAATCTGTACATTAGAGCAGACAGCTAGTCCCAATGCATCCCCAAAGGTGAGCAGATTATTTTACTCAGCGTATTTTTCCAACTTACGTTCAGATGCCAAAATTGAATCTGCCCCTACTTCTCACCTGGGAAGGGAATTTCCAGTCTTTGATCATTCACTGTGTGAAATAGATTTTCTCATGTCCCTTTTGATTCTTTTGCCAATCACCTTCATTCCGGTTCTCAGCCTGCTGTCAACGAGAACTGCTTTACCCCATCTATTCTCTCAAACACCTCTGTTTCGAGGAGAACAATTCTAGCTTCTACTGTGCACCCACAAACCTAAAGCTCCTCAATTCAGGAATCATTTTAATCAATCTTTTTCTGAATCCTCTCTAAAGATTTTACATATTTCCTAAAGTATGGTGCCCAGAACTGAACAAGAAACCGGACAGTGTTTTATAAAGCGAGAAACACAAAGGGCTGGTGGAATTCAGATTCTACAGAAGACCCAACCCGAAACATTGCATTTCCATGTCCCCCAGAGATACTGCCTGACCCACTCAGCTCCTCCAGCACTTTGTGTCTTATGCTGAAAATTCCAGCACCTGAAGTTCCTTGTGTCTAGTGTTTTATAAAGGTTCATTTTGACTTCAGCTCGTTAGAAAGCAATTAGCTGTTGTCACAATGCAGACAAAATGATGGACAGTGTGATTTAACGATTTCTGCACAATGCAAAAACGTGCAGGTAGCTTCTGGATAAATAAATCATAACATGATTTGCAATGTGGAAGGATAATCAATTGCAAGTTCATCACTGATTTGCTAGCACTTATGAACAATTATAGAGTATAAATATTTTAAATAGTCTAAAGGAAAATGCCAAGCCTTATTAATCTCTAACAATTTAATTTAATTTTCTTGTGTTCAGTTCCTTTGTGAGCATTTTCCTACCACTTCATGTTGTCCCTCAGTGAGCCTGGTTATAGCTACTCCTGAGGAGATGCTGTCACTGACCCACCTCACAGGATGTGAGCTGCTCATCTTGCCCTTCTGGTTCACCCACTGTACAGGTGCATAGGTGCATCCTCTAGTCAATTGGAGTTTATTGTCTTATGCACAAGTACATTGAGGTACAGGGTACAGTGAAAATCTTGCTTGCAGCAGCAACACAAACACAAAACCATAAATCATATAGAAATTATCCATAAACTATGAATAAATTCCACATGACAATGAAAAGAAAAAACACTGTGCAAATCCGACAAGACATCAGTACAAAACACAATTAGAAAAGAAGTCAATAGACAATAGACAATAAACAATAGACAATAGACGCTGGAGTAGGCCCTTCGAGCCAGCTCCACCATTCACTGTGATCATGGCTGAGCATCCACAATCTGTACCCCGTTACTGCCTCCTCCCCATATCCTTTGACTCCGCTATCTTTAAGAGCTCTATCAAATTCTCTCTTGAAAGCATCCAGAGAATTGGCCTCCACTGCCTTCTGAAGCAGAGAATTCCACAGATTCACAACTCTTTGGGTGAAAACTTTTTTCCTCATCTCCATTCTAAATGGCTTACTCCATATTCTTAAACTGTGGCCCCTCGTTCTGGACTCCCCCAACATTGGGAACATGTTTCCTAAGATCCCCTCTCATCCTTCTAAATTCCAGAGTATACAAGCTCCATTCTTTAAATATATGACATTATATATATATGACAGTTCCGCCATCCCGGGAATTAATTTTATGAACCTACGCTGCATTCCCTCAATAGCAAAAATGTCCTTCCTCAAATTTGGAGACCAAAACTACATGCAACACTCCAGGTTTTGTCGCACTAGTGCCCTGTACAACTGCAGAAATGCCTCTTTGCTCATATACTCAACTCCTCTTGTTATTGCCAACATGCCATTAGCTTTCCTCACTGCCTGCCGTACCTGCATGCTTACTTTCAGTGGCTGATCAACAAGGACACCCAGATCTCGTTGTACTTCCCCTTTTCCTAACTTGACACCATTGATAATAATCTGCCTTCTCGTTCTTGCCATCAAAGTGGATAACCTCACATTTATCCACATTAAACATCATCTGCCATGCATCTGCCCACTCACCCAACCTGTCCAAGTCACCCTGCATCCTCAAAGCATCCTCCTCACAGTTCACACTGCCACCCAGCTTTGTGTCATCTGCAAATTTGCTAATGTTATTTTTAATCCCTTCATCTAAATCATTAATGTATATTGTAAATAGCTGTGGTCCCAGCACCGAGCCTTGTGGTACCCCACTAGTCACTGCCTGCCATTCTGAAAGGGACCTGTTTATCCCTACTCTTTGTTCCTATCTGCCAACCAATTTTCTATCCATGTCAGTACCCTACCCCCAATACCATGTGTTCTAATTTTGCCCACGAATCTCCAATGTGGGACATTATCAAATGCTTTCTGAAAGTGCAGGTACACTACATCCACTGGCTCGCCCTTGATCATTTTCCTAGTTACATCCTCAAAAAATTCCAGAAGATTAGTCAAGCAAGATTTCCCCTTCATAAATCCATGTTGACTTGGACAGATCCTGGTTACTGCTATCCAAATGTGCCGCTGTTTCATCTTTTATAATTGACTCCAGCATCTTCCCCACCACCGATGTCAGGCTAACTGGTCTATAGGTCCTTGTTTTCTCTATCCCTCCTTTCTTAAAAAGTGGGATAACATTAGCTACCCTCCAATCCACAGGAACTGATCCTGAATCTATAGAGCATTGGAAAATGATCTCCAATGCGCCCACGATTTCTAGAACCACTTCCTTAAGTACCCTGGGATGCAGACCATCATGCCCTGGGGATTTATCAGCCCTCAGTCCCATCAGTCTACCCAACACCATTTCCTGCCTAATGTGAATTTCCTTCCGTTCCTCCTTCACCCTAGGTCCTCTGGCCACTAGTAGATCTGGGAGATTGTTTGTGTCTTCCTTAGTGAAGACAGATCCAAAGTACCTGTTCAAGTCCACGGTGGAGCAGGAAGAGCTGTCTTGTTCCATTGCCGAGTCAGGATTAGGGTTGTGCAGGTTGGTTCAAGAACCTGGGGTTTGTTGGAAAATAGTTGTTCCTAAATGTAGTAGCGTGGGACTTCATGTACCTCCTACCTGATGGTAACAACGAGGAGTAAGCCTGGTCCAGATGATGGGGATCCTTGGTGATTGATGAAGAAGCAAGGAACTGCAGATGCTGGTTCACAAAAGAAGACACAAAGTGCTGGAGTTACTCAGCGGGTCAGGCAGCATCTCAGGAGAACATGGATAGGTGACATTTCAGGTATGGACCCTTCTTAAGACTTCTTGCAGCAGCATCTGTCAAATGATTCTAGCCGGACCAATTTAGATGGAGTGGGTGGAGTTCTTTGAATAGGTGGGCTAACTGTTGGGATAACTATTATCATTTATTTATTTAATGTGTTTCTAAGTGAACGCATTGTGAAGGTAATGTGTGGAGATTTGATGGCACCTTGAAATTTCCCTTTAACACGTGATCTGCAGCTGGGAAGCATAGGAACTTGGTGACTTCTTCATCTCCAGACAGGGTAGCCTGAAGGCTGGTCTGCTTTTAAGGATTGTATCATCTTTCCAAACACCCTTGGTGTTCTTGCAACAACATTCCATGTGGAAAGTTTAGAGTCTGTCTGCCACTGTATGTCCCAACCCCATAAGGTTTTTGCTGCAGTATACAAAAAAAATATCCTTATTTATTAGTTTGGATGACCGACTATTTTCCAGCATCGCAGCAAGGAATATTGAGACATGGTGCTGGCAGATGAAATCATAGGACTTAGACGTCGAGCCTGAATAGAAAGAAGACTGAATACCCACCCAACGGAGATACCAGGCAGCGAGATGTGTGATTCAAGAGACAGAGAGCACACTGGAGTCTCCTGAGATGTTGGTAATCTGTCTACAGATTGGTGAAGGTGGTTTAGGTTTATTATTCTCACGTATAAACTTTTAACTGAACTTTTAACAAAGGTTGAAAGCGTTGTTTGCATGCACTCCAATCGGATCAGGTAATACGATAAACAAATACAATCATGTTAAATTCAAGTACACAAATGAAGTACAAATCAGGGGGAATCACAATTTGGTTTGGCAACAGCTATGCTCAAGACCCCAATACATTTCAGAGAGTTCGTAATATAGCCCAGTTCATCACACAGAGCAGCCTCCTCACCATCGCCCCCATCTACTCTTCACACTGCAAGTCATGGCACCCCTTTGCCCTGCAAGCCGAAGAGCTGCTCTGCACAACACCGGCTGACGCTTCCAAGGCTGCCTGGGTCAAGACGAGATAGAGAGACCAGTGGAAGTCAGCGGAACCATCCAGGCTACATCATTACATCAATGACCCCCATGGACATCCCTGGCCAGGACCTGCCCCGAAAGCAGTGGACAAACTCTCAACCGCTTGAGGACAGGCGTCGGACGCTATGGAGTAGCGATGAAGAGGTGGGGCCTCGTGCGAGTGTGGGGACCCAACACAGACAGTGGAGCACATAGTCACCAGTTGCCCCAAACACCGGCCACCGAATGGTGAACGAGGCCTGATTTACCTGGACGATGACAAGTTGGCCTGGCTCGCCTCAATGGAGCTGCAGGTCTAAAAGACATACGACAGAAGAAGAGGGGAAAGCAGATCAACATAATCAAGGACCTCTTTCACACGGGTCATTCTCTTTTCTCCCGTCAACCATTGGGCATAAAACTCAAAAACTTGGAAGCATATATCACCAGATTTAGGAACAGCTTCTTCCCAATTTCTTCAGACTACTGAACAATCTTCCCATAAGCTAAGCCGATCTTATCATTGCGAACTTAGGACATTTTTTCTGTAACTAACACTAGATTGCTGTGACACTATGTTATTGGGATATTTCTCTCTGAGCTTCCTATACTTGTGTATGGCTTAATTGTACTCATGTATAGTATGATTTGACTGGATAGCAGGCAAGCAAAGCTTTTCACGATATCTTGGTATATGTGACAATAATAAACCAATACCAGTGCCAATCAATTTACTGGAGCTGCCCCGGACCTCTCCTCTGCTGGAGATAAATTCCCAATCTTCTAACCTACCTCGTTGCAGCGCTTGAACTTTCTTTAGTATAGTTTAGTTTAGTTTAGAGATACAGCATGGAAACAGGCCCTTCAGCCCACCATAAGGTCATAAGTGATAGGAGTAGAATTAAGCCATTCAGCCCATCAAGTCTACTCCGCCATTCAATCATGGCTGATCTATCTCTCCCTCCTAACCCTATTCTGCTGCCTTCTCCCCATAACCTCTGACACTTATACTAATCAAGAATCTGTCTATCTCTGCCGTAAAAATATCCACTGACGGCCTCCACAGCCTTCTGTGGCAAAGAATTCCACAGATTCTCCACCCTCTGACTAAAGAAATGTCTCCTCATCTTCTTCCTAAAAGAATGTCCTTTAATTCTGAGGCTATGACCTCTAGTGCTAGACTCTCCCAATAGTGGAAACATTCTCTCCACATCCACTCTATCCAAGCCTTTCACTATTCTGTATGTTTGAATGAGGTCCCCCCTCATTCTTCTAAACTCCAGCGAGTACAGGCCCTGTGAGTTAAGACGTAGTTCTGATCTTGGACAACTAAGTCCGTGCCGACCAGCGATCCCCGCACACTAACACAAACCTACACAAACAAGTGACAATTTACAATTTTACCGAAGCCAATTAGCCTACAAACCTGCATGTCTTCGGAGTGTGGGAGGAAACCAGAGATCTTGGAGAAAACCCACGCAGGTCACGGGAGGAATGTACATAATCCATACAGGGAGCTTAATCTGCATTCTCTTTGCAGCTGTAACATTATATTCTTCATTTTGTTTATCTTCCATTTTCACTACTTGGTATGTTCATGTATGGTATGCTATGCCTGGATAGAATGTAAAGCAAAGTTTTCCACTGTATCTTGTTACACGTGACTATGATAAACCAATACCAATAACAAACAAACACCAATACCTTACCAACACATAATGCTGACCCAATATCTCTTACCACTAATTTTCTTTTTATCTTCCGTCTTATGCTGTCCTTGTTCCGGGCATGCCAGCAAGGTTCCAGTTATAACTCTTCCTCAACCCTTAAATGCAGTTGTTCTCATATACTTTTGCCTTCATTGAGGACCATGTATTTTTACAAAAGGTAGAAAAATAAAAAGCTGTAGAAACAAACATTAACTAGAAGTAGCCGGATACTGGAAACTTTCTACGCCTCATTTCTCAGTCTCAGTGGTGGAAATATAATTGTAACTTGCTGTGTTTTACATTACAATTCGAAACAGATTGTTGAAAATTAAGGCCATGCTGCAGCTATCAGATCTACATGTTATGGTTATTTTAGTAAGCAGTAGATGTTGGGAGTGCAGAGATGAGCATAGAGAGATGAACATCACCTACTCTCCAATAGTCATTTACTTCAGCCACGTGTAGTCATCCACACATGCTCTCTCTTCCTTGTGCTAACTCTAGCTCTATTTTTCTGAATGGATCTTTAGTTTAGTTTAGTTTAGTTTAGAGATACAGCGCGGAAACAGGCCTTTCGGCCCACCAAGTCCGCGCCGACCAGCGACCCCCATACACTAGCACTATCCTATGCACTAGGGACAATTTGAAATATTGTTTCACCAAAGCCAATTAACTTACAAACCTGCACGTCTTTGGAATGTTATATGAAGCCGGAGCAACCAGTGAAAACCTACGAGGTCACGGGGAGAAGGTACAAACTGCGTACAAACTGCACCCATGGTCAGGATCGAACACGGGTCTCTGACGTTGTAAGGCAGCAACTCTACCGCTGCGCCACCCTCAATTTTCTGTGCGGATCTTTAGTCTTTTCTTATTTTCCTGGATTATTTTGTTTTAGATCCACTCTGATATAGGCCAATGGTCACTGAGCTCGAGTATCCAGGTCAATGTTTAAGATTGCTTCACTTCTTAACATGTCACATTCTTTAATCTTTCTCATTTGCCAAAGAATACAGGCACATTTATTTTTTTGTGAGGAGAATATGAAAGTGGCTGTGAATTCTTCAGCTGAAAGCAAACCCATTCTTCCTGTTTGGCTTTGTAACTCACTCCCCATTTGACCTCACTGTTTATGTAATCAGAAATTTATTTTCTTTGGAAATCTGCTCTTCCCCATGCCGCACTTAGTATTCAGCTAACAGCACGAGCCCGTTGTCCTGGTGCAGTCCCCTTTCAAAGAGCACTCTGGAGATTTGAGATCATAATCCAGTCTGACTAGAACTCAGAGAGAGACCCATGGATGAACTGGGACACGGATCGTACTGCCACAAAGTGAAAAATAGATCCAGCACAGAAAAGGGCCCTTTACCCCCATCGAGTCCGGTCCAAACATCAAGCACCCATTTACTCTAATCCTACACTAATACCATTTTTCCGTCTCTCCACATTCCGATCAACTCCAGATTCTAACATTTACCTTAGCATTGAGGCATTCCACAGTGGCCACTTAACCCACCAGCGGACACATCTTTCAGATGTGGGAGGAAACCGGAACACTCAGAAAAAACATCTGCAGACACAGGTAGAAGGTCAAACTCCACAAAGACAGCACTGGAGGACGGAAGGATTGAACCGGGGTCTTTCATGTTGTGAGACAGTTCCTCACCAGTGTTCAGGTCATTTAATATCTTTGTCCTAGTGTCATAAAGTTATACCGCACTCAAACACGTCCTTCTGCCAAATTTGCCAATGCTGACCAAGATGCCTCACCTATGCTAATCCCACATGCCCTTCCTTGGCCTATATCCCTTTCCTATCTATGTACCTATCCGAATGTATTTTCGATGTGTGACAGCATTATATGATGTTTGCTTTCCTTTACCACAGGAGTGACTACACTTCGGATTGGTTGCGAGCCACTTTGAGGTCACGAATTATGCTATAAATGTTGTCTTTTCTTCAGGCTTTCGTTATTGAGTTCCCACGTGTGATTGGGCTGCAATAACAGCTTCTCTGTGGAAATAAAGTCATGGTCAAAATAGAGAAGACAGCTTGCAGTCAAAGGATAAGGTGCTGGGAACACTCAGCAGGATCAGCAGCAACTGCGGAGAATGGGGGGTTGTGTGGGGGAGAGGGGGGTTGTGGGGGGAGGGGGGTTTGTGGGGGAGGGGAGGTTGTGGGGGGAAGGGGGTTGTGGGGGGAGGGGGGTTGTGGTGGGGAATGGGGGCTGTGGTGGGGATGGGGGGCTGTGGGGGGGAGAGGGATTGAGGGGGGAGGGGGGGTTGTGGGGGGGGGTGTGGGGTTGTGGGGGAGAGGGGTGTGTGGGCAGAGAGCGATTGTCGGAGGAGGGATTGTGGTGGAGGGGTTGTGTGGGTGGGGTTGTGGGAGGGGGGTATGTGTGGGAAGAGGGGTTATGGGGGGGTGAGGGGTGTGTGAGGGGATATGTGTGGGCAGGGGGGTTGGGAAGAGGGGTGTGTGGGGGGGAGGGGTGTGTGGGAGAGGGGTTTGTGTGGGCAAGGGGAGGGTTGTGAGGGGTGTGTGGAAGGGAGGGGTGTGTGGGAGCGAGGGGTGTGTGGGGGGGTTGGGGTGTGGGGGTGGGAGGAGTGCGGGGGTGGGGGGGAGGTATGCGGGGGCAGGGGGGGAGAGCTCAGAGAAAAGACAGGGGAAGGTCCATAGGGGAGATGCAGCATCACGGAGGAGGGGGGCAGGAGCCAGTGAGGGGGACCAGATGAAAAGGGGTTGGGGGTGCGATGGGGATTCACAGCGGGCGCACGGCTTATGGCCTCCGGGACTTTATTCTCCAGCGGGTGCTGGAAGGTGGCACGTAATCCTTGCAATATGGGGTAGTGTTTCTGCGAAAATTTAAATACAATGCAGACCGGACGTGGTCAAGATGAGAGATTTAGTAATAGTCTAGAAGATAGATAGATAGAAGATAGATAGAAGATAGAGAGATAGAAGATAGAGAGATAGAAATAGACAGATAGATAGATAGATAGATAGATAGATAGATAGATAGATAGATAGATAGATAGATAGATAGATAGATAGATAGATAGATAGATAGATAGATAGATAGATAGATAGATAGATAGATAGATAGATAGATAGATAGATAGATAGATATGCTCCTGGGCACCATTGTTCCCCCCTCCTTTCCCCTCGTCCCCCTTTATCTCCCATTTCCTCTTAATACACTTGGAGAATCTTTCAGGATTCTCCTTCACCATATCAGGGGGAGCAGGGGAGCTGGAGGGGAGTGGTGGTGGGGGGGGGGCAGCTCCTCCCCGACCATTGGAAGAGCAGCCTAGCCCACAGTTGCAGCGTAACCATATGGGACTCGACCATTATAGGAGATGTGTGGTAGGTGGGCCAAAGCTCAGTCAAAGAGGTGAAGAGACAACAGGGTTAGGGAGGAAATTCCAGAGCTGAGGATTAGAGCAGCTGATGGCACAGCACCAATAAATGAACTGTGGTATGATTGGAACTGGATTGAACAGTAAATAATAATATAAGGAAAAACTAGGCTCTGTTGCAAATTACCCCAACGTAAGTGAGGGAGGAATTGATAGGTGCATGGAAAAAAAGGGGAAATTAGTAGGAGCATGAGGTTAGTCAGATTATTTTGTGAGACTCAATGGACCAAATGGCCCCCTTCCCTGTCACACAAGGATATTTAGATATTTAGTCAGATGGTGGTGAATCTGTGGAATTCATTGCCACCGACGGCTGTGGAGGCCAAGTCAATGGATAATTTGTAGATTGGCAGATTCTTGATTAGTAATGGTGTCAGGGGTTTTGGGGAGAATGCAGAAGAATGAGGTTGAGAGGGAAAGATAGATCAGCCACGATTGAATCTACGATTGGTCTTGATGGGCCAAATGGCCTAATTCTGCTCCGATAACTTCTGAACTTCTGCTCTGAGATGGGAGAAATGAAGAATAGAAGCCATGAACGAGACCCAGGGAACGTGTGAATCTGCAGATCGGATTTTTCATTTGGAACGTTCACCTGCTCTAAACTAAGTGATGTAACATCTGGTCAAGTGAGTTTATGTGGATTCAGTGACCACATATTATGCCAAATCAGTTCATATCATTGCGGATTTACATTGCGTCAACTCCAGTGAACTCCTGCTGGGCTGGTAGATGTAGACTGCAAAGTCGATTTGTACTCTCACAGCAAGGTGAAGCAGATAGTAACTCATCCAGTTCCCACCACCACAGCCTAGTCTGCCCTCAACAAGGCACTCCCTCAGACCATTGTGGTTTCCTCTGTGAGAGACAGCTACATTAAGCCGAGCATGATTTGTTAACCTCTCCCTCGATGTCAACAAGATGAAGTGGCTAGTTATTGTATTCGGGGAAGCATGGTGGAGTACACGTCCCGATCAGCACCAATGGTGCCAAAGTGAAAATGGTTGACAGCTTCAAGGTCCTTGGCATAAATGGTACAAATGATTTGTAAAGGGCCAACCACATTGAAGCAACACCAATGCCTCTACTTCCTCAGGAAACTGTAGACAATTGGGATGTTGGCCCAGTCCATCATGCAGACCAGACACCCCACTATTGACTCCAGCTACACTTCACGCTGCCTCGGGACGGCACCCAAGATAGTCAAGGACCTTCCCCATCCTGTCACGGTCATTCCTTCTTTTCCCCACTCCCATCATGGCAGAAGACACGGAACCTTGAAAGTACGCACTGCCAGACTCAGGAAAAGCTTCTTCCTCTCTGTTAAAAGGCTTCTGATCAGTCCATCCATAAGCACAGTACAGTCCGATTATCTTCTTTCTCATTTTGGACTTAGACACTGTCTCGGAACCGTTGCGTGATAACGCTGAGAACTATATTCGCCACTCTGAACCTTTTCATTCAGTCTACCTGTTGCACTTGAGTATGTCTTAATTGTATTTATGTATATATTATCTGATTTGATTCTCCGAGACCTTCAGTTTCCCTCCCTCATTCCAAAGGCATACAGGTTTGCAGGTTAATTGGCTTGGTATAAGTGTAAATTGTCCCTAGTGTATGTGTAGGATAGTGTAAGTTTGCGGGGATCGCTGGTCGGTGTGGACTCGGTGGGCCAAAGGGCCTGTTTCTGCGCTGTATATAAACTAAACTAAACTAAACAAAAAAGAAACTTAAATCTAAACCTAACCAATTGACACTTAATACATGCTCTAGCATTCAGCTCAGCAGTAGCACATGTTTCTGGTTCATATGGATGTGGATTTAAATTGTACTACAGTGACATGAGCACAAAATCCATGTTGTGTATTAAGCGGTTTTCTGTTCTATGATCCAATGATACTTTATTGTCTCAAGGTACCGTGAAATGCTTTGTTTTGCATAAAACCCGGTAAAATTAGGTAGCAGATCTCACCAAGGCAGTGTACAAGTGTTGCACGTTTTGGCACTGACAAAGTTGCAAAAGTTCACTGAACAATCCTATCTACTGCATGCAACACTCCGATGCAGCGTGAAGTGTAAATGGAGTCAATGAAAGGGAGGTTAGTTTGCGTGATGGTCTGGGCTACATCAACAACTCTCTGCAATTTCATGCGGTCTTGCAACGAGCCATTCCCACACCAGGCGGTGATGCACCCAATAAAATGCTTTCTGCGGTGTATCTGTAGATGTTGGTGAGGGTTATTGGGGACATTCTGATCTTCCGAAGCCTTCTAAGGAAGGAAAGTCGTTGGTATGCTTTCTTGGCCAATGTTTCGATGTGGCTGGTGCAGGACATATTGCTGGTGATATTTATTCCTAGGAACTTGAAGCTGAAGAAGCGTGTTTCCACGTTCACTGTCAACCACCTGTTTTTACATTATTCCTACCCTAACCCATCATGTTCTTTCCACCTTTCCCATCTTCTTTCTCATCCCAGATTCTAGCACTTATCCACACACCATGGGCACTTTTACAGAGGCCAATTAGCCTACCTACCCATGTATGTTTTGGCATGTGGAAGGAAACAAGAACACAGAGGATAAACCCATTCAGTCACAGGGCGGACATGCAAACTCTATAGACAACATTGGAAGTCAGGATTATACCTGGGTTGCTGCAGCTATGAGGAGGCAGCTCCACCAGCTACAGCGCTGTGCTGGCCTTTTCTTCAGTCATTTTTGAAATAGAAAGAGGAAGCCATCGTTGTGTAAGGACATTCTTGCTATTGAGGGAGTACAGAGTAGGTTTCCAAGGTTAATTCCCGGGATGGCGGGACTGTCATATGCTGAGAGAATGGAGCAGCTGGGCTTGTATATTCGGGAATTTAGAAGGATGGGAGGGGATCTTATTGAAACATATAAGATTATTAAGAGTTTAGACACGCTAGAGGCAGGAAACATGTTCCCGATGTCCCGATGTTGGGGGAGTCAAAAACCAGGGACCACAGTTTAAGAATAAGGAGTAAGCCATTTAGAATGGAGATGAGGAAACACTTTTTCACACACAGAGTTGTGAGTCTGAGGAATTCTCTGCTGCAGAGGGCGGTGGAGGCTGGTTCTCTGGATACTTTCAAGAGAGAGCTAGATAGGGCTCTTAAAGATAGCGGAGTCTGGGGAGATGGGGAGAAGGCACGAAAGGGGTGCTGATTGTGGATGATCAGCAATTACCACATTGAATGGCGGTGCTGGCTCGAAAGGCTGAATGGCCTACTCCTGCACCTATTGTCTATTGTCTATTGAAGCCCAACTTTCAAGAATGAAGGAAATCATTCGAAGGGAAAATTTCACTTCTTTCCATTATCTGAATGAACTTCTCATTTCAAAATAAACTTTTGATGTGTCCTGTTAGTAATAAAGCAAAGTAACCAATATATTAGTTCCCCCATATGCGTTCCTTTTAGCTGAAAGCCCAAGGGCAGCCATTGAACTTGCAATCACTTACAACATCTGGCCAATTTGCATCAAGCTAAAATAGTTTTGCATCCACAATGACTGATTGCTTCTCCTGTTACTGGGTAGATTTGGCACGCACTCAACCGGCCTGGTTATTGGTGAATGTGATGTTTGTCAATGAGACAAAGTGGCTGCCTAATGAAACAGTTGAAGACCAAAGATGTGCATTTTGCTTTGAGTGGCCATGTGGGAAAAGGAAATCAACGTGACCGAAGGATAGCACGACTCTCCATGAATTTGTTTCTGTGGCGTATGCTTTTTCACTGCCATACTGACAGTTTCATGACTGTACAAGCATGGCTATTAGCAGTGAGATGACTTAGAATTTAACAGCATGCAGCTTACAGGAGCGCAGATATCAGTTTATTTAGTACCTTTCAAGACTTAAGATGCCCCCAAAATGTTTCTCAGTCATAAAATTGTGCTTTTTAATGGTGTTCATTGTGCAGTACAGGTAAAATGGCACTCACTATAGTAATATGATAATTGCTTTGCTTCAGCTGAGGGATAAAAACTGACGTGGGATATATGTTTATGACAGCACTAACTTCTTCAAGTGTATAACCTTCCTTGAGTTTTACTGCTTACCACCGACTCCTATTTAACGTTCATTCTTTTTTGGGGGGGGTGAGTGAGATCTGGCCATCATAGACAAGGCCACCATTTACTGCCCTTCCCTAACTGCCTTTGAGAAGGTGGCGGTGAGTTGCCTTCTTGATCTGTTCCAGTTCTTCTGGTCAAGGTACTCCCACACTGTTCTTGGGGAAGGATTTACTGTAGTTAGAATCGGTGAATATAATCCCAATCCCAAGTTGGGGAGTCTAGAACCAAGGGCCACAGTTTAAGACTAAGGAGTAAGCCATTTAGAACGGAGACGAGGAAACACTTTTTCTCACAGAAAGTGGTGAGTCTGTGGAATTCTCTGCCTCAGAGGGCGGTGGAAGCAGATTCTCTGGATGCTTTCAAGAGAGAGCTAGATAGGGCTCTTAAAAATAGCAGAGTCAGGGGATATGGGGAGAAGGCAGGAACGGGGTACTGATTGGGGATGATCAGCCATGATCACATTGAATGGCGGTGCTGGCTCGAAGGGCTGAATGGCCTACTCCAGCACCTATTGTCTATTTTCTATTGTCTATTGTCAGCACAATGTGTCCTTGTTCGTGGGAGAGGTCATGGGCTCTCAGGATAGTCTCGACACGTAACTGCTTTATATTCTCTATTTGATCCACTGATTCCTCAGGAAAAGAGAGAAAGAGAGTTTGGAGTGGTGTGTGGGGTTCCATTCAAGAGAGAGCACTCACCTTGTTGTCAAATGAAAGCTGCAGGCGAGCTCCAGCTCGGCACAGAGCAACCATGTGAAATTAGTGACGTAGACATTACATCCTGGTTGGTGACGTAAAGCTCTTTTGCCTGCCTTGCCAGTTGCAAACACCCCGCTCTCAACTTCCTCTTCCTTTGGACCAAGTGAAATGACAATGCCAGAAGGTTGGACAAGCACAGCTTGGTTTGGGAACTGCTCTATCCAAGACCGCAAGCAATTGCAGAGATTTGAGGACGCATTGCCTCTCTTCCATCCCTCCCCCACCCGAATCGCCCTACTAGTTTCACTGTCATCCCACATAGTTTTACTGTTTGTATCCACTCGTTATCACCTGTTCCACAGCCAACAATGAACCATTGTGGGCACCACCTTTCCTTGATCATCATTGCTTGCTTTGATTTGGTATTTTCATACCTTTCATCCATTTGTTCTTTGTACCTTTTCATACCTCTAGTTTCCCTCTCCCCTGACTCTCAGTCTGAGGAAAGGTCTCGACCTGAAATGTCACCTATTCCTTTTCTCCAGTGATGCTGCCTGACCCATTGAGTTACTCAAGTACTTTGTGTCCATCTTCTGTTACATCACCTTGCCACTGCCTCACTACTCTCTCCGACACTGCCTTGCTCCTTCTCCCTCTGGTTGTATTCCCGACATCTGAGCAGGCGCTGACACAGTTGTCCGATGTTAATTCCTCAGCGCGGTGTTGAAACAGTACTGCACTGTTGGATCTACCTTGCAGTGTATGAGATAAAGGGGAGTCAGATTTGACACACCCAATACCTAAATGTGCCTTGATGCTATGGTCTTCCTTGTGCCTCTAGTCAAACCCTTACTGGTTAATGCAGCTCCTCTATTTTCTCTCTCTGGGCCATCGGTGTCTGTGGGACGTCATGTGCCTGGCCTTTGTGTGCAGCGTGACTTCAGCGGTAATGTGTAGGAAGGAACTGCAGATGCTGGTTTAAACCGAAGGTAGCTGGAGTAACTCAGTGGGTCAAACAGCATCTCTGGAGAAAAGGAATAGGTGATGTTTCGGGTTGAGACCCTTCTTCAGTGGTAATGGTACACCCTCAACAACTGACTTGTCATCTTCACCTGGCAGCTTGCCATTGTTATTAAGGAATGGCAATTCGCTCATTAAATCAATCAGCCCACTCTGAACTCCCAGTCAGATACCAGGGTCAGTAGTGCTCATCAGCGTGTCATTTCCAGCAGCAACTGAATGCCTGAGCTCAGTAGTTTCTGCTTCTTGCCCTGTGTGCTGGCATCCTATTGATGGGCAAATAAAAAGTAAGCTTCCTGCATAGTCAGACCCATACAGTATGCAAATAGGCCCTTCGACCCACCTTGCTGACCATCAATCGCCCATTCACACAAACAACATTAACCCCATTTTTATTCTCCCAAATTTTCTTAATCTGCCTCCCAGATTCTACCACTCACCCACATACTAGGAACACTTCACAGTGACCAATTAACCTACCAACCCCTATGTCTTGGGGATATGGGAGGAAATCAGAGAACCCTGGGAAACCCATATGGTCAACATGCAAAGCCACATATATGACACTGGAAATCAGGATTGAACCAGGGTCTTTTGTGTCATGAGGCAGCAGGTCTAGGGATTTACATATCCCAAAATACAATATTTGATTTAAAGGCAGTGATCCTGAATACAAGGTACTCAGTGCGATTTTTAGAAATAGTCGCACCAACAGTTAAACATCAAGTTCTCCCAGATCACTGAAAGCCATCCCACTTTGATGAACTCAGTGGAGTGAGACCCCTGGATAACATGGGAAGAGTGTTAGAGTCATAGTCATGAAGTAATACATCAGGGAAACAGGTTCTTCAGCACATCTCGTCCATGGTGACCAAGCTGTTCATTGCAGCTAATTCCGATTGTCCGCCTTTGGCCCATATCTCTCTAAGCAAAGTCCAGTGAAGGATAGCCCGAGGGACATCAGAGATAGACAGTAGTTGAACCAGAGAGCAGTGCTGAACTACTATCTACCTCTGACATCCCTCGTACTATCCTTGACCGGACTTTGCTGGCTTTACCTTGCACTAAACTTTATTCCCTGATCATGTACTGTATCTATACACTGTAAATGGATTGATTGTAATCATGTATTGGCTTTCTGCTGACTGGTTAGCACGCAACAAAAAGCTTTTCACTGTACGTCGGTACACGTGGCAATAAACCAAACTGAAACTGAATCTGAAACCTTTCAATAGACAATAGACAATAGGCGCAGGAGTAGGCCATTTGGCCCTTCGAGCCAGCACCACCATTCAATGTGATCATGGCTGATCATCCCCGTTCCTGCCTTCTCCCCATATCTCCTGACTCAGCTATTTTTAAGAGCCCTATCTAGCTCTCTCTTGAAAGCATCCAGAGAACCTGCCTCCACCGCCCTCTGAGGCAGAGAATTCCACAGACTCAACACCCTCTGTGAGAAAAAGTTTCCTCATCTCCGTTCTAAATGGCTTACTCCTTATTCTTAAATGTGGCCCCTGGTTCTGGACTCCCACAACATCGGGAACATGTTTCCTGCCTCTAGTGTGTCCAAGCCCTTCACGATCTTATATGTTTCAATATATTTTTCCTATATTCAATATATCTTTCCCATCCATCCCCTATGCAAGTCTCTTTGAAATGTTGTTATGGAACCTGTCTCAACCACTTTCTCTGGCAGCTCATTCCATATACACACACAACACTGACTCTGTGTGAAGAAAGTCGCCCTCAGGTCTCCTCTAACCTTAAACCTATGCCCTCTACTACTGGACTCTTTGTGGAGGAAAACAGCATGTGGGAAGAGTGATTAAATCAGATCATAATAGTTACTCTGCATGGTAACCTGAAGCAAAATGAAACTGCGATGATTATACTGAGGTTGGCCTGATTCACCACAAACGCGCTCCCAGAAGAGCTGACGGATCTTGTAATCATTTGCCGGCTTCTTTCCAAAATCCAGAGCTGAATAATTAATGTCTTCTGATATTGGATGTCATTTACCTGAAGCACTGCTTGCCTTCCCTCATCCTCAGTGCAATGTGCAAAACATGAATTATTCACCTTGTCCTCTGCGGTTCTTCGGAGCAATGTTCAATCATTCTCAGGACACTGTCAGGACAATCTTCTCTCAGGATTCTCTGATCTTTCCAGTGCCTTTCCAGTGCCAGTCCCACGGGGTGGTGGGGTTATGGAACAACCTGCCAGAGGAGGTCGTTGAAGCAGGGAATATCCCAACATTTAAGAAACAGTTCGACAGGTACATGGATGGGACAGGTTTGGAGGGATATGGACCAAACGTGGGCAGGTAGGACTAGTGTAACTGGGACATGCTGGCCGGAGTGGGCAAGTTGAGCCGAAGGGTCTGTTTCCACACTGTATCACTCTATGACTCTATGACCCTGTATACAGAGGGAAACAAGTAAATAGGATTAATCAGGCTGGGAGAGGTAGCTCACTCTCTATATATTCCCTCACTCCCCTGAAAGCAGCGGGCAATAATTTAACAATCTGCTCCCCCAGCGAAATAGCAGCAGTTGTGACAACTACGTATTAAATAAATAGTGCTCAAATAATTGGACAGATTGAATTTGTGATTTATGTTTCAACCAGAATTATGTGACCCGAATAATTGTTGAACACAATGGCCAGCTACACAGAATTGAAACCCTGTAATTGGCCGTTAAGTGTATTTAACATCATAGTAACAAAAAATCATAACAGTGATCCAGCAGTATGTTGCATTAATCTGAGTCTTTCAATAGAAGTGAGTTTCTAATCATTGATGCACTCCCGGAAAATGATGAATCTTTTTAAAATTCTTTCTCTCTAGTGTCAATATATATACAATTTTAAATGGGCTTTGAATAATGTTTGGCATGGATTAATTCTGACATTCTATGATTACCTTGATCTACAGGAAATGTCAAGGGCAAGGAGATAGTTCAGCAGAAGTTTACTGATTACACCAGGACTGGCAATTTTCAGTTTTAGGAAAGATTAAGTAAAACTATTTGGGGATGAGTGGGTAATAACAAACCAAATCAGGAGAGAGTCTATTTGAGCTACTTGTTATGGCTTTAAATAGCAGGTAATCATTCAAGAGTTCATCATAGAGGCATAGAAACATATAAATAAGTGCAGGAGTAGGCCATTCGGCCCTTCGAGCCAGCATCGCCATTCAATATGATCATGGCCGATCATCCAGAATCAGAACCTTGTTCCTGCTTTCTCCCCATATCTCGGTTAACCCTAAGAGCAATATCTAACTCTCACTTGCCCCAAATCTATAAATTTTGGAATAGAATTTGATCTGTTAATAATGGAGTTTGTCTACCAACATCTGTTATCTAAATCCCAGATTAACCAAGGGATCCTGGTCCTTCCATTGTCTCACTGAACTAGAGGCTTCCACCGTTCAGTGGTGTCGGAAGACATTGCAGGAAGAGGGGACAGCCATTGACAGTGGAGGCCAGGAGATTCCAGTGGTGTGGCATGGGTTGGCTTCAGCAGCCAGTGGGCAGATGGCAAGTTCAGTGATGAATGAGTGACCTCACCCACCCAGCTACGATCGGATCAGAAATTGTGACAAGTACTGACCGTTACCATCGTTATTGCCAGCTGGAGGGCTGGATAATTCGTCCTGGCAACCATGGATTCTGCTCTCACAGTGGGGCATAAGGAGTTCCACGACACCATTTCGAAGAGGACAGCATGGTGGTGCAGCGGTAGAGTTGCTGCTTGACAGCGCTTGCTGCGCCGGTGACCTGGGTTCAATCCCAACTATGGAAAGTGCCTATATGGAGTTTGTATGTTCTCCCCGTGACCACGTGGGTTTTCTCCGAGACCTTCGGTTTCCTCCCACACTCCAAAAACGTACAGGTTTGTAGGTTAAATGGCTTGGTATAAGCGTAAATTGTCCCTAGTGTGGGGTGGGAGATTGCAACCTTCACGTGGTCCGCCCTGTTTCAACGAATGCAATCAACCTGGTGTGCACAATCAAATAAGATCAAATAGAACAAGTTGTCCTACAACTTTAGGCTGTGCACACCATACGCAAGAAGAAGAAGAAGAAGAAGTCCCTAGTGTGTTCAGGATAGTGTTCATGTGCAGTGATCACTGATCGGTGTGGACTCAATGGACCCAATGGCATGTTTCCGTGCTGCATCTGTAAACTAAACTAAACTAATCTAATGGAATATTCTGCAGTGTCCAGATATTATTTATTTCACAAACAACACCATGTATCAAATCAAGATGCATTTATTGCGAAATACAGTACAATGAAAATCTTGCTTCCATCAGCATTACAGGCACTTAGACTCTGTCAATGTGAAAACTCCAAAAGATACATAGTTACAAATAAATGGTGCAAGACAGTAAAAAGAAAAAAGATCATGCAAAATGACAAAATATTGGTGTAAAACACAATTAGCTAATAAGACCATGAGAGTACAAAAGTTTAGTTTAGTTTTGTCTAGTTTAGTTAGTTTATAGATACAGCGTGGAAATAGGCCCTTCGGTGGAAGGGAATGGATAGGAGAGGATTTGATGGAGGGAGGGGGAAAGTGTTGGGAGAGGTGGGGGGGGGGCGGTGTAATGAAGGAGAGGGGAGTGGTTGGTCAGTTACATTTGGAGAATGCAATGTGCATGCCATTTTTTTTTTAAAAGCTGGATTAACTCAGCGGGACAGGCAGCATCTCTGGAGAGAAGGAATGGGTGAGACCTATCTTCAAACTGATGAACTAATATAGTCAGCTGATTCAAGCAATTAAGATTATTCCGGCTGGGGATGACGCCACTCTCTGTCCTTTTTTGTAATTTCCCTGAAAGCTGCAAGCAATAATGAAATAATCTCCTCCACGAGTGATGTAGCGATAGTTGTGAAAATAAATTGCATTAAATAAATATGAAAAACAAATGGAATTCATTGCTACAGAAGGCTGTGGAGACCAAGTCGATCTATATTTTTAAGGCAGAGATAGAAAGATTATTATCAAACTTTATTTATTTCGGACACAAGGTCCAGACAAGTGACAAGGTCCAGACAATACATAAAATACATGGCATATAAAGACACCATAAAATACATATTAAATCTTATATATCTTATAAAAGCATCATGAATTATATACAAAAAAACACAATACATGATTTTAAATCCAGAATCCAGTCCTACAACGAGACAGCGATACCACTGTCTCCACAACTGGGATTCGTAGCATTTAGTGCTAAACCTTATGTTTGAATAGGCCACGATAATTACATTTTTAGAGTCATTTATCCTGCAAATGAGTTTATACATATGATTTCTTGGGATAGCTTCTAAAGTACTGACTCCTGCAGCCACAAAACATGTTACTAGCACAACACCATCTAGATTTCCTTAGCAGTGTTCTCATGGCCTCATTATGGGCCACCTTTACTCTCTGCAAACTTGTCGTTCCGTAGCTTGACCACTGGTGCGCAGTCTAAAGCGGTGTGCAAAATGCTCTAAAGAAAGACATCTTCACCACATCTGTACACGCACCAAACTTACGCAAGAGAATATTCGCCTGTACATACAGCATACGTCGTTGCCTATAAATATCCTCATCATCTATCATTTGTTCTGTAATAAAATGCCCAAGATATTTTACCTTATTGCAGACGCTAAGATTATTGTCGGACAATTTAAAATCAGGAAATTTTAGACATTTACCCTCTTTGGTTCTATAGATCATAACAGCATTCTTACAAGCATTATATTTAATATCATGTTCCACACCATACACAGCGCTAGATGGACTAAAGACCACAAGATCATCTGCATACATAATATGGTTCACTAAAATATTACCAATCATGCACCCAGTATTACAGGCTTTCAATTGCTTGGACATATCATCAATATAAAGATTAAAAAGGACTGGAGACAGAATTTCCCCTTATCTAACACCATTGCTAACCCCAAATGGGGCTGAGACCCTATTGTCCCATTTTACTTACATAGTCTGGTGGGCATACCAGTAAGCCAGAATTCTCACAATGTATTTAGGCACCCCTCTTTGATTCAATTTAACAAATAGCTTTCTATGATTCTGGATTAGTACGGGTGTCATGGGTTACGGGGAGAAGGCAGGAGAATGGGGTTAAGACGGAGAGATGGATCAGCCATGATTGAATGCCAGATTAGGCTTGATGGGCCGAATGGCCGAATTATGCTCCTATCGCTCATGAACCTTATGAACATCAGTTCATCAGAACTGTGTGGGAAGGAAATGCAGATGCTGGTTTAAACTGAAGATAGACACAAAAAGCTGGATTAACTCAGCGGGACAGGCAGCATCTCTGGAGAGAAGGAATGGGTGAGACCTATCTTCAAACTGATGAACTAATATAGTCAGCTGATTCCGTTCAGTACCCTGGATGTCCCTCATAAAGCAAGGTAACTGAAAAATTCAGAATCAAACCTTGACATTGATTATTCAAGGTTCATTTAAAACAGGATGATTTCATCATATTAAAATTGGAGAGAGAAAAAAATTAATATAAAAAGCAAGATCATGTTCGGCACAGATGCATGTGCCCGGTCCTATTCACTATTGTTCTCTGTATGTTCCCAGAGTACTTCTACAATTAGTGGAAGCTTACAGCATGTTTGATTTGGTGAAAGACTCTGAAGAAGAGCCTCGAGGCAAAACGTAACCTTTTCCTTTTCTCCAGACATGCTGCCTGACCCGCTGAGTTACTACAATTTTTTTGTGCCTATCTTTAGAGTCAATGTTACATGGTGCTGAATGACTATGGGACAAGGATGACATCTATGAGGTTTTTTTATCAATAACGGAAATTTTGATATGTTGCAATCCATCAAAGCTAACTGTCTGCTGAACAAGTCCAAGTCCCCGCTGGAAACACTCGGCAGGTCAGCAGCATCTGCGGAAGGAGACATTTCAGATTGTGGAGAATTCATACGAATTCTGAAAAGGTTCCTTCGGGCCTGAGACATTATGCCCGTTGTTCTTTCCACAGATGCTGCCGACCTGCAGGGTGCTTCCACCATTTTGTGCTTTTCATTCAGATCCATCGGCATTGAGATATTATTTTGATTTTCAAGTTGTAGGTCCTCTTGAATTGTCTCATATCAAATAGTTGTGGGAGGGATGTGAGAAACGAAAGAGATACACTAGTTAACCATTCCCAACTGGCCCTCAGTGGGACTCTGCATCTTACATCGCTGTCCTTGTGCTTAAAATAAAACCATCTTTGCCGTGGCATGAGCTGGTGAGATGGTACTCTGCGTGGTATATTGGAGAGACCGCACAGTGAGAGTCGCCGATTTCTATCGGTCATGGGGATCGGAAACCAAATTTGGCATATTTCCAAAAAGTCACAAAAATGCACTGGAACTTTGGAAATGCGGTAAATTCTCCCCTCTACCACCAAACATGCGACTATTCATTTTAATGTTCTATCTTGCTTTCTACAAAGTTAACATTGTCCATCGGTGTGCCTTTTGTAAGAAGCTGCTCATGATTAGAGGGTTGGAGGCAAAACGGTAAGTCTCACAGGAGAGGTGGCTAAAAGAGGGTGGTAATAAATATGCTGCCATGTGTGCAAAGCTCCTTCCACAGCCTGGTAAACATTAATATGCAGCTCACGAGTTGTGATTTCCTGCGTGAACCTCTGTATGAAATGCACCACTGTTGTCAATGACGTTCCGTAGCCAGTGAAGATTTCAAGCCAATGATAATAAACGATTGGACAGAAAACAAATACATGTCCTGAGGTGACCTTGGAAGGACATCAGCTGCCCCCTTCCCTTTGCAAAGCTAAAGGAAGAGCATCACATTTCCAAGCGATCAATTTATGATACGCACTGTTCATTTGTGAGACGGTCTTGAGATCTTCCTGTCAGATTAACTAATATGCGGCTCTTTAAATCTCTGTCTTTGATAACTGTTACTTAGCTTAGTAAGTAACTTTAAACAAACAGAACAGAAAAAGACCATCCAGCCTTTGAAAATCATCCCTTCAGTTGTCTATCTCACTCAGTGAATATCCACATTCATGACTACTGTTTGCCAGCTTTATGGAGTGTTCTTATCATACATACATATTTGTTCAATGTATTAGATTGTGCTGGACCAGACCTCCCCTGCCCTAGGGGAAGTGCAGAAGCCCACGACACTGGGCCCTGCACATCCGCAAGAAATTGCAGAGTTTACGGCCCAGACCATCACACAAACTAACCTCCCTTCCATTGACTCCACCTGCACCTCATGTTGTCTCAGCAAGGCCACCAGCATAATCAAGGATGAGTCGCGCCCTGGCCACTCCCTCTTCTCCCCTCTTCTATCAGGCAAGAGGTGTAGAAGTGGGAAAACGCACACTTCCAGACTCAAAGACGTTTTTTACCCAGCTGTTATCAGGCAACTGAACCATCCGACCAACAGCTAGACAGCAGCCCTGAACTACTATCTACCTCATTGGAGATCCTTGGACTATCTTTGATCGGACTTTACTGGACATTATCATACACTAAACGTCATGCACATTATTCCCTATATCATGTATTTGTACACTGTGGATGGCTCGATTGTAATTCTGTACAGTCTATCTAAGCTAGACTGGGTAGCAGGTAACAAAAGCTTTTCTTTGGCCTCCAGTACACATGATGATAAACTAAACTCAATCTCAAACTCCCCCAGGCCAGTAGTGACTTGGATGATGGCTCCACCATACGTTATGGACAGTGGAGACACTATATCACCTCAGGAAACCAAAATGTTTTCACAGCTAGCAAAACTGAGAGGAGGGCTTTGTCAGTTGTGAAACCTTTAAGTGGTGTCAAAATGTTTCTGACATCCAGAGACCTATAAAAGGTATTGATGTATAATTGATTAATTTCTGATCTCCCATATTCTTTGAGAGCTCTCTAGATAATGTGGAGGTGCTTGAAAGTTGGCAAACAGCAATGTAAAATCCTTGTTAAACAGATTGTAAGGACCCACCAGATAACGACTGAGAAACCCTGCTTATAGGGAAGCTTTTAAAGATAATTTCTGGGAAAAATTAGAAGCTGGGGCAGACTGAGCAGTTAAAGGAAAGCCAATACAGGAACATTAAGGGTAAATTAAGGTTTTATGAATTGAGTTTTTTATTTAAAAAATTTTAACTAATGGCTTAAATTTAATAAGGAATTTTAATAAGGTTGATAATCTGATAACTGCTGGCATTTTCCTGTGTTGAGTCAAAGAGTCATGAAACAGAAATAGGCCCTTCGGCCCAACTCATCCATGCTGACCAGGATGCCCATCTAAATTGGTCCCATCTGCCTACCTTTGAGCCATATCCATCTAAAACCCCACTAAAACAGAATTGTAAAACCACACTAGGGCTTTCCATGAATGTGGAGGACCCATTTCGCCCATGTAAGCCAGTGTTGGGGTGGGAGGTTGTCAAAAATTTCCCACCCCTTACAGCGGTGCATCAAACATCCTGCACCAACTCAGGCCGAGTTCTGAGAATGTTTTTCACCAATTTCAATGGAGGAGAGCATGTGTGAAGGACGGGGGTATTGGTCTATTTAGTCAAACTGCTGAAGATATTCTGCAGTCAGGTAGCTCCTGTGGAGACAGTTAATATTTCAGAACAGTGAACCTTATCAAATTATTCCAAAAGTTATTAATTCTAATTATTTTTGATTTAATAATTCATAAAATATTGGAATGGAATTGAAATTTTTGAAGTATTCATAATGTGTTTGATGAGTGCAGGAGATTAATCCTTAATTCTTGGATTGTTCAGCATTATCACAAAGGGATGGACAACTGCATGAGGGAGCTTGGTTAAAAATTTCCCCACAGTGTCAGTGAGTTCAAGAGGAAATTGGGCAGATGGTTATTGGAGAAAGCGATTGAAGACTATGAGACAAAAATGATCCTGGTATATTTTAAGCATTGGAATGGTTCCAATACATGGCAATGGTTTCCTCTGGCATTGTAGATGCCAGTGATCTTAGAGAGCTCTTAAAAGTAGCGGAGTCCGGGGATATGGTGAGCAGTGTTCAAGAAGGAACTGCAGATGCTGGAAAATCGAAGGTAGACGAAAATGCTGGAGAAACTCAGCAGGTGCGGCAGCATCTATGGAGCGAAGGAAATAGGCAATGTTTTGGGCCGAAAACCCTTCTTCAGACTGATGCAGGGTGGGATGGGGGGTGGCGGGAAGAAGAAAGGAAGAGAAGGAGCCAGTGGGGTGAGGGAGAGCTGGGAAGGGGAGGAGACTGCAAGGGCTACCGGAAATTGGAGAAGTCAATGTTCAGGCCACTGGGATGTAGACTGCCCAAGCAGAATATGAGGTGAGAGGGAAGGAATGGGGTACTGAATGTGGATGATCAGACATGATCGCAGTGAATGGTGTTGCTGGCTCGATGGGCCAAATGGCCTATTCCTGCACCTATTGTCTATTGTCTATTGATCCTTCATAAAATAGCCCTTTCTTAAAGGCAAGCGACAATCCTTAATTTTATTTGTTGGGAAAAGAATTTTGGGCTTCACCCCTGCCGCACTCTGTCACTATGATAAAGGATGTGGTGGAGAGTCATGCTATTGCATAATTTAATTAGTGCGCAGCTATTCACTGAGCTGTAATTACAACAGAAGCAGCAATTCAGCTCCAGGGCACAGGTTGTCCAATTTATGCCAATTTGTAAATAAAAGTTGGGTCACTATAATCATGACGATCGGACCAAAGATCCAGCCAGCGTTGGGGCACAACCATAAATCTATTGCTGATGCAGATATAATCACGGTGTAAGATTGATGTCACATTGTGAGCTGCTCTGCGCACATTCCTGACCTACCGATTAAAGGTTATCCGTGACTCAGTCACTTACATCAACTTCTCTGTGCACTGTGCTATGTGGGATCTTGGACAACGAAAGGACCAACATAAAGGAGCAGATGTCTCTCTTCTTCACGTTAAAGAGCATTCTGTGAAGTGTGCTGCCTTACATAGAACATAGAACAGTACAGCACGGAAACAGGCCCTTCGGCCAACAATATCCGTGCCGAACATGATGCCAAAACCGACTCTTAACTGCCTGCACATAATCCATATCCCTCTATTTACTGCATATCCATGTACACATGCAAAAGCTTCTTAAAAGCCATTATCGTATCTACTTTGTGCAGCACAATGTTACCCATCAAATAGAAAGATATTAACGGGGCAGCACCTAATTCTGCAATCGAAGTCCAAAGCTATGATAAGAGAATGAGGAACCTGAACTGAAAATGCAGGAAGATGGGATTAATACAGAGCATTGGCCACTGGTCAGTGTGAACATGGTGGGCTGAACGGCCTGTTTCCCTTTTGTATGACTCTATGACTCCATGACCCTGAAGACGAGTGAAACTGGCTAAGGGAGGAGTGATTGCTCATTGGGGATTTTACAGTCAACGCTCGGAACATTAGCTTCCAGTCAGACAAGCAGCTTTCCAAACATCGTGTAGGGCACAATAGGCGAGTCCCAGCAAAGTCACCTGACAGATGGTTCCGCTTCGGTCATGTCCAAAAACAACAACTCTCTCGGGAAGGCAGGAGTACACAGTGTTATGGACATTTTACCCTTTCGATATAGTGAACCTAGCAATTGCGGGGGGAAGAATCATTGCACAGGACGGGTGGGTGGGATCAGGAGAGTATTTTAAAAGAAGCCAAAGCCCCAACTGTCCATTGTCTACTGTACCAGAGGTGGAAGAGGACGCACACAGTCATTCCTGGGATAGACACCAAATACTGGAGTAACTCAGCGGGTCGGGCAGCCTCTCTGAAGAAAAAGAATAGGTGATGAATTGGGTCTTCAGACTGAAAGTAGAGGTTGGAGGTGGTGGGAGGGCGTGGGAGGTGGGGTGGGGTAATATTGTTTTATATTAATAGTATTTCCCCTCCCCTCCCCCCTCTACTTTCAGTCTGAAGAAGGGTTACGACCCAAAACGTCACCTATTCTTTCTCTCTAGAGATGCTGCCTGACCTGCTGAATTACACCAGCATTTTGTGTCTATCTTCGATTTAAACCAACATCTGCAGTTCCTTCCTAGTCATTCACGGGAGGCCGCTTGGCGATTACATTAGTGAGCAAGGGCCATGCACACCCTGATAGTATCCTTTTCTCCCTAATCTTTGGCAGAGGATATAAAAGCTCGAATGCATCTACCACCAAAATCAGAAACAGCTTCTTCACCTGCTGTTATCACACCTGTCATATGCAAAGGATGAATTGCCGATCTTCTATTCTACCTCTCATTGTGGCCCTTGTTTTTTTTTTAATCTACACATTCTCTGTAGCTGCAACACTATATCCTGCGCTCTGCATATGTTCTCTTTTGCACTCCATGATGTACTCATGTATGGATGAGTTACCTGGATGGCACGCAAAAAAGCAAAGTCATTCACTGTATCTTGGTACACTTGACAATAATAAACCATTACTGGCAGCTAGTGTC
Source organism: Raja brachyura (assembly GCA_963514005.1). The sequence continues at coordinate 16,516,497 of OY740801.1, read as the reverse complement.
TGGTTTAATGTTGCTTGCAAGTTTAATTGTGACTACCATTTTACCATCTTTCAGGAACCCAGCAGGGAAAGGGAATCTTTGGGCGAGAAATGAAATAGCTTGGTAGCAGTTTAATTCAGTGAGGAAAACAGAAGTCACTCTGATCTCCCTCAGGTCATCTAGCACCTCAGGAGTACACGTATCGGTGGCATTGGGGGTAAGGACCCTTCTTCAGACTGAACTATGCGATGTTTCGGGTCAGTGAGAATTGTGTCCGTGAGAATCAGTCAGATGGAAGAAGGGTCCATACCTGAAACAACACCAATACATATGCACCTGAGATGCTGCCTGACCAGCTGAGCTACTCCAGCACTCTGTCTTTCCTTGTTTCTACCCTTACTATGCCCTCTTTGGACCAGTGTTCAGAAACACATGTGTAGCAATGAACTGCCGATGCTGACTTACATCGAAGATGGACACAAAGTGCTGGAGCAACTCAGCTGGTCAGGCTGCGGCTCTGGAGAAAAGGAACATACAATGTTTTGGTTTAGAGCCCTTCTTCAGATTGTTTTTTTTCAGAAGCACATTCTTGAGTCATGCCTTGGAACCATCCGGGATCTTCTCCCCCTCACCCCCACAAAGTAGGCAAAGGGGGAAAGGGGATCAGATGCAGTTAGTGGAGGGACAAAGATACCTGGTTGGACAGACAGACTCTTCAGCAAGCCACCAGATAACCAGGCCAAACTGATCAAAGTATGGATATGCAGGTAATGGAGGGATATGGACCATGTGCAGATTGAAAGGACTAGTTTAATTGGGAAAGATATTTGGCAGACAGACATCGTGGGCTGGAGGGCTTTACTATTCCATATTTCAGTAAATCCGGAACTTCTTGTTGCAGTCAGAGACCACCAAACCGCTGTTATGCCTCTTTGGTGTTATAAACACACTTGTTTCACCGGTTCCTCACTGCGCTCTATTGAGTCTGTCCATAGCAAGCGATGTCTGCGAAGGGCGCGCAGCATCGTCAAGGACTGTTCTCAGACCAGCCACAGACTGTTTACCTTCCTCCCATCCGGGAGGCGCTACAGGTCCCTCCGTTGCTGGACCAGCAGGTTCAGGAACAGCTTCTTCCCTGCGGCTGTTACAATACTTAACTCTGCACCTCGGTGATTGCCAGTCGCCCCCCCGGATACTCCTTCCCCCAGTACAATTGCACTACTGATACTGCTTGTACATATATATATTTTATCGTTCATTATTCTAAGTTCGCGCTTCTGGGGAGATGCTAACTGCATTTCGTTGTCTCTGTACTGTACACTGCACAGTGACAATTAAAGATTGAAATGAATTGAATTAAAATGAATTAACTTTTATGTGAAGACGCTTTAACCTTCAAGGAGGAAAGCAGCCCTGCATTGAGGTTGGATTAGTTCATGGAAACAGTGTCACTATTCTCACTAGACGTTGGGTCAATTTATTTTTGACCTGCAGGTGGACGGGTATAATTAGTTAAACAGATTACCTGGCAAATGTCCATGAAGGAGCTACGATCAGCTGGCTTCCTGAAATGTAAATAATGCAACGTACAAGAAGTCATTAGTGCTGTTCACGTTCTCACAGAGCCTTCTGCGTGGGGTGCAATGGTGTGTGTGTGTGTGGGAGACCTTGCTGAGCTGACCTCTGGCTGCAGCAGTTATTAGTCCCGGGGTGTCTGACGTGTCACATTTTCTTTTCTTGGATGTTCCTTGACCAGAACCATCTGTCAGGTGACTGGTTGGGATGCGCCCATTTTACCCTACAAGTAGTTTGGAAAGCTGCTTCATCTTTTGGACACTTATCTTCCAATGTTGATCATAAACTCTCCCACCGAGCACTCACTCCGTTGCTTTGCTGTTTATTGCAGCAGGCTTCCCCTTAGCTGGTTCACACGCTCATGGAAACAGGCCATTTAGCCCACCATGTGAATGCCGGCACTCACCTGTATTACTCCTGCCTTCCAGTACTTGGCTTGTACCTTCTATCTCTTAGATTATGTGAAACTGTAGCTATAAGGAGAGATTAAGTAGGCTGGGACTCACGAGAAGAATAGATCGGGTGGACACACAGAGTCTCTTGCCCAGAGTAGGGGAATTGAGAACCAGAGGGTGCAGGTTTAAGGTGAAGGGAAAAATATTTTATATGAATCTGAGGGGTAACTTTTTCATGCAAAGGATGGCGGGTGGAGGAGGTAGTTGAGGCAGGGACTATCTCAACATTTAACAAGCAGTTAGGCAGGTACATGGATAGGATAGGTTTAGGGGGATATGGACCAAGCACAGGCAAGTGGAATTAGTGTAGATGGGACATTTTGGCTGATGTGGGCAAGTTGGGCCAAAGGGCCTGTTGCCACTGTATGACTTTATGATTCTATGACTCTAGGTGTCCCAGGCTAGTCTGGAGAGAACTTTGATGGTCCAACTGTGAGGAGGTGTTTGACCAAGGAATAATTCTCATAAGCCCCACAACATCCACCACTCCTTTCCATTTGAACCATTACACTTTGGTATCAACAGTCTTCAGTCAATGTGTAACATTCAATTACTGGTATCTATATACCGTAGCCCTATCTGATTTAATCATGATTTCAAGCAATTGATTTAACTGAAAATGCTTTCTGAATTTTTTTTCTATAAATGATGCTGCGGTTCATTTCCTGTCTTAACCAGACAAGGGCTTATTCAGAACTAAAGACTTAGAACCATATAACCATATAACAATTACAGCACGGAAACAGGCCATCTCGGCCCTTCTAGTCCGTGCCGAACACTTATTCTCACCTAGTCCCATCTACCTGCACTCAGACCATAACCCTCCATTCCTTTCCCGTCCATATACCTATCCAATTTATTTTTAAATGATAAAATCGAACCCGCCTCCACCATTAATTGAATAAATTCAAATAGTTATCCCAGTGAACCCATGGTAAAACAAAACTATGAGCACTACCTCTCCCTGCCCATACTCTGGCTTCAGTTTGTATTCCGAACACCTTTTGCATTGTGAACTAACCTGAATGACTGATTTGAATATCTTCAATGCAGGTAGCTCCTCTTATTTACAAACCTTACAGGCCCTCACAATATCCTATTTAAGATCATATAACCATATAACCATATAACAATTACAGCACGGAAACAGGCCTTCTCGGCCCTTCCAGTCCGTGCCGACCATTTATTTTCCCCTAGTCCCATCTACCTGCACTCAGACCATACCCCTCAATTCCCTTCCCATCCATATACCTATCACATTGCCCTATAATCAATTAAAGCAGCATTGATCCATTGATAATGGATGTTTGTGCTCAGAACATTACAATAAGCCAGGGCCACCCAAAGAGATCAGAAGAGCACTTATCTCCTCTTGATTCAGTGCAATACGTGGGTATAGGCTGCAAATGGTTATCTTTTCACTTGATCAAGATGTACACTTGGCCTGATGGACTTAGTCAAATCCACAGTCAAGGTTTTAACATTTGACCCATCAACCTACGCACCTAATTACGTACTGTGAAGATAGACACAAAAATACTGGAGTAACTCAGCGGGCCAGGCAGCATCACTGGATAGAAGGAATAGGTGAGGCTTTGGGCCGAGACCCTTCTTCAGACTGTGAGTCAGAGGGAGGGAAACTAGAGGTATGAAAAGGTTCAGAACAAATCAGAGCGGGCACTGATGACCAAGGAAAGGTGGAGCCCACAATGGTCCATTGTTGGCTGTGGAAGAGAAGATAATGAAGGAATATATGGATGCAAACAGATGAACTAGCAGGATGACTAGGGTGGGGGATGGACGGAAAGGCAGGGAATGCAAGGGTTATTTTCAATTAGAGACATCAATATTTATAACGCTGGGTTGTAAGCTGCCAAAGCGAAATATGAGGTGCTGTTCCACCTCCAATTTGTATATGGCCACAATCTGACAATGGAGGAGGCCTAGGACAGAAAGATCAGTATTAGAATAAGGGGAGTTAAAATGTTTGGCAACCAAATCACACACTTTGACAGCCACATTCACATGTAGCCTCCGTGAAGGGAACAATGTAGGAGTCTTGCAACGGTGCCCTTTAAAGTAGAAACATCTAGCTCTGCCCACCTATCACTGTCTCCCCTGTTGTGATTCCAAACAATAACCTCTGACTGAGAAAAAGTCTGACACAATATTTACGAGAGAAGGAGTCATGAGTGTTAGTCACTAAAGATCTCCCCCAGCTAAATCCAACCGTCCAGAACTGGGTTCATAGTCCTGCAAGTCACGGCACCTCTGACCAAGTATTGTACCATATTGTAATGCAATGAGTGATTTACCTTTTCAAACAGTGAATTTCAGGCGCATTGAGACCCCTATTGACCCTTGGAGTGAAAAGAAGATATCATCTCCCTTTTAATCCATTTACCAATTACGTAGAATTTGTGGCCTTTGGCTTTTAACCCCTCTGCTAAAGCAGACGTGTCCTTACTATTTAAACACCTCATCGTTCTATACATTTATTTAACGTCTCCCCTTGACTTCATCTGATCAAGCAACCCAATTCTTTCCTCAAAGCTGTTTGTGGGAGATTGCAACATGCAAATTGCCCAGTGTATTTCCTCAATTATGATAATAAATACGCAGCAAGAATTATTTCATTTGACATAAAGCGATTTGGGTTGTTGTGAAAATGCAAGCCATTGTTTCCACAGTTTGTAATCTATTGCTGTTGGACCATTATCATTTTCAAACTGCTTTCCAAACCCTACCCCCCAATGGTGTTTTCATTTTTGTTTGCTTGTAGAGAGGATAATTTTAATCCCAGTTATTGCGACATCTGCAAATCTCTGCAGTTGACTGTTCTGCATTCCAAGCCAAGCAAATAAAAGTTTTGGCTAAGGTTTCCACGTCTGCGTTGGATTCCATGGGTAGATGGGTCTGTGTCCATTTGTCCAGATGGCCATTCACCTTTCGCGAACAATCACACAGAAGCGCAAATGTGTCACTGTTCAACTACACTATATGTAGTTATAACAAACTCAACACAAATCAATCTCAGATTACATCCAACAACTATCAGCTGAATGTGAAACCAAAGCTTGTCAGAAATCTGTGTGTGTGTGTGTGTGTGTGTGTGTGTGTGTGTGTGTGTGTGTGTGTGTGTGGCTGTGTGTGGCTGTGTGTGTGTGTGCGTGTGGCTGTGTGTGGCTGTGTGTGGCTGTGTGTGTGTGTGTGTGTGTGTGTGTGTGGCTGTGTGTGTGTGTGTGGCTGTGTGTGTGTGTGTGTGTGTGTGTGTGTGTGTGTGTGTGTGTGTCTGTGGCTGTGTGTGTGTGTGTGTGTGGCTGTGTGTGTGTGTGTGTGTGTGTGTGTGTGTGTGTGTGTGTGTGTGTGTGTGGCTGTGTGTGTGTGTGCGTGTGTGTGGCTGTGTGTGTGCATGTGTGTGTGGGTGTGTGTGTGTGGCTGTATGTGTGTGGCTGTGTGTGGCTGTGTGTGTGTGGCTGTGTGTGTGTGGCTGTGTGGCTCTGTGTGTGTGTGTGTGTGCGTGTGTGTGTGTGTGTGCATTTGTGTGTATGTGTGTGTGTGCGCATTTGTGTGCATGTGCATGTGTGTGAGGGTATGCATATATGTACGTGTGTGTATATGTGCATTTGTGTATATCTGCATGTGTGTGTGTGGATATGCATGTATGTATATGCATGCCTGTATCTGCGTCTTTGCCTGTGTGTGTGTGGTAGAGATGGTTACTTTTTTTTTGTTTAGTTTAATTTAGAGATACAGTGTGGAAACAGGCCCTTCGGCCCACTGAGTCTGCGCCGTCCAGCGATCCCCACACATGAAAACACAATCCTACACACTAGGGACAATTTACAATTTTACCAAGCCAATTAGCCTTCACACCTGCTTGTCTTTGAAAGTGAGATGACTGACGAGAGGTTTAATTGAGGAACGTAAAATCATGAGAGCCTTGACAGGATCGCATTGAGGGCTTTGTTCCCTGAACAAGAACTCTGTACGAGATTGGGCAAAGGAAGGCATCACACATTGAAGAGGGCAGCCGTTTTCCTCAGTAACATGTATCACTGCCCCAGTAGGAACACAAGGGTTAACTGCACTGTGTAGGTTCAACAATCACACATCTTTAAAGATGGCTGAACCACAATGTAACTAAAGTTGGGGTAGCTTTTGCTGCGTGTAAAGTCCACCGAGGGACCCAGTTACTACAGAGACAGCTTGGTTACCAAAGGCCAAGGATCAGTATAATCTCCACTCATTGTAGCCATGATGTTTAGCAGCACCAGATGCATGACATGTATCTGTACGACCCCCAGTCTTCAGTCCTACCCCCCAAGTCTCGGGGACGAAAACCAGCACCTTACCACCAGTAACATCTGAGGTAGGTGAATCTAGTTCCTTGCGGAACACGTTACACATGACTCAGGCACAAGTTGGGGGAAGATTGCAACAGTTCTTGAATGAATGGAATTGGATCACACCAGATCCGTTTATACTGCACAGTATACAAGGCTTCCAAATTGAGTTCCTTATTATTTCGCTACCACCCACACAACATTCACCAAACCGCACATATGTGTTTTCACAACAGGAAAGTCAGGATGTACAAGCTGACATCCAAACTTTACAAAAAATAGGTAATTGAGAGGTCATCTCATGAACCTCACCAATTCGTATCTAACATATTCACCAAGTGAAAGAAGGATGGAGGATGTCGTATCATCCTAGACTTAACTGAACTTAATACCTTTGTGCAGTATAAACACTTCAAAATGGATAACTTTTATACTGCCATTCAACTGGTTTCTAAAGGAGGTTATATGGCATGCATTGATCTTAAAGATGCACACTACTCAGCACCCATTCACAGGGAACACAGGAGATATTTGAAGTTTAACTGGATGGGACAATTGTGGCAGTTCAAAGCATTGCCTAATGGGCTGACTTTAGCTCCCAGACTATTTACAAAACTACTAAAACCAGTTCTGGGGCTACTACGTGCTCAAAAGCACATTGTCATGGCATATTTGGATGACATTCTAATCATAGGGGACACCAAGAAGTCAGCTGAATCATCTGTTTCAGCCACCAAACTCATGCTTGAGAGATTGGGGTTCCTCATCCACCCAGTTAAGTCCAAATTGATACCTACCAGGGGAATTGATTACTTTGGATTTACCATTAACTCAATTCACATGTCTGTGACTCTGCCTATGAGCAAGCAATCTAATAGAGTTAATAGAAGCCTGTAACAATCTAATTGTTAAACAGCAGCATTCAATCAGACAAGTAGCTAGTGTAATTGGCAAATTAGTAGCTGCCTTTCCAGCTGTGCATTTCGGGCCTTTGCACTATCAAAATTTACAATGTGCCAAGGAGCAGGCATTCAAATTCCATGCAGGCCAATTCGGTAGACCTATGCGATTGCCAGCAGAGGCCATTGCTGAATTACAATGGTGGGTAATGAATATTCCTCATTGCTCCAGAAAAGTTTTAGTCCATACACGATTGGTTATCTTCCAAACCGATGCAAGTGCCCTAGGATGGGGAACAACAAATACCAGGCCGCATGCGCACCAAACTCCACACAGACACCACCTGAGGTCAGGATTGACGTAGGGCCTCTGGTTCTGTGAGGCCAGTGTTTTGAGATGGGGGTCTGATATACTGACAATTGATTTGCACTCAATTGCATTGTTGGTAACACATTCCTTTGCTTTGCTGATGGATGGACAGGGCTTTATCAGTATATGCACTGTGCAGGGGTTACTCTCATCAGGAGCAGATGCATCTTCAACAGGTAGACTGGAGAAAGCAAGCATACGTTGGTTTATAACTTATTTTGGTTCACTCTACCACTCGCCATCCCAAACAAGTCCTTCAGGATCAGTTGGTGATGCTACCAAGTCCCTCCAGACACATGGTAGACAAAAGTCTGAAGAAGGGTTTCGGCCTGAAACTTTGCCTTTTTCCTTCACTCCATAGATGCTGCCGCACCCGCTGAGTTTCTCCAGCAATTTTGTCTACCTTCAATTTTCCAGCATCTGCAGTTCCTTCTTGAACACCCTCCAGATACATGGAGGGACTGCCCTCAACTAATTGTCCCTTCTGGTGAGGCCATCACAGGTTGATAACCCACTCATCTGTGTTCTTCATACAGATAGAAACATAGAAAATAGGTGGAGGGGTAGGCCATTCAGCCCTTCAAGCCAGCACCACCATTCAATATGATCATCCTAAATCGGTACCCCGTTCCTGCTTTCTCCCCATATCCCTTGATATAGTTAGCCCTAAGAGTTATATCTAACTCTCTCTTGAAAACATCCAGTGAATTGGCCTCCACTGCCTGCTGTGGCAGAGCATTCCACAGATTTACAACTCTCTGGGTGAAAAAGTAGTCCTAAATAGCCTACCCCTTACTCTTAAACTGTGAGCCTTGGTTCTGGACTCCCCCAACATTGGGAACATATTTCCTGCATCTAGCCTGTCCAATCCCTTAAGAATTTTACATGTTTCAATAAGATCTCCTCTCCTCCTTCTAAATTCCAGTCAATAAGCCCAGTCAATCCATTCTTTCACAAAGCATTTCACACAATGCACTTGAGACTTTTTCCTGCATGTGCATTGACAACTAACCCAATCTCTTTGTCAATTGCAGAACGATTATCTCTCTAAACTTCAACATTAAGAAAGACATAATGAGGAATTATAGAAGGGATGACAGGAAACCAGAGAGCCAGGAAATCCTTGAAAATATATAACCATTTATTTTCCCGCAACTATTGGAAAATCTGACCATCGCATTTGCAAAGGCACAACATTAATTTAATTCTGTTTTGGAAAATTCTTGAACACTCGTCATAAAACACCAGCCTCGCTAACAGCTTGCTAATGTGAGGCTTGTTTTCATTGATCAAGGTCACTTTTTCCTGGAGACTATCCAATATTACTCATATCCCTAGTGTTAATGTGTAGTCTCGACTGGTGTATAGTGAGAGCTACAATCACAAACTCTAAATAATTAGTCATAGAATTATAGCTCAGGAGGAGGCCATTTGACTCCCTGTTGTGTTGGTTCTAAGGATTAAGTGATGCATTTAAAGGTAAATCCCCTCTCTTTCCCCTTATCCCTGGCTGGTGACATCTCTCAGGTATTTATTCACAAGAATCTACTTTCAGCCCCATTTCATTCAGAACTTACTCAACTGCAATCACTATGTTTAAATGATTTTTCAAGTTGCCTCTGCATCTTTTGCTCTTTAAATCCATGTTCTCTGCTCCACTCGCCCTTACAGAATGCCCTTCAGCCACTGGGATCAGTTCTTCAATATCGGCTCAATCAAACCATTGAAAACTGTGACCATCTCTGTCAAACCTTCCCTTGACCTTCTCTACAGCCTACAGGTGGTCCAGAGATACACAAGGATGATGAAAAATGACTGAAGAGAAAGACAAACAGTAATTCTAAATTTGCTCATCAATGCTGGCAATACTACGATACTGAGACTCCCAGATGAAGTTCCAGCTATCTCAGCTGCGGCTCAGAAACTCACACCTAACCTCTGAATCAGGACCTTGTGGATTCAGCCGCTCTTACTTATTCAGTCACTCACTTTCCCACACTCCTTCACCTTTCTTTCTCTCCCTTTCTTTCTTTTGCTCTCTTTCTCTCCATTCCTTTCATTTTCTCTTTCTCTCTTTCTCTTTTTCTCATTTTCTTTCTCTCTCTATCTCTCTTTCTTTCTTTTGCTCTTTCTCTAATTGTTTCTCTCTCTCTTTCTTTATTTTCCTTTCCCTCTTTCTTTCTCCTCTCTCTGTCTTTTGCTTTCTCTTTCTTTCTCTTTTTCTCTTTCTCTCGCTCTCTTTCTTTCCTCTGGAGTGGTAAATGGTGGACTGCTAGATTGTATTAGAGGACCTTGAGGCGGCAGCATTGCTGGCTCTTTACGTCACAGAGACACTCCGTGTCACCCACGCCCCTCAAATGTAGCAGGAGCAGAACCTGGAACACTTTGGCACCCTGCCCTGTTCTATTGCTTATTTGAAGAAGGATCCTGATCTGAAATGTCATCTGTATATTTACCTCCGCAGATGCTGCCTGACCTACTCAGTTCCTCCAGCATTGTTTTCTGGCGTTTTTTTTGCTCTTTATTCTTTACCCAGTGAGGGGGTCAAATGTAGCAGACAAACCTCTACCAGGACTTAACCCTGCTAACTCTGTGCAGATACTGCACATTTAGGTCTAAACGGCTTTTGTGTTATTCCAGCAAGGGTCTGTCCCATTGGGCCCCAAAAGGCAGTCACTGACCCTGCTGGTCTCACCCACTTACATCAGGTAGCACCAATCTGGTTAAATTGGAGCAAAACTTCACTGCTGATTTACTGGTGTTCGTACAACTGTAATGAGACACAGTAGACCATTGACCTGCAAGCATTTCCTCTTCCATTAAATCTAAGACTAGCGAGACCCATTGAACGCACTTAGAAAGCAATGCCATAATTCAGGTCAGTCATATACAGTCTGTTAATGAGGTTCCGTTTCTGTAGCAGACCAACAGTAGCTGCATTCAAACAATAATAATCCTTTCACGTGCCTCGGTTGGTTATAAGTTTCGGTTACAGATAGTAAAGATAAACAAACACTGACCTTTCATAACAGATAACCAGTTCGCCAGTAAATTATCCAAACAGGATTTGAAGGGAGTGAGAGAGAAACCAGAATATGTTCCTTCCTGAATAGAGAAAGGGGAACCTTGTACACCTTTTGCAACTGCAGGACTTCCCAAATGTTTCACTCAATTAAATACTTTCTGAAGTGTGGTCACTGGAGCGTAGGAAACATAGCAATTCATATACTGTATGCATAGTAATCCCCCACACACACAACCATGATAATGACCAGATAATTTCCCTAGACAATGGTCCGTGCAACTTTAAGTAAAGGTACCTACAATTGTGAAAGGGGTTGAACAATTTTACACCCTTTAAACTTTGTATTGCTCACTGGCAAATTCATTCCATAGGATTTTTGCCAACTTTACCACAGCATGCAACATGCGGTATTCTTCTGTTGGGTTATGTTTATCCACACAGGTCCGTTGGCATACATGAACCTGATTCTATTAACATAGAACATAGAAAATAGAACGGAGAACAGTGCAGCACAGGAATAAGCCCTTCAGCCCACAATGCCTTTGTCGAACATGATGCCGTTAAACTAATCGCATCTGCCTGCACATGATCCATATCTCTCCACTCCCAGCATATCCATGTGCCTATCTAAAAACCTCTCAAAAATCACCCTCAGCTTGTGTGTTCCTGGCACCCGCCCCTCTCTGTGGAAGAACATAGCCCTGCGCATCTCCTTTAAACGTTACCCTTCCCAGCTTAACGCTATAACCTATCTCTTGTTATGTCCAAAGATATACACACAGTGCTGGAGTAATTTAGCGGGTCAGGCAGCATCTTGGGAGAAAAAGGATGGGTGGCATTTGGGTCAGGACCCTTCTTCCCCTTATGTCTAACTGAACCCTGACATTTTTTTACATCTCAAATACAGCCTCACACAAGATCAATGATTGCATTGTCCATGAAGGTTATGGTCTAGCTCGCTCTCAGTTTCAAGCATAAATTCTAGATCTTCTGCTACCTCGTAGTTTTCTGTCCCACTTGGGACTAATCTTTTTGAGATTAGGAATAAATCTGTGCAGGGTGCTGAACATTTGTAGTATCTGCTTCTGTTGCACAGCACTGAGAAACTCGTAATGTTCCTTCGGCCCACAGGAGTAGACAACCACAGGTGGCTTCCTACTCACCTCCTGATAGGAGTACTTGACTAATATTTATATTCTCTTAAGGAAATGAAAGTTTTTGGAAGTTGTTTCCGCAACAGGCAGTGCAAAGTCTTTGAGTGTTTTTAAAGCAGAGGTGTAGAGTCATATACAGCACATAAACAAGCCCAACTTGTCAAGCCAGGCCCATTTATGATAATCCCATTTACACGTGTTTGGTGCATATCTCTCTAATATAAAGGCTTGCTAGTAAAGGCTGTGAAATGTTACCCTGGATGGACATTAATGTAGAGCGGAGGTCAAGGCAGTTTTGCCAATTAATCTTATTAAATGTCAGAGCTGTCTTGATGGGCCAAGTGGTCTTCCTGCTTCTTATTCATGTTTGTATGTAATCGTCAGTCTGCCCGATAGAGGTTTTAGAATTGAACTTGCCACACAACCTGCCTTTTCCTGACTAGAGAGAGAAATGTTGGTCTGGTTTTGTAGCTTGTCTTCAACAACCCTGCCTCGCTGCAGCTTTGAACGAAGGCTGCCAATGGGCCAAATTTGTTCTGGACTCTCCAGGAAATGAAGATTAATTCCCGGGGCATTACTGAAAGCAAAAACTGGCAATGCCACAAGAGGAGCATTGAAAGAAACTGCATGCTTTTTTAAAATTTCATTTTCTTTGAAGTCTTCTGTTTATTATTTATAAAAATATTTGATGGAGGTGTTGGGGCAAAGGCTTGTGGCTGGCAGTCAAGAAGCGTACAACTGGGTGATGAGAGGGCTGACGTCTTGGGTGAACAATGGGCTGAGTGTGAGGGTGGGTCACTTGCAAAAGGTCACGATGAAACAGCCAGGGACACATTCCGGAGTTGGCAAAGCCATCATGAACTGCCATCTGCAGCGTAATGTTTCACTCGAAGCATAATAGGACATTTGTACTTTTTTAAAGTCTCGGGACAGTGATGCTACTGTAACTCTGGAGAGATTAACTTTTTCAGAATCGATAGAGGAACTATTCCCCTCGGTCGGCAAGGCTAGGACCGGGGGGATCCGCTAAAATCTGGACCCCGGACTTTCAGGAGTGAAGCTAGGAAAAAAATTGCACGCAGGAAGCAGTAGAAATACAGAGACAGTTAAAGCTCAAACAACTATTAATTTTAAATAGAATCCTGGTCTTTGGGTCATGGCCTTATCATAGAATCTCAGAGATAGAGTGATAGTCATAGTCCTGGAACCATTGGGTCTGAGAGACTGGGACATAGAAACATACTTAGAAATAGACTGTCATGGAGCCTTTGAGAGATAGGCTCATACGACATAGATGCACACCCTTCAGCCCATCTTGTCTATACTAACTATACTAAAGTATCTAATTATATTAGTCCCATTTACCAGTATATGGTCTATAGACTTCTTTGCATTTGCAGTTCAAATGCTCATCCAGATACTTCTTAAATGTTATACGTCTTTCTCTCCTTCATCCCTTCAACCAGCAAGTTCCAGATTCCAATCCCTCTCTGCATGAAAATAAATCTTCCTCCGTTCTCCTCTAAAATTCACCTCTTATCCTAAACCTAGTTTTAAACACCTGTAAGTTTCCTATTATCTGCCCTATCTAACTTTATTCAACATGATTAGGTACCCCCCTCAATTTCCTCAGCTCCATGGAAAACAAATCCAGGCTGGATCTGAGACCACTGGACCAAAGGTGTTATCAAAAAAATTATTCCATCAACCAGAAAAGTAGAATTTAAGGTCATTCTTCTGAGTTTGTTTCTGATGATATTGCTTCCGAGAAATTGAGTTCACATTCCCTTCAGAATTACAATCACAGGAGCTAAGACTCGTATTTTTGTTTCTGAGATTTGCAGTGAGCACTGGGAACAATCTCTTAAACCCAGCTGCCATCGGAACAAGAAGCAAACCTTTCATTCCATTTTCCGAGGTTGATCATATTTGTGAGCTCAGTGCCAGAATTCCCTCTCATTTCACCATTATCAGCACTGGTAGCGGTTGCAGAGGTGAGGTTGGCGGGTCTGTGGTATCACCGAGTGGTGGGATAGGGAGGAGGAGAGTAGGGTGGAGAAGAAATAGGAAAGATCTTTTTGGAGAGTGTGGATATGGGCATTGTGGTGGAGGAGGATGAGACTCTCCTTGGCATCAAAGGTTTCGGAGAGAAGGCAGGAAAATAGAGTTGAGAGGGAATAATAGATCAGCCATGATTGAATGGTGGAGTAGACTCGATGTGCTGACTGGCCTAATTCTGCTCCTATGTCTTATTTGTCTGTGTGATGCCTTCTGTGATCAATCAGTTTAGTTTAATTTAGTATTGTTTTGTTCAGTTTAGTTTAGTTTTGTTTCATTTAGAGATACAGCACGGAAATAGACCCTTTGGCCCACCTAGGCCATGTCGACCAGCGATCCCCTTACACTGACACACTAGGGACAATTTACAATTTTTACCGAAGCCAATTAATCTATAAACTTGTTTTTTTTTATAAAGGTGAGAAGAAATTGTAGCTCCCAATAAACCCACACGGTCACAGGGGGAATGTACAAACTCCATACAGAAAGCGCCCGTAGTCAGGATCGAACCCGCTGTAAGGCAGCAACTCTACCGCTGTGCCGCCGAAGAGTTGACAAGCACTCTTTTTGTATTAACTGCAATATAAAACACTTACAAACAGGGAGGAGGGCTGTGTGGCCTGCTCCTGAGCTGTCATTGCAATGCAATTCAGGTCAATTGACAGGGTAGCGGATGGCGATCAGTGAAGATGAGAGCACAGTGGAAGAGAGATGACAAAGGAAAATAAATCAGAGACAAACATTTTAAGTAGTTGCCACAAATGTAGATAAATAATCCTCTTTGACCATATTGTGAGCTGAGTTCGACAGGTAGAACTGGGAGGTGTTTGACGAAGTTCTACATCAATGAGTAAGCCGGCTATAAATTTTCTCTCCATTAAGTTGTGGTAAATCAAAGCAGCCTACACTTTGTCTGCTTCTATTTTTTTCTGTTCATAATGCGATTAATTTAACCATCACACACTAACGTGTCAGTCACTGGCATCTGCGATTCCCAAGTGCCTTGGCAATAATTTCACAGTTCAGGGGAATTGATCCTGGGGAAGTTCTGAAGCATAAACATCAGAGCAGAAACATAAACACCATTCCTCTTTATTTACTGCACCTCTGAGCACTGCATTTTTGCAGCAGCCACAGTATTTCTGCAGTAGTTACATTCTAGTCCTGAATTAGTAATGCTCACAAATATCCTGTGTTACTGATGTTGATAAAGGGATTAATAAAACTTATCTTTAAAACATTTCTGCAGGAACGTTTATGTCCATTTGAGAGGACGGGTGGGATCTCAGTCTGATACATCTGTAGCATGATGACCCACAACCTTCATTCAAGTTATGGAGCCAGAGAGATACAGCATGGAAAAGGACCATTCGGCTCACCATATCCACATCAACCAATAGGTACCCTTCTGCACTAATCCCCTCTCCTTAAGGGATTTCTTAAGCACTATCGCAACAATTAAGAAACATTTAGATAGGTACATGGAAATGGATAGAATATGTTTATAAGGATAGGGGCCAAACGCAGGCAGGTGGGACGAGTATAGATAGGACATGTTGATCGGTGTGGGCATGTTGGACCAAAGGTACTGTTTCCACACTGTATGACTCTATAATCCTAAATTCTGTCAGTGACTCTGCTTCCACCATTCCCTCAGGCAGTGTATTCCCAGTACTCACCACCCATCTGGGTGAAGAAGGCCCCCCCCAGATTCTTTCTTTCTTTCTTTATTTATTTATTTATTTATTTTGTTAGAAGTAAGTACAATAGTGTGGTACTTGATTACCTAATACATACATACATATTTCCATTATTGTACAACTTCGTATTTTTGATTTAATAATAAAAGAACAGTGGAAGAAAAAATAAATAAAGAGTGTCGGAATAGATAGACAAGCAGTAGAAACAGATAGCAAAATAAATAAAGGACATCGAAGAGAAGCTAAAAAGATTGAAATAGAAGGAGAAAGTAAAGAAAAGGGAGATTAAGGGAGATCTATTTCGTATTTTGTATTTTTCGTATTTTTGCCCATCCGTCACCCGGTTCTAAACCATTTAATTTCTAAGGTTATGTTATGTTGCACCATATGCTTGTAAAAAGTTGATAAAAGGAGACCAAGTCTTTAAGAATTTGTCTACTTTGCCTAGTAGGAGAAATCTCATTTCTTCAAGATGTAGCGTTTCAGACATGTTGGACATCCACATTTTGAATGTTGGCATGGTTGCGTTTTTCCAAAATTTGAGTATAAGTTTTTTTTGCTGTTATTAGACCGTAATTAAGAAAAGCTTCTTGGAATATAGTTAGTTTACTTCCCTCTTCCATTGATCCAAAGATAATCAGTTCTGTATTGGGGTTCAATTTTGTGTTAAATAGTTTTGTAAAATTTCCCAAAATTTCATTCCAAAATGTATACACTTTTATACAAGAATGTGGCATTTTGAGTTAGACATTTGTCACAATTGGGAGAAATATTTGAGAATATTTTAGTCAGCCTAGTTTTAGAATAATATAATCTATGTAAAATTTTAAATTGAATTAGGTTATGTCTTACATTAATTGAACATTTATTTACATATAATACATTTTTTTCCCATCTATCATTAGGAATTTTTATCAATAACTCTTGTTCCCAGTCCCTTCTAATTGCCTCTGTCGTTGGTGTTTCTATGTTTGAAATTATATTATATAAGTAAGATATTAAATTGCTTGATTCTGCCTTTCTATTCATTCCTCCAATAAATCTGGGGTTAGAGTTTGATATCCTTGTATATATTTCTTCAAATAATCTTGAATTTGAAGATATTTGAAATATTGATTACTTTTCAAATTATATTTTAGTTGTAATTGTTGGAATGATAAAAGTTTTCCCATTTCATACATATCTCCCATTGTTTTAATTCCTAATCTTTCCCAATGGATAAACGTTTTATCAATAATGGATGGTTTGAATGAGGGATTATTAGCTATTGGAGAAAGAAGCGATAGTTTTCTTAATTTTAAAGTTAATTTTATTTGATTCCAAATTCGTATTATACTGTGAATAAATGGATTCTTCTTATATATTATATTGTTCAGTTTCATCGGAGAAAGAAGGATCGCTCCTATATTATAAGGGGAACAATCCTCTTTCTCCATTCTTATCCAATCTACCTGTTGGGCAGAACTGTCCAACCAATAGATTATATTTTTAATATTCACTGCCCAATAGTAATACAATAAGTTAGGGAGTGTCAGTCCCCCTAATTCTTTAGATTTACACAAGTGTTTTTTTCTAATTCTATGTGATTTATAATCCCATATGAAGTTTATAATATCAGAATCTAATTTTTTAAAGAATTTTTAGGTAAATATATTGGTATTGATTGAAATAGGTACAATATTTGTGGTAAGAAGATCATTTTTATCGTGTTTATTCTGCCTATTAAGGACATCGGCAGTTTTTTCAAAAATTTAATCAACCCATTTAATTTAGTTATTAAAGGCATATAGTTTGCGTTGTAATGATTTATATTTCCTAGTAATTTGGATGCCCAAATACTTAAATTTTTCTGTTGCAATTCTAAAGGGGAATTTCAACCGATGTGTCGGCTCTTGAGGTTTTATCGTCATAGTTTCACTTTTGTTCCAGTTTATTCTATATCCTGAAAAAGAACCAAATTCCTCTATTAAATTTAATATATTTGGTATGCTAATTTGCGAATTTGTAATATATAATAATATGTCGTCTGCATATAATGAAATTTTATTATTTGAGTGTTTGGTATTGTATCCATGAATATTCGGATGACTTCTTATATTTTCTGCTAAAGGCTCTATCACTAGTGCAAATAGCAGAGGCGATAGTGCGCACCCCTGCGTATTGCCCCTTGCCAATTGGAATTTCGGGGATAATATATTATTAGTCAGTATTCTAGCCGTCAGCTTATCATATAATAATTTTACCCATGAGATAAAGTTATCTCTAATGTTAAATTTTTGCAATACTTTGAATAAATATTGCCATTCTACTTGATCGAAAGCTTTTTCTGCATCCAATGAAATAATTGCTAGGTCTTCTTCAGTATTATGTGAGTACATTATATTAGATAGCCATCTCAAATTGTTAAATGAGTATCTCTTTGGTATTAACCCAGTTTGGTCTGGGTTTATTAATTTGCTAACATATTTACTCAATCTTCTCGCTAATGTCTTTGCTAATATTTTTTGATCTGTATTTAGGAGTGCAATAGCTCTATATGAGATCTAGTCTTCTAGATCTTTATCCTTTTGTGGTATAAGTGTAATAGTTGACTCAGTTAGTGTTTCTGGTAGTTTATTTTCTTTAAAAGCGTATATATATAAATCTTGCAAGCATGGAGAAATTATCTTGTGGAATCTTTTATAGAATTCATTACTAAAGCCGTCTGGTCCTAGCGTTTTGCTATTCTTCTGGCAGATTGCTTCTGCCGAGATGGGGGGGGGGGAGTGCCTTGCTGTTTCCAGTCCCCTCGGCAACTGGAGTGACACAGAGGTTCCCCCTCACTGCTGCACCTTATAAACTGCCAATACACCGTCACATAAATTAAATCAAGGTGGGCACACCTTCTTAGGTGTGCCACATTAAATGAGTATCTCTTTGGTATAAACCCAGTTTGGTCCGGGTTTATTAATTTGCTAACATATTTACTCAATCTTCTCGCTAGTGTCTTTGCTAATATTTTTTGATCTGTATTTAGGAGTGCAATAGCTCTATATGAGCCTGGGTCTTCTAGATCTTTATCCTTTTTTGGTATAAGTGTAATAGTTGACTCAGTTAGTGTTTCTGGTAGTTTATTTTCTTTAAAAGCGTATATGTATATAAATCTTGCAAGCGTGGAGAAATTATCTAGTGGAATCTTTTATAGAATTCATTACTAAAGCCGTCTGGTCCTGGCGTTTTGCTATTCTTCAGCAAATGTATTGTTTCTTCTATTTCCTGAAGTGTAATTTGAGCTCCTAATCCCTCTTGTTCCACCATATTTAATTTTGGAAGATTACAATTGTCTAAGAAATTTGTAATTTGAGTATTATTTGCAGAGGTTTTCGATGTATATAAATGTTGATAATATTGAGCAAATCTTCTATTAATATCTTTAGGTAGTGTTAGTAATTCCCCTTTGTCTGATTTAATTTTAGTAATTGTATTTTCTGTTTCCCGTTTTTTCAGTTGGCGTGCTAAGAGTTTATGTGGTTTATCACCAAATTCAAAATTTTCTTGTTTTGTAATTTGAAATAATCTTATTATTCCGGCCGATAAAATTTTATTTAATTTATATTTTAGTATTGTTATCTTATTGTGTTTATCTATAGTTGGTTCTTTGGCATTTTCTAAATCTAATTGTCTAATTTCTTGTTCTAACTTTAATTGTTCAGTATTATTCTTTTTATTTTGGAAAGCTTGATATGAGATTATAGTTCCTCTAATAAATGCCTTAAAAGTTTCCCATAATAAAGAGGGTGAAATCTGGTGTATCATTTGTCTCAAAGAAGAATTTCATCTGCTCTTTTAAATATGTACAACCTTGTGAGTTGTTTAAGATTTGGGGGTTAAACCTCCAAAATGATTTTTTATCAGGCATTCCTTCTAATTTTAAAGAAAAAGTTAATGGGGAATGATCAGAAATAATACTATTGTGATATTTAGCATTATATGTGTATGGGATTAATTTTGTGTCCACTAAGAAATAATCAATACGTGAATATGTTTTATGTACCGTTCAATAAAATGAATATTCCCTACCTACTGGGTTAGCGATCCTCCATACATCTGTTATATTGGTATTTTTCATGTATGTATTAAGGAGTTCTTTCTGAATCTCTTAATCCTAAATCTATGTCCTCTTGTTTCGCCTACCTCAAATATAGGGCAATATTTTCTGCAGTCTACTCTGTCAAGACTCCTCATGATTTCACGTCCCTGAGTCAACTAGGAGGGCATTGTACAGCCTTAATAAAAGAATATAAGATTTAGAGATAAGAACTTCAAGCCAGCTCTGACATTCATCAAGACCATGACTATCTAACTCTAGCCATTTTCTGGCATGAACCCCATATTCCTTGATTTCCTTAATATCCAGAAGTGTATCAATCTCTGCTTTAAATTACCACAGTGACTGGGTCCCCAGGGTAGAGAATCTCAAATAATCACCGCCCCTGGAGACGACGAATTTCTCCTCTTATCTAAGTGGCTAAGTGACCCACCTCATATTCTGAGATTGTGGCTCCCGGTTCTGGACTCCTCAGCCTTCCTGCTAAAGGTCCAGCCTGTCAAACCAAAGAACGTAGTAAGTTTTGATGAAAACACATCTCATTCTTATGAATTCCAGAGAATACACAAATGTCCACCATCACAACTTGAAATCTCATGGCATATTCCTCCCTCCAGCATTACGATCAAGCCAAGTGATGAACTCTGATACAATGACGAGTGCAGAAGGACATGCTGGGAGCCACAGCAAATGCATCTGGAAATAGGTTGCTAGTATTAAGCTAAAACACTGCACCATGTGCATGTTGAATAGCTAGACAGCATGTGACAAACAGAACTAAACGATCGCATAACAAATGAATCAGATCATAGCTCTGTACCCGTACCATATCTAGCCATGAACGGCAAGGACACGTTAACAGGTAATGGAAAAAGGAGGTTCCAAGAAGACCCTCATACTTAACAGCGATGGGCCCTTTGTAAAGTGGAAGCAGACATAGGCATGTTCAGTCAGAAGAGCCTTCTAAATGATCCACCTCAGCTTCCTCCAGAGATCCCAAGCTGTTGCAGAAGCCAGTCTTCAGCCAATATGATTTATTCCGTGTGATACCAAGAAATAACTGGGACCATTGAAAGTGGAGTTCCTTCCCCAATTGCTCAAAAAATGCAGCTGTTGGAAATGTGGTTGAAAACAGCCAATGCTGGAAACACACAAGTGCGCAGGCAGCATCCGTGGAGAGAGAAACCATTAACGTCCCAACTCAAAGACCTTACAGCAGAAAAACAGCACTGTTCGGGGATTGATGCTACCTGGTGCCAACAAAACCATGAGTTCCTGTGAGCAGTGGCTGGAAGATTTTCAAAGTGATGCAAAACCACTTAGCTATGGTCTTTATCACATTTACAAGTATATATATAATGCAGTTAAAACAACAACCACACTGCTTGTTAAACAGCCGTTCGTTAATCATCATTTCTCCAGGACTTTCCCAACTGCCTTTAGCCTGCCTGTTGTCTCCAGGGTTCCTGCTTGCCATTAATTCCTGGAATCTGAAGGGTACTCCTGGCATGGTTGCAAGCGTAGCCTCCTCAACAGCAGGCATGGTGGCTGAAACAACTTGAAAAGGGATGAGGAGCGACTGCTTCCTGAGCCCAGCTGGCATTTCTGTGGAACGTTAAGTGTTATTTGTTGCGGTGGGTTATTAATCCGGTTGGATTCCAGATGTGATTGCAGTCACAGTTGCTCTGCCTGTTTCTTCATTTTTGGTGGTATTAGTACTATGTTCTTGCAAAGTCTATCATTATAAACTCAGCGGTGTAATTTCCCTTGCCTCCAGCTAAATCTGTCCAACATGGAGGCTTACATATCAGTCAGATTATCTGATTTTCTGGTCACTGTGGGTTTGTAATGATGAGGTTAGATCACTGCTGGCTAATGGTTACAATGGGACCATCTTGGTGGGTCTGCGTTGCACAGGCTCTGCGAGCCAAGGACATCTGGGCAAGAGAAAGCCAATCGGCTGTTGGGATTGTGCTGCATTTCAACCACACTCCTGCTAGCTCCAACACAATGGGCAAAAGGGCCAGATATCCTCACTGGTGTCAGGCTGGGACCTTTACCTTCCCTCTAGAACATTAAGTTCAGATTTGGTCACCCTGATAAAAGAAAGATACCATTTAGCTGGTTAGAGTGCAGGAAGGATGGTGCCAGCACTCCAGGGACATGAGCTGTAGGGAGAGGTTGGGTAGGCTAGGACTTTATTCCTAGAAGCTCAGTAGATGGAGAGATGATCTTATTCAGGTGTATAAAATCATGAGGGGCGTAGATTAGGTGAATGCATAGTCTTTAACCCATAGTAAAATTGTATTTTTGGACAGAGTTCAGTTGAGGGAACTTTATTTCTTGGCAATCCCCCTACTCCAGAGGTACAGATTAATAGTGAGGTTAATTCCAGAAGTATTTTCTTAACCTTTAGACTGGTAGTGTGAATGCATAAGGGATTGTTTCTACATTGACTTTAGAATATAATTCTATTACACAGTAAAGAATATACCAGGCCTTTTAGTGTCTGTATAATTGTCATTAATTTAATGTAATTAATTTATTAGCCAAGTATGTAAAAACATACAAGGAATTTGATTTTCTATACAGTTATACCAAAAAAGCAACAGGACACGCAACTACATAAAAATTAACATAAACATCGACCACAGTGCACTGTGATGGTAGGCAATAACGTATTATCTTCTTTGCCTCCTTTTCTTCCGCGGTCGGGGCAGTCGAACCAACCGCAGCCGGCGATCTAAGCTCCTGCGTTGGGGCGATCGAAGCTCCTGCGATCGGGAAGGTCGAAGCTCCTGCGGTTGGAGCTCCCGAAGTCGACTCCAAACAAGGGATCGCGAGCTCCATGATGGTAACTCCGCAGGCTCCCGCGGTTGGAGCTCCCGAAGTCTGGATAGATGAAGAAAGACTGGATAGACCGGGAGTGTACACGCTAGAATTTAGAAGATTGAGGGGGGATCTTATAGAAACTTACAAAATTCTTAAGGGGTTGGACAGGCTAGATGCAGGAAGATTGTTCCCGATGTTGGGGAAGTCCAGAACAAGGGGTCACAGTTTAAGGATAAGGGGGAAGTCTTTTAGGACTGAGATGAGAAAAACATTTTTCACACAGAGAGTGGTGAATCTGTGGAATTCTCTGCCACAAAAGGTAGTTGAGGCCAGTTCATTGGCTATATTTAAGAGGGAGTTACATGTGACCCTTGTGGCTAAAGGGATCAGGGGGTATGGAGAGAAGGCAGGTACAGGATACTGAGTTGGATGATCAGCCATGATCATATTGAATGGAGATGCAGGCTCGAAGGTCCGAATGGCCTAATCCTGCAGCTATTTTCTATGTTTCTATGTTTCTATGAAGTCGATCCCTGACAAATGAACTGCCTGCTCAGCAATGTTAGTGCGCAATGCGGACAGCGATACAACACGGAAAAAGTTGCATCTCCGTCGAGGAAAGAGATTTTTTTTAAATCCCCCACTCCCTCCCCCCCCCCCCCACCCCGCACATAACACAAAACTTAAGTTACACTGAAACATACATTTAACAACAGAATAAAAACAACAAAAGAAGAAAAGGATGAGACAGACTGTTGGCGAGGCTGGCATCGTGTGGTGTCACCCGGTAAATGTACACATGTAAACAAATGTTCTAACTGTTTTTGCCTGTAGGTATCTAGCTTAGTAGGTAGTGATTACTGCCATCTGGTAAATTGAAGCCACAGCAATCTTACTATAATTTCCAGCAATTGGGTTATTTGCTGGATCCGTTTTGCCTTTCACTTGGTTGTTCACACTGTCTATAATTTGCTGTCCGTGAATTTTACTCCCACACAAGGGTTATTCAGTTTCACAACGTTAAGACTAGATTTGTCCTTCTGCACATTTCAGTGGCGACAACAATGGATCATTTCGTCTTTATTTCGTAAAGCCATTACTGATTTCTTTGTCTCATCAATAAATACTCTGCTTAGCTGGGACTTGGGGAGGACTGGGCAGCAGCCAAAGGCTTGTGTTAATGAGGAGAAGCCAAATCCTTTGGGTTTGGCGTTACGGAGGAACGAGAAACACGCACGTGGGATTGCAGGACTGGCACTGGCATTAAATCACTGTGACAATCCTGACAATCTGATAACCCTGCTCTCATTTGCCTCAGTTGAACCCCTATACTTATCAATTTGCTAAAACTAGCGGATTTCATCAAGAAAGTGTGCTAGTAACTTTTAGCGTGAAGTTGAAAGCAAGTTGGCTGCCGTCACTGAAAAATCGATACTCTGCAGTTTTATTTTCATGACCTTGAGGTTCAATAATAAAGGGTGTGGGGTTATTGAATCTGAAGGCAAGTGCACATGTCAAAAGACATTGCTGACATTCTGCCAAAAGCCCAAACCTATAATTCAGTGTTCAAAGGGGTGCAATAAGATGATCATCTGCAAGTTATAAAGTAAATGTAGGATTCCTAATTTATAGCAATAAGTTATACAATCAGCCCTCCTTAACATAACTTTATTTTCCAGGCCCCCTGTGGTGCAAAGATGTTTCATGGGCAGACAGGAGGCTTAAACGTTGTGGTGTTGAACCATGGGTTGCTAATGTTGGTCTCAGATGTTCCGCTTGAGGGCGGAGTCAGTAGTTTCAGAAGAAAGTGGATTGAAGTTTTACTTTGGACTAAAACGAAGAGGCATCTCCAGCCCTAACTCTTAGCTCCATTGGATACACATTCAAATAAATATATTCAGTGAAACTTTCAGCAAGGAGTATTGCACTATTGGCTCCAACACAGATTGGTATGGTATGGTACTTTATTTGCCTACGGAGGTAGAGTGAAATTCATTTTTGTATACAGTTCAGTACAAGCATCAATGTACATAAGTACTTAGATACTTATTAGTTAAGCCTGTGTAAAGTATGAGTACAAGTGTGTACCAGTAGTACACTGAGACAGTATACAGAGTCGCCAGTTTGGCGCCATTTTCAAGTCTCCGTTGTTATAAGTGCAGGGTTCTTGACCTGACCATGAAAGACTGTAGGCCTGGCTTGGCTGGTTATTTTTGATCAAAGTCAACTGTATGATCAAATTAACTTGCCAGTGCGGCCGATCAGAGCATACCTAAGGATCAAGGGAGAGTAACCAATACCTCAGTGTAGATTGGATTGTACTGATCCAAACGGGTCAGTACAATCCAACTCTGCTGTGATTCAAACAGAAAGCTCCTCACTTATTATGATACTGAAGGAGGCCATTCTGCCCATTGAGTCCATGCCGTTTGTAATGGAGCAATCCCATCAATCTGATTTCCCTTCCATACTCTCCTGGTTGCCTATTCCCCCCACAGATGTCCATCAGTATAACAACCTCACTCTCATTGGCAGCAAAATGAAGGAGCTGGTCATCAACTTTCAGAATCGAGAGAGAGAGTATGTGTCCCTGTCAGTATCAACGGTGCTAAGGTGATGAGGATCGAGTCCTTCAAGTGTATAAATGGATACGTCACCAACAATTTGTCCTGGTACAATCACACTGACACTATAGTTAAGAAAGCAGGCCAACACCTCTACTTTCTCAGAAGGCTGAGGAAATTCAGCATGTCCTCAAGGACTCTTCAATTTTCACTGCCCTGGGAAAGCAGCCAACATAATAGTAAGATTAAATGAGAACTTACCAGTTTGAATTTTGATCTTTATTTTATGAGGAGTTAAGATGAGGGATTACGTGAAGAACCCCGTCCAGCCGCAGGTGCGTCAATCTTCAAAGCAGCGGAGTGAAATCACAGGTAATAATGACTGAAGTATAACAGAGATAACAGAGACTAGAACTACCGGATGATATTTATGAGGGTTGGGAGCGGAGGGCACGTAATCCCTCATCGTAACTCCTCATAAAATAAAGATCAAACTTCAAACCGATAAGTTCTGGTTTAATCTTACTATTTTACTTTGGAGCCACGTGAGTGACTACGTGAAGATTTCAAAGCTCTGTGATTTAATGCCGCAGACCCAAATCCGGCATTCACACTGCATTGATTGACTCAAATCGTTAAATAATCAATAATGCATCAATCATAACATTGTTAAATGAATTAACGGTTTATTTACAAAAGACACAATAGCAACCCCTCTATCTCAGGGGGAAACTACAACAGAACTCAAAACAGATTCAGCAAACACCCCCAGCCTTGTAATCGGCTTATGATAGAATTTCTGGAAGGTCAGCTCACTGGACCATCCTGCGGCCGCGAGGATATGGTCTATAGGCACATCCATCGCACTTGCCGCGGAAGTTGATGCCGCCCTGGTGGAATGAGATTTGAATTTATCAGTATCAATCCCAGCACTTCCCAGAACCTGCTTTAGCCACCTTCAAATTGTTTGCACCGACACCTTATTGTGTGTTTTTTGTGGTTAACAAATAATGCAGACTCTGTTCCTCGTAGGACTTTGATAGCCTCAATGTAATGAGACAAATATGATACTCCACACAGGCAAACATCTGTTGGGTATGCTGAAAAAACAACCTTACATCCTGTCATGCCTATTCTACTATGTTTGAGCAGATCATAAACATAAAAAGTAATGACAACTGCCGATACCTGCATTCTGTCTAGCCGTAGCTTTTGCAATGATTGCACATGTTGGGCTGATACCAACGCCATAAGCATGACCACCTTCATGGTTAGTTTGGCTAGAGATAGGCTTGCAACAGGAGTCCACTGGCGAAGAAGCATAAGGACTTCGCTCACATTTCAAATACCGGAATACCTGGGTTTAGGAGGATTAGAATTTAAAATTCCCTTCATAAATCGAGAGACTAACGGATGTGTCCCTACTGAATGCAACTCTGAACTCATGGGTAAATAAGAAGACAGAGCACTTCTGGCTGTATTAATCGCACTATAGCTTAATTTTTGATCAAAGTAAAGAGTGGACAAGAACTCCAGTACGTCTATGATGCCTGCAGTCTGATATGAGATATTCTGCTGTAGACAGAATACCTCCCACTTCCTTATCGAGGTGATGTACTGCTTCTGAGTACTATCCCTGCAGGCCAACGTGAGAACATCCACAGTACAATCAGACAGTCCTCTCCCCAGGTATGGCCTTCTTAAAATCTGCAAAATTAACAGATCAATACGATCATGTAAAGGAAGTTGATCGCCAGTTACTGGGTTCACCAGTAGATTTTTATGTTTGGGAATAATCATATGAGGCTGACTAGCCATCTGCAATACGAGAGGGAACCATGGCTGTGTAGGCCAATCTAGCACTACCAATACTCCTGAAGCAGAGTCCTGCTTGATTTTTTGCAAGCATCGACTGATGAGACAGAATGGAGGAAATGCATATACAAACATTCCACCCCAATGCAGCGAGAATGCATCCACCACTGCTGCACCAGGGTCTGGTTCTCATGAAACATATCTGGGCAACTGATGGTTTAGTCTAGATGCAAACAAATCAATATCTGGCATTCCATACTGAGCAACCACTTGATTAAATATGTCCTGATTTAACATCCACTCTATGTTATCATTGAATTGGCGTAACCTAGTGTCAGCTACTGTGTTGAATCTACCTGGTAAATATATATGCTGAAAGCCAGATGTTTTTGTCAATGCAGCAGCCCCAGATCTGATTAGCCAGTCTATCACAAGATTGTGACTTGACTCTACCCATTTGGTTTACATATGCCACCGCTGTAGTGTTGTCAATCTGAACCTGCACATGCAAATCACTCCTGGCAGAGCAATAAGGTTTAAGCCCATACTAGGTTCCCAAAAGCTCTAAATAATTAATCCCTCTT
This sequence comes from Raja brachyura, assembly GCA_963514005.1. Next base: position 16,489,054 of record OY740801.1, on the reverse strand, counting down.
AATTGAAGAAGGGATGTCTCATCAGTATTCCATCTGCCTCCACAACTGGAAGACATATCTGTAGCACCCCAACCCAGCGCACTAACATCCGTCTGTAATATTATGCAAGGTGGTTCAACCAAAACTTCCCTGGACATTAATGATCCACCATTGAATTTCTGAAATTGCCTCTGCTGACAATCGCAGAAGCCTATCAAAATGACCCACATGTGGTCTGTTCTTTTGCTTGTTGTAATTGTTGATAATGCAGAGGTCCAAACTGCACAGCTGGAAAAGCAGCCACCAATGTTACTGGCTTCTTGTCTAATTGAAGGTCGTTGCTCATGAAGGAGGTTAACACAACCCTCAATTAACTGCTGCCATTTGTCCCTGGGCAAAGTCACTAACATGTGATCCGAATTAATGGTAAAGCCCAAATAATCAATGATTTGAACTGATGATAATTTGGATTTATCTGGATGAATGATGAACCCTAAATGTTCAAAAGCGAGTTTAACAACTGAAACAGATGATTCAGCTGCAGTCCAAGTCTTCCCAACAATTAAAATATCGTCTAAATAGGCCATTGCAACATGCCCTTGAGCTCGGAGCAATCCTAGAACAGGTTTCAATAATTTGGTAAATAATCTGGGAGCTGAAGTTAACCGATTAAGCAATGCTTTGAATTGCCACAACTGACTCATCCAGGTAAATTTCAAATACCTCCTATCATCACAATGAATAGACACTGAGTAATATGCATCCTTTAAATCAATGCTGGCCATATAACACCCTTTGGAAACAGGTGTTTAGCCGTAGAAAAAGTTTCCATTTTGAAATGCCTATAACAAACAAAGGAGTTCAAGCTCATCAGGTCCAGAATGATTCTACATCCCCCAGTCTTTTTAGACATAGGAAAAATACTTGACACAAACTGACGGTTTTAACAAACTGACTTCTCAATAACCCCTTTTTTGTGTAATGTGTTAAGTTCTGCTTGTATGTGCACATTCTCTTCTTCTGAAAATATAACTTTCCGACTTGGAACATGCTGATTAGGTGGACACACAGTAGGGTAAAATAGTAAGATTAAACAAGAACTTACCAGTTCGAAGGTTGATCTTTATTTTATGAGGAGTTGCGATGAGGGATTTCGTGAAGACCCCGCCAACACGCATGCGCGGCATCCTTCAAAGCAGCGGTGTGGAATCACAGACTCGATGAAAAGTAAGGATATTAAGATTAAACTGCGAACTAACCAGCTGAACATAATGATCAAGGGTTGGGAGCGGAGGGCACGAAATCCCTCATCGCAACTCCTCATAAAATAAAGATCAACCTTCGAACTGGTAAGTTCTCGTTTAATCTTACTATTTTACTTCGGAGTCACGTGAGTGACTTCGTGAAGACTTCAAAGCTCCGTGATTACACGCCCTGGACAACGCCCATGCTACCACACTGCCGCAATCCTGATGGAGGAAGTTTGTTAAAGCAATCCAGACTGGACAATCTGAAAATAATTAACATTTATTAAACACAAATCATAAACAAACCCCCTGACTGGGGACAAATGATATTAGGGAGCAGCCCTGAGTACTGCATCCGCATATGTTGCAGGTCCGGCCAATGGCTTATGGTAGAACCGTTGAAAGGTTGACTCACTGGCCCATCCTGCCGTAGCGAGGACGTGATCCATGGGCACCTCCATGGCCCTCGCTGTTGATGTGGATGCAGCCCTGGTGGAATGAGATTTAAACAAGTTAGTGTCAATACCCGCTGCATCCAACACTTCCCTGAGCCACCTGGAGATCGTCTGCACTGTCACCCGGCGATGTGGTTTTTTGTGGCTTATAAGCAGTCCTTGTTCCGAATTCCTGATCGACCGGGTCAACTCAATGTAGCAACGGAGATGGGTGACTGTGCAGAGTGTGGCATCAGAGGGGTACGCCTGGAATTCCAACTGCAGCCCCAAAGATCCGGGTCGATGCTGCTTCAGCAGGTCTGCAACGTAAAACGTTATTTTCCCAGGGGTAGAGAGCATATTGTCAATGCGCAACTTTTGAAGCGCCTGTACCCGCTGAGCAGACGTGAGCGCCATCAACATGACCACCTTCAGGGTGAGCTGGTGAAGAGGTAACCCCGCCATGGGGGACCATGATCTTAACAGGGACAGGACCACTCCTGCATCCCAGACAACGTTATATCTGGGCCGTGGAGGGTTTGTGTTAAATACACCCCTCATAAACTTCGACACCAGATTGTTGGTCCCCACTCCTACCGGAAGGTACGAGGACAGCGCACTCCTGGCGCTATTGATGGTACTATAGCTGAGCCCTTCATCATAGTGGAGGCCCGCCAGGAATTCCAGGACGTCAGGTATTGTGGCAGAATCATAGGTAACACTCTTCCTTAAACAGAATAGTTCCCATTTCCTGATCTGGGTCAGGTACTGCCGCCTTGTAGATGCTCTGCATGATGCAGCGATTAAATCCATGGCCCTCGGTGAGATCCCCGTGTTCAGCAAAGGCCTTTTCAGAACCTGCAGACCAACAGGTTTAAATAGGCGTGGCACGGATGCGGCTCGCCAGTGACGGGATTAGTAACCAATTGTGGGTTGTTTCCTATTCGCACCCACGGGTGCTTCAGCATCTGAGAGACCACCGGGTACCACGGTTGTGTCGGCCAGTCGGGTATTACCAGAATGCCTGATGCAGAGTCTAATTTAATCTTCTGTAATACCCGACTGATGAGGCAGAATGGGGGAAAAGCGTAGCAACACCATTTCCCCCAGTGGAGCGAAAAAGCATCCAAAGCCACTGCCCCAGGATCTGGTTCCCACGATACATATGTTGGTATCTGATGGTTCAGTCTAGACGCAAATAGGTCAATATCTGGCATACCGAATTTTGTCACAATTTCAGCAAACACAAGGGGATTCAGCATCCACTCAATGTTATCATTAAAAACTCGTGACCTGGTGTCCGCCACCGTATTGAGTATCCCCGGAAGGTACGTTGCTGATATCCAAATACCCCTTTTGATGCACCAGAGCCAAATTGTATTTGCCAAATCATTACAAGATACTGACCTGATACCACCCATATGATTTATATAGGCTACCACCGTGGTGTTATCGATTTGAAGGCGGACATGTGCATGACGCAAATTACTGCAATATGCCCGCAGTCCATGAAAGACCCCCAGCATTTCCAAATAATTAATGCCTTGCACTTGGAGAAGCGTGAACTCATGAGCGTCCCATCTGCCACCACAGCTGGTTACAGTGTCAGTTGCCCCCCAGCCTTGTGCACTCGCATCAGTTTGCAAAAGAACCGTGGGATTCGGGAGAACGATGGGTTTGGAACTTACTCCAATATTATGAACCCACCATTCCAGCTCAGTTTGCTCCCCTATGCCTAAGCGCATAGGTCTGTCAAAATGTCCGGTATTCAATTTTAACGCCAGAATTTTACTTTTTTGTAAGTTTTGGTAATGCAACGGACCATAATTTACGGCCGGGAATGTGGCAACCAGCTTGCCAATTACCTTAGCAACCTGCCGAATGGTTGGCCTGTTGTTGTCAAGTAAACTGATGCATGCTTGTTGAACGTCCATCACTTTGTCAACTGGGACCGTGATTTTCATCTGGTTAGTGTCTATAGTGAACCCCAAATAGTCCATGACCTGCGAAGGGTTGAGCTTGGATTTGTCTGGATGGATTACAAACCCCATTCTTTGAAACAAATATATAGCGGCCGAGACTGCCAACTGGGCGTGCTCTAGGGTTTTCCCTGCTATGAAAATGTCATCTAAATATGCCATTATAATATGGTTTTGTTTCCTGAGATGTGCCAATAAAGGTTTGACAATTTTAGTAAATAGTCTCGGCGCTGTTGTAATCCCATTAGGCAAAGCCATATATTGCCATAATTGACCTTCCCAGACAAATTTCAAGAACCTTCGATGTTGTTTAGCAATAGGGACTGTATAGTACGCATCCTTCAGGTCAATGCAAGCCATAAAGTACCCATGACTAACCAACTGCTTGGCCGTCTCAAACGTCTCCATCTTAAAATGGGTATATTGTACGAAAGCATTCAACTGGGTTAAGTCGATGATAATCCGACAGCCTCCATCCTTCTTAACCCTAGTAAAGATGTTGGAAACAAACTCCAATGGCTCGTGCGTCGTTTTTTGTATCACCCCTTTCTTTTCTAATCGTAGTATTTCAACATGAGCCCGCTCCTTCTCTGACTGAGAGAGTGCAAATCTGCGACTAGGCTCATGTTGCGAAGGGGGATCTCTGCCATTAATAAACTCTATCTCATAACCCTGAATGCTTTGTAAAATAAAAGGATCCGTAGTTAGGGTATCCCAAGCAGACCGGAAACCCCGAAGCCGTCCCCCCACCGGTGAGGTTACTAATGCTACGTTGTGGACGGACCCAAGCCCCCTTACCTCCAAGGTTAGCGCCGGGGTCTGGACTGTGGTGTCTTTGCTCCTCGTGTGGCGCGGCCCTGTTGCCGCATCTTCCAAGCTGGCTTGGGCTGGCCTTGGAATAAAAAAGGCCTCTGCTGTTGGGCCCCCGCCGAGGAATATGTTTGTGAATATGTTCTGGGCCCTTGGTCCACCGATGTGTGGGGCCTGAACGAGGAACGTGGCTGCTGCCTGGTGTAACCGGGAGTTTTGGATGAATAAGACTGTCTCATCATCCCCACAGTCTTGGCTTCCTCGTCCAGTTCCTTTACGCGTTTAGGCAGGTCTTCCCCAAACAACTGCCTTGGTGGTGGTGGTGCGGTGGAGGTGCTGCATAATCCCGCAAATTTGGGATTCAAATTTGGCCGGATGGAGCTCTTCCTGAAACAGTTTATCTCAAACTGTGTGGTGCACAGAAGTGCTAGCGCATCCTGCTGCTCCTCGGACACATTCGTGGCATCCAGCGACCGAGCAAAAGCCGTGATACCTGCTGTCAGCAGCTTTAAGATTTTCTGGAGCTTGCCCTCCTTGACCCTTGTGTTCGCCGACATGTTCCCCCATATTGCTGCATTCACTTTCGGTACGTTGAGGGAGTTACAGTTTGCTGGTGCCTTATACTTCCCCACTGTTTCCGAGAGCACGGTATCCTGGAGCTGGTGCGTAGTCAGGAAATCGATTGACGCCGCTATTTTGGGATGTAGTGGTCCTCCTGCCGCCGCAGGTGACCCAAATTTCGACACCGCCTCCAACATTTCCTGTGGGTTCTGGACCTCTTCTCCCTCCTCAGGCTCACCCATACTTCCTTGCTGGCTCTCAAGCGACGGGGAGATAGAAGGTGGCGGCTGCATGTAGCTCCCAGACCTCTGGGATTCCCGTTCCTGACGCTCCAGGTCCCGTTGATATAGCACCTCCACCATATGCTCCAACCGGCCGATACGACCGTCACCGCTGTACGCGGGCCACTGGTCGTCTTCCCCAGCCTCTCCAGAGGAACCGGGGCTTCCAGCAGTTGTCAACACCCCCACGGAATGTACTGCCGGGAAGTCGCCAGCTCCCACTCCAGCGGGGCTGTGCGACTCCCACACGGACACACCGCTGGTCCGCCGTCGTTTGGACAGCAGCGGCCCCTCTGTCTGATGGGAGGGAAGAGGGCTCGAGTCAGTACTTGCACCAGAAACTGGACTCTCTGATGTCCGTGCGGGCTTACCACCACAGCGTTCCACATATAAACGGGACTGTGGCGGCGCATGGTCTGCTTTACCCGCCTCAGCAGGGGCGCTGGACCGTACTTTGCTGCCACCGGCCCGCACTACGGCAGCCTGTTCCGGTGGTGTGCCGGTACATCCTGCCCCCACAGGGATCCTCGGCACGCCAGCATTGCCACTGGTCTGCTTCCTTGCAGGTTTCCCCAGTGGCTTGTCCCTGCCTGCCGTACCGACAAGGCTGGACTTTAGCGAGGCTTCCCCCCTGTTCTGCCCGCGAGGGACCTTTAAAGGGGGGGATGCACTCGCGGACACGCTTGCTCCAAGAGCCCCACGTGCCTTACCTCCAGCCCTGGTCTTGGGCACTGGAGTTCTGGAGTCAGGGTCTCCCAGCCCCTGCTCCTGCGCGGACACCCTCCTCTTAGTCAGAGGGGTTGTGCCGGGTCTGGTCAGCTGCTCAGAGCTCCCCGACTGCCGCGACTTCTTCCTCGGTGGTGTCTCAGCTGCTCCCGATGTAGCGGGCTGCTCCGAGGACTTCACTCGCTGAACGCGACTCCCACTTCTTCCTCCTTCCATGGTTCTGAAAAACACACAGACCACACAAAACGGTAAACCAGCTCAAGGTTAACTTACCTGCAGCTGCTTACCTTTTTGAAGGAGCCGGTTGAGGGAGCGCACTCCCCCCCCCAGCTGCCGTGAGCAAATGCGCGCGACGATATGACGCGCATGCGTGTTGGCGGGGTCTTCACGAAGTCACTCACGTGACTCCGAAGTAAAATTGAATTTTAACCCCCTCTATACTGCTCAGTATGAATGAATCTAATGTTATCTCCTGCCATTGTTTGAGAAACAAGTATAACTGCCCCCAATTTGAACACCTATTTCACTTGATTTATATTCCTTATGAGCATAATTCCTCACCTGCATATGTCCTGGCTGCCCTTGTTGCCCCCAGTCCTTTGTAGGGAAAGTCATCCTTCCCCTCATGCCTGTGGCAGGCTGCCAGCTCCGAGTTTGCGAAGCTGAGTGGCTGGTCCCTTCCCCGGCGTCCGTAATGGTACCCCGCCAGTAAGGAAATACCCTTTTTCCCAGTTTGCCACTCGGCTTGATGAGGCCCATTGTTCTTGCATCCTCATGGAGTTCTTTAACTTGCTTGGCGAGATCCCTGCCAAACAAAAGGTTAGGCGGTTGTACGCTGGGCGACTTACACAATGATGTCTGGTTAGGATTTATGATTGGACGTATAGCACTTCTTCATATGTTGTTAATTTCAAAATATCCACTACACAGAAGTCCCAGTGTATCCTGGTGAGCTTCCGACATATGCCCCTTATCTACAGTAATAGCAAATGCCGTAGGCCCTGCTGAAAGCAAGTTCAATACTTTTTTAATCTTTCGTTCTTGGGATCTTGCTGACACCCACAACTGTGTCCATATGAGATGGTTCACCATCGGTACTTTTAGTAAACCACAATTAATTGGGGCTTCATACTTTTTAGCCGCCTCGTCCATAGCCAATTCTTGCAGCTGATGAGAGAGCATATATTGGATGGCTGATGGCAATTCTTCCCCTAACGGCTCCCCTGCCTCTCTGGGGACTGCAAATTTCTCCGCTATATTCGGAATGACTTCAAGTTCCACTCCCTTGTGGCTCTCCCCAGCCACTGATTGGGCGTCAGTGAACTGCTGCGCCGGTATATCCTCCTCTTCAATAGTTGGGTATTCTTGCAGCCCTATTGCAGGCGCTGCTAGCACAGGCTCTCCACTAGCCTGGCGTGGGCACCACTCCTCCCCACGGAGTGCGTCCCTGTCGAGCGTCATTTGTAATAAGACCTCGACCTGGGAGAGCCGTGAGCAAACGGTCTCTCCTTGAGAGGGTAAAACCTCCAGGCCCGACTCTGGGTCAACGGGCCTATTTGATTTTGAAGTAACCTTATGCCCTACCGGCGTGGCTACGCTGCTCACAGGCAGCGGGTCCAGTGTCGCTAGCTCCATTGCTGGCGTCGGACTTGGTGACCTAGGCGGGCATCCGCTAACCACACTATCATGGTCCTCGAACCTTTTCCCTGCGGATCGCCTTGCCGACACCTTCTTCACTTTCTGTAACATTTTCACGGTGTATCCACTACCGCTAAAACAGAAAGTGTGAGCAAGAAAAAGTTTGAAACTTTCCTTGTGTTTTAAACTTACCGCTTGGAGGAGCTCTTGCTGCTCCAAACTGCCGACTGCACCAATGTGTCTGACGTAATGACGCACCTGCGGCTGGACGGGTTCTTCATGTAGTCACTCACGTGATTCCGAACTAAAATCAAAGACCCTTCCCAACCCGATCATCCACTCTTATCCCCTCTCCCATCCAGCAAAGATACAAACGTTCATATGTACAACCACTCTCAAGACCTCTCAGTTACTAAAGAGAATCTTTGATCTCGCAACCTATCTCATTGCACTTTTTAATGTATATTTTGTCTGCAACTGTAATGTTATATTCTATATATTTAGACAAGCAGTACTTCGGTCTTTAGAGATATAGCACAGAAACAGACCCTTTGGCCCACCGAGTCAGTGCAGACCAGCAATCCCTCGACACAAGCACAATCCTACACACTAAGGACAATTTACAATTTTACTTAAGCCAATTAACCTACAGATCTGTACATCTTCAGAGTGTGAGAAGAAACTGCAGTGCCCGGAGAAAACCCATGCAGTCACGGGGAGAATATATAAACTCCATATAGCCAACACCCACAGTCAGGATCAAACCCTGGTCTCAGGCGCAGTAAGGCAGCAACTCTAGTGCTCTGCTACTGTGCTGCCCTCTGTACCACTGAGCCACCCTCTGTGCTGCCCTCTGTGCAACAATGCTGCCCTCTGTGCCACTGAGCCACCCCTTTTCTCTTTTGCACTAGCTTGATGTATGTATGAACTTATGTATGATGGGATCTGGCTGGATGGAATGGAAAACAATGTTCCTCACTGTATCTGAATGCACACGAGAATAATAATAAACTAAACTAACTAACCTAAGCTCATCAACTCCCCTTTGGTTGTTTTCCAATGTACCTACACGGAGGGGTAAGTTATAATGACCAATTAACTTCCCGGCACACCTTTTGGGAAGTGGAAGAGAACCAGAGCTGCCAGAAATATCGCACACAGCAGCTGAGATGAGGCTTTAACTCAGTGCACCACCGTGCCACTAATTAAAGTCAAACCGCATCTTCACATTTCGGGCCCCTAACCTGTCATCATGGTTCAGCTCAACATACCTAGTTCTGAGTCAGAAGGTTTTCCATTCAACGTATTTGAACACATAATCTCGGCTGCACTCAGTGCAGTACTGAAGGAGAACTGCTGGAGGTGACAGTCTTTGACTGAGATATTACACTGTCGCTCTATCTACTGTTTCGACTGTTCTTGCAGCATAAGAAAAGCCATCATGTTCCCTTGTGCCTTGACCAATATTTATCCATCAAAAAAACAATGCTGAAACAGGTTAGCAAGAATCTGAAGACCTTACTGTGTGTAATTTAGCGCCCATGTTTGCCACAGAAAGCTGGATTAATTTAGCGGCTCAGGCAGCATCTCCGGAGAAAAGGAATGGGTCTTGACCCGTTGAATAATGTCTATCCATTTTCTCCAGAGATGCTGCCTGACCCGCTGAGTTACTCCAGCTTTTAGTGTCTATCTTCGGTTTAAACCAGCATCTGCAGCTCCTTCCTACACCGGTTATCCTCAGTGTCTTGCACAACATGTTATCTCTAATGCAACTTGACCAACAGCAGGTTTTCTGGCCTCACCCACACTCCACTGGATTTATGGTCTTCCCTTTAAAACACCCTCTATTCAGTGAGAAGACTCAGAAAGACCTGAAGGTAATTGTAAACCAACGTACTCGAAGATGGCATTCCATGCCTGTACAATTGCTGGATATTTAATCACAGCAGTATGTCTCATCTCTGACTCTTGACTGCTGAGTCAAAGAACGGGGATTCAAATCCCACAGCAGAGACTCAGAACACAAGGACTTCCGCAGCCATGTACCCTGTTACAAGGGTTGTCAATCGGCACAATAATCTGCCTTACAAAGCCAGAGACACGGGTTCGATCCTGACTACGGATGCTGTCTGTACGGAGTTTACACGTTATCCCAGTGGCCGCATGTCTTGTCCCTGGGTGTTCCGGTTTCCTCCCATACTCCAAAGATATACAGGTTTGTAGATTAATCGGCTTCTGTAAATTGTAAATTGTCCCTAGAGTGCAGGATAGTGTTAGAGTACGGGGTGATTACTGGTCGGCGCGGCCTCAGTGGGCCAAAGGACCTGTTTCCACGCTGTATCTCTAAAGTCATTCATCGAGGACAGTCAACCATCCGTCTCATTGTAAAATCACTGTCCCCCACACGTGGAGGTGGAAGAGGTGTCAGTTGACCCCAGGACAGAAGGGGGAGGAGTTGGACAGTTTGATAGCCACAGGAAAAAAGGATCTCCTGTGGTGTTCTGTGCTGCATCTTTGTGGAAGCAGTCCATTGTTGAACGTGCTCCTCAGGTTGATGCTCAGGAGGGGGTGAGCTGTATTGTCCAAGATGCTCCGCAATTTGAGGAGCATCCATTCCTCTAAGACCATCTCCAGTGAATCCAACTCCACGCCCAGTATGGAGCCAGCCTTCCTGATGAGTTTGTTGATCCTATTGGCATCCACAGCCTTCGCCCTGCTGCCCTAGCACACGACAGCGAAGATTGGGAGAACATCTGCAGCATACTACTGCAGACATTGAAAGAGTGGAGCCTCCTAAGAAAGTACTGACGGCTCTGTCCTTTCTTGTACAGTGCCTCAGCCTTGATATAGATGAAGAGTGTACAAATGTTCTGTAATATTTCTCATGCAGTGACCTCTGTTTAAGATCTTGATTGGTTGATTGGTTGAATGATCGATTGATCGATTGATTGATTGATTGATTGATACTTTATTGTTACATATACTTGGTACAATGAAATTATTTGTTTTGCATACAATACACAAAGCATAAAATACACAAAGTATACAAAGAGTCTCCACGCATAGGGCACTGGCAACGTTACAAAAGTAACTGGATGATGTTCTTTGATATTTGGAAGTGAAGGAAGGTGCCAGAGAGATACACACATTGTTTCAATAAGTCCGTGATGTTTCTTCTTGGGAAGCCTTTCTACGACTTCACACAAAGGGTGGTGGGTGTATGAAACGAGCTGCCAGAGGAGAAAGTTGAGACAGGTACTATTGCAGTGTTTAAGAAACATTTGGACAAGTACATGGATAGGACAGGTTTAGAGGGGTATGGACCAAACTCAGGCAGATGGGACTGGTGTAGATGGGACATGTTGGCTGGTGTGGGCAAGTTGGGTCAAAGGATCTGTTTCCACGCTGCAAGACTCTATAACTTAATAACTCTATGATTTGGATGAGATTGAAACCGACAGTGATGAGAAGCAGCCTCGGGAAGCACTGTAAGTCAAAAAATATTTGAAATTGTGACTCCCCCCACACACCCCAGCAATTAAAATACCGTTTTCTACTCATTTCTGCTGCCAATTGCAGGGTACAGTAAATGATTTTGCAGCAATCATTACGCAATCACAAGAACATAACAATATGAGCAGCAGTGTGCCATTGGGCCTTTTGTGAACATGGAACAGAAGAGAACAGTACAGGAACAGGCCCTTTGGCCCACATTATCTGTGCCAAACATGATGTCAAGTTATATTGCGTGCCTGCTTCTCATGGCCTACATGGCCACACAGCTTTATATCATTAACAAAATTGGATATAATTGATCCTGACATCCAAATCATGACTACAGATGTCCAAAAACGGGGTGACCAACACCAACCCCTGCAGCATCTCACCCGTCACTGCTTCCCAACATTTGGTTTTTGCTATTTTCTGTTTGTTAACTAGTCCATGGGGCACACCAGTATTTTTCGCTGAATACCAGATAATTTATTTTGTTTAGTTAGTTCAGTTTAGTTTATTGTCACGTGCACCGACCGAGGTACAGTGAAACGGTTTGGTTGTGTGCTAACCAGTCACTGGAAAGACAATACATGATTACAATCGAGCTGTCGACAGTGTACAGATGCATGATAAAGAGAATTCATTGCCACAGGCAACCGTGAAGGTCTAGTCAGTTAGGTATTTTTAGAGTGGAGATTGGTAGTTCATAAATTCATAATTTCATGTCATAGGAGCAGAAGTAAGCCATTCACCCCATCGAGTCTACTCCGCCATTCAATCATGGCTGATCTATCTTTCCATTCTCCAGCCTCCTCCCTATATCCCTTGACACCCTTACTCATCAAGAATCTGTCAATCTCCGCCTTAAAAGTATCCAATGAATTGGCCTCCACAACTGTCTGTGGCAATGAATTCCACAGATTCGCCACCCTCTGACAAAAGAAATTCCTCCTCATCTCCTTTACAAAGGTGTTTCCTTTTATTCTGAAGCTATGCCCTCTAGTCCTAGACTGTCCCGCTAGGTTCTTGATGGGTTCTCGATTATTAAGGGTGTCATAGAAACATAGAAACATAGAAAATAGGTGCAGGAGTAGGCCATTCGGCCCTTCGAGCCTGCACCGCCATTCAATATGATCATGGCTGATCAACCAACTCAGTATCCTGTACCTGCCTTCTCTCCATACCCCCTGATCCCTTTAGCCACAAGGGCCACATCTAACTCCCTCTTAAATATAGCCAATGAACTGGCCTCAACTACCTTCTGTGGCAGAGAATTCCAGAGACTCGCCACTCTCTGTGTGAAATTTGTTTTCCTCATCTCGGTCCTAAAGGAATTCCGCCTTATCCTTAGACTGTGACCTCGTGTTCTGGACCTCCCCAACATCGGGAACAATCTTCCTGCATCTAGCCTGTCCAACCCCTTAAGAATTTTGTACGTTTCTATAAGATCCCCCCTCAGTCTTCTAAATTCTAGCGAGTACAAGCCGAGTCTATCCAGTCTTTCCTCATATGAAAGTCCTGACATCCCAGGAATGGTGTCAAGAGTTTTTGGCAGAAGGCAGGAGAATGTGGTTGAGAGGGAAAACTAGATCAGCCATGATCGAATAGCAGAGTAAACTGAATGGGCCGAAATGTTTAATTATGCACCTATATCTTAAAGTCTTATGGAGTGCAAAAAGCAAAAAGAGTGCAGATGTTGAAAATGTGAGATAAAATTAGAAAATGATGGAAACACTGAGCAGGTCAGGTAGTGTCTAGTGTGAAGGAGACAGTGAGCTCATTAACCAGTGAGGTCATTAAACAGAAATATCAACATATTCAGGAGCCCTGAATGTGTGTTGTATGCGTTCAGATGCTACTGCACATATCCACACACATGTGTGTAGAAGCCACAGGAACATGGTGGAGCTGGAGTGACATGATTTGTGTGATAGGGCTTTGGAGGCAGGGATATTGGGAAGGGACCAAGAGCGAAGTGTCAAATGCCAAATGTCTGAGTGAGATCAAGAAAGAGTGTGTAAGTAGGAACTGTAGAGGCTGGTTTACACTGAAGATAGACATAAAATGCTCCCACTCCAAAAGTGCAAGTGAAATGAATTTGCCAGCAGCGGTACCACAAAAAAAAGAACACACAATACACAATAAAAATGTACACAAACATCCACCACAGCATTCAAGGGTGGAAGGTACAAAAATTGGCCAATCCTCCTCCATTTTCCCCTGTGGTCCGGACCTCAACCCTCCGCAGTCGCCGCTGCGGGAGTCCAGATGTTCAGACAAGGTAAGTCCAGATAAGTCCTGAATCGGTGCCTCCCCACCGGACACTGCGGCTTTAAGTTGGTGTAGGCCACAGGCCGGCGGTTGAAGATTTAAAGTCCCCGCCGTGCCGTAGCCAGAAGCACCGCAGACTGCAGGGCCGGCAGTCGGAGCTCCTCTCCAGGGATCCCCGGCGAGAGACATTGTGGGTGAAGTCTGGTGAAGGGTCTCAACCCAAAACATCATCTGTTCCTTTTCTCCAGAGATGCTGCTTGACCCGCTGAGTTACTCCAGCACTTTGTGTCTACCTTTGAGATCAAGAAGGGTATTTATGAAGGGATGCAGAGGGTAGGGAGATTCAACGGAGGATCTATAAATGCTTGCACACACTGAGGGAGGGATATCGAGGGAGAAGATATTGAGGGAACGGATATCAAGAGAGAGGCTATCGATGAAGGAATACTGATGGAGGAGACATCATGAGAAGAGAGTCAAGGGAAGGATCAGTGAAGGAGGGGATGACGAGGAAAGTGATGAAGGGAGGGACTCAGAGAGAGTTCAGCAAGGGGAGAATGAGGAAGGCAATGCCACACGAGGTGGGGAGACATTGGTAAAAAGAACTGTGAGGGGAATGTGGAGATGAATCTCAAGAGACGAGGCATCAAGGGAAGGGGCAATAAGGGCCAATTTTTTTTTGCACAAAATCACAGGGCTATTTGCTCCTCAAATGGTATCACAGGCTTGTCGTTAATGTAGTATCTGTCTCCATACGGTGTTGCGGTTTGCATTATCAAGTGTAATGCTGACCATGTGTACAGGCCATGCTGCTCATCTTTAGGTAGCGTTGAAAGCGCTGCTCAGTATTACCTCACCTTGCCTGTTGTACACATCACACATTGCCTGGTATACTTTAGAAAACATGCAGACATGTCTGTGGCAGAGGAAATCGTAGTGATTCATTTAAATCTGCCTCCCCCTGCCACTCACAATAAATATAAGATGCTTTTCAAGCACAGTCCATTAGTTTCAATTTGCTTCCCTCATACTGCTACGGCTGCCACTTGGAGATTGGCAAGGATATCAATGGCTTTAAGGCTGACTCTGCAGAGAGGTGAGGTTTCACAAATAACACTTTGGTTTAACCACTAATCCTTCACTGTCGCACCACCAGTAACTTAGCCAACTTGTAACTGACAGTACTTGCGGGAAGTAAATCAGTTATTTAAAAGAACCATGCTCTGTTCTCAGATTTCGAGAAATAAGAAACTGCAGATGCTGAAATCTTGAGCAAAAAAACAAAGTGCTGGAGGAAGTCAGAGGTCAGGCAGCGATGAACTCAGGGGATCTGCCTGACCTGCTGAGTTAATCCAGCCTGGATAGAGTGAATGTAGTGAGGATGTTTCCACTAGTGGGAGAGTCTAGGACTGAATAAAATGACGTACATTTTAAAAGGAGATGAGAAGGAATTTCTTCAGTCAGAGTGTGGTGAATCTGTGGCATTCGTTAGCACAGACAGCTGTGGAGGCCACACTGAAGGACATTTCTAAGGTGGTGATTGACAGATTCATCATTAGTATGGGTGTCAGGGGTCATGGAGCAAAGGCAGGAGAATGGGCTTGAGAGGAAAATATAGATCAGCCATGATTGAATGGCAGAGTAGACTTGATGGGCCAAATGGACTTATTCTGCTCCTAGAATTTATGAGCATGAATTTACCTGTAGCAAAGAAATAAGAGGTGTGCAGAAATATAAAATATTTTTACAATAGGCAGTGAAAAGAAATACTGAGATTGTTTAATCGTTTGGAAGTAGCTTTGAATTTAATTTGAATTTAATTGTTTAGAAATAAGAAACTATCATAAGTCATACTAAGGGTGATCAACACATTTACACGGGAATTATTGAGTACTGCTATGGACTTGGTTGTCAATGGTTAGCTGCAATTTAATCCCATGTTTTGTTATATCTATATTGTTTAGTTCATGAGACAAATACATTTCAGATAACAACCGAGTTTCAAACAGATTTTGAAAATTTAAAGATGGAATAACCGGGGATCAAAATAATGTAAATGTGTGAATGTTTGATTTTTAATTTGAAAAAAAAAAATTGGAAGTATAAAAATTGGAACTCAGTGGGACCGGAATGCTGCCGGTCCCACTGAGTTACTCCAGCATTTTGTATCACTTATCTGATTTGCTCTTCCATTTCTACCAACTGCACCCCTTCTCATGTCATTCGTTTATCCAGCTGTAGGAGATACAACATTTTTAACCTCTTCCTTACCCACAATCCATGGACCCAAGCAGTCATTGCAAGTGAAGCATCAATTCACTTTTGCACTTTCCGGTTTAGTATATTTTGGTGTTCACCACGTAGCTTTCTCTACGAAACTGTACAAATTTTTAAATCGTGTGCGCTTATATCCATGACGCGTAGGCGGGCCAACTGCGTATGGGCGGAGTGCGGCGGCACATGGTTACGCACGGTGACGTAATCATGCATCACCACGCACTACACGTACGAGGTCAGGACGCCTGCGTGCGACCGCAGTACGTCCGCGTGCATACGCGATACGTCACGCTGGAAGTGCGCTAGGATTTTGTGCCCTACAAAATCCTGGAGCGCCGCGCGATACTGCGTGCAACTCCATACCCCTCCACGCTTCTCCATGCGACCGTCCTGCACGGCCCACACGCTACCTGTACGTCTCAACGCGACGACGAGGTCACGTAAATGGTGCGCAAATTACGGCCAAGTGGGACAGGCCCTTTAGCTTTCCTCGGTAGAGTTATTGCCTTACAGCGCCAGAGACCCGGGTTCGATCCTGACTACCGGTGCTGTCTGTATGAAGTTTGTACATTTTCCCTGTGACTGAGTGGGTTTTGTCTGGTACTCTAATTTCCTCCCCCATTCCGAGGACGTGCAGGTTTGTTAGTTAATTGGATTCTGTAAATTGTCCCTCGTGTCTGGGATAGAATTGGTGTATGGGTGGTTATTGGTTGGCTTGGACTTGGTGGGCTGAGGGGCCTGTTTCTGTGCTGTATCTCTAAAATAAGTTATGTACAATGTACATTTTAGACTGCAGAGAGAGGGAAGAGGGGAAGAGAGACCAAAGAAGATCAGTGGTGGAGGTGCAATACAGAAGAGATACAATTATATAAAAATTAAACTGTGATGAAAAACAAGATTGGCATATGCACAACTACTATTAAAGGGAAAATGCAATCGAAATGGCTAGATGTGGAGCTTAGTTTTAGTTTGTTATTATTGTCACATGTACTCAGATAGAAGGAAGGGCTTTTGTTTGTATGCTGTCCAGTCAATCCAATCAAGCTGTCCACAGTGCAACAATGAAGGATAAAGGGTACAACATTTAGTGCAAAGTTTTAACACTGAAGTCTGATAAAGTCCAAATAAAGAAACTTAAAAGGTCTCCAATGAGATAGGAGGTCAGGCCGCACTCTAGCTGATGAAAGGACTGTTTAGTTGCCTGATAACAGCAGGGCAGAAACTGCTCCTGAATGTGGAGGTATGCATTTTCAAACTTCTGTAACTCTTGCTTGATGGGCGAGGGGAGAAGAGAGAGTGATCGTGGTGAGACTGGTCCTTGATTATGCTGGTTGCCTTCTCAAGCCAGTGTGGTGAAGATGGAGTCAATGAAAGGGAGGCTGATTTGTATGGTGGTCTGGGCTATGTCCACAACATTCTACAAGATCTTGTGGTCTTGGATGGAGCCTGTCCCAAACCAGGCTGTGATGCATCACAATACTTTCTGTGGCACATCTGTGGAAGTTGGTGAGGGTTGTTGGAGACATGCCGAACTCTTCTAAGCCTTCAAAGGAAGTAGAGGAAGTAGAGGTGTGGTGCGCTTTCTTGGTCATAGTTTGATGTGGCTGGTCCAGGATAAATTGATGGTGATATTTATTCCTAGCAACTTGAAGCTTCCAACCATCTCCACTTTAGTTCCATCAATATATACAGGCCTCACTTCCTGAAGTCAATCTCTATCTTGCTGAAATTTAGGAGGAAGTTATTGTACTCCATCTCACCATTTACAGTGGTGTCATCTGCAAATTTAGAGATTGAGTTGGATTGGTATTTGGCTGTGGAGTCATGAGTATATGAGGAGTATAGTGGAGAGCTGAGAACGCATCCAGTGTTGAGAATTATTATGGGGGATAATTTGTCACCTATCCTCACTGATTGTGATCTGTTGGTCAGGACACCAAGGATCCAGTTGCAGAGGACAGTTCTGACTCCAAGTGCCACGAATTAGTAGATGTGCTTGGTTGGGATAATGGTATTGTGCCTATCTTCTGCTGGAAACATGTTAGTCAGGGGTTGGAGTATTGTGGACCAAGTCCTTTGGATTGCTGCAGTCAGAACTCATATCAGCAACTGAGATGGTTTTATGGGTCCATTTTGGAAATGCTGGAACAAAAATTTCCTGCTGTGTATCTGTGCTTGATATTGTTAAGTGGAGCAGGAAAAAAAATGTAATTCATTCCAGACCTCCAAAATCACCAGGGGCCTGGGGATTTTTTTTATTCACTGACTAATCCCAGTTAAAGAAAGTATATTCAGCACCCTATTGATGTCACTCAATTACTCTTTGAGGGCCCATTAGCTTTGACCTCTGCCTTCTTCCTGGCTGACAGTATGACCAAATTTTAACACTAACAGATTGATAGCTTAGAATTTTTATTGAAGCTTTGTATTTCCTCTCAACGATAACTGCCACTATAATGGGACCCTATCTCTAACCAGTTTACTGTGAATTTTATAACAATAATCTCCCAGATCTGAGTCCACGTTTATGGCCGATGAACTCTTTGCTTGTCAAACTCTCTACATCCATCATTTCAATTTATAGCAAGATATTTTATTTTTTTAAAAAGACCTTTGAAAGGACTTTTTAATAAATTTGTCATCAAGCGTACTGCTGCTACATGCTCGAGAAGGTTTTTTTTTATTTACAAGGCTCTTTTGAGAACTCTAATGGAACGTACTTTGATTTCACTGTTACTATTCACTGTAAGCTGGTTTTGTGGAGTTTAGGACCAGCAAGAATGGAGGCAAATATTAATCCAACATAATATTAAAAAGTTGCTCCATCGGAAACAGCCTCTTCCCCTCTGTTATCATGCTTCTGAATGTTCCTTCCAAAAGATGAGGAACCATCCAATTCACCTCTGCCCCATTGCAGACATTGGACTTTGCTATGGAATTAATGCACTACACTGCAGAGAATGATATTCTGCCCTCTGTATCTTCCGCTGTGCTCTACTTTTTGTATTTAAGTTCGATTTGATTGTATTTACCTTCTGAACCTTCTGAACTTTGCAGTCGGCAGGGCAGTACTCTGCATATCGCCAACTTGGACAATTTTACTTTTTTTTTAATCAAGCCAATTAACCTACAAACCAGTCCGTCTTTGGAGTGTGGGAGGAAACCGAAGATCTCAGAGAAAACCCACGCAGATCACGGGGAGAACGCACAAACTCCATACAGACAGTGCCCGTAGTCGGGATCGAACCCGGGCCTCTGGCGCTGCGCTGCTCTGGCTATTTATCTATAGTATTGTCAGATCTGATTAGATAGCACTCAAAATAAAGCGTTTTACTGTACCTCGGTACATATGACAATCGTAAGCCTAAACAGCAGAATTGCAAATATCAGCTGGCTCTCCAATTCAAATGTTCAAAAAAGTTGTTTATTATCATGGGTACCAATTAAGGTGCAGTGATATGCAAATTACCATACAGCCATACTAAAAAAAACAACAAGATACACAACTACATTAAAGTTAACATAAACATCCACCAAAATTCAACATTGAGTGAGCATTCACTGCTGATAGTGCCACTTGGAACAGAGAACAGCACAGCAAACACAAAGATCTGCAGATGCTGGTTAACACACAAAAAGACACAAGGTGCTGGAGTAACTCAAAATGTCACCTGTCCATGTTCTCCAGAGATACTGCCTAACTTACTGAGTTATTGCAGCACTGGGTGTCCTTTCAAGAAACAGTTCAGCACAGGAACAGGTCCTACATCCCACTGTTTTTGGATCAAATCTTAAACACAAGTGGACTTTCAGTTGGACATAACGACCCAGTGATGCTAGAGCCATAGACATAGTTACACAGAGCACAGAAACTGGTCATTTGATCCATGATGCCGTGTCACCATGCGTTAAGCACCATCCATATTACTTGCACTCCGTCCGCCATGTCCACTGGATCCACAGCATCTCCCGGTTACTAACCATTTTAATTCCTCTTTCCATTGCCATACTGATCTTTCTGTCCTGGGCCACCTCCATTGCCCATGTGAGGCCACACAGAAAACCATCTCACAGCATATAACCCAATGATATGAAGATTGAATTCTCCAATTTTACATAATGACAAATCTGCCCCTCTGCCCCCTTTTCTTTTCCTCCCCCACTTTCCCCCGTGCCCCACCTGGACTTGCACCTATTTCTTCTGCTCCCCTTCCCTTTGCACCTACATTCCTATCGCTAGCTTCACAATTCAAAACTCTTCAATGCTTTTGTCTCACACCTTTTTTGTCTTTTTATCTCTGGCCTTTGTCCAACTATCTGCCTATCAAAAACCACCCTCACGTATATCCACCTATTACTTGAAGAAGGGTCTCGACCCAAAACGTCGCCCATTCCTTCTCTCCAGAGATGCTGCCTCACCCGCTGAGTTACTCCAGCATTTTGTGTCTACCTTCCACCTATTACTTGGCAGGCATGGTCATATCATTCCTCTCTTCCAAGTTTCTTTCCCTCTCTCCCTCCACAATCAGTCTAAAGAAGTGTCCCGTCCTGAAACGTCACCTATTCACGTTCTCCAGAGATGCTGCCTGGCCCGCTGAGTTACTCCAGCACTTAGTGTCCTTATTTTGTAAACTAGTATCTGCAGTTCATTGTTTCTACGTTTAATTTGGCAAGGTTTTTCGATGCCAAGAAGTGGAGAGTGATCCTCTCGTTTTCTCTGCACTTGAGGGCAGTAAGGAGATAACTCACTCAAAGCTGCTTCTCCAAAATATTCTTCTGGCCTTGGGCCGGGGATAACTGAAGCTGTTGGGCTTTGGTATCACTCAATTTGGATTCCAAAGGATCATATTATTTAATTTATAAAGTGGATTTGCAAAATCTGTGACAGCTGTTCTGAGAGCTATTAAAACATCTGGCAAAATTGAGAAACATTTACCAAATGAACGGAAATAATTTTGCCTTCCAAAATATTCTTGCATCCAAGCTGAATTACTTTACCAATTATTTTTTCAGGGTCTGGGCAAAGGTGATAAGGCTGGTATTTTTTACCCATCCCTAATTGCCCTTGGGAAGGTGGTGGTATGCTGCCTTCTTTCATCACCACAGTTTTTCTGGGAAAGGTTCGCCCATGGTGTTTAGTTTATTTTGGTTCAGAGATACTGCACAGGAACAGGCCCTTCGGCCCACGCGTCCGTGCGGACGAGCGATCCTCATAAACTTACGCTATCCTACACACACCAGGGATAATTTACAATTACACCAAGACAACTAGCCTGCAGACCTGTACATCTTAGGAGTGTGGGAGGAAACCAGAGAACCCGGAGGAAACCCCCGCAGGTCACGGAGAGAACGTACAAACTCCACACAGACCGCACCGGTAGACGGGATCGAACCCGGTGCATTCGCTGGAAGGCAGCAACTCTACCGCTGCGCCACCGTGCCACACTTGTCTTAGAGGATGAGCACCAGGATTGGCTCCAGTGACAATGAAGGACTTGGAGAGCAAACTGCAGGTGTTGGTGTTTCGTCAGCTCAAGATTTGGGAGCTTGTCAGAGTCCCTACAGTGAGTGCATTTTGTAGATGGTGTGCATGGCAGCTACCGTGTGTGAGTGGTGGAGGCAATGAATGTATAAGGTGATAAACGGAGCACCAATCAAACTTCCGGGATGGGGTGGGCTTCTCAAGGCTGTTTCAGTTGGACTTTTGAGACACACCCAGCTTTTTTAAGAAGTAGAGATGTTGAAACATTGAGAACAACCCATGAGTGAAAAGTAATGATGCCTTTGTTTATACATTCATTGGACTTAAATGTCTCTTCAATTCATTTAATTACACATAATGCAAATAAAAGGGAAGAAGGTTTTGATTTTCTATTAATTAGTATTTTTTCGGTGTAAATCAATATTGGTGCTTGAATCATCATAATAGGTTTCCCCTCTCCACTGTTAGACATTGGGTGGCTGTCTGGTGCTGTTATCTTTGCTTCCAGTGTAAAATCATAGGTTGTAGGGACTGGAATAGGCCTCTAAGCCCCTCAAACTACTCCAGCCATAAATGTTTAACTCATTATCCTGACTTTGACCCACAGTTTGATCCTCTTCTGGCAGGGAGAGTGAGACTGATGATCTGTGGCCTCCTGCACAGTTTTAATAAGTTCTGATGGAAGCTTGAGGCTCAACACTCAATCTTCCAACTGGGCACTTTGCAGCCTTCTAGATTCAATATTGAATCCAGCAATTTCAGGCTAACTCCTTTTCTCTGTATCAGGACTCAGGTTTTCCTCTGCCCGCTGACCTGTCGGGTATGTCCTACAACTCTACATTTCACAGTTCTTATATTTCCTCTGTTTGCATAGAGGTGCATGAGTAGGCCTTTCGGCCCTTTGAGCCAGCATCGCCATTCAATGTGATCATGGCTGATCATCCACAATCCTATTCCTGCTTTCTCCCCATATCCCTTGATTCTGCTAGCCCAAAGAGCTCTAACGCTCTTTTGAATGCATCTTCCGAGGCAGAGAATTCCACAAATTCACAATTCTCTGTGTGAAAAACATTTTCCTCACCTCAGTTCTAAATGGCCTTCCCCTTATTCTTAAACTGTGCCCCTTGGTTCTGGACTCCCCCAACATCGGGAACGTGTTTCCTGCATCTAGCGTGTCCAATCCCTTAATAATTTTGTGTTTGGCACAGAATTATAACATTATACAGCCACTAAATCAACACCAGCATCAAGCATCCCTTCACACAAATCCTAAATTACTCTCCCTAAATTCCCAGAGATTCCTCTCCTCCCACCAGATTCTAGCACTCACCTTCACACCAGAGGCAATGTACTGTGCTCAATTAACTTTCCAATCTGTATGTCATTGGGATATGGGAGGAATCCCGTGCAGCCCGATGAAGCCCACATGGAAGAACATTCATCTCCACACAGAGAGCACTAGAGGTAGGGATCGGACCTAAGACAACAGCTTTCCTAGATGAACCATTGTGATCCAGAGTTCTCTCCCACTAATGGTCTTTATTGACTTATCAACTAAAAGGTTTACAACTGAAATGTTAACTCTGTTTCTCCTCTGCAGATGCTGGCTGAACTACCAAGCGTTTCCAGCAATTTTTATGTTTTTATTTTGGATTTCCAGCACCTATAGATTTTATTTAAATTTGCATTTTCTAGTTGTTGAGCTAAGCCAGCACCTAAACGATTGCGAGCAGGTGACGTTTCTATTCAGATTCTAGCTGAGTCAACATTTAACTCCAGAAGTCAAGCATTTCAAGGTTTCGAGGGTCAGTTTATTGTTGATGATATTCCAACAATTGTAGTGAGGCTAGATTAACGCCAGCACTGTTGTGAAAATACAAAAGAAAAATGGAAGCAGAATATATAATAGAAACATAGAAACATAGAATCATAGAAAATAGGTGCAGGAGTAGGCCATTCGGCCCTTCGAGCCTGCACCGCCATTCAATATGATCATGGCTGATCATCCAACTCAATATCCCGTACCTGCCTTCTCTCCATACCCCCTGATCCCTTTAGCCACAAGAGCCACATCCAACTCCCTCTTGAATATAGCCAATGAACTGGCCTCAATGACCTTCTGTGGCAGAGAATTCCAGAGACTCATCACTCTCTGTGTTAAGAATGTTTTCCTCATCTCGGTCCTAAAGGAATTCCCCCTTATCCTTAGACTGTGACCCCTTGTTCTGGACTCCCCCAACATCGGGAACAATCTTCCTGCATCTAGCTTGTCCAACCCCTTAAGAATTTTGTAAGTTTCTATAAGATCCCCCCTCAATCTTCTAAATTCCAGTGAGTACAAGCCGAGTCTCAGTTTCATAATCTCCGTTTCAAAATCTCAGTTTAGTTTTGTTTATTATCATCACATGCACCACGGTACAATTAAAAGCTTTTTTGTTGCAAGATATCCAGTCAGCGAAAAGACTATACATGATTACAATCAAGCCATCCACTGTGTACAGATACAGGATAAGGGAATTACATTTAGTGCAAGACAAAGTCCAGTAAAGTCTGATAAAAGATAGTCTGAGGGTCTCCAATTAAGTCGATGATCGTTCAGGATTGTTCTCTAGTTAGTGATAGGATGGTTCAGTTGCCTACTAGTGAGTGGGCCTGACCTATCCAAGTTAGGAATAATGATTGTCACATTAGGTTTGTCACACTTTTAACAATTATGATGAAGAATCTTGGGGTTGGAACATTGTAGTAAGTTCCAGAAAAAATCTGTGAATAGTCTTTGAATAAATACACAAACTCATTATATTTTATGTATCAGCCTATACACTCTGCGATGAACCCACTGAATACACATAGTTACACCCACCTCCCAATGTCCCTCAGACTGGTCTGAGTCTGAAAATGAGTCTCAACCCTATGGTCCATGAGTCTATGTTTCTATGTTAACCCGAAACACCACCTATTCCTTTTCTTCAGATATGCTGGCCGACCCACAGAGTTACTTCAGCATTTTGTGTCTATTTTCGGTGTAAACCAGCATCTGCAGTTCCTTCCTCCGCATTTTAACCCTGCCCCCCCCCCCTTAAAGACGCCAAAGTTGCGCACTCGGCCAGTGACAGAACTGCAGCGCCAATGAAGGTAAGGTTTGTAACATACCTAGTAATAGCTGGCAAAAAGTTATGAAGACTTTGTTGAAAGGTCCAGCAAGCCTCTTGCTGCTCTTTTCCCCCATGGCATTTGATGGGCTGACTAGTCTCTTGACATCAACTCTTCAGACTCAGCGAATGTTCCCACAGATTCCTATCAGGTAGACTGATAACTTTGGCAACCGTCTTAAAGGCAAGAACTGTGTAAAAGGACAGGATTTTGGGATAAAGCATTTCATGGAAGAACTGAGGAAAAACCATAGACATATAAGTGAGAGCCTGAAGAAGAAACTTGACTCGAAATATCACCTATTCATGTCCTCCGCAGAGGCTGCCTGACCCGTTGAGTTACTCCAGCGCTTTGAACCTTACTCAAAATTCCAGCATCTGCAGTTCCTTGTGTCTCCATGGTTATACAAGAGACGAACAAGTAGCGGTTTACTTTAAATAGAGTGAATCAAGTGCAAGTTGTGTTTATTGTCATTTGCACATGTATGAAGACATACAGGTATAGTGAAAATCTTGTTTGCAGCAACATCTCAGGGAAATAGACTCAAACAACCCACAAAAACATAAATTATACATAAATTACACATAAATTTTACACGGCGATGAGAAAAAGATGGCAAAAAACACAACACATCAGTGCAAAGTAGAATTAGAAAGCAATATCTTAAAAGTGCAAGGGGTGGTCTGTACGCTGTGTTGCCAAGGTAGGATTAGGGTTGTGCCTGTCGGTTCAAGAACTGATAGTTATAGCTGCTCCTGAAAACGATGATGTGGGTCTTCAGGCTTCTGTACCTCTTACCCAACGTAGCAATGAGAAGAGGACATGGCCAAGAGGGCAAGGGGATGACAGATGCAGGCTTCTTGAGGCGGTGCTTCATGCAAATGCTCTGGATGATGGGGAAGGCTGTACCAATGATGAACTGGGCTGGCAATTAAAATATGCTTTGTGCAATGGAGGTCATCATTGCATGCAATTCCTAAAACCCAACATCTGGTGTGTGTGTGTGTGTGTGTGTGTACCAGTGTGTATCGCAGCCTGAGATGGTATGGAAGGTATTGTGATTCCCACAGAAAGGCTGCATTTCCACTTACAGAGAGAAGGATGGCACAGTGGCACAGCAGGTAGAGCTGCTGCCTCACAGCACCGGAGACCCAGGTTCGATCCTGACCTCGAATCCTGTGGCTTCTTCCCACATGCCGAAGATGTGCGGGTTTGTAGGTTATTTGGCTGCTGTAAAATGCCCCTCGTGTGTCGGGAGTGGGTGAGAAAGTGGGATAAAATATAATTAGCGTGAACAGCCGACCAACATGGACTCGATGGGCCGAAGAGATTATTTCCATGCTGTATCCCTAAACTAAAAACATCGGCATTCAATCACATGGCTAACAATGCAGTATCATGATCATGAATATCAGTGAGATATTGTCTGCGGTGCAAAGAGTGGGGAAATGTTCTCAGTTTGTTATTCCTCTGGGATCCGATTGAAAAAGAAGAAAATGCGATAATTTGGAAAACACAATTCATCCAAAATGATTTACAAGTCCTTTGGACTTCAATGCATTCAAATTCTATATAGGAGCAATAAATACATTAATTTATTTCTCATTTGTTTTAAGTCTTGGACTGAACAGTATGTTCCCAGCACTCTGTTGTCATGGAGTTCAGTAAACAATCACAATTGCAAATTGAATTTGTATTCATAACTGATGTGTAATATTTGAAGAGCTAAGTAGTTAATAAAAACGGAATTATTTGCCAAAAAGGAATGTAATTGGCCAAAGTAATTAATGATTTGAAAATCATGCCGATTTTCTTTTTTTAAAACAGTAATCGTTTGCTCAGAGCTGAGTTTTAATTTAGTTTATAGTTTTGTTTATAGGATCATAGAATCATAGAAAATAGGTGCAGGAGTAGGCCATTCGGCCCTTCGAGCCTTCAGCGCCATTCAATATGATCATGGCTGATCATCCAAATCAGAATCCTGTACCTGCCTTCTCTCCATACCCCCTGATCCCTTTAGCCACAAGGGCCACATCTAACTCCCTCTTAAATATAGCTAATGAACTGGCTGTTTAGTTTGGTTGTTAGTTTTATTAGTTTGGTTGTTAGTTTAGGGGTTAGTTTAGGGGTTAGTTTAGCGGTTAGTTTAGGGGTTAGTTTAGATAGTAACAGGCTCTATGGCCCACCACGTCCATGCCGACCAGTGATCCCTATACACTTGGGTTTTAGGTTTTGTGAAGAATTTATGTTTTATAAGAATCCACCTTTATTTTTGCCAATAATGGAAAGTAGTGGAATTGTCACAAACATTGGAGTCCTCCAAATGCTCTCTATCAGTGGATACAGATTAAAATAAAAACTGCTCAAGCTTAAGGGACATTATAGTAGTGTGGGCAATTTTCAGACGGTCTGCGCTTGAAAGGCAAAACAGGATAGGACTTTTGAAGCTATATTTGTTCTGATTCTTTTACTTTTATTTAAATATTGTTGATTAGTTTAGTTTATTGTCACGTGTACCAAGGTACAGTGAAAAGCTCTTGTTGTGTGCTACCCAGTCAGCAGAAAGACAATACATGATTACAATCGATCAGTTTACAGTATATAGATATATGATAAGGGAATAACATTTAGTGCAAGGTAAAGCCAGCAAAGACCGATCAAGGATAGTCCGAGAGTCACCATTGAGATAGATAGTAGTTCATGACTGCTCTCTGGCTATGGTAGGACGATTCAGTTGCCTGTAACAATAAATCGAAGATTGTATTTGGCACCGTGGCTTTCATAATCTTAGGACCTCCATTGTGATTTGAGAATGGGAGACCAAGCACATTTGAAGTATAGTTAGGATGGTACTGTCAGAAGGACAGTAACCTGGTTGGAGATACAAGAACAGCAGATGATGGCATCTTGAGCAAAATACAGTGCTGGAGTAACTCAGCGGGCCAGGAATCATCTCTGGAAGACATGGACGGTAATATTTTGGGTCGGGACCCCTCTTCAGACTCTGTTTAGATATAGCTATAACTATTTATATATAGCAACCTTCACAAGCCCGTGGAAGAATGTACAAATGGTCAGATCATATGTTTTTTTGTTGGTGGTTAAGAGATAACTAAAACCAAAAGTAGAACATTCCTAAACTTGTCAAATTGGGTAAGGGATCAGAAATCAAAAAAGAAATCTGCAGATGGTGAATAGCTGAAATAAAAACAGAAATCATTGGAAATGTTCAGCAGGTCAGGCAGTAGCAGTGGGAAGAGAAACAGAGTTGATGTTTCAGGTCTGAGATCTTTTGTCCACACAGAGCCAATTTAGGGGATCTAACCTGAATTAATAACCTGAAACAGGATGATGAACCTTCCGGGTGAGAAGGCAGATTGTTTAATAAGTCAAGAAACAAGTCTATTGGGGGAACTCAGCAGGTGAAGCAGCAACTGTCGATGGAAAGGAATGGTCAACATTTTGGGTTTCTTGGAGTTACAAAAAACTGCAGATGCAGGAATCTTGAGCACATAACAAACTGCCGGAAGAACTCAGCAGGTCAGGCAGCATCTGTGGATGGAATTGACAGACACCAGTTTGGATCTCCAAACTCCAAGCCTAAGATCCTCCATCAGTTTGTTTTTTTATTGAAGTGTTTTTGAATAATTCGAAAACCTTCCACTCCTGCAGGAAGGTTGTTGGTGGCAAGAAGGATTGAGAAAGGTATTGGAATAATGCCAGAGCATGTTTTGGCGCAGGGCTCCACTGAGGTCAGATGCAGACCTATGGTTAGATCATAGCTCGCATGACATCATATAACAATAATAAGATGGAGATATATTTCTGTGGGCAGGCAAATTTGAAGAGAATGCTTTGTTGTCCCTCACAGTCCTTCATGTAGTCAAATGCTTTGGTGTGGTTAAAAAAAATCTTTATGATGGCTGGTGCACCATCAGAGTTGACGATCACTGATTATCATGTCCACTGTCACTTGACATGGTTGGAACCTACATTTGAATACACATCATTGTGACCAACCTCAAAAGTGGAGACATATCCATTGGTGGTAACTATCAAGTGGTTTCCTTGTTGTCTGCCTCAGGAAAAGTGCTGAATTCATCTTCATAAGTTCTGGAGCAGAATTGGGCCAATTGGCCCATCGAGTCTACTCTGCCATTCAATCATGGTTGATCTATCTTTCCCTCTCAACTCCATTCTCCTGTCTTCTCCCGATAACCCCTAACACCCGTACTAATCGAGAATCCATCAATCTCTGCCTTACAATTATCCATTGACCTATCCTCCACAGCCGTCAGTGGCAATGAATTGCACAGATTCATCAGCCTGTACTACTATGCCTAGTTACTGTGGGAATTACATCACTTCAGCAGATGCCGTTCCTCGGAGCTTAACCCGAATTGGGTGAATTTTACATGAATTGGCTAATCATTTCCAGGAAACAAAAACAACTTGGCCATAGAAGACTTCCTCCAACCAGGAAGCCTGTGATTGAAAACCCTGAGCACCCTTACCTTCGGAAGTAGTTGGTTATGTGGCAGATTACTGCCTACCATTGAACCATTGGACGAAAGGGAGAAAAGTTTAGAAATATAGAAACATAGAAAGTAGGTGCAGGAGGAGGCCATTCGGCATTCATTGTGATCATGGCATTCATTGTGAAGTATGTGCAGGAGGAGGCCAGCACCGTCATTCATTGTGATCATGGCTGATCGTCCCCAATCAATAACCCGAGCCTGCCTTCTCCCCATATCTGTTGTTCCACTAGCCCCTAGAGCTCTATCTAACTCTCTCCATCCATCTCTAAATCCATCCAGTGATTTGGCCTCGACTGCCCTCTGCGCCATTCAAGGTGTTATCTGAGGGGCAGGGCCTTTCATGTCTATCGAAGGATTAATTTCTCGTGTAAAAGAAGGCACCTCCGGCCTTTGTAATACTCCCTGCATCAATCCACACGTTATCATCATTTTTGGCCTTTCAGTGAAATGAAAAAGCTCAGCCTTTGAGGACACCTTAAGGTCTTCGGCCTATCACAGAAAGTGCTATTCTATTGCTCTCACTCTCCTGGTCTGCATGAATGGCTGTAATCTGCCTTGGTTTATGCATGAAGTGAAAGAAAATGGTAAATTATAAAGACTTTGTCCAACACCGTCAGATAAACTCTTTACTCAGCTTAGAAGCAAAGATAAAGTTGCAGTGCCTAAACAGACCCTTCAGCTCACCAACCATCCATTTGCGTACATCTTAGAGAACTACCACTTCAAACTTACTTTAATTTCTTTGTATTTCACGAGTTTGTTTTGTACAGATTTGTTCTACTCATGGAAATATTTCATAAGCAGTCGCCTGTCATTCCTTCTGTCTTGAACTTTTATGAAAATTATCTCACCTTTCTAAATTTAATACCATCTCTCTGGGGATGTAAATGGCACCAGGTGCTAAAATATTTTGTGGCCATTACAGGGCAATGCCTCACTCTGTCTTTAAAAAAAAAAGTTGAACACTTTCCAAGCAGGCTTTTAACCTCCATGAATTCCACTGACATTTTTACGAGAAATTCTATCGCTATAGATTTATAAGGTTTGATCGCATAATTGTTTCTAAGGTCAAATAGATTTTTTATTGAAGGAGGAACAAAAGAATTGGAAAGGAGGAGGTTGTGAGAATGCTACTTGCTCAACTACAGGCACCGGCTTCACATCCCACCCTTCATCAACCTATGGACCCTTCGTCAACCTACTGACCCTGTCGCCGGGCCACTGTGAGGTGGTCGTTGAGTTACACAACTCGGCGTTTCAGAGGGCTTCAGCCTAACTTTCTTTTCATCCACATTGTGACCACTGGAGAATTTGCCGGTAAAAGAGTGAAAGAAGGTGGTACAGGAAATAAGGACTCAAATCCATTGACCTTGTTCATCACTTCAAAGGTTCCACTTGACAAGTATCTGCCGAGAAACAATTCCACTTGTCCGGGGTCCTGTTAGGCTGCACTGAAAAACCGTGGAGCTCCAACTAATGCAACCATCACCTAGCACAGCTGCCCTACAGTTCCAGAGTCCCGGGTTCGATCCTGACTATGGGTGCTGTCTGTACTGAGTTTGTATGTTCTCGAGAGTCAAGAGCGTGTTATTGTCATATGTCCCAGATAGAACAATTAAATTCTTACTTGCTGCAGCACAACAGAATATGTAAACAGAGTACACTGTGAATTGTTTTTGATGTGGGCAGTGGGCAGGTGTTATAGACCTGCACGGGAAGGTAGACACTCCCGCCCCCACGAGTCTCAGGCAGATGGGGCTCGTCAGCCTGGGAAGGCAATCCATCTAGGGGAGGGAAAACTCTGATTTACAACCTCCACTGCCTTGTGGCCATATCCAGTCATGGAAAAGCCCCCTGGAGTAAACCTCAAGAAAATCCGGAGCCCCAAAGGCCGTTCGTTGTTGTCTACAGATATAGTCTGTAAACAGTGACACTGTCAACATAGATTAGAAGGAAACTTTGCTTCACATCAAGAGATTGTATGAGGTTGTCGGAGAGAACAGGTTATTAAAATCGCTCTATTTGCAATAATCTTAAGGTGGATTTTTCAAAAGATCTTCAAAAGAAAATCGCGTCACGACAAATCAACTCATGAATACTTAGACTCAAACAGGGCGATTTCTGAAGACCCTTTCTCCTTCTATAAATGAGGTCAGTTCAATCCATTATTGCAAATGTTGTGCGCCTTTAAGCAGGCTTGCGTGAAAGTTTGTTGAAAGCAGTACAAAGAACGAGTTACAAGAGGAACCGGTTGCTCCTTCGAAAAGCGACCATAAAGCCATCGACCTCGGTGTTTGAAGTGGGCCAGCTAGATGCTTGATTGATCAGTTGTGAAACTTCATTGTTCTGCATGAGTGTGTTCAGTCTCTTGTACCCAGCGTGCCCCAGGGTTGGCAGTGCCTAAAACACTTCTAATTATGAGTGATAAGCAGACCTATTTTATTTGTTAGTGGAACCGATCTGTGAAATTCTTAATGTTCCATATGGCACCAAATATGAATTTGGCCTTGATTTATGATTGTGGCAAGTTTGACATTTTTATGAGCTGAGAGGCAACCTAGTAACAGCAGCAATAGGATACTAGACCCCTTATTCACTGGGATCAAGTTCAAATCCCAGTCTCAAGCACTTTTCTAACTTGATACACTTCAATGGCTTGGTTGCATTTGATCTGAGGGACCCCCAGGACTGTCAGTCCTACTGAAGGATCAAAAGAAGGAATTTAGACTTTAGACTTTCGACTTTAGACATACAGTGCGGAAACAGGCTCTTCGGCCCACCAAGTTCACGCCGACCAGCGATCACCCCATGCATTAGCACTATCCTACACACTAGTGACATTTTACAATTTTAGCAAAGCCAATTAACCTACAAACATATATGTCTTTGGAGTGTGGAAGGAAACCGAAGTTGCTGGACAAAACCCACGCAGTCACAGGGAGAACGTATAAACTCTGTACAGACTTCACCAGTGGGCAGGATTGAACCCGGGTCTCTGGCGCAGTAAGACAGCCACTCTACCACTGTGCCACCATGCCACCCTATGCCTTATGTTCTGCTCATTCAAGCACCTATACAGAGTCTTATTAAATGTTGTCACTGCTCCTGCCTCCACCACCTACTCTGGCAGCCCATTCCAGATATCAGTTACTTTTTCATTGAAAAAAAATCCCATCAGATCCCCTTTAAATCTCCTTCCTCTCACCTCAAACCTACTGTTCACACTAGCTATCTACCCTACCTATACTTCTCATAATTTTATAGGCCTTGATCATATCACGTCTCAATCTCCTTCACTCAAGAGAAAACACTCAGGCTATCCAATCTCTCCACGTAACCCCAGCCCTCCAATCCAGGCAACATTCTAATGAATCTTTTCTGCACCTGCTCTACCCTTAATCACATCTTTCTATAGTGTGGTGACCAGAACTGCACACAAAACTCCAAATGCAGCCAAACCAACTGCAGAGTGACTCCCAACTGTTATATTTAATGCCTCGGCCGATGAAGGCAAGCGTGCCATCGCCTTCTTCACTACCCTGGTATAGGCTATTTTCAGAGAACTATATCATTATGCAAGATCTCATTGTACAAGATCCCAAGACCAACACTCCCCAGAGCTTCTTGGAGCACAGATTTTATATTGAAGCTAACAGCAAAAATGTAATGGAGAATCAGGTAATTTACAAGAAATTTACAAGTATTCCCAAAAGGTTATTATTTTGACATTCACCATCTTGTCTATCTTTGGGCTTACACGGCAGCCAGCGTGGCAAAACATGATAGCCCACCATTCTGTAAATAATGCGTGTAATCTTATCTATGCAGATGTGATGAAGGATCAAGGTTACATTTTAGCAGATTTATTTTGGCATCTCAGCAGCTGAATGCTACGAATGAGACAGGATTCGCCCGTGGGCAGACGGGCATTCAGCATCGCGTAGCTGAGAAATGGATTGGAAAGGTAGAAGGATCAGCATTTATATCACATTTCCTTGTTACATTCAGGACTGCCTTAACCACATCACTTCTAATAAATCACTTTATAAGTGCGGACACTATTGCAATGTAGGAAAAGTTGTAGACAATTTGTGCACAGCAAGGTCCCACAAGCAGTAATATCACAATGATCAGAGAATCTTCGTGGTAAGGATTGGCCAAGACATGGGGTATGTGTCCTCGGCTTTCAAAGTGACATCCTAAGATCTCTAACATCTGCTTAAGAGAGCAGACAGAGCCATGAATGAACATCCCATTCAATTACTAGACATATCCTACCGTGTGGCAATGATCTACCAACCTAAATATTGATGCTCAAGTCTCTGGAGCTGGACTTAAACTTGCAACTCATTGATCAAGTGAACTCTTATGTTCACTGCCTCATACAATAACACCGACTGAAACCTTTTCCTCAGGGGCAGCGCGATAGCGCAGCGGTAGAGTTGCTGCCATACAGCGCCAGAGACCAGAGTTCCATCCTGTGCTGTCTGTACAGAGTTTGCACGTCCTCCCCCTGACCATGTGGATTTTTCCTGGGTGCTCCGGTTTCCTCCCGCGCTCCAAAGACATATAGGTTTGTAGGTTAATTGGCTTCAGTTAAAATTGCAAATCGCCCCTAGTGTGTCGGATAGTGGTAGTGTACGGGGATCGCTGGTTGGCGTGGACTCAGAGGACTAAAGTGCCGGTTTCCACGTTGAATCTCTAAAGTAAAGTAAAGTCAAGAAGGAAAAGTAATCCAGTGCTGTCTAGCTTGTGGGAAGATGCTTGGCTCAGTTGTCGCTGGCTGGAGAGTAGCTTACAATAGGAGCAAACCTTGAAACGGTTTTATGATTAACGGTGGGACTAAGTATTACATTGAACTTTTAAAACCAAAAGGCCCCTGGTTCGAGCCAATTGAAACTGATCTCACCAGTTGGGAATCACTGCACCCTTTGACTTGGAGGTTGTGAAAAATCGTTCCACTATCCAAATCTCTCCCTCTCTGTCTCTTGAACATCCAGCCCCATAATCTCTCATTCTCTGCACCGGTTGAGCCATCTTGCACTGATCTCTGGTTTAGTTATTTTGCCGCAGGTGGCCATGGATTTGGCTGGCAAAGGGTAGATGTCCCCTCATTTTCCAAGGTCGATGGACCTGTGCCTGTACTGTACGATTCTGTGATCCCATCCCTCACTCTGATTCCACATCTGGCAAAGTGCAAGCCGGTTCCAAATGACACATCTGGAATTGTGCCAATTATTTTTATAACGATATACTTGGGATAAAGTTTAATAAAGGGCAGGATATTTGAAACAAATCATGGTAATTTACCACCAGGAAGAAAAGTTGTTTGATGTTTGCAGTGAGACGAGCCAAGATACATAACTTTTCTGCCGTACGCACTTGTCTGTGAGATTAGTCACCAGTCCTCCCACGTCCTTGTAACATTGAGATCTCTTCTGGCATTTCCACAGCAACTGAAGTAGCTTCAAGAGGACAGTTTTGATGTGTAACAGTAACAAGCAGATGAAAGATAGAACTTGCCTTTATGTACAACACTTCTATACTTCTTGACTCGTGATATCGGAAACGGAATTGCAATCAGCAAATTATTTTCTACCAGTAGTCACAGTTATGTTAGGTAAGGGAATGTAGAAGATCATATTTATTACTAACTACACAAAGTTTTGCAGACTGAATTGTTCACATCAGTTAGAAAGTTCCATGTAGTAGTATTTTTAATACATTAAAATATTCCTCAGGTTGAAAATCTGTTCACAGATAACTAATTTAGTCTCTTTAGCTTGCCCCTAGGGAGACAAGCTCATTTGAGTTTAGAGATACAGTGTGGAAACAGGTCCTATGGCCCACCAAGCCCACACTAACCATCGATCACCTGTTCACAAGGTCTATGGTACCCCATCTTACACACCAGGGGCAATTTAAAGAAGACAATTAGCCTACAAACCTGTACATCATTGGACGTCACAGGGAGAATGTACAAACTCTGCACAGACAGCACACAAGGATGGGATCGAACCAGAGTCTCTGGCACTGAAGCTGCACCTCTTATTTGCACTTCTCAGAGAAGCAATACTCCAGCAGACTCCATTTTCATCAGATAGTCATCTCTGGGAGTTGTGACACCTATTACTCAAGTAAAGGCCATAGACATTGTCCATATGAACTTCAGCAAGGCATTTGATAAGGCTCTGCCTGGCAGGATGCTCTGGACGGCTAGATCTCATGGGATCCAAGGAGAACTAGCCAACTGGGTAGGAATTTGGCTTCATGGAAGGAAGCAGAGAGTGATGGTGAAATGTACTTTATAGGACTGGAGGCCTGTGACTAGTGGTGTGCCTCAGGGATTGGTGCTTGGCCCATTGCTGTTTTTGGTTTATATCAGCAATTTGATGAGACTGTAGGAGACACGATGAATGTTTGCAGATGACACTAAAGTAGGTGGTATCATGGATAGCGAAGATGGTTATCAAAACTTTCAGTTTGAGCGTCGGTCAAGGGGGCTTAGGAATGATTAATGTAGTTTAACGTAGATAAGTGCGAGGTGCAGCATTTTGGGAAGTCAAACCTGGGTAGGACCTTCACAGTTAATGCCAAGGCCCTGGGAAATATTGTAGATCAGAGGGATATAGCAGTGCAGGGCCATTGTTCATTGAAAGTGGCATCACAGGTAGATAAAGTGACCAAGAAGGCTTTCAGTACCTTGGCCATCATCAGTCAGGGTATAGAGTATAGAAATTTAGATGTGCAGGAAGGAACTGCAGATGCTGGTTTAAACCGAAGATAGACACAAAATACTGGAATAACTCAGCGGGACAGGCAGCATCTCTGGAGAGAAGGAATGGGTGACATTTCGGGTTGACACCCTTCTTCAGACTTGAGAAATTGGGAAGTTGAGTAACAGTTCAACAACACATTGGTGAGGCCGCACTTGGAGTATTGGGTTCAGTTCTGGTCGCCCCACAATAAAAAGGATGTTGCGAAACTGGAAATAGCGCAGGGAGGATTTACGAGGATATTGCCAGGTCATGGTGCCCTGAGCTGAGTGGTTGAGCAAGCTAGGACATTACTCCTTGAAACACAGAAAGGTGAGGGGTGATCTTATTGAGGTATACAAGATCATGAGGGGAATAGCTAGGAAAAGTGCATAGTATCTTTTGCCGAAAATTGGGGAATCACGAACCAGGGAGTCATGAATCAGGATTAAGGTGAGAGGAGAAAGATTTAATTGAAACCCGAGAGGCAACTTTTTCACTCAGAGGGCGGTGGGTATATGGAACAAGCTGTCAGAGGAGGTAGTTGGGGCAGGTATTATAACATTTAAAACATTGAACAACATTTGGACAGGTGCATGGTTTCGAGTGATATGGACCAAATGCAGGCAGGTGTATCTAGTGTAAATGGGGCATCCTGGCCGTCATGGGCAACATGGGAAGAAGTGCCTTTTTCCATGTAGTACGACTATATTCCCTGATCACCTATAGTGGAATACGAGTACCCAACTTTTGTCTGATTACAATCTCAGGAATCGCTGTCAATGTGACTATTCCCTAAAAGCACAAAATAAATACAGGTAGACAAAAATGCTGGAGAAACTCAGCAGGTGAGGCAGCATCTATGGAGCGAAGGAAATAGGCAACGTTTTGGGTTGAGACCCTTTTTCAGACATCCTTGCCATAGAGGGGGTACAGAGAAGATTCACCAGACTGATTCCTGGGATGTCAGGACTTTCATATGAGGAAAGATTGGATAGACTCGGTTTGTACTCGATGGAATTTAGAAGATTGAGGGGGGATCTTATAGAAACCTACAAAATTCTTAAGGGGTTGGACAAGCTAGATGCTGGAAGATTGTTCCCGATGTTGGGGGAGTCCAGAACAAGGGGTCACAGTCTAAGGATAAGGGGGAATTCCTTTAGGACCGAAATGAGGAAAACATTCTTTACACAGAGAGTGGTGAGTCTCTGGAATTCTCTGCCACAGAAGGTAGTTGAGGCCAGTTCATTGGCTATATTTAAGAGGGCGTTAGATGTGGCACTTGTGGCTAAAGGGATCAGGGGGTATGGAGAGAAGGCAGGTACGGGATACTGAGTTGGATGATCAGCCATGATCACATTGAATGGCGGTGCAGGCTCGAAGGGCCGAATGGCCTACTCCTGCACCTATTTTCTATGTTTCTATGTTTCTATGTCTATGTTTCTATGTTCAGACTGATGTGAGTGTGGAGGAGGCGGGAAGAAGAAAGGAAGAGGCAGAGACAGTGGGCTGAGGGAGAGCTGGGCAGGAGAGGAGAAAGCAGGGACCAAGAGCGGAACTCGCTATCAAAACATGGAGGAGTCCGGGGGACAGGGGGGACACAATTTTTTGGCTGCCGCGCGCGCATGCGCACACTCACACACACATGCGCGAGGCTTCGGAGGCTCAATCCACCGCTAAATGCAGCTCAACTCTGCCTGTCTCGCCAGGTTAACTACAGCCCTGACGGGACACCAGCGCTGCTTCTCCACGCTGCCCATATTTCCCACAAGCCCAGGCAGAGTTGAGCTGGGTTTAGCACTGCTTCTCTGCGCTGGCTGTGGGCCTGGGGGTACAGCTCGCGTCTGACTCCCAACCTCACTGGCCACCCGTG
The DNA here is from genome assembly GCA_963514005.1 of Raja brachyura. Next base: position 16,451,555 of record OY740801.1, on the reverse strand, counting down.
GGGGGGGTGGGGGAAACTCGGGTGGGGACGGGACAGCGCCGGAGACCCGGCCGGGATTGATCCTGGCTGTGGATGAGGCACAGGTCTGTGCCACGTCTACCTCCTCCAATCACCGCCCTCTATCCTCAGTCCCACCCCTCCCCCCCCCACTCCTCCCTCCTCCAATCATCGCGCTTAATCACCATGTCCCGCCCCCATTGCCTGTTGACCGATGTCTCTCTCTTCCAATCGGCGCCCTCGATCAGCAGTCCCACTTCCACTGTCTCGCGGAAAGCGGAGATTTCAAAATCCGGATTACTTGGGGGGATGTCCCCCACCTCTCAAAACATGGGGGGGACGTGTCCCCTCTGCCCCCCCCCCCCCCCCCTGTGTTTTCCATCCCTGGCAGGGACTACCTGAAATTGGAGAAGTCAATGTTAATACTGCTGGGGTGTAAAATGCCCAAGCAAAATATGAGGTGCTGCTCCTCCAATTTATGGTGGGACTCACTCTGGCCATGGAGGAGACCCAGGACAGAAAGGTTGAATTCGGAATTCGAACATAAAGGGAACAAGTAATTTGTGGATCTTTTCGATGAAAAGTGGATTCTGTGGCAAGTTTCGTTATTTTCCACTATTTTGGTTCTAGTTCGAATTTCCAATGCAGGATATTTTTTCTGTGAAATGTCTGTTGACTCTTTAGTGGAAATCCATCTGGTTGTTTGGGGATTCACATAACCCTCAAACAAACAAGCCTGGTGTTTTCACAAGTCGGAAAGCTAGGGGTTGCCAACTCAATTACTTGGGAAAACACTGTGTACATCCTGCCAAATAGCCCTTTGGAATTGGGCAATATGAAGACCTCAGTTATAACATTTAATTTGAATACTCCCAAAATAAATAGCAAGTTTTTTAAAGAAAGATCTCAACAGCAGCATCCATTAGAAAATGTGCCTTTATGCGAGGCAACAGGGAAATGGCATTGCTACACCCATAAAGCTACAATCTGACATCATTTGCTCCAAAATGCTTGCAATTATTACTGGGATCAAAATAACTGCATTATCTGTAGGAAGGAACTGCAGGTGCTGGTTTATACTGAAGATAGACGCAAAATGCTGGAGTAGCTCAGCGGGTCAGGTAGCAGCTCTGGAGAAAAGGAATAGGCGACGTTTCGGGTCAAGACCTTTCTTAAAATTGAGAGTTAAAGAAGGGTCTCGACCCGAAACATCACCTATTCCTTTTCTCCAGAGATGCTGCCCGACTCACTGAATTACTCAAGCATTTTGTGTCTAACAGCATACAGTATATTTTACGAGACTTGAAATATATTACTCGCTTAAACATGAACAGGGATAGGTAACAACCCAGTATACTGGGGAGCAGCAGGCAGGTAGTACACAAATCCCCCGAGTAAATCTAATTCTCTATCATATCTTCTGCTTTGGATGCCATCAGAGGAGATATCTCCTTGGGGGAAGTATAGTTGGAGCAGGCACTGTGAGTGACTCAGTTGCACAGGTGGGGAATAAGAATGAGAGAACAACTTGGAAAGGGGATAGACAGTCAGAAGAAGGGTCTTCCGATCCAAAATGTCACCTATTCCTTTTCTCCAGAGATGCTGCCTGACCCACTGACTTACTCTAGATTCTGTGTAGACCAGCATCTGCAGTTCCTTCTTACACAACTGTGAAAGGGGATTCATTTGGGGAAAAGGCTGATATTTCTGTGGCCATAGACATGCCTCTCAGGTGCCAAGGTCAAGGACATCACTAAATAGCCGCAGATCAAGCTAAACAGTGGTCAATATCAGGTTTATTGTTTTTTTTTATTGCTGTCATGTGTGCCGAGATACAGTGCGTAACCTTGTCAAATCAAACCATACATGACTACCATCTCACAGGGAGAGAGGGATTAGATGCAGATGATATTTGGCGAGGTTTTAAATGAGCTTAGCAGGGGCTGGAAGCCTCTCAGAGAATTCAGAATGGGGTGAAGCAGTTTAGAAAAGTAGCAAGATAAATAATAGATGATACTGCTGATCTGTTATGGAGCTCTTTGCCGTGGGGGTGAAAATTACAACAAAATACTAGAAAGCAAAAATGCCATAAATGGCCAGACCTTATTAGACTTTAGAGAGAGAGAGAGATACAGCATGGAAACAGGCCCTTTGGCCCACCGTGCACACTGGCACTATTGTATACACTGGGGCAATTTACAACTTACAGAAGCCAATTAACCTACAAAGGTGTAAGTCTTTGAAGTGTGGGAGGAAACCTGAGCACCCGGAGAAAACCACGCGGTCACAAGGGGAATGTACAAACTCCATACAGACAGAACTCGTGGTCAGGATCGAATCCGTGTCTCTGGGGCCGTAAGGCAGCAACTCTACCGCTGCGTCACCGTGCCTCCTTGAGTTTTAGCGCACGACTTGGCAGATTTTCAAATTTGTCCAGTTAGCCCACTGTAATTGGCCATTTTGTTTTGCCTACTCAGCCGATAAAAGCATTTTACATCAATGATGCTCCATCGATGAGAGTGCAGTAAATGCAATGCCCCTCTAAAGAGGGGCTGGTGTAATTAGCAGTCTTGAGCCACAAATACATCCTGAATGCTAAGTGAGGTACTCGTATATTGTGTACATGTCTGATTTCCCTACCTCAGGAAAGACAGAGATAAGGCAATGAAGGTTCACCAAGTTGATTCAAGGGATGGCATGTTTGTAGGATGAGGAGAGAGTAAACACATTAGGTGTGTAGTCTCTTGAGCTTAGAAGAATGAGAGATTTTACTTCGGAGTCATGTGAGTGTTTCCGTGAAGAAGACCCGTCAGGCTGCACGCGCACCAGTACGTCAGCCACATTGACGCAAGCACCAGACTGGCAGGACACAGCTCCTGCCAGCGGTAAGTTAAACCTAGAGGTAAGTTCGGTGTTACTTACCAGGTTTTTTCAGGCAGGAGCCTCTTTTCACAGAGGTTTTTCTGCCAGTTTCACAGCCCGACAAGTGTGCCGGTTATGGACTGAGGAGAAACTCAGTCCGACCGCGGGACCGGATAACCGGCAAATAGATCAGGTTGCGAGATAAGGAGCCACTAACAAGGCAGTCAGCGGCTCCCAGCCTGTGGGGATGCCATTGGAATGGCAAGGAAGTAACGCTAGAGTCACTGACAGTGGGGTCAGTGGCACACAGACGTTGGTCCCCAGGCAAGGAATCAAATGGGACTCATTCAGCCCTATTTGGACTCAGGTGAGTCGGGCTACAAAGGGTTTCTCTTAATAATAAAAATTTATGTATGTTATAGTGTTTTTCTTAAGTTAAAAGCTAAAGGCAAAGTTATAGTCATAACAAGTTATTGTTATATGTCTCTGACAATGTAATCCTTGTTGTTTAGCACAAGTTGCTGTGAATTGTTTTAACCCTTCACAGGTAAAGCTGTATACTAAAAATGTTGATTTAGTGAGCTTACACTGTATAGTGTGGGCCTATGGGACAGGCCGCGCCAGCAGCGCCTGATAGGGCTGCTTCATGTGTGACATTACCGGCCTACGAAAGAGCCGTGCCAGCTGGTACAGGGCTGTTTCATGTCAAAAGGTGCCGGCCTTTACGAAAGGCGGCGCCAGCAACGCCTGGGACAGGGTTGCTCAAGTTCACACATAATCTACTACGCCCCCAGAGTTGGGAGATGATTCTCCACCGGGGCTGGATAGTAAGACCCACGGAGTCAGGGGATGAATTCCTCACCGGGGCTGGATAGTGCGTTTGAAACGACTATCCCAAATACAACAGCAGGAGGAGTGTCAGCGCCATCATGCACAAAAAAGGCGCCAGCAGTATCTGGTAGAGAACTGTTGATAGTACCTTCATAGATGAGGATTAGTTCGGACACCGACTCTGATGGTAGGGTGAGACAGTAGTTACACCTCCCCACAGGCCGCACCAGCAGCTCCAGTTACAGAGCTGCTATAGGTCTCCCTCGTGGAGGCAGAGACCAAGACGGGTCAGTATCCTGCTGATGCTGAGTCTCAGGGTATAGCCGTGGGGCATACCCCAAGGGATGAAGGAACCGTGTCAGAGGTACCTTTTTCCTGACAACAAAGTTGCCATCCCAGCAGAATATTCTATTTGGGTTAGGTCCAATGGGTTCTTATCAGTATTGGTATCCTGCGGCAGCGCCTGTTTAGGGCTGCCTACGAATCGCCCTCTCTGAGGAGGGAAGAGCAAAAGGTCAAGATATAACTGACTCCAGGCTCTAAAGAAGTCAATAGAACATACTAAAGCACATATGTGCCGACAGTGAACGGCGCCAACAGGGGGGTGTGAGAGCCAGCTGCTGAATCTGTCATTCAGGTAGGCCTAGTCAACAGGGGAAGAAAACCTGGCAGATGAATCAATTAGGCCAACGGCGGGTAAAAGACATTGTTTCCGAACGCACCCCAGGCGCTCATTGGCAGTAAGCGGTTCACTGGAGCTGGGGACAGCATGATAGCTCAGAAATTCCATGCACCTTACCAATCCTACTCAACAAGGGTCTAGCACTTCCAAAATATGGGTAGTGCACCGTTCACAAGTTGTAATATTTACATTTGTTTTGTACAAACACACAAAGGGTAAAAATATCTGGTTGAGGCACTGGACGTAGCATTCCAAGCAAGTTTGGATTATGGCCAGGGTTATATTTTAAAAGTTAAGGTTCAGAAATTGGGCAAAAGTTCTCATGCAAACCACCCATGGAATAAGGCAGGAGTGGCATGTTATTATGAAGAATGGAGAGTGTCGGGCATATGAACTTCCGAATATGAAAACTTATTTTTCCTGAGTTACAACAGATTCATAAGGGTCAAAGATCCATGCCATGCAAATCCCATTGAAGAGGTTATCAAAGACAATTAACTGTACTAATAACATTAAAGCTTTGCGGAATGGGATAAACTGTTAGATAGTCATTGGGATTTACCTTTAATTATTATTAGCTTTGACTCCGCCCTGTGGCAAGAGATTGGAGTTAATAGCAATCTGTTATGAAACTGAGTTTTATTTTCATCAAGAGTAATTGGCAATATAGCAACTGTGTTTCAGCCGAGCAAATCAACGAACTAATACCGTGTAAGTAGCAACCTCTCAAAGGACAATTAGACCATTGTTAACAGCCTTATGCTATTGTCAGCTGAAGCTACCTCAATCACAATGATGAAAAAACAGTATTCAGCATTGCTGAACATGACAATAACTAATTTGAACTTGAAACTCGCTACAATAGTGTGGTCGGTCGAATTCAGTTATTACAAACTGATGCTAAGGACTCAAAGATAAGAAGTTCCGAATACCATCTCTACTTGGAGGCATTGGATATTGCATGTTATCAATTCTTCAATTGTTGGTATCAATTAAATATATACACTAGATGCACCCCATGGGTAAGGGGCTATTGAGCGAATATACATATTCTACATGCTCAAATTCAAGTTGCTGCTCTACGATGGTGACATATGTTAGTCACATGGCAATCAATTAAAGTATCCTGTAATAATTACCTAAATCTCATTTGCCACTGGTGTCACATCCAGTTCAGTTCGATGACAACACAGAATAGGTATTGGATCTCAAAGTATTATGAAAGTATGGTTCAATACTACATCAAATATCGACATGTTGGTGCATGTTTATTTACTGACTGCAAAGATATGTGGCACAGGAGGAATGTTCTTTTAGGTTTTCCTCCATTTTTGCATCTTAAAACAGTCAGCAAGACCTCGCTTGGGTTCGTACTGTCGGACTGGCTAAGCAGCCATCTTGCCTGCTTCATCAGGCATAATGGCACAACGGTATTCGATTATTCCAAAAATCAAAAACTTGCTGGTTCAAACTGTGGTTCAGGAGACCAGCCTTTGCACAATAAAACAATTATTGGCTTACACATTTTGAATGGGTTGACTTATGCCTCAGGTTGTCACATCAAGCCATGAATGTGCTCACTGCAGAGTGCAGGGATAGCATCCAAAAAAGCAGTACATTCCTATTGAGGAGTGATTTTGTTTAAATGTTAATTTTACTTTTAATACGGTACAGATTACTGACATTTTCCAGTTCATTCTTAAATGGTATTTGACAATAATTCAGTTTTAGAGACACTACAGCTGCAACAAAAGGGAACTACTTTATCGGGTTCAACCCAGATATCGAGTTGTTAAAAAGATCTTGACACAAGTTCTCCCATTACAAGATTATGCAGTTGGTTATTGTAAATGTGTGAACATTACTTCACCAAGGGGTTCCAGCTACATCCTTAGTCATGACACGAATATCAGCATAACGACAGCAAATGTTGCAAACGCTGTGGCTAGATAGGATGGAATTGGCTGTAGGTGCCATTACATTTTACATTCTGGTCTACACAAGCAGAGCAGACCAGGGGTGGCATGATTTAAGCATTTTTCGGATACCCCACGGTCTCACGTCTATGTTATCAAGGCCACCAGAATCCTAAGAAGTGTGGAATCAGCATTGTTTATTAATCAACAAACAACTACACAAAGGAAGACTACTTCAAGGTGGCTGCAGCAGGTTCTGGGTTATGCAGGTATTAACACTGACGATTGTATATCTCATTCCACCAGGTCAGCATCAACGTCAGCGGCCAGGGCAATGGACATGCCCAGCGACCATATCCTCGCGACCGCAGGATGGTCAACTAAATTGTATTTTAAAACATTTCCATAGGCCGGTTACTGACCCAGGGTTTTTCCAATTCTGTTTGCGTCCACTTTAGCCTCCCCCGAGTTACAGGGGTTGCTATTGATTTCTTTATTAACGTAAACCATTAATACATGTGAATCAATATCATGCTGATGTATTTTGATTATTCACACATCCTGAGTCAATCGATGCAGTGAGACTCACGTGACTCCGAAGTAAAATAGTAAGATTAAACGAGAACTTACCAGTTTGAAGTTTGATCTTGATTTTATGAGGAGTTACATTGGTGATTACGTGGCCGCCATGCCCAACCCTCTCTCATAAAGGATCACCTGGTAGATCTTGAGTCACGCATCTTACTATGTCACTTCGGTGTTTGTTATTTGTGATTTCATAACGCTGCTTTGATTTCATGCGACCTGATGGGTCTTCTTCACGTAATCACCAGCGTAACTCCTAATAAAATCAAGATCAAACTTCAAACTGTTAAGTTATCATTTAATCTTACCATTATCTAATTAAATACCAAATTCATACTGGCCGGATAGACTTGACACAGGATGATGTGTTTAGAACTAAGGCTTATGGTCTGAATATTAAGTGGACAGCTAATCAGGACAGAGATAAGGACACATTTCTTCACAAAGCAGGCAGTGAATTTTCCCTCTACCCGAGAGAGCTGTAGAAGCTTGGTCAATGACTTCACAGTCAAAAAGGCACAACAGAGGATGTACTTCCTACAGCAGCTGAGGAAGCACAATTTGCTACAAAGGCAATGATAGTCTAATTCTATATGGCCATCGTAGAGTCTGTCCTCACCTTCTCCTTCATGGTCTGGTTTGGCTCAGCCACCAAGCACAACACCTGGAGGTTGCAGCGAATCGTCCAATCAGCTGAGAAGGTAATTGGCTGCAACCTTCCCTCCATTGACGAACTGTACACTGCAAGGGCCAGTAAGCGAACGTGTAAGATCATCCCTGACCCCTCTCACCCTGGCCACAAACTCTTTGAATCACTTCCCTTTGGAAGGCGAGTCCGGACTGTCAAAGCTGCCACAGCCAGACAGAAAAACAGCTTTTTCCACAAGTAGTAGCTCTACTCAATAGCCAAAAATCTGCAGCCTCCTTTTGCTTTGGTATTTTGTTTGATTCACATGTTTGATCAATGGTGTATTATTATTATTAATGTTTAGTGTCAGGTGGAGGTGGGGGAGGTGAGCTCTTCTCATCTGGCGCAGAAAGTGCAACCGCTGCTGCACTCTCTTAACTGTTGATGAGATGTTATTTGACCAGGTCAGACTGTTAGTGATCTGCACCCCCAAGAACTAATGTTTAGTGTCATTCGTAACTGTCACTGTATGTCATGTTGTTACTTGTGGGCGGAGCACCAAGGCAAATTCCTTGTATGTGAATACTTGGCCAATAAACTTATTCATTCATTCAAGACAGAGATAATCAATTTTAACATATCAAGGGAATCAGGGAATCTTGAGTTAGTGCAGAGAAATGTTACTGGAATAACAGATCGGCAATGATCATTTTGAACATCAGAGCACAAGAGGGCTGAATGGCCTACACCACTCCTATTCTTCCACTGTGGCCTTGTTGGTAGTTCAAGGGGTCAGAACGTTGTGGCTTCAAATCTTCCTCCAGAGACTTGAGCAGAAACAGCTCGGAGGATACATGTTCGCACATCTCTTCATGCGGTTTGCTAATGGCTCTATTGGCGAAAATCTCTGTGAACCTCCTTGGAATGTTTCACTATTTTGCCAGAGTGCTGTGCGGAAACTGTTTCTCAGAGGCACCAACACTTTCCACACTCTCGCAGCCAACATGCCCGAGGAGTTAATTCAAAATGAAATAAAGCAGAAAAAGAATGTCCCATAAATAGTTGGATTGGTGCTGTATAAAGAAAGGATGGCTCACATGATGACTGTTGCTCTAGCACTTTGCTTCAATGCCACAATTTTGTAATCGACCATCTTTTTTTAATCCCTATAATCATGCTTTTTTTTTGTATATTTGATGATATGTGTATGTTTTAAAACTATAGATATTAGTTCTGAAAATACATTTCTAATATAACTGCTAAACTAGTATCAAGTAATTCTGGAGATAACTCATGTCTTCTTGTGGTAAAACCACAAGAATCCTGCAGACATTTGATCTGTTGAAAATGCAACAATTAATAAACACAAAAGTCCTGAGGCTGTTGCGCTGAGCAGTGGGAGAGAAAAGAAAGACGGGAGGTGATTTCAAGCTAAGGAGGGGTGTCAGTTCAGAAGTGCTTTTGGCAACAACCTCCATAGTCACTTATAAAATATACAACTTTAAAGGCACAAACAGTGACACTTAACTCTGTCCCCAAACCCCATGATGTTTACCTCAATCAGAAAGTTCACAAAGAGACAGAAATGAAGTGTGAACGATCACTCCTGAATCACAGTGTTTTGGAAAGATTTCCATATGATTGTGGTCGAAAGCTGATAACCTCTCGTCTGAGAGTGGGAGGAGACTGGAGCACCCGAAGGAAACCTGTACAGTCATTTTAAGAGCATGTAAATTCCACAGACAGCACCAAGGTCAGCCAGTAACTTGGGCTGCAGAAGTTGTGAGGCAGTATACCCACTGGCTGTACCACTGTGCCGCCGAAATCTATTGCGGCTGCTGGGAAAAAATATATGACAAGGAAGTTCAGATTCAACCTAACTGCACAACAGTAAAACAGTGTAGGCATGAGTCTAGAGAAACCCAAGCCAGTCATTCATGGGAGAGGATAGACACAAAATGCCGGTATAACTCAGCGGGACAGGCAGCATCACTGGAGAGAAGGAATGGGCGAGGTCCTTCCTCGGATTGAAAGTCACGGGAAAGGAAAACGAGAGATGTGGATGATGATGTAGAGATATATAGAACAAATAAATGTAAGATATGCAAAAAAGTAGCATTATAAAGGAAACAGGCCATTGTTAGCTGTAGCTAGGTGAGAACGACAAGCTGGTGCGACTTGGGTGGGGAAGGGATGGAGAGAGAGGGAATGCAGGGGTTACTTGAACTTAGAGAAATTATTATTCATAACCCTGGGTTGTAAGCTGCCCACGCAAAAGATGAGGTGCTCTTCCTCCAGTTTGCATTTAGCCTCACTCTGACAATGAAGGAAGCCTAGGACTGAAAGGTCAGTGTGGGAGTGGGATGGGGAACTAAAGTGTTTGGCAACCGGGAGATCAGGCAGGTCCTCCAGGTGGTGACTCCGAAAACCCTTTTCGAAAGGGCTCATTAGCCCAAAGACCCCCAACCCATCCAATATGGCCAATCATAAACGTAGTAATGTTCCACAGTAGATGGCTGTACGCCACGCAAGTCTTTCGGTTGCTTTACAGAGCTTTTATGCGAGCAGCTAGATGCTGGAGGAAGCACTCCCGGTTAATTATGAACAACTGAAGGTATGAACAAAAGCTGAACAAACTGAAGGTATTTCCAAAAGTGTCCTGTCAGGTGTCCCGATGTCCTAGGCTCTCACAATGACCAAATCAAGTCAAGTCAAGTCAAACAAACTTTATTGTCATTTAGAAATACATCGATATATGCAATTCCAAACGAAATTCCGTTGCATTTGGCTCCCTGTGCAACACGATAATTAACAGAAGGATAAACATGGATAAAAAGGATAAAAGGATAAATAGACAATGATGGCAGCCCATTACATGGCATTCAGGAATCTGATGGCTCGTAGGAAGAAGCTGTTGCAGAACCTTGATGTTCTGCTCCTTATGCTACAATATCTTTTGCCCAAGGGCAGCAGAGTGAACAGTCCGTGATGGAGATGTGTGGGGTCTTTTATAATACTGTTGGCCTTAGACACGCAACGTTTGGTCGCAATATCCCCGATTGAGGGGAGAGAGGTCCCGATGATTTTTTCCGCTGTCCTCACCACTCTCTGCACGGACTTCCAGTCAGAGGCTTTACAGTCCCCAAACCAGACGGAGATACAGCTGGTCAGAATACTCCCTATGGTGCCCCTGTAGAAAGTGGTGAGGATGGGATGGGATGGGGGAGGTGAGCTCTTCTCATCCGGCGCAGAAAGTGCAACCACTGCTGCGCTCTCTTAACTGTTGATGAGATGTTATTTGACCAGGTCAGACTGTTAGTGATCTGCACCCCCAGGAACTTAGTGCTACTGACCACCTCCACATCGCTGTCATTGATGTGAAGTGGTGTGGGACTGTGCCGGTTTTTCCTGAAGTCGACGATGACTTCCTTTGTTTTTTCCAGGAAAGGAACAAAACAGCACCACATGTTCCTAGTTGAATCGTGAGATGTGAGCAAAAGTAGTAACCCTCACCCAAGAAGACCAATTTTTGCCCTTAAAGGCAGAAGTGACATGATGAAGATGATGATGTATGATGATGATATTATCATCTGTGTGCTTGCGGGTATCATGTGTGGATGAGTCTGATTTAATGTTGTAGCGGTTGCCCCTTCACCAGGTACAGGATGTTATCAATTTAAGATATCTACTAAACATACTGTTAGTGCATAAAAACAGGTGTTACATGCCCCACTCCCTAGCAACAATCAACCAAATTCTCCAAGACATTGAGCAGCTCCCAGCATTTTTGCTTTACCGTCTTATCTGAAATAATGCTTCATGCAGCGTCCAAAGTGTCAGCTGAGACTCCTGAACTCAAATCTTCAGTGTGGGTCTTAAATCTACAGCCACCCACTGAGCTGACATCTTTCCAGACTGGGTGGAGGTGGTGGGTCTTCATCTCCCACAGTCAGGACCACTTTGGCTGTTTTCTTTAAAATGACAAATTTTCTGAAGCAGCTACAATTAGAGTTAATGCAGAAATATTCAAAGCAGTAGTTTGCTTGGACTTTATAATAAAGCAAAAACCAGCTTTGAAATTGGATTGCATCCTTACTTGGTGGATTAATCATGGTCACATTCTCATCTCACTCCTGTCTGGAAGAAGGTATAGGAGCCTGAAATATGTAACGTTCAGGATCAGGAACAGCTTCGTCCCTGCAACCACCAGGCTATTAAACACCACAAACTCCAAATAAGGTATGAACTACCTAGACTTGGGAGCATTAGCTTTGTCTTTTGGCACAATTATTATTTGTTTGTTTTATGTGTATGTATGTGCACACATATGTGTTGAACTTTTTTTTGTTTAATACATTCTTTACAGAGAACTATGTCAACATATTCTGCTGTGCTGCTGCAACTGAGAATTATATTGTTCTGTTTGAGATATATGACAAGAAAACACTCTTGACTCTTGGTTTGTGTGTAGCTCAATCATTAAATCAAAGGGTCACTAAAAACAAATCTCAATATAGGGACCAGCTTCCTTCTGTGGTTCCTCATATTTCATATTCCTTTATGCCATAGGAGAGCACCAAGTCTATGTCGCCTTACTGAGCATTTACATCATTCCATTCCCCAGATCATTTCCCTCCAACCCATTGGGATGATCAGCCATGATCACATTGAATGGCGGTGCTGGCTCGAAGGGCCGAATGGCCTACTCCTGCACCAATTGTCTATTGCCATTCATGTACCCATCAACTCCCTCTCAAGACACCGCCCCCTCGATTCTCCTGTCACCCACACAAAACAGGGATAATATACAGTAGCTAATAAACCTAGGTCTTTGAGAAGGCCTAAACTATTTACAGGCCAGTGCACGACACGGATCTCACTGTTACTTGGTCTTCTGTGCACTGGCTACTAAAAGGTGAGTCAGCTTGTCGCAAGATTGAGATTTGATTTTGGCGACTCCTTGAATTAATGATAGAGTTATATACAAACCGTGATCGGGTGTCAAGGGTTACGGGGAGAAGGCAGGAAAATGGGACTAGGAGTCAGAGATCAGCCATGATTGAATGTCTGAGTAGGCTCGTTGGGCTGAATGGCCTAATTCTACTCCCATAACTTGTGAACCCACAAAATAAGGGTTCCATCCAATTTCAAATGGACATCTCCATGGCAGCCCCACCAAAGGACCATCAAGATGAGAGCAACGTGGTTTGTGGGGTGGGAAGGGCAACAAAGCCGTGGACTGTACATGGAGACCCCCACAGCTTAGCGAGGTACAATCCCACCCAGACCACTGCAAGTCACAGCATCATTGGCCCACATATTTTTCAAAAAATATACATTATTCACGGCAGTTGTAATTATACAATCCTGCATATTCATGCTTCATCGCTCACTGTACTGGGCACATCATTACATTTGCTTACAATATTTGTCAACAATGGCAACAATTTTTCCTTCCAAAACATTGCATCAGTGATGTGTTTGATGACCAGCCCTCAGGGCCCAGTGGTGGGAGGACCCTATACACTGTCCTTTCCCCAGAGGAGAGTCCTGGCAATGGCTTAATTCATCCAGGTTATTTCTTCATTTAAGCATTACTGGATAAGTAAACTTCCCTTCCAAGCAGTGTGTCCCTTGGTGCATGATCCCGTACATTAGATTGTGGCATTCTTTAGACTTGAGATTCAGCATGGAAATAGGCCCTTCGGCACACTGAGTCAGTGCCGATCAGCGATCACCTCATACACTAGCACTATCCGCCACTCTAGGGACAATATACAACTTTACCGAAGCCAAATAACCTACAAATCTGTACGTCTTTGCAATGTGGGAGGAAACCGGAGCACTGGAGAAAACCCATGCGGTCACAGAGAGAATGTACAAACTCGGTACAGACATCACCCGTAGTCAGGATCGAACCTGGGTCTCTGGTGCTGTAAGGCAGCAACTCTACCGCTGCGCCACCGTGCCGCACTTCAGTTGAGGACAATTACTTACGCTGGAAAATCAGCAAGTTTCGGGCAGACAATATGTTAAAGAAGGAACTGCAGATGCTGGAGAATCGAGGGTTACACAAAAAGCTGGAGAAACTCAGCGGGTGCAGCAGCATCTAAGGAGCGAAGGAGATAGGCGACGTTTCGGGTCGAGACCCTTCTTCAGACTGGTCAGGGATCAGGGAAACGAGAGATATAAACAGTGATGTGGAGAGATAAGGAACAATGAGTGAAAGATATGCAAAAAAGTATTGGTGACAAAGGAAGCAGGCCATTGTAAGCTGTTTGTGGTGTGAAAATGAGAAGCTAGTGCGACTGGGGAAGGGGGGGGGGGAGATGGAGAAGGAATGTCAGGGCCAGAGGGCTGAGGGAGAGGTGGGGGGGAGGCAGTCTGGGTTAACAGAATTGAGAAAATTCAATGTTTAAGCCCAGAGGATGCAGACTCCCCAAGCGGAATATGAGGTGCTGTTCCTCCAACTTGCGGAACAGATAGTCCTCCGCCAGTTTCGTCACCTCCAACGTGACCCCTCCACTCGCCACATCTTCCCATCTCCCCCCCTGTCTGCCTTCCGCAAAGACCGCTCCCTCCGCAACTCCCTCGTCAATTCTTCCCTTCCCTCCCGCTCCACTCCTTCCCCGGGCACTTTCCCTTGCAACCGCAAGAGATGCTACACTTGTCCCTTCACCTCCCCCAACCACTCCTTTCAGGGACCCAAGCAGTCATTCCAAGTCCGACAGAGGTTCACCTGCACCTCCTCCAACCTCATCTACTGCATCCGTTGCTCCAGATGCCAGCTGATCTACATCGGTGAGACCAAGCGGAGGCTGGGCGATCGTTTCGCCGAACACCTCCGCTCGGTCCGCAATAACCAACCCGACCTCCCGGTGGCTCAGCACTTCAACTCCCCCTCCCACTGCGTATCCGACCTCTCGGTCCTGGGCCTCCTCCACGGCCAGAGTGATCAACACCGCAAGTTGGAGGAACAGCACCTCATATTCCGCTTGGGGAGTCTGCATCCTCTGGGCTTAAACATTGAATTTTCTCAATTCTGTTAACCCAGACTGCCTCCCCCCCACCTCTCCCTCAGCCCTCTGGCCCTGACATTCCTTCTCCATCTCCCCCCCCCCCCTCCCCAGTCGCACTAGCTTCTCATTTTCACACCACAAACAGCTTACAATGGCCTGCTTCCTTTGTCACCAATACTTTTTTGCATATCTTTCACTCATTGTTCCTTATCTCTCCACATCACTGTTTATATCTCTCGTTTCCCTGATCCCTGACCAGTCTGAAGAAGGGTCTCGACCCGAAACGTCGCCTATCTCCTTCGCTCCTTAGATGCTGCTGCACCCGCTGAGTTTCTCCAGCTTTTTGTGTAACCCTCGGGCAGACAATATGTGTCTTTAACTAACTAGGTCTTCCAACAGCAGTAAATATTTGTCTCACTATGGCAGTTCATGCAAGTCGTTTCTTCATTTACTGTAGCTATTACTGAATCATTACAATTATCTTCTGAACTGTAGCCATGCAATATCCCATTGGCTCCAATTATACAGCTGAGATTATACATTCTGTAAATATTCAGAAGGAAATGAGCCCGGAACTATTAATGAAATTAGGAAAAAATAGCTACTTGAGTAACCCAGTAATTTTCAAATATCCATGGTTTAATTCTGAATATTTCTGCTGTGAATGTCCCTGTTCAAGACAGTCGATTCCATGGCAGACTTTAAGAGAGAACAAGGCTTCATTGATGGACTCCTTTATATTTATCGCACTGAGTCATAACAAATGGAATGTTAGAAGGCTTCCGGCAATTCCAGAAGACACAAGTTCCTGGGTCACACATCATTTACACTGCTACAAAATGGGTAAAAAATCTCTCCCATCCATTCTCCCCTTTTCTCTCTCTCTTTGCCAGTCTGGTACAGTTGGAACAACCCTGACCCTTGTGACTGACAAGAATCCAGATAGTGAACCTGGAATAGCGGAGCATTAGTTAACACCGTCACATCTCCACCCGTCTCACACTTCCCAAACCCTCCACTGAATGGAAACTGTCATACAGATTGCCATATTGGACTGGATGGTAGAACATGTTTTCCCCCCATCTAAACTTCAGGAAGACCAAAAGTCACAGGGTCTTTGGTGTAGTTACAAACTCAATTTTATCCAATTCCATCTAATTGCTCTCCCTTGCATCTCTGAAACCATTCAACGCCTCTGCATCCTAGGGTCCTCGCGATGGGTTCAGACAACACCAAGACTCTAAACTTTCACCTCCGCCAATGCACTTGTTAATTCTTTGAGAGTTCTGCTCATACACAGCAGACGTGACATTTTGTACAAAACAATGGTATCATCGCACTTGGAGCATTGTGTGCAATATATGGCTCACACACTGTGGGAAAGATGTGTTAAGCTAGAGAGAGTGCAGAAAATATTCACAATAATATTACCAGGATTGGAGGCCTTGAGTTATCAAGTGAGGTGTATAAAATTATGAGACGTTTAGATCTTGCAAGCACCAGATAATAATAACAGGAGTGTCTAAATTCAAGAAGAGGTTTAAAGATTTGGGGGGGATTTTTTTCTTACAAAGTGTCGTTGGTATCTGGAATGAGCTGCCAGAGGTGGTGGTGGAGTGAGGAATGACATTTAAAAGTATTTGTGTTAAAGAAGGAACTGCAGATGCTGGAGAATCGAGGGTTACACAAAAAGCTGGAGAAACTCAGCGGGTGCAGCAGCATCTAAGGAGTGAAGGAGATAGGCGACGTTTCGGGTCGAGACCCTTCTTCAGACCTGTCTGAAGAAGGGTCTCGACCCGAAACGTCGCCTATCTCCTTCACTCCTTAGATGCTGCTGCACCCGCTGAGTTTCTCCAGCTTTTTGTGTAACCCTTTAAAAGTATTTGGACAGGTACATGAATGAGCAGAACAGAGTAACATGGAAAAATCCACCTGGTCACAGGAGGAACATAGAAACTCCCGACGGACGACATCAGAGGCAAGGATTAAACCCAAGTTTAAGCCTGGGTTGCAAATCAGCAGCCTTCATGGTAGTGCTACTGTGCTACCTCGTACCGTACCTGGTATTACACATTACACCCCTGCATTACAGTTCATAAGGTCATAGTGATAAGAGCAAAATTAGGCAATTCAGCCCATCAAATCTACTCCACCATTCAATCATGGCTGATCTATCTCTCCCTGCTAACTCCATTCTCCTGCCTTCTCCCCATAAACCCTGACACCGATATCAAGAATCTATCTATCTCTGCCTTGAAAATATCCATTGACATGGCCTCCACAGCTGTCTGCGGCAATGAATTTCACAGATTCACCACAGAGGGGTAATATTCCTAGAAAAATGTCAATATTCCAATAAACCCTTGATAAATATTAACGGCATTTGTTGCTTCTTTCGCAGTTTATGTTCTTTAGATGTTTTTTCATTTAAACTCCAGAAGAGCAAAATTTTCATCCATTTTTTTTGGGAGTGGATTGTAAATCCACAAGGATGAATTTCCGTTCCCCAAACTGCTTTACACAGGAAATGCAAGGAACTGGACGGGTGACATTTCAGGTCATGTGTATATTTCAGGTTATAGGTGTATATGTCAGGGTATAATGTGGGGGGGTAGACAAAAATGCTGGAGAAACTCAGCAGGTGAGGCAGCATCCATGGAGCGAAGGAAATAGGCAACGTTTCGGGCCAAAATCCTTCTTCAGTGGGGGTATGTGTGCATTGACATACTAACCCACCAGCTCTGTACCTCATCCGTGTTACACAAAGACAGAACCTGGCCTGAATGGAGACCCTCAAATTGCACAGCTACAATGAGTAGTAGCCTCACTCCCCCGGGAGTGCCCAGCAAGTTGCTAAACAAATGATCCAATTTTAGATGAACTTTCACCTCCAACCATGTGCCACATGGTGGATGATGTCACTGCAAGGCCTCGGAGCTAAATGCTGAAGAAGGTTTTCTCAAACAAACAGAAAGGTCGCAAACGAGTAAGTCGTGGATATTTTTAAGGCAGAGATAGACAAATTCTTTATTAGAACGTGTTCAAGGGTTATGGGGAGAAAGCAGGAAAATGGGATTAGGAGGAAAATTAGATCAGCCATGATTGAATGGCAGAGTACACCAGATGGGCCGAATGGCCCAATTCTACTCCTATAACTTGTGAACAAAGTCAAATCGCAAATACAGAAATCAAAGCTGGAGGAGGTGATTCAGCCCATTGTGCTTCCCCTTCTTTCAATGTGGTTGCTGGTCTTTTACCTCATTGCCAGTTTCCTGCATTAATCTCAAATCCCTTCATTTACTATGTAACATAGAAGAGTACAGCACAGAAATGGGCCCTTCATCCCACAATGTTTGTGCCGAACATGATGCCAAGTTAAACCGATCTCATCGGCCTGTACACAAGTTTAGTTTAGTGTCATGTGGACCAAGGTACAGTGAAAAGCTTTTGTTGCATGCTAACCAGTCAGTGGAAAGACAATACATTAATACAATCAAACCATCCGCAGTGTACAAATACATGATAAAGGGAAGGACGTGACTAACACTACAAGATAAAGCTAGTAAAGACTGATCAGAGATAGTCCGGGGTGGAAAATTGCAACCTTCACGTGTTCCGCCCTGTTTCGACTAATGCAATCAACTCGACATGCACAAACGGAAGATCAAATAGAACAAGTTGTCCAACAACTTTAGGCTGTGCACGGCACACGAAAGAAGAAGAAGAAGAAGAAGAAGAAGCGATAGTCCGAGGGTCTCCAATTAGGTAGCTGTTAGTTCAGAACTGCCTCTAGTTGTTAGTAGGATGGTTCAGTTGCCCGAAAATAGCTGGGAAGAAACTGTCCCTGAATGGCCCATATCCCTCTATTCCCTGCACTTCCATGTGACTATCTAAAAGCTTCTTAAATGCCTCCATCGTATCTGCCTCCACCACCACCGATGGCAATACATTCCAGGCCCCCACCACTCTCTGTATCAAAAACCTGCCCCACATATCTCTTTGAATCTTTCCCCCTCTCACCTTAATGCCCCTGTCCCACTTAGGAAACGTGAACAAAAACCTCTGGAGACTTTGCACCCCACCCAAGGTTTCCGTGCAGTTCCCGGAGGTTTTTGTCCTCCGGCAACCACCTTCAACTAGCATCGCAACCGGCTTCGACTAAAAGATTACCGATTTTTAAAACGGAAACCACTTTCGACCATTAGGGAGACTGACAACAACCTCAGGGAACCTCACGGAAACCTTGGGTGGGGCGCAAAGTCTCCAGAGGTTTCAGTTCAGGTTTCCTAAGTGGGACAGGGGCATAAAGCTATGTATGTACAGCATATATTCCTTTATATCAAAAAAACAATCAATCTCTATTGAACATGCTTAGTGTTTGTGCCTCCACAAGTCTCTTGAACTGAGGTTTGCAAAGATTCACCATCCCCTGGGTGAATAAATTTCTTTGGTCTTTTACTTTTCATCTGTCTTAAATGACCAATCCCTTATTTGACACTGTGATCCCTGAATCTAGATATTCCAGCCAGGGGAAATCAATATCCCTTCAACCATCCTGCCAAGATCCCTAAGAATTCTGTATTTTTCAATAAGATCAGCTTTCATCCCTAAGCTAACAAAGTGTTTCATTAAACCAAATAACTTGGAATAAAAACAAATAGCATATCCCTGCTGTGGGCTTATTACCACACAGGCAGACAGCTTCTCCCCACATGTGATACAGACTCTGGATATCTGTCCACGCATTGCAAAATATATAGAGAGCAGTTGGTCATTACATACATACTTACAGTAGGTCACATCTAATAGTACATAGCCACAGTTTACAAGAAACTGCACCAAATGCACTTGATAAATACACCTCAGGTCTAACATCGTCAATTCAATATGGAGATAAAAGCCACTCATAGTTATTCCAGTACCT
Source organism: Raja brachyura (assembly GCA_963514005.1). The sequence goes on along the minus strand of OY740801.1, from coordinate 16,432,111 downwards.
TTTGTTTTATAACCTCCCATTATTTGATTTTTGATTAGTAAGGGTGTCAGGGGTTTTAGGGTGAAGCCAGGAGAATGGGGTCGAAAGGGAAAGATAGATCAGCCATGATTGAATTACAGATTCATGGGCCGAATAGCCTTATTCTGCTCCTAGAACTTATGAACTATTTTGTGATTTGTACTCTGTCCTGTTGGGTAGCTCCTCCAGGGGCTTAAGGACTCATCCCACCCATGGCTGCAACCCTGAGGATGATAGGGTTTGAGGAGTGTTTGATGACTGGCCCTGCACTCGCGGGAATTTAGAAGGATGGGGGGGGGGGGGGGGGGTCGCATTGAAACCTACCGAATAATGAAAGGCCAGATCAGAGGTCGGCAACCTTTTTTGTATAGGGGTCAGGACCCATGTTTGTGAGCAGCTGATGGGCCACATCTATCGCCATAGTTAATAATTGGAGGTCATAATAATACATACTAACTAAATTAGTAATAATACATACTAATAGTTTTCACGTGCTTTTCCATTCGTTTTCTGCAGTTTCCAGGTCACCTGCGTGCCCCGGGACTAGCTGCAATTCCCAGGTCATCTGCGAGCCCGGGACTGGCTGTAGCACCCACGTCACAAAAACAAATTGAAAAGAAAGACGCCTGCGGGCCAGATGAATTTGGGTTATTGGCCGGATCCGGCCCGTGAGCTGTAGGTTGCCGACCCCTGGCCTAGATAGTGTGGATGTGGAATGGGTGTTTCCAGAAGTGGAAGAGTCTATAGGACATACCTTCAGAATAGAGAAGAGGTTTTTAGCCAGAGGGTATCAAATCTGGGGAATTTATTTCCACAGAGGGCTGTTGAGGCCAAATCATTGGTATTTGTAAAGCACAGTTCATGATTATAAATAAGTTTGTGTTTCATATGGGTGTCAAAGGTTATGGAGAGAAGGTCAGAAAAATCGATCAGCCACGATCGAATGGCAGAGCAGACTCGATGGGCCGAATGGCCTCAGTCTACTCCAACATCTTATGACTGCTTTACCCTGCTATTTTTTTTAACGCAACATTTTGATCATGAGCAAGATTATTTTCCACAAATACATCGATCGCAGCCTTCACTAATGGCTCACCCTCCCCTTTTCCCTTTCCATCCTTCAGAAATGTGAGGAACTTCAGAATATTTAGTTTTCCAGCCATCTTGGTCATCTTGAAAGCACACTTTTTTTTTAATTTGGTTGTCATTGCTATTAGTGCCATGAATGCTTTAATTTTGTCTTTTAACTATGCCCCCTCTGACTATTTACAAGTGCACACTTTGTACACGATGTACCTTGCCAAAACACTTTGTTTATCATTAAATTTTTCACTGTCCAGCACCATCTTCCGGCTCTTTCTCTTCAACTTCCCAAATTAGTTTCGAGGGAGCACAGAACCTCGGTCTATGGTGTGTTAAAGGAAGCATGGGATGCAGCATTCATTACATAGAAACATGGAAAATAGGTGCTGGAGGAGGCCACTCGGCCCTTCGAGCCAGCACTGCCATTCATTGTGATCATGGCTGATCGTCCCCTATCAATAACCCATGCCTGCCTTTTCCCCATATCCCTTGATTCCACTAGCCCCTAGAGCTCTATTTAACTCTCTTAAATCCATCTAGTGACTTGGCCTCCACTGCCCTCTGTGGCAGGGAATTCCATATATTCACAACTCTCTGGGTGAAAACGTTTTTTCTCACAGTCTAAAATGACCTCCCCTTTATTCTAAGACTGTGGCACCTGGTTCTGGACTCGTCCAACATTGAACTCATCCTGCATCTAGCTTGTCCAGTCCTTTTATAATTTTAAAAGGTTTCTATGAGATAGCCCCTCATCCTTCTAAACTCCAGTGAATACAAGCCTAGTCTTTTCAATCTTTCCTCATATGACAGTCCCGCCATCCCAGGGATCAATCTCGTGAACCATTGAGTCAGGTACCAAACCATCAGGATTTTCAAACGATCAAAAACTGGACTGCCCAAATTCTACTGCACTCTTTCATATAGGCAATAGTTCCCTCATACAACCTCTTAATCCGATCCAACAACTGGATCTGTCCATTGCCACTCCAAGCGCCCCTCCAGTTGTAACTTTAACCCTGGCGCCTAAAGGCAACACAGCCATTAGAACTCACACACACACACAACCGTTAAATTTGTGGACTTGTCAGCCAGGAATCTGAACTAACAAACTGGAGTGTTAAGTTTAAATCCCACCAAGACAGCTGTGGAATGTATATTCAGCTAATCTGGAATTTGGAAATATCACAACTGCTTGTAGTATTCATATTCATAAAAACGACCCAAATGTTATAAAACCCCTGCTGGTTCAACACTGTCCATCATGACCTGCTCCGAACTCCAGACCCACTCAATGTGGTTGAATCTTAAATACTGAGCAAAACCACTCATTGCACCATTACCTTCACCAGAACGACTGCAGTGATCCAAAGATGCAGCTCAATAGCCCTTTAAGGGCAAATAAAGATGGCTCATAAAGGTGAAAGGCAGATCCTCAAAATTAAATAAATAAAGCAGTGGATATAGGTCTACCCCATTAACTTTACTACCGGTCACTACTATATTACTTTTTAACTTGCAATCTCAAATGGCCCTGCGTGGCCAGTTTCCTCCGCATCACTGTAGCCTTTGACCATGTCCATACAGGTTGACAGAACTACCGACCCACTGAACAAGTATACAGGTTGAGGTTCCGCCAACATTACCCTGTAAACCTTTATACCCACTTGACACATCATCACATCCTTTTATTCCCTGTCCACTGACCAAATCAATAGACCTTAACACAAAGAGTGTGACCAACTCCGGGAGCAAAGCACTCGGGGATCATTCTCCGTCCCCAATGCAGTGGTACATCACAGTTCAGCTTTCAGCTCACCAACACCAGGCTGAAGTTCCTGAAGTTGCAGAGATAGTGACAAAGTGCTGGACTAACAGGGTCTGATCAGGAACAGTCAACATGGATTTGTGCCTGGAAGGTCATGTTTGACAAACCTTCTTGAATTTTTTGAAGAGGTTACTAGGGAAATTGATGAGGGTAAAGCAGTGGATGTTGTCTATATGGATTTCAGGAAGGCCTTTGATAAGGTTCCCCATGGAAGGTTGGTTAAGAAGGTTCAATCCTTGGGTGTTAATGGTGGAGTAGCAAGATGGATTCAACAGTGGCTGAATGGGAGATGTCAGAGAGTAATGGTGGATGGCTGTTTATCAGTTTGGAAGCCGGTGACCAGTGGGGTTCCTCAGGGATCTGTGTTGGGTCCACTGTTGTTTGTCATGTACATCAATGATCTGGATGATGTGGTGGAAAATTGGATAAGTAAGCATGCAGATGATACCAAGATAGGTGGTGTTGTGGATAATGAAGTAGATTTTCAAAGTCTACAGAGAGATTTGGGCCATTTGGAAAAGTGGGCTGAAAGATGGCAGATGGAGCTTAATGCTAATAAGTGTGAAGTGCTACATTGTGGCAGGACAAATCAAAATAGGACATACATGGTAAATGGTAGGGAATTGAGGAATGCTGTGGAACAGAGGGATCTAGGAATAACTGTGCATAGTTCCCTGAAGGTGGAATCGCATGTAGATAGGGTGGTAAAGAAAGCTTTTGGTGTGCTGGCCTTTATAAATCAGAGCATTGAATATAGGAGTAGGGAAGTAATGTTAAGACCAATTCTGGAGTATGGTGTACAATTTTGGTCGCCTAATTATAGGAAGGATGTCAACAAAATAGAGAGAGTACAGAGGAGATTTACTAGAATGTTGCCTGGGTTCCAGCAACTAAGTTACAGAGAAAGGTTGAACAAGTTAGGTCTTTATTCTTTGGAGCGCAGAAGGTTAAGGGGGGACTTGATTGAGGTCTTTAAAATGATGAAATGGATAGACAGAGTTGACGTGGATAAGCTTTTCCCATTGAGGGTAGGGAAGATTCAAACAAGAGGGCATGACATGAGAATTAAGGGACAGAAGTTTAGGGGTAACATGAGGGGGAACATCTTTACTCAGAGAGTGGTGGCTGTGTGGAATGAGCTTCCAGCAGAAGTGGTGGAGGCAGGATTGATTTTAACATTTAAAAGTAAAGTGGATGGGTATATGGACAGGAAGGGAATGGAGAGGTATGGTCTGAGTGCAGGTAGATGGGACTAGGGGAAAATAAATGGTCGGCACGGACTGGAAGGGCCGAGAGGGCCTGTTTCCGTGCTGTAATTGTTATATGGTTATAACTTAACGGGTCAGGCAGCATCTCTGGAGAGAAAGGATGGATGACATTTCGGATTGGGACCTTTCTTCAGAAGCAACCCAAAACATTATCCATCCTTTTTCTCCAGAGCTGCTGCCTGACCCGTTGAGTTACTCCAGCACTTTGTGTCCTTCCTTGATCTCAACTAACACCTGGAGTTCTTTGTTTCTACATTTGTTAAACTGCAGAAACTTACTACAGATGTAAATGCACGGAATCAGAATGGTCTCCATCAGCTCCCATTTGCCACAACCACACTGTGTAGTACTATTTCAAAATTTAGCTGACATTTGCCCGGATATTCATAATTCTTAATTATAATTTAATCTAGCAAATTTCAAATTCAAAATTTAAATTCAAATGTATTGTCACATGCACCAATTAAGGTACAGTGATATTTGAGTTACCATGCAGCCATACAAATTTAAAGTGTTTACACATTTTGCTCTAGATTATAATTTAGAGTGAAACGTTTTAAGGAAAAAAAACAATTTTCACCAGCCAATTAGTTTCTTGCCATTAATTAGTGATGTCACCTCAACCCTGTTTCTCAAACTCATGATTTCCAATGCTTCCCAATGCTTCTTATTAATTCAACTCTGAATTTTCTATCAGTGCAGGTACTGCCCTGCTTTGCTCAGTTTTAGCACATTTCAACCCCTGCATTCCTTCATCCAGTACTCATGTGACATATACACATTCACAGATTACACAGTCAACATAAGCATGACAACACCAATTTTATATTCCTAGTCTCAGCTGACAGTAATTACCAGGTAACTAGTTCCAGCTGACCATCTAATTAACCATGAAACTGCCACTGGCAGTCGAGCTGTGTACCATTGGCGAACAGTGTCGAGGAAGTGAGAAGGTAAGATTAAAGTAATATGAGACTTTCAAGACAAAAATTAACTCAATTTTTTTAATCCAGCTCACTGTCTAACTTCCACTTCCAACGCGTTCCTAGATTCTGCACTCTGATTAAATGTGATTGGGTGAAGGGCACCACGTTCGCTGGTGACTCTGTCGATGACTGTTAATTACTGCCAGTTACACTGACACAGAACGTTAACAATTACAATGAACAATTCCTCACCCGCTGAGTTACTCCAACATTTTGTGTCTATGAACAATTACATCCATTTTTTAAGATTTAATGCTTCATGGAGATTTTGAAACAGATTTTTGCCTTGCTCTCATCTAATCTATCAGATCTCTTTCTCTTTTTTAAAAAATCAACATTGAATTTATCTATTTCAAGGGATGACAGCAGTAGTACAGCTGCTAGACCTGCTGCCTAACAACGCCAGAGATCCGGGTACGATCCTGGCCTCCGCTGCTGTCTGTGTGGAGTTTCCCTGTGTTGTGAGGTAAATTAAACTTTCACGACTTGTAATTTACTTAACTTTATTTAAGCTTTAAGCAACTTATTTCTTTAATACATTACTCAGAAACGTCTGCCAAACATGGCTGATTCCGCAGGCCTTTCCCGCCTAAAATACTTTGCTCATGCACACACTCCAGGAATGTCCTGCGCATGCGCACACTCTAGAAGAGCCCCGCACATGCGCACATGCGCCCACTTCAATCTCCCCTGACTTATGTCAACCCTTCTTATGCAACTATCAAGTATCAGGATGGACGCCAGTCAACTGTCTCACTTCGTGACCTTGCGCCATGTCCGTCTTCTCCATCAGCTCCGTCACTTCTTGATAACACTAATCGAGAACTTCCTCCAACACTTCCAGCATCCCCTATGGAAACTTCTATAAGAAATTCTAAAATTGTAAATCTAAATAACAATATGAGTGTAGTTGATGACCAAGCAATCTATCTACCACCAGCTATTGAAACGCCATTACCTCCTGAAGCTCCAGTTCTGCGATGGTCATCAAGATGTATTAAACCTCCTGACCGTCTCAACTTATAAATAGGAGGGGAGAATGAAGTGGGCACATGTGCGCATGTGTGGGGCTTTTCTAGAGTGTGCACATGCGCACATGTGCCCACTTCACCCTGTAACCGCACGGGTTTCCTCCGGGTGCTCCAGTTTCCTCCCACATCCCAAAGACATGCGAGTTTGTAAGTTAGTTGTCCGCTGTAAATGTACCCCTAGTGTGTAGGGACTGGATGAGAAAGTGGGATAATGTAGAACTAGTGATGGTTGGTTGGTGTGGATTCGGTGGTAGGCCACAGGGTCTGTTTCTATACTGTATCTGTCAATCAATCGATTTTAAGTTACACTTCCTTGTCAGACATGAAGCGATTCATTTCATAAACCTTTTGTCAGCAGATGAGGAGTGACATGTTGTTTGCCCTCTTCACTCAGGTCTCACAAGCTTTTGGAGTTCAATTATAAGATTGCTCTTTCAGAAACCATGGATGAGATTTGGTAGAGATGAAGGTTGCTAGGTCCAGTCTACTGATGGATGCTGCCAATCTCCTGTGGCTGGTCCAAGGATAGATGCCGGTAATCTAATAGTAGATGTAGTCAATCCACTGGGTCTGGTCTAGTTGTAAATATTGTCAATCTACAAGGTCTGGTCTACTGGAAGATGCTATCGGGTTTACGGGTGGATGTTGTCAATCTACTGGGACTGGTCCATTGATAGATACTGCCAATCCGCTGGTACATGCTGTCGGACTACTGGGTCTGGTCTAGGGGTGGATGCTGTCAATGTACTGGGCCTGGTCTATTGAAATGCATTCACATGCCCTGCTGCAGAAAAATGTGGCTCTTTGGTGAACAACGTCTCCCAATCCCCAACCTTCACTAACAGAATGAATGAATGAATAATTTATTGTCACATGTGACAAGTCATAGTGAAATTCTTTGCTTGCTTACCCAAGGTATGCAAATAGTCGCCCATAAAGGGCGCTGACACAGATACAGAATATTTATGTGTTCTCCTCCTCCCTCATGGTGGACCCCCACGCCAAGTCTTCCATTGTTCTCCCCCCCCCCCCCCCCCCTTCATGGTGCCCCCCCCCCCCCCCCCACGCCGGGTCCTCCGTTGTTCCTTGCAGAAAAGATAATGTAGCAGATGTTCAGGAACACCACCGCCTGCAAATTCCCTCCACATTGATTCCGAAATACATGTCTCTTATTTCATTGTTACTTCTTTTAATTCCTGGAACACCCAGCTGGACGTCACTTCATCCAAAGACTACAGTGGTTCACCTGCTTGTCACAGTTAAATACTGTACTGGCTTTACTGCTGAAGCACACATTTTCAATATGAATAAAACGAAGTACAGACCACCCAATGTTTACGTCGCACTATCCACTGGATGGTCCCCATTATAATACAGACTGAGAAACATAAATTCATTCATTTGAGGATGTCACTGGTGGCTAATAAATTAACAATGAACAGTCTGAAGGATTTAATTAGCCATCATTCAGATGGAAAACAATGGTGTTTTACCATAGCAACCAGCAAACAAAGGGAAGGAAGAAAGAATAAAACTTTGAGCCTGTAAACGTTGCATAAATACTCGATTCAGTGTCCTGGAAATGCTCCTATGTTGTTCATGTTCGCACTGGTTTCAATGGCAAAAAGTTTCACAATGAAGAAACATTATCCCAATCGGAAATAGAAGGCCAATTGTGGCCCTCCTAATCTGTCTTTCCAGTTTCACTTGAGTTTTCTCTTTGTTTTTCCACTGAATATACATTTATAAAGAGAACTGTTGCAAAGTCACCAGAGTTAACTTTGTCACAAGAGATCTACACGGAATATTTTTAGAAACCTTCAAAGAGGGTGCAGTCTTTTTCTTCAAAAAATTCATCAGGGCGCTCAGCATCACCATTGTGTATATGAATACACTGCACAAAATACTGCATACAACATGGAACATCGCCACGCAGGAACAGGCCCTTTGTTCTACGATGTCTGTGCCCATCATGATGCCAATTTAAACTGAGCCCATCTGCCTACACATGGTCTATATCCTGTTCACATCTTTGTCTAAATACCTCTAAAATGTTGCTATTGTTTTTGTCTCCACATCCCCCAGAGCAGTATATTCCAGGAAACTACTACTCTCTGTATAAAAAATGATTTTCTTCACTTATTTCCTACAAATTTCCCCACACCTATGCTCTCAAGAATTTGGCATTTTGGCCCTGAGAAAAAGACCGACCGTCTACCCTGTCATAATGTTATAAACTTCTATCAGGTCTGCCCTCGGCCTCTGACACTCCTCAGAAAACAATTCAATTTTGTCCAACATCTCCTAAACACTAACACTCCCCAATCCATGCAACATCCTCTCCAAAGACTCCAAAGACTCCACATCCTCCCTGTAAAGAACTGTACACATGACACCAAATCCGGTCCAACCGAAGTTAGATACAGCTGCAATGTGACATAGCAACCTTCATACCCAGTGTCCAGATCTATGACGGCAAGTTGCTGAATCCCTTCTCTACCACCCGATTTTCATTTGTTGCCCCTCTCCCTCTCCCTCTCCCTCCCCCCCCCCCCCGTCTCTGTCTGTCTCTCTCTGTCTGTCTCTCTCTCTCTGTCTGTCTCTCTCTCTCTGTCCGCCTCTCTCTCTCTGTCCGCCTCTCTCTCTCTGTCCGCCTCTCTCTCTCTGTCCGCCTCTCTCTCTCTGTCCGCCTCTCTCTCTCTGTCCGCCTCTCTCTCTGTCCGCCTCTCTCTTATGTTACATATGTTTTACATATGTTTATTTTTGACTAAATTTACAACATCTCTCATCATCCAAGTTTGCCATCCTTGCCTTCCTTCCTCACAGGAACATGTTGGTCCTGAATTCTGACCAGCTGGCCTTTCAACAACTTCTGCTTCTCAGTTGTGGACTTACCCAATAACAGCTGTTCCTAATCTTCTTTCCTGCATGGAAATCCTGAGTCAGATTCACCCTTTTAACAGAAATAGACCAAGTGGGACCCTTTGGGCCCCGTTCCCCCAACGCAATATTCCACCACTCACCAATTGCCCCCAATTGAGCAGTCGAGACTGACTTTTTTAAAGTTTAAAATGGCAATAACGTAAAAAATAAGATCAATGTGAATGCATCTTACTGTCCCTCTTCAGTCCCCTATCCCCTCCTCCATTTTCCTTCCTCTCCCCAACCTCCACCAACCCTTCTCTGCTTGCTCCCCTCACTCTCTCCCTTCCCTCCTCTCTTTTCCCACTCCCCTCCTCCATCACCTTGCCATCTCTCTTCCTACCCCTATCCTCCATTCCCCCTCATCCCCAACACTCTCAGCCCCTCCTCTTCACCGTCCCTCTACTTTTCTCTCTCCTCCTCCCCTCCCCAATCCCTCCCTCGCCTCTCCCTCCCTATCCTTTCCCATACACTCAGTCACTCCCCCTCTTCCCTCCATAACCCCCTCCTTACCCCCTCTACCTCCCTGCTCCCCCACTCATCACCTCCCCCCTATCCCACCCCCACTTTCCCTCCTCACCTCCCCTACTTTCCCCTCCTTCTCCCTCCTTACCCCCTCTTCTCCCTCAATGTCCCCACTCGCCTTCCTCATCTCCCCAGGATCTCGATGTAAACCATAGCCGGCCCCGTTTTTCGCCACCACATCGGCAATAAAGTTATCCTTGAGGCAGGGGGCAGTAGGGGCATGGGCCGAGCGACCTGGACCGGGGGGGGGGAGGGAGAGGCTGAGGCTGTGACCTAGTCCTTGCCCGGGCCCCGCTCCTCTCCCTCCTCACGGGCCCGAGAAGCAGCGCCGCTGCGCCCCCAGCCCCAGCTCCAGCGCCCTGGCCCCCGGTCCCCAGCACAGCCTCTCCGTGCCCCTGGACCCACTGCGCACGCGCGGAGATAATGGTCCTCCCCTAACTGCGCAGGCGCTGCCAGCAGGTGGGGGTGCTGTTTTGAGTTATTTTATGTTTAAAATGTGAATAACTTGTAAAATATACCATCAATGTTAACGAAATGTTTCATTTACATCACAGGACAATGGTGAGTAAGATGCGCCAAAAACGCTATTGTGTACTGTTTTTGTACAAATATACAAATATAGGTACGAACAAGATTAGTAATATATACTCGACCAAGTAGGTATGTTACAAAACTTACCTTCAGCGGTGCTGCATTTCTGCCACTGGCCGTGTGCGCGACTTTGGAGGGGGATCGGATTAAAATCCCGTTTTCTCCTGCCCTTCGGAGTCGATCTTTCTCGGGCTGTTCAGCTGCTGCAGAAAAATCAACCCGACATCCGTTCTCTAAAGTTTTTAAAAAATATTGCTGGATAATTTAATCGCAGGAGTAAAATAAAATTTGACTTCTAACGGCGTCAACACCGACAACGGGACGGATCTCCCGTACGGGACAAAACTTAAGGTACACCGTTTATTTTACATGTAAACTTGCTTCTTAGGATTACTTTAATCCAAATTTCATCAGCGAAAAGGTGATTTAGGCCCCATACGAACCGGTAGTATTTTTCCTGCCAATATTGGGTTTAAATTCACCGCAAACCGCAACGTTCCAATCGACCGCATTCCACAAAATCGCAAGATGATTTAAATGGCCATTAATTTATGGGAATTAAACATTAAATTCCTTCCATTTGGCCTATAAATTAATGACAATGAGATTTAAAAATCATGTTATATTGTGAATTCTGGTATGAATAATATTTGTACACTTGGGCTATTTAAAAATGTTAACCTTTTCTTAAAAAATGGATAGATGTTTAGATCTAGTAATTGAATTTTGTAATTAGCTACAATTAGGTAACTAACTAATTATATGCTTTAATTTCAGGTCATCTAAGTAAGATTGTTTCATATTTGTTTCAGAATGCTTCAATCTATAATAACTGAAAATGTCATTCAGTTCTTAATTTTTAAGAAAGTTATGAACTTTTGACTGTCCTCGATTACAGCTTTTGAGTTAAGTCAATGGAAAAGCAATAGGGAACAAGATGCTAATTTCCGAGTATGAAAATGGCCATAACGTTTTAAAAACTGAAGATATGAAAGTGAATTAGGTGTCAAATTAAACTTATTTTCATGCTTTATCTGATGGGCTAAATTGCAGACTTGATTTTTTAAATCTCAAAATGTTGTAACATTGCTAGACCAAGTGGGACCCGTTGGGTCCCTGTCACATGTGAGGCCTGGTCCCCCAATGCAACCCGTTCCCCCAACACAATATTCCACCACTCACCGATAGCCTTCAACTGCACAAGCGCGGCTCATTTACCCTCATTCCCCAGCACTCCCTCCCCCTCTTCACCCTCCCTCATCTTTCCCCTCTCCTCCTGCCCTCCCCCACTCCCTCCCTCACCTCTCCCTTCTTATTTCCCCTACCTTCAGTCACTCCCCTCCCCTATCCTTCTCCACTCCCTACCCGCGTCCTCTATTAAACAACAATCATCTCCTCATCCCCTCCCCCACTCCCTCCCCTTCCTTACATCAATGTTACAAATCTCTCATTGGACTGGAAGTCCTGGCTTTGTTAACATTGTCCATAACCGCTCTCCCCTCCCTACCCCAAGTGGGACCCATTGGGTCTCGTTCCCCCAATGCAATATTCTGGTCTGGAGCCGCGGGAGCCCCGCGGAAGGGGGAGGGAGGAGTGCGGCTCCGGGCCCAGTCCGTGTCTGTGTCCGTGTCTTTGTGCAACTGTGGTTCGAGCCGATGCGGGCGGGCTCACAGGGAAGCTTTACCCTCTCCCTCCCACCCTCCCTCTCCCTCCCCCCACCTCGGCTGGTTTCCATCAAGCTGAAGCAAATAGAAATTCCCTTTGGGTTGCTTGAAATAAATAAGCACTATTGTATTAGCTGTGGAGTAATGGAAAAAACGAGAAGTGATACATAGTGTGGGGCAGTCAGCTTGTGCCCCAAAACAAACTTCTATGTATGGTAACTCATTTTTTTTTAAAAGCCAATAAAATGCATAGAACCTGGGAATAAACTCTAATCCTCCAAATTGTTTTTCATGAATTATCTTCTCTTTGTTTTGCTTCATCTCAACATCTCTTACAGTTTATCATCCAATTCCAATTATTCTTCTGAAGCTAATAGCATTTGACTTTTATCTGCTCTCGTCACCAAACAACCCTGAGCGCATTGAACTCCAAATTGCTCGCCTGTGACCAAAAAGCTGTGTTTAAAAAGCTATGTTTGTAGGAGCAGTTATGAAGATGTCCATGATTTGAGCTAATGCCATTTGATCCTTATCTCTACGCTGCTGGGAGGTCAGGTATCCATAAATTGAGTAGAACAAATGTGAAATTGAACTTGCCACTTTTCAATAAAATTATACGTGAGATGTTTATTAATGGTTACCTATCGTTTTATTTCCAGGTGAAATGAATGTGGAATAATGTTACATTCTGTGTGTTGATCAGCTCACTACCTACCCCATTGTTTGAAGGCCACGTCAAAGGCCAAGTTCAAAGGTATGATTGTAAAGTGAGCTAAGTTTGAGCTTGTTGGTGACCATTACTGTCAAAGGATTAGATTGTAAATTGCTCGTTCTAAGCTTTCCCCCCAGTCTAGTTTCAGTAAAAAAAATTGAATCAAGCACTTGAACAACCAATCTTTATTTTAACAAAGCGCAATTACAGTTCAACTACTGTACCTATACCACCGCTGGTTCGATCCTCGTATCTGCCTGTTCAAGCCCTCTAGGTCTTGCTCAAACAGAGACACTCCAGAAGGTCACGCAATCCCAAGCGCTCTCCCAGAAGATCAACGCTGGACCTCGTGGTAGCAGATTTTTTCGAGGGGCCAAACCACATGGGGGTGGACTCTTAATAATCCAATTACAAATATCGATTAACCCCATACATAACAGACATTTCCCTAACCCAATAATACAGCAGCTCAATACATTGTATTCAAACAGGACTTCTCAAGGAAGCCAACTTAGAAACATTTACCCTGATCTGCAAGAAGCCCAGACAAGGCTCAATACCTCATCCAACACTCGGCAAAGTAGAACTCTGCAACAGTATTTAAAATTATTTACAAGGTGTATGTCTGGTTTGCAACCATCCAATCCATTCTATGCATTTTGCACCTAATTGACAGGGTCTTCAGATGTTCTTATTCTTTTCTTGCAACTTGTATCCAGGCTCTAGACTCTCTGGCACCACTCAGCAGCTTGTCCCAGCTCTGCAGAGAGCAATTCCAAATTGACCAAATCTCCCAGCAGCCCTAAAGCTTTTACCCCATTTTAAAGTCCTAGCCGCTCCAATTTGGCCAGGATTAACAAGCTAACTAAATCAAATTCAGATCCTGAGACAGCAGTTCCTTCCAGCCATCACTGGTTACTCCTGCAGAAATAGTTGTTGGCAACTTGACGTATGACCAGAGGCGTGATTTTGATTTATGTCCCATCGAAAGCATTGCTTTCACGGGAATGGATAACTACCAAATTGTGCCTCTGGATCTTGCGTTCCAGATCTCTTAGGATCTCTTTATGTCTGCAATAAATATTTACCAAGCTAAAGAAAGGCAACTTTGAAAATTCCAGAGTGCAAGGATAAACACAACCATCTATGTGTAGCCTGCATATTAGCTCTTCAAAAGCTCTCCTCTTCATCCAGCTTTCTCTGTTTAGAGGACTCGAATAGGAAACCCACTAATGTCAGTTATTTCACTGGGGTGGTGGGGAAACATAGAAAATAGATGCAGGAGTAGGCCACTCAGCCCTTTGAGCCAGCACCGCCATTCAATATGATCATGTCTGATCATCCAAAATCAGTACCCTGTTCCTACTTTTCCCCCATATCCCTTGATTCCATTAGCCCTAAGAGCTAGATCTAACTTTCTCTTGAAAACATCAGATGAAGTGTTTTCTAAACAATTAGCCCAAAGGTGTGCGAGATCTCGAATACCAAGACCAAACCAAAAAGTAAATGCATGCAGACCGTAATGATCCAGAACTGTTCCTGGGCTGCTTGTAAAGAGAACAGCAAAAAGCCTTCTGGGCTGCAGTGGACAGCTGAGTCGCTTTTGGCTCAATTTCCATCCATGGCAGTTTTGGAGAAGCACTGCTGCCAATTGTCCCGGTACTAAATGCCAAAGCATGTGCTGGTTTGGGGACCTTTGTTGGGCAGTTGACCTTCAGGGAATGCTATCACCACACAAAGATATGACAACACTAGGTGGGTAGAGAGAAGACCAAAAATTATTTCATGAGAACCAGAGAGCTTTCGCTATGAGATGATTGTCAAGGATAATGTTTTCTTTGGAACAGGAGAATCTAAGGAAAGATTTAATTGAGCAAAAACAAACTGCTGCAGGCACTCAGTGTGTCACGAAGCATGTGTGGAGGGAAGTGGGTAGATTATATTTGGGGTCAAGAAACTTCTAGAGCACTAGAGTAGAGGGGAGATAGCTGATAGAAAAAGTGATGGGGCAAGAGCCGGTGGAGATTGACACAAAATGCTGGAGTAACTCAGCGGGACAGGCAGCAACTCTGGAGAGAAGGAATGGGTGACGTTTCGGGTCAAGACCCTTCTTCGTATGATAGGTGAATCCAGGGGTTGATAGTCATAGGGCGGAATTCAACACGTACATAGTAACATACAACACGAAACAGGCCCTTCAGCCCAAACCATTCATGCCCCATCTAAACTAAATGCCCATTTGCCTATGAATGGTCAATACCCCTCTAAACCTTTCTTATCGAGGCATTTATCGAGGTGTCGCGGTCTCGATGCCTCCCGGATCGCACCGTGGAAGCCTGGTTCGGGGCCCAGCCGGGTCCTCACGGGTAGGAGTCTGGGTCGGTGGAGCGGCCGGTGGAGCCTGTGGCTGGGGCCCAGGTCGGCACCAAAGATGCTCTATCATCTTTGATCGGCACCACAAAGGCATGAAGTGGGGCATCGATAGTGGTGAGGTCTCGGCTGCAATGTGGCAGTGGTGAAGCCTCGCGACGATGGGGCCTCAGCGGTGGTGAAGCCTCGCGGCGGCGATGCCTCGCGGATCGACCCGCGAATAACGGTCGGTGGTAGTGTGGAGGGACTGCCGTGAGGGGGGGAGGGGAAGAACAATGGAGGCTCCGGCGTGGGGGAGGTGGGGGGGATAACAATGGACAATTGGGGAGGGGATATGAACAAAGGACAATGGGAGCCCGGTGTGGGGGGAACCGCTGTGGTTAAGGGGGGGGGGGGGGGGAGAATAAAAGGAGGAGCCAGCGTGCTTTGTAACTTTGTCAGCGCCATAAGTAGGTGGTCGCTATTTGTATACATTGGGTATGCAAGCAAAGAATCTCACTGTGCCTCGTCACATGTCACAATCAAGTTTCCATTCCATTCCAAAGTATTCCATTATCCATGTACCTGTCCAAATGTCTTTTAAATGTTGTTATTGATTGGCAAATGAGTCAGGTGGTGGGGGAGAGAAAGGTGGAGGTAGTCACAAAGACTGAGGCCGATAGGTGGGGGAGACAGAGGGAGGCATGTGGTGGAATCTGATAAGAAAGGAAGGTAGTGAGTGATGTGTAGAATCGGACAAGGGATGGTGGGTAGAAGGGAACGGAGGAAGGGATTGGGTACCCAGAGGGTGAATTATGAGGAGAAAGAGGAGGTGGTTAGGCAAAAGAACTAGGTGACTGGAATGGGGATGAGAGGGGACAGCAAGGTGTGTATGGCCAGACCTGGGTAGTTCAGAAGAAGAATGGTGGGGAGGATTAGTTAGGTGAAAATAGAATTCAATGAGGAAATTCAATTGGAGGAAATGTCTCTGCAGAATCAATTGAGATGTATAAGATCATGAGAGACTTAGTCAGAGAGGATATCAAGATCTTTTGTCCTTTAGCAGAGTAGTCAATAATTCAGGAGTAAAGGATTGAAGGCAATTGGATAGATAAGAGGGAGGTTAAGGAAGCCACTGTTGGAAAGGGTGTTGCTAGTAGAAACGCTAAGTCCATTTAATTATCTGGACGAGTATGAAATCAGTTGTAAGTTAGGAATTAGGCTTTGTGTAATCCGTGGCTGGCAAGCACTGAGTGGCCTCATGTGCTACAGCTGTCTGTGCTTCTATGATTTGTGTTGTGTTTTGGCAGCTCGAACCATTCTGCAATAAATCTGATGTAAATTAAAACAGAAAATGCCAGAAACGCTCAGTAGATTAGTGGAAAGAGAAACTGAGTTAATGTTGCAGGTTCTGATTAAAGATCTTCTACCTTGAACGTTGCCTCTGTTTCTCTTTCCACAGATTCTGCCTGACCTGTTGAGTGTTTCCCGCATTTTCTGTTTTTATTTCTGAATTCCAGCATCTGCATTTTTAAACATTTTCATTAACGGTAATGTTTTCATCATTTATTTTATCGTTGTTATTGTCTGGTGTTAATAGAAACATAGAAAATAGGTGCAGTAGGCCATTCGGCCTTTCGAGCCTGCACTGTCATTCAATATGATCATGGCTGATCATCCAACTCAGTATCCTGTACCTGCCTTCTCTCCATACCCTCTGATCCCCTTAGCCACAAGGGCTACATCTAACTCCCTCTGAAATATAGGTTGTTGGAAATCAAACCCTGGATATCACTAAATGAGTTGCTTAGGAGCGTGCCTGGAACACATCCACTTTCATCAATGTCTTCCCTTCCATCGTAAGGTCAGAAGGGAAATGTTCATTGATTAGTGCACCATACTCAATTTCATTCATAATTTCTTAACAACTGGAGTAGTCCGTGAAATAAAAACTTACGTCAGAGGCTGCAGAAATAATGAAAGTACATTTAAAGAGGGAATTCAAGGAAATGTACTTTGTAAACAAAACAACTTTTCTTGAAGGAGTGTAGGCAGAAACTACTGATGCTGGTTTATACCGAAGATAGACACTAAATGCTGGAGTAACTCAGTGGGTCAGGCAGCATCAGGAACTCGGAAGAAGGGTTATGACATGAAACGACACCCATTTATTTTCTCCAGAGATGCTGTCTGACCCGCTGAGCTACTCCAGCAACTTTTCTTGATGGAGGCTCCTCGACATTGAAGGGAAGGGAGTTGGAGAGGTAGAGGTCCTATGCAGTCATGTGCAAATGGCAACATTTCCACCTTTGTAACTTGAAGCAGTTCCATCATCAGTCATTCTCAGCAAACAAGGTTGCTCACTCAGCAGTTTTTGATGCCGGCGCCTCCTTAACAGGAAGGCAATGAAGTTTACCGCAACATGTGGAGAAACCCTGCTCAGAGAGAACATTTACATTATCAGACCTTGTTCTTAAGTGGAGCTGCCTGCGCACCATAAAAGTCACACCATTCTTCTGTCGGCTAAACATCGCTCCGGCTCTTCTAATTAGCTGTCATTAATCTTGACTGTGTGAGGAGAAAATTGAGCCAGTCAGGAAGCAGGATCATTGCTGTTATGGGAATAAACTGATTTACATGTCTAACTCCTGCCTTCCTCAAAACCTCCTGCAACTGTCAGAAAAAATACAGTGCCTTTCATAAGCTCTACCCTACCTTACAGCAGACTCATTGCCACAAAGTTTCCATATAATTCCCTGCAGTTCCTTGCTGGATAATGAGAACCTCATTTTCCAAGGCGTAGAAATGAACAAATCGTTGTATTTCATTTGAGGTACCTTGAAAATAACTTGCTTTCCAATGGCATCTAAATGTGGCAGTCACGCTTCTTCTTTGGAGGGCAATCACACAGGCACAGCATAGAATCTGCGATATGAAGAAAGGGACTTCTCCAGCATTTTATGTCTATTGAGATGCTGCCTGACCCGTTGGGTTACTCCAGCACATTGTGCCTATCTTTGATAAAGAAGGAGATATCTGGCCAATTGTCTATTTTTAGGTAAATTCTACAAACACTCCCCTCTTCCCCCCCCCCCCCCTCCCCCTCACTATCTCCCACCACAACCCCATTCCTCCATAAAAGCCAGTTCCACAGTTTGCAGCAACATATCCCCGCCTTGAGATCACGCCATCTCTAGCCAACAATTGGCTTATCAGGGAACCTCCCTGCCCGAGGTCATCTGTTGCTGGCCCTGAATCGTGCTGTTTTTTTCTTGCTTTCAATTCACCCACCACCCCCCCTCCCCCACCGCCAAAATGTCACCTATGCATTTTCCCCAGAGATGCTGCCTGACCCGTTGAGTAACTTCAGCATTCTGTTTCTATCTTTGAGGTATTTGGACAATTGGCCTTAAGTAGCAATGTTACAAAATTTTGAGATTTTAAAAATCAAGTCTGCAATTTATCCCATCAGATAAAACATAAAAAGAAGTTTAATTTGACACCTAATTCACTTTCATATCTTCAGTATTAAGAAAGTTATGACCATTTTCATACTTGGAAATTAGCATCTTGTTCCCCATTGCCTTTCAATTGACTTAACTCAAAAGCTGTGATCTAGAACCGTTAAAAGCCCATAACTGTCTTAAAAATTAAGAGAACTCAATGAAATTTTCAGTTATTATACATTGAAGCATTCTGAAACAAATATGAAACAATCTTACTTGGATGACCTGAAATTAAAGCATATAATTAGTTAGTTATCTAATTGTAGCTAATTACAAAATTCAATGAGTAGATCTAAACATCTATCCATTTCTTAAGAAAAGATAAACTTTTTTTTAATTGCCTAAGTGTCCAAATAACATTCACACAATAATCCACAATATAACATAATTTTTAAATCTAATTTTCATGAATTTCTGGGCCAAATGGAAGGAATTTAGTGTTTAATGCCTGTAAATTTATGGCCATTTAAATCAACTACGGATGGGTTTTAGTGGAATGTGGTGGATTGGAACGTTGTGGTTTGCGGTGAAGTCGGGAGGAAAAATACTGTTGGTTCATACATTTTTTTTGGACCCCATTTCGCAACATGAAAATATTATTAAAGCCTCCATAAAAACCAACTTTTAATATAAAAATAAACTGTGTACCTTTTTTTCTTCCCTACGTAAAATTCTTCCCGTTGTCGGCACTCACGGCTTTTGAAGGTGATTTTTAAATTACTCTAGATAATAAATAATCTAGCATAATTTAAAAATACCTTCATTAATGAAATGTCGGAGCGATTTTTCTTCCGCAACGAAATCGCCCGACATGGATCGATTTGCCCTGTCTGTAGAAAAACGGCACTTTAAGCCCGCCCCCCTCTGAAAGGCGCCAAAGTCACGCACACGGTGAGCGGCAGAACTGCAGCGCTGCTCAAAGTAAGTTTTGTAACATACCTACCTTACGTTGCTGAAACGTTAAGGGGGAGAATTTCACCTGTTAGTTCTTAAGTTTCACATCTGTTTGTTGTTGCCCACTCCACATTTCAGGCTCTATGAACCTTGGAAATAAGTAGTGAGTGAGACCAATAATCACACATTAAGTCTTTGAGTTTTCTGTAATTTCTTTTGAAAGTAGACATGGATTAAGTCATTTTTAATTATAGCCTTATTTTATATCTGAGTCAATTGCTCGACCTTGCGGGATTCTGTTTTAAAAAAACTACACCGGAAACAGCATGAGGAACTGTTTTATATTTTAAAGAACGACATTTTTAAAAACCCATAGCTGAGGCAGAGTGGAGAGTTATTCCTTCATAAATGCAGGGAAGTGAATGTTGTAGAGAATGTTACTGTGAAAGGAGATGGAAACTGACTAACTGAGTCTCATTGCTAGGATGGCTGCACTCACATATTTCCCACAGGACCAGTTCTGCTGCCTATCTTTGAGACAAGAGAGAGATATAATCAGCATTCATTTTATTACAAGATTTGCTGCGAGTTGTCATACAAGCCGAGGTAGCATTTATACCACAGCAATAGGACATTCTGCCCACCCATGTCCATGTAGTCCATTTATGCTCCACTAAAGGCACCTCCAATCCATTCAGATCTCAGCAGAACACCCCATTCCCTTCTACTTCGTCGGGTTGTCCAACTTCCCCTGAATGCCTCGATAATATCCACTTAAATCACCCTTCAATAGTCTTTAAATTAAGGTATTTAGGTCTGACTTCCCCACTGATTTCTTGACAAGTGCTTTTTATGGCTGGCCTCGTCCCAACATGGTCCACTGAACCTTCTCTTCTCTTTCTGGATCTCTCCATATCCATCGCAGTGGATATAAACATCAACATCCACAGCCATCCCACAGACTCCCACAGCTACTTTGTTTATACTTCCTCCCACCCCTGTACAGATACTGTTCCATTCTTTCAGTTCCCTTTTCCCCATCACATTTGCTGTTATAATAAGTCCTTCTGCACAGGTACCCCTGAAATAACTTCATTCTATGTTAAATAGACACAGAATGCTGGAGTATTTCAGCAGGACAGGCAGCATCTCTGGATAGAAGGAATGGGTGACGTTTCAGGTCGAGACCCTTCTTCAGACTGAGAGTCAGTGGAGAGGGATACACAGATATATGGAAGGGTACGGTGTGAAAATGGAACATCAAATGGGACGAGAAGCAAGGAAAATGTAGAATAGATTATTAGCTAGGGGAAGTTGACAACGAAGCATACAAAGATAAAATTTAATCATGAAGACAGTCAGGTTGGAGAACTAGGACAAGGGAGGGATGGAGAGAGAGGGAAATTAGATAATATATAACTTGAAGTTAGAGAAGTCAATATTCATACGTTGGGTTGTAAGCTGCCCAAGCAAAATATGAGGTGCTGTTCCTTCAAAATTGGATCCCTCCAGAGCCAACAACACTGTAAATTATAGTTTAGTTTAGTTTAGATTAATTTAGTTTAGATACATTACGTGAAAACGTGCCATTCGACCCACCGGTTGAGCGCTAACTAACAATCATCCCCTGCACTTGTTCTATCCTAATCATTAGGGATAATTTACAGAAGCCAGTTAACCTACAAACCTGCATGTCTTTGTAATGTGGGAGGAAACTGGAACAGCCAGAGAAAAGCCAGGCAGTGACAGGGAGGATGTATAAGCTCCATACAAACTACACCTGAGGTCAGGATCGAACACGGGTCTTTGGAGCTGTCAGGTACCAACTCTACCACTGCACCACTGTGCTGCCTCATGGTGCTCCATTATACCTTTGAACGCCATTACTGTCTGGTATTATTCTGCAGTAAAGTTGCAGTGCCAGTGCTCTCCAGCATTGTTCTTTAAAAGCAAATCCTATTGCTGTTTGGTATTGTCTTTTGTAAAGTGGCAATAACAGTGCTTGACTTCTAATAAATGGCACTACTGATGCTAATGATGGAAATTAGATAATATATAACTTGAAGTTAGAGAAGTCAATATTCATACGTTGGGTTGTAAGCAGCCCAAGCAAAATATGAGGTGCTGTTCCTTCAAAATTGGATCCCCTCTCTCCCCTCAGTCGGGGATATTGCGACCAAACGTTGCGTGTCTAAGGCCAGCAGTATTATAAAAGACCCCACACATCTCCATCACGGACTGTTCACTCTGCAGCCCTCGGGCAAAAGATATTGCAGAATAAGGAGCAGAACATCAAGGTTCTGCAACAGCTTCTTCCCACGAGCCATCAGACTCCTGAATGCCATGTAATGGGCTGCCACCATTGTCTATTTATCCTTTTATCCTTTTTATCCATTTTATCCATGTTTATCCTTCTGTTAATTATCGTGTTGCACAGGCAGCCAAATGCAACGGAATTTCATTTGGAACTGCATATATCAATGTATTTCTAAATGACAATAAAGTTTGTTTGACTTGACTTTGACTTGACTTTGACTTGACTGTCCAGAGGTATCAATCCATTACTTTGCAAAGTTATTGATGTCCAAACCTAGCTTTCTGCATTGTTGCAGTATCTGGGAGTTGACCAATTCTCATTTCATTCTCTAAAATTGCAATGCCATTACTGTCCATATCTGCCCTTCTGGAGATAACATTCCAAGTTTGGTGAATTACAGTAAGTACCGACCTGCTGTTGAACTATAATGATGGCGCTTTCCAATATAAATCTTCTGCAATATTGGTAAGTGTTTGCAGTCTAGCACTGGTCTCTGTGACTTCAGAAAGCTAGACCTGTCCAGTATTATTCATCTGTGAAATTACAATGCTAATGCTCTGCAACGCTCTCCACTTATAAAGTTCCCATCCCATGTCTTGTCAATATGCATTACTGGCTGGCTTTTTGAGGCAGCGGCTCCTATAGATTCCTTCGATGGTGGGAAGGACAGTACCCGTGATGAACTGGGCAGTATTCACCATT
Source organism: Raja brachyura (assembly GCA_963514005.1). The sequence goes on along the minus strand of OY740801.1, from coordinate 16,409,718 downwards.
TTTTGCTATCTTCTTTGTTCCTGAACATTTGAGTTGCCAAACCAAGCCTTTGTTATCCTCTGCAATTAACCTCAAAATGGGAATGCTCATCTTTGTGAGCATTCCCATTTGAGTATTTTTCTTAATGCAGCAGAGCTATGAGTAAAATGTCCAAATGTGTCCTAATATTACGTCAAATAGTGGATGTGGAGAGGACATTTATAGTAGTGCGAGATTCTAGAACCAGAGGGCAGATCACCAGAATTAAAAGGATGTTCCTTTAGAGTGGAGATGAGGAGGAAATGTTTAACCAGAGGGCAGTAAATCTATGAAATTCATGGCACAAATGGCTATGGGGGCGAAGTCATTGGGTATTTTTAAAGTGGAGATTGAAATGTTCTTGATTAGTAAGAACGTGAAAGGTTATGGGGAGAATGAGGTTGTGAGGGGAAAATAGATCAGCCACGATGGGCTGAAACATAGAAACATAGAAAATAGGTGCAGGAGTAGGCCATTCGGCCCTTCGAGCCTGCACCACCATTCAATATGATCATGGCTGATCATCCAACTCAGTATCCCGTACCTGCCTTCTCTCCATACCCCCTTATCCCATTAGCCACAAGGGCCACATCTAACTCCCTCTTAAAAATAGCTCAACTACCTTCTGTGGCAGAGAATTTCACAGATCCACCACTCTCTGTGTGAAAAATGATTTTCTCATCTCGGTCCTAAAAGACTTCCCCCTTATCCTTAAAAAGTGACCCCTTGTCCTGGACTTCCCCAACATTGGGAACAATCTTCCTGCATCAAGCCTGTCCAACCCCTTAAGAATTTTGTAAGTCTCTATGAGATCCCCCTTCAATCTTCTAAATTCCAGCGAGTACAAGCCGAGTCTATCAGTCTTTCTTCATATGGAAGTCCTGCCATCCCAGGAATCAGTCTGGTGAACCTTCTCTGTGCTCCCTCTATGGCAAGAATGTCTTTCCTCAGATTAGGAGACCAAAACTGTACGCAATACTCCAGGTGTGGCCTCACCAATACCCTGTACAACTGCAGTAGAACTTCCCTGCTCCTATACTCAAATCCTTTTGCTATGAATGCCAACACACCATTCACTTTCTTAACAGCCTGCTGCACCTGCATGCCTACTTTCAATGACTGGTGTACCATGACACCCAGGTCTTGTTGCATCTCCCCTTTTCCTAATCGGTCACCATTCAAATAATAGTCTACTTTCCTGTTTTTGCCACCAAAGTGGATAACCTCACATTTATCCACATTATACTGCATCTGCCATGCATTTGCCCACTCACCCAGCCTATCCAAGTCACCTTGCAGCCTCCTAGCATCCTCGTCACAGCTAACACTGCCCCCCAGCTTCATGTCATCCGCAAACTTCGAGATGTTGCATTTAATTCCCTCGTCCAAATCATTAATATATCTTGTAAATAGCACTGAGCCTTGCGGCACCCCACTAGTCACTGCCTGCCATCCTGAAAAGGACCCGTTCACTCCTACTCTTTACTTCCTGTCTGCCAGCCAGTTCTCTATCCACATCAATACTGAACCACCAATACCATGTGCTTTAAGTTTGTATACTAATCTCTTATGTGGGATCTTGTCAAAAGCCTTCTGAAAGTCCAGATATAACACATCCACTGCTTCTCCCTTATCCACTCTACTAGTTACATCCTCAAAAAATTCAATAAGATTTGTCAGACATGATTTACCTTTCGTAAATCCATGCTGACTTTGTCCAATGATTTCACCACTTTCCAAATGCGCTGCTATCCCATCTTTAGTAACTGACTCTAGCAGTTTCCCCACTACCGATGTTAGACTAACTGGTCTGTAATTCCCCGTTTTCGCTCTCCCTCCTTTTTTAAAAAGTGGGGTTACATTAGCTATCCTCCAATCCTCAGGAACTACTCCAGAATCAAAAGAGTTTTGAAAAATTATCACTAAGGCATCCACTATTTCTGGGGCTACTTCCTTAAGTACCCTGGGATGCAGCCTATCTGGCCCTGGGGATTTATCGGCCTTTAATCCATTCAATTTACCTAACACCACTTTCCGGCTAACCTGGATTTCACTCAGTTCCTCCATTTCATTCGACTCGCGATCCCCTGCTATTTCTGGCAAATTATTTATGTATTCCTTAGTGAAGACAGAACCAAAGTAGTTATTCAATTGGTCTGCCATGTCCTTGTTCCTCATGATCAATTCACCTGTTTCTGACTGCAAGGGACCTACATTTGTTTTAACTAATCTTTTTCGCTTCACATATTGGTAAAAGCTTTTGCAGTCAGTTTTTATGTTTCCTGCCAGTGTTCTTTCATAATCCATTTTCCCTTTCCTAATTAAGCCCTTTGTCCTCCTCAGTTGGACTCTGAATTTCTCCCAGTCCTCTGGTATGCTGTTTTCTCTGGCTAATTTGTACGCTTCATCTTTTGCTTTGATACTATCCCTGATTTCCCTTGTTATCCACGGATGCACTACCTTCCCTGATTTATTCTTTTGCCATACTGGGATGAACAATTGTTGTAGTTCATCCATGCAGTCTTTAAAAGCCTTCCATTGCATATCCACTGTCAACCCTTAAAGAATCAATTGCCAGTCTATCTTGGCCAATTCACGTCTCATACCCTCAAAGTTACCTTTCTTTAAGTTCAGGACCCGTGTTTCTGAATTAACAATGTCACTCTCCATCCTAATGAAGAACTCAACCATATTATGGTCACTCTTGCCCAAGGGGCCACGCACCACAAGGCTGCTAACCAACCCTTCCTCATTACTCCATACCCAGTCTAGAATAGCCTGCTCTCTTGTTGGTTCCTCTACATGTTGGTTTAGAAAACTATCCCACATACATTCCATGAAATCCTCTTCCTCAGCACCCCTGCCAATTTGATTCACCCAATCTATATGTAGATTGAAGTCACCCATTATAACGGTTTTACCTTTGTTGCACGCATTTCTAATTTCCTGTTTGATGCCATCCCCAACTCCACTACTACTGTTAGGTGGCCTGTACACAACTCCCACTAGCGTTTTCTGCCCCTTAGTGTTTCGCAGCTCCACCCATATCGATTCCACATCCTCCAAGCTAATGTCCTTCCTTTCTATTGCGTAAATCTCCTCTCTAACCAGCAACTCTACCCCATCTCCTTTTCCTCTCTGTCTATCCCTCCTGAATATTGAATTACCCTGGATGTTCAGCTCCCAGCCTTGGTCACCCTGGAGCCATGTCTTCATGATCCCAACTATATCATAATCATTAATAGCTATCTGCACATTCAACTCATCCACCTTATTACGAATGCTCCTCGCATTGAGACACAAAGCCTTCAGGATTGTTTTTACAACACTCTTACAATTAGGGTCTCGATGAAGGTCTCGACCCGAAACATCACCCATCCCTTCTCTCCAGAGATGCTGCCTGTCCCGCTGAGTTACTCCAGCTTTTTGTGCCTATCTTCAGCCATGATCAATTGGAGGAGCAGATTTGATGGACTAAATGGCATAATTCTGCTCCTTTGTCTTAAGATCCTATAGTCAAACTAATTCAAAACTTAGTTAAGTTACCAAGGAGCCTTCAGATTGTCATAATAAAATATTCATCTGATAATGTCCTGTGGTTATATTGCACATGAGAAGTTAATAGAGACTTAGTGCAACGGAACCACACTGCCATCTACAGCAAGGTTTTTACTGATATCAATGCTCTGGGCACATTTTACTCGGCTTTCCTTTAAATGAGCACATAAACACAAGATAATCTGACCTCTGCCAGTCCGTCCCACAATTGGAGACATCTGTTTCCTAATTAGATATATGTCGGAGTATAACCAAAGGTGTGATGAGATATAGGAAACGAGCACATATGCAAAGTTAAGTTAGATAATATTGAATGAATGTGGATGTAGGTTTGTGGAGATAAATATCCTATTCCTGACCCTTTCATATTACAATCAATGCTAGCTTCTGCCCATGCTAATGCGACCCTCAAGAATATTTAATTGTTATATGCACCAGGGCCGGAACAAATTACATATTTACTTGCTGTAGCTTTACGGGCATTTTAAGGCAGCAACACAACAAATAAATATACAATAAATTATCTGTTACACTAGCTAAACTAGACCATTATAGTGCAAGGCAAAATACGTGGTACAACCTTCATCGTTGTATATGAATAGAGTTATGCTGAGTTATTTGGGGGCAAGAGGCAGTAGGGAAAGGAAGCCAGCAGTAGTCCTGACCCCTTCAATAATCACTGTAGGCGTTAGGCTATAGAGATATACCGTGGCAACAGGCCCTTCAGCCCACTAAGTCTGCGCCGAGTGATCACCCCATATGCTAGCACTATCCTACACCCTATTCCCAATTTGCAGAAGCCAATTAACCTACAAACCTGGCACGTGAGAGGAAACTGGAGCACCCAGAGAAAACGGGTCACAGGAAGAACGTACAAACTCCATATAGACAGCACCCGTCGTCAGGATCGAACCTGGGTCTCTGGCAGTGTAAGGCAGAAACTCTACTGTTGTGTCACTAGGCATCCCTAAATAATTACAAATCTTGATTATGGATGTACTGTATGTATACATGCTCGCCACATAACATAATGACTGTGCTCCTTCAATTGTTATAAAATGAAACCTATTCTGCAAGAAAACCGGAATGTGAGCAACTCAGTGATAGCAGAAGGTTTGTGGGCTTATGAGATCAAGATTTTTCCATTATATTTCTGCAGGGAAATATAATCTCGCTTTCATCCAACACCAACATCCAACATCAATGAAATTCATGTGTGTATTTACTTATATGATTGTAGTCAATGCCTACTATGTTCTGTTGTGCTATGCAAAGAAAGATTTTCATTGTCCTGGCAGGGACACATGACAATAAACTCTTTTGACTTTGACTTTTGAACTTCTCTCTATTTGTCGAAATCAACCTAGTTTTTCTTTGTCTTATACAGTGAAATAAAAACTGCTGGATACTCATCAGGTGAGGCAAATCCATGACCATACATCAGGGCATAAGAATAATATAAATAGGAGCAGGGGCCTGTCACACTACTACTCATGTTTGTTCTACCAGTTAGTGAAGTCATGGCTGATCTGATCAGTGACCTCATTTCCATTTGATCTCCATAAATGTTGCTCTCTCTGATCTTTCTCTGATCCAAAGGCTCACTTGTCTCTAAGAGGAAATATTTTGCCTCATTCATGTATTAAAGGAGCGTTTAAACTGCAGCACTAATTCTTGGCTCGAGTACAAGAAGAAACATCCTCTTGGTATCCACCGTCTCAAACTCCCACAGGATCTTGTATGTTTTAATCTAATCCTCTCTCTCTCTCTTCTAAGCTCGAACAGGTACAATCCTAGCCTGTCCAGCTTTATGCCATAAGGAAACTCATCCATTCCAGTGAATTGTCTGGTGAACCTTCTCTCAAATTGCCCCAATCTCCCAACTAACGATCTTCCTTGAATAAAGATAGATACTATCCACGGTACTCAAGATGTGATCTTAACAATCCCTACCTGACTGGTTAAATCTCCCCACTTTTATAGTCATGCCTCCTAACAATAAACAATAACATTCAGTTCTGTAGCTTTCCTAATTGCATAACAACCTTTCCATCTTAAAATTGCCATCATTCAACACTTCGGTAATACGCCTCTTTTATTTTTCCTGCCAAATGGAATATTTAATATTTTCCAACATCCACGTCTGATCTTACCCACTCATTTCACTTAACTATTGTAAGGCATTATGCTAGTGCTAAATAGACATAAACAAAGACAGGTTTTCAGCCAAGCCATGGCCAGTGTGGGTCTTCTTTCTCTAATAAAGGTACACTGTGCATATTCACACACATATTCACGAGACTGATAAGATAATGAATATATCACATGACACAAATCACACCATTTGGTACTCGGTTCTTAAAGGTACAGTTACCATTATATACACTACAACAATGTTTCTTTGTGTAGGAAGGAACTGCAGATACTTGTTTAAACCGAAGATAGGCACAAAAAGCTGGAGTAACTCAGCGGGACAGGCAGCATCTCTGGAGAGAAGGAATGGGTGATGTTTCGGGTCGAGACCCATCTTCAAACTGGAGTCTAAAGAAGGGTCTCAACCCAAATCGTCACCCATTCCTCCTCTCCAGGGATACGGCGTGTCTCCCGCTGAGTTACTCCAGCTTTCTGTGTCTATCCTATGATGCTTTGTAGTCTTCATGTGTTTCCTTCACAACGCACGTCACCTATTTGTGTGTCATCAACAAACAGTCATAAATTTAACCTTCATCCAAGTCATTAAAAATGTTCTGGCACCAGCACCAATCCCTGTGACACACCACTGTTACATCTTGTCAACCAGCTAAAGATCCATTCATGCCTACTCTTAGCTGGAATCCTCTTAGCTGGACTATTTTCTATCACCAAGATGTTCCCCATGCAACCATGAGATTTGTACAGCAGCCTTTCATGAGGCACCTTATCAAACGCTTCTGGGAATCTCCACACAGTGCATCCACTGGTTCCCGTTTTCAACACCACATAGTACTTCTTCAAATAATTAAAATACTTTCATCAAATATTATTTTGCTCTCACAAACTGTTGAGCCTGCCTAATTGCCATCTTTAATAATAGCTTCTCATATTTTCTGTATGACAGATGTTAGTTGAACTGGCCTATAGTTTCCTGCTTTCTCGTCCTGTTCCATTTGTTAATAAGGGAGCTACATTTGTGATTTTCCATTCAAATGGAACCTTGAATCAAATACATTTTGGAAACTTAAAAACACCATATCCACTTTCTTGATAACCACTTATTTTACGGATGAAGACATCATTCACAACTCCAACAGTTTGTCCTGTACTATTGCCCTAATAATTGCAATTTCCTTCTCTTTCAATTCAAATTTACAGCTATTTCTTGGATGTTATTTGTATCCTCTGCAGAGCAGCCTAATTCAAAATACATATTTAATTCATCTGCCATGTTCTTATTTTGCATTATTACTTCCACAGACTCACTTTTGTAACACTAACACACACTTTTTTAACTTGTTTTTAATTAGCTGTAGAAACTCATAGCATCGCCTATTTTTCAATAGCTTTGTTGCAAACTATGGTAATCCCTTCTTTATTATTCTTGTCATATTTTTGTATTCTGTCCAATCTTGTGACAAGCTACCCTATTTTACACCATTATTTTAGTATGATATTATTTGTTTTTAGTTAACCACGGATGGTGTCTCCTTCCCCAGGCATTTTCCTTTCTCCTTGGATGAAACCAATTCAATGTACTCTGAAACATACCCTTAAATCTGTCTTTTGTGTCTATGTTCGGTTTAAACCAGCATCACCCAGAGAGTTGTGAATTTGTGGAATTCTCTGCCACAGAAGGCAGTGGAGACCAATTCACTGGGTGTGTTCAAAAGAGAGTTAAATTTACTTCTTAGGGCTAAGGGAATCAAGGGATGTGGGGAAAAAGCCGGAATAGGGTACTGATTTTGGATGATCAGCCATGATCATATTGAATGGCGGTGTTGGTTCGAAGGGCCAAATGGCCTACTCCTGCACCTATTTTCTCCTTTTCTATGTTTCTATGTTTCTATCTGCAGTTCCTTCCTACACGCTTACATCTTTACTGTTACAACTCAACTGACTAATCCTTCAACCTAATTTGCCACTTTATCTGAACACACCCTGCTTTTATGTCCTCTTACTCGAGCTGTCCTTTAGAAGCAGATAACGCATTAAAAATATGCTTAAAGCTGATTCTTGGGCATTTAAATGTAGGTGCGCATTGTAGAATGTAGAACTTAACCTGTCGTGTGGTGCTTGTATAATCGATTTAGGCACTGCACTTGATTAAGAATGAACACTTTCAGTACATCACTATTTATTGCTCTCCCTCTTTTTATTTGGTAAATTAAGCAGGATCATGACAGAGTGTGCAGAATCGACAATGGCACCAGAAAAGTGTGTTTCTACTTTAAGGAGTAGCAAAAGTGACAGAAATAGACAAAGGGTCTCCAAGTGGAAGAGTAATGGAGGTAGTCAGTGGGCATGATGGATAGAGAGGGAGCTCAAAAGCTATAAGTGGCCTCACATATTTGTCCTGTTCATAGAATGAGTGGAAATGTTAATGAAGACAAGAAATATTGTGAGGTCCCAGGAGAGATGACGGGGCAGAGAAACGTGGAGAAGAAGAAAGTAATGTTGTTGGAGCCAAAGACAGGAAGGGCACTGGTGAGTTCACTGACGTTTGGAACTACGGACAAGGTCCTTTATGAGGACCTTGTGCAGACAGGTAAATCCAACACTCTTGGATGTTTTTACATGATGCCTGAAACCAGAGGAAACGGATGTCTGGACAATTGGCAGACAGAGTGGTAGATCAAATGTGCAGCATCAAGGATAGACACAAAATGCTGGAGTAACTCAATGGGTCACACAGCATCTCTGGGGAAAAAAAGGAATAGGTGACATTTCAGGTTGAGACCCTTCATCAGACTCCAATGTGTCTTGGACATAGGTTGGAAGGGATTAGACCAGGATGGATGGAGTCGAGGTACGTGGAAATTATTTCAGTGGGACAGGAACAGGCAAAAACAATAGGTCTGCCAGGGTAGTTCTGTTTATGGATTTCGGGGAGAAGGTAAAACCATCACCAAGTGGGGCTGGGGGAATGATACGGTTGGTGGCTGTGGAGGGCAGACAGTCGGAAATTATAAAATCAGAGATGATCTGTGAGAAGATAGCCTGGTGCTCATATGGTCATGTGGTCACATGTAACAAATCCAGTAAAAAATTCCATTGTTAAAGGGACCCAAAAGATAACATCAACTTGTCTGCAGGCTATCTGCTGAGAGAATTCAGGTGAAACTGTGTAATACAGCAGACATAATGTTCGAGAGAGTGTGTAAAATGGTCAGTGATGTGGAGGCGATGTTTAAGAACTCATTGCAGTTAAAGGGAGCATGATTCTCGAGAGCAAGCATATGTAGGCAAGGAAGTGCCTGTAATGGCTCACGTTCCTTATCTATAGCACTGGGTCCATGTGGTCACAGGTAGCAGCTCCTGCAAAAGAGGTGAAGTGTAATGTTGGAGAGATGAGCAGCCAGTGATTGTAAATAGCTGCAGTCCCATCACCGAGCCTTGTGGTACCCCACTAGTCACTGCCTGCCATTCTGAAAGGGACCTGTTAATCCCTACTCTTTGTTTCCTGTCTGCCAACCAATTTTCTATCCATGTCAGCACTTTACCCCCAATACCATGTGCCCCAATTTTGCTCACTAATCTCCTACGTGGGACCTTATCAAATACTTTCTGAAGGTCCAGGTACACTACATCCACTTGCTCTCCCTTGTCCATTTTCCTAGTTACATCCTCAAAAAATTCCATAAGATTAGTCAAGCATGATTTCCCCTTCGTAAATCCATGCTGACTTGGACCGATCCTGTTACTGCTATCCAAATGTGCGGCTATTTTATCTTTTATAATTGACTCCAGCATCTTCCCCACCACCGATGTCGGGTTAACTGGTCTATAGTTCCCTGTTTTCTTTCTCCCCCCTTTCTTAAAAAGTGGGATAACATTAGCTACCCTCCAATCCACAGGAACTGATCCTGAGTCTATAGAACATTGGAAAATTATCACCAATGCATCCACGATATCTAGAGCCACTTCCTTAAGTACCCTGAGATGCAGACCATCAGGCCCTGGGGATTTATCAGCCTTCAGTCCCATCAATCTACCCAACACTATTTCCTGCCTAATGTGGATTTCCATCCGTCCCTCCGTCACCCCAGATCCTCTGGCCATTACTATATCAGGAAGATTGTTTGTGTCCTCCTTAGTGAAGACGGATCCAAAGTACCTGTTCAACTCATCTGCCATTTCCTTGTTCCCCATAATAAATTCACAATGAAGAAAATGGCCCATTCCAAGCTTAGTCGTACGCTCAGCCGAAAGGTTTGCAAGATCATGTTGTACAGTCTAATCCCTTTGGCCAAGTCACTACAACCAAAGTAAACCCAATGTTCCGATCAAATCTAAATGGGACACTCTGCAGATTTACATAAAATTATTGCAGGGTGTAGACTTGAGATACGAGATAATACACAACATGTAGGATCATAAATACAAGTTGCTATGAAGTATGGACCACCCACGGCGAGGACACGCTAATACCCAAATGCCATTCCTTCTCTCAAACATGCCAACTGTACTTTCCTGAAATCAGATACAAAACCTGGACCCATCTAGACCTTTATCTGATATAGCTGCATCAGTGCCTGAAAACTAATTGCAGATAAATGAAACATTTCTAAGTCAGTGAGAATCAATAAGAAACATAACTCTTTATTTTAAATGATCAAATGTTGACACAGAACAATGACAACGCAAGCAATCTAAGATTCCACATTGCTTTTACACAAATACAAATGCACTCAAAGTTCCATTGATTTGTTCTATATTTAATGTTTTTGCTCTAGGGGATTATTATGCTTGATCAAAATTTCAGTAAATATTTGTTTGGTGTTTGGTTAAAAACATTACCTCTCACTCCATTTGTGGTGCAGAACCTTGGTCCTTCATCATTCCTGTTAAGTGAACTGTGCATAATATCGCCTTGAACTTCCATTTCCAGACCATTTAGACTATATTTATGACCAGATACTGAAAAAATGTCCTTATGTTTAGATAACTTCAGATAAGCACGATAGCTCACCACAGTAAAAGTATAAGGAAAAACATGGTATATGAGAGATTAAAAAAAGCTGGAGTAACTCAGCGGGCCAGGCACTGTCCCTGGACGACAGGTGCAGGCCATGTTTCAGGTCGGGACCCTTATTCAGACTGATTGTGGTCGAGGGAGTGGAAAGGTGGAAAAGAGGTGGGGAGCAGGACAAAGCCTAGAAGTGACAGGTGGAAACAGGGTTTGGAAGGTTTCGATGGGCAGATGGGTCGACAAAGGCTAGAAATGAAAAGGAGACAAAACGATGCCAGATAAGGAAAGGAGAAGTCAAATATAAAGCTAGTGGTGGAAGAGGGAGGGGCAAGGGAGGGAAGGATGGTGATATAAGTGGGTACACAACAGGGTGGGGCCCAGGAAAAAGAGGGGGAAGAAAAGGAATCGGTGTTACCTAAAATTGGAGAATTGTTCATACCATTGGGTTGTGAGCTACCCAAGCAAAATATACGGTGCTGTTCCTCCAGTTTGTGGGTGGCCTACCTCTGGCAATGGAGTTTGAAACACCAGTGTGGGAATGGGATGGGAAATTAAAATGTTTAGCAACCAGGAGATCCAGCAGGCCTGGCAACCAAGTGCAAGAGCTAAGTGAAACGGTCGCTTTGGCTACTTTTGAACTCGCCCATGTATAGGAGGCCACATCGGGAGCACTGAATGCAATATATGAGGTCAGAGGAGGTGCATGCGAATGTCTGTCTCACATGGAAGGGCTGCTAGGGTCCCTGGAGGGAGGTGAGGGAGCTGGTGTAGATACCGGCCTGAGCAAGCTGGCCACCCACGAGTCACGGCGTCAGGCGGAAGAGGGCTTTGCCCGAGCCAGATGCTTGCCCCTTTTTCCGGTGGTGTTAGAGAAGGACATAGTTGTATAGTAGTTACTTAGCATACTTGTAAGGATTGTAACATAGTTGTTTGAACATTTAGTGTCTGAATAATTTGGTGATTTTTGTAACATGGTGTTGGGTGTGTTACCATGGTTTTGCTTTGCATCGTGATCGTAATTAAATTAATTTTTTTTTTAACCAAAAAGAGGCGTAGATACAGGAGTTCCCTTGCCCTCTGGGTGCGGGTGAACGTACATATGGAGTGGGCAGTTTGGGTGGGGAGAGAGGTGCGAACCAATGACGTGTGGAGGGAGTGGGGAACAGGGATGCGAACAGTGGAACTAGTAGGATGACTGGCGTGGGGAGGGGGGGGGTGAAAGCATGGGTGGAAATCCCGGGGGGGGGGACGGGGGGAATGTCCCCCCCATGCTTTGAGAGGTGGGGGACAATCCCCCCCCATATTTTGTAATCCGGACTTTATCAAACGCTTTCTAAGGGCTGAATCGGTCCGATCGCGGGGCCTTTCAGCGCCCAGCGTGGCTTAAATTAAAACTGCTGCTTCGAGGGTCCCAATTTTGAAGCCCCCTCCGGCCGATGAAAGGCCCCGCGAACGGACCGATTCAAGCCCCACGATTCGGGGCGGACAAAGCTGCTGTTGCTGGAGTTCAGAGTCGGTCACCAACCAGGTCAGCTCCCGATGTTATCGTCCACAGGGCCCACGGCCGAAGCCTCGCGTGTGTCACAGGGCCGCCAAGAAATTGTGTCCCATGTTTTGATAGCGATTTCCGTGCCTAAAGGGATACAAAAGGTCACAAAATTAGATAAATCAACATTCCCGTGCCTGTATCCCACCGTTATCACCTCTTCCCCAGCCAAAAATGGTCCTTCCTTGGTCATCTATTGCCAGCCCTGATTTATTCTGCCCTTTTCCTACCTCTAATTACACCCCACTCGACCCCCACTCCCACCCCCTCCCTCAATTTCAGCCTCAATTTCAGGTTCCGACCTGAAATGTCACCTATTCTTTTTCTCCAGAAATGCTGCCTGACCTGCTGAGATACTCCAGCACTTTATATCTATCTTTGTCACCTATCAATGTTCTCCCGATATGCCTGATGAACACTCCAGCACTTAGTGTCTTTTTTCCTCGATACTAGAAATCTAAAATAAAAGCAAAAGATGCAGAAAATACTCAACAGGTGAGGCAACATCTGTGGTGAGAGATACACAGTTAATATTTCAGGTCAAAGACACTTTGTTGGAACTGGGGACAAAGGAATAGATGTTGCCTATGCGTTCAAGAGCCTTGATTGATTGATTGATGCGGTCGCCCCTCTTCAAGACCACTGCATCAGCTCTAGAAGCCAAAGGTGATGGAGGTGTGAATTGTGTCCTCTTCACCCTCTCCCCCAACCCACCGATCCATGCCAGAAGTAGACTAAAGACCCTGACCCATAAGACCCTGACCAAGTCAGCAAACAGTTACCAAAAAGTTAAACCACCTGAAGCTCAGTATTCACGGTACAAACAGTCTTGGTACAATGAAGAAAATAAGTTAATGCTCCAGTAAAGCATATGTCCTACAAGGTTTTATAGTAACAATAGAATTAAGCAAGGGGGGGGGGGGAAGAGAGTCCTTCCTCTAGCTTCACAATTTGCAACTCTTCGATCCTTTTGTCTCACACCTTCAATATTTACATCTCTGCCTCTGTCCAACCCTGCCTATCAAACTCTCTCCCTCACCTGTATCCACCTATCACTTTCCAGACTTATCCCTGCCCCTCCTAGCTTATTCCCCACCACCCCCCCCAACCCCACCACCACCACAATCAGTCTGAAGAAGGGTTCTAACCCAAATGTTACCTATCAATGTTCTCCATAGATGCCGCCTGACCCACTGAATTGCATTGAGTCTTCTTTTTGTAAGTCTTACATCTATCTATACCTTGTCTCTCAAAACTTCACTTAAACTCAATTAAACACATTTGCAAGGTAGGCACTATTGTAATGTCAGGCATCCAAAACAGGGAGTGCCCACAAGCATAAATAAAACAATGACCAGGTAATCTTTTAAAATGGTGCTATTTAATGGTTGAATATGACCAGGAGAGTTATAATAACTCCTTTCTTCTTCATAGTAGTGTCCAGGAGTCTGATCCATTTTCGTGGGAGATGAAACTGGGCAGCAGAGTGGTGCAGCATTAGAGCTGCTGCCTTATAATGCCAAAAACCCAATTTCGATCCAAATAGGGGTACTGTCTGTATGGAGTTTGTATGTTCTCTCTGTGACCGCATGGGTTTTCTCCGGGTGGGTTTTTCTTCCCACTTAAAGACATACAGGTTTATAGATTAATTGGCCTCGGTAAAATTATAAATTATAGGTATGTTACAAAACTTACCTTTAGCGGCGGTGCACTTCTGCCGCTCCTTGTGTGCGCGACTTTCGCGCCTTGCAGAGGGGGGCGGGCTTAAAGTGCCGTTTTTCCACAGGCCTGGATAATCGATGAATGTCAGGCGATTTGGTTGCTGAAGAAAAATCGCTCCGACATTTCATGAATGAAGGTATTTTTAAATTACTCTAGATTATTTATTAACTAGAGTAATTTAAAAATCACCTTCAAAAGCCGTGAGCGCAGACAACCGGAAGCATTTTGCGTAGGGGAGAAAAAAAGGTAAATAGTTTATTTTTATATTAAAAGTTGGTTTTTCGGGAGGCATTAATAATATTTTTATGTTGCGAAATGGGGTCCCCAAAAAATGTATGAACCCCCAGTATTTTTCCCCCCGACTTCACCGCTAACCGCAACGTTCTAATCCACCGCATTCCACTAAAACCCACTCGCTAGTTGATTTAAATGGCCATTAATTTACAGGCATAAAACACTAAATTCCTTCCATTTGGCCCAGAAATTCATGAAAATGAGATTTAAAAATTATGTTATATTGTGGATTATTGTGTGAATGTTATTTGGACACTTAGGCAATTTTAAAAAAGTTTATCTTTTCTTAAGAAATTGATAGATGTTTAGATCTACTCATTGAATTTTGTAATTAGCTACAATTAGATAACTAACTAATTATATGCTTTAATTTCAGGTAATCCAAGTAAGATTGTTTAATATTTGTTTCAGAATGCTTCAATCTACAATAACTGAAAATTTCATTGAGTTCTCTTAATTTTTAAGAATGTTATGGACTTTTAACTTTTCCAGATCACAGCTTTTGAGTTAAGTCAATTGAAAGGCAATGGGAAGCAAGATGCTCATTTCCGAGTATGAAAATGGCCATAACTTTCTTAATACTGAAGATATGAAAGTAAATTAGGTGTCAAATTAAACTTCTTTTTATGCTTTATCTGATGGGATAAATTGCAGACTTGATTTTTTAAATCTCAAAATTTTGTAACATTGCTATAAATTATCCTCAGTGCATAGGATTATGGTAGTGCACCGGGTGATTGTTGGTCGGTGCGGACTCGGTTGGCTGAGGGGCTTGTTTCCACACTGTATCTCTAAAGTCTAAAGACTAAACATGTCCTCAGTTTAATGACTCACCTGGGACAGATCAACAGTGAAGGCTCCTTCAGTATTGCTTCGGGGCACCAGACTGCGGTGCGACTTGATAATCCTTTAAAATCCCTCATACTATGACAGTAGTGTAATATTTCCATGACTTCCTCCCTATCTGCCACCTTGCTGAAAAACAGATGCATTGTTCCAACTATGTTGTTAAGTACTTTCTCTGAAGTTATCCCTCCTAATGGACTGTGCCTTTGAAAAGCTAGCACAGGTAGATGGGCCAAATGGTATCCGCTTGTGTTGGTTGACACCAAATCAAGAAATAGAAATGGTTTAATACCACAAATTACGTTTGACCAACCCTACAAATATTGGAGATCATTAACATTAACTAACATTCAAATAAAATAATTTATGAAATATAGTTTTCTTCTGTATATTTATTGCTTAATACAAGAGTT
Source organism: Raja brachyura (assembly GCA_963514005.1). Next base: position 16,394,156 of record OY740801.1, on the reverse strand, counting down.
CGTATTCAGAAGGCAAAATATTGTGATGTCGAAGAAAGGTCTGTCCACTGTTGTTCTTCAGGTTGCTTTTGCGCAGAAGAAAAGGTTCAAAGAATCCTTTTGATTCACGCTTTCAAAAATGTCATTGCTCAGCTTATAAGCTGGACAAGTTCCCACAAGGGTGCTTTGCCATTTACAATCCACTCAAAGCATGATTTACGTTGAAAACCGTCATGTCAGAAGTTTAGCAGAAACGGAATGAACAACTGCAGCATGTCATACATATCTTCCACCTCCTCCAACGTTGCAGCTGTCCCCTTGGCTGATGCTAACCACAGTCAACAACAGATGTCTCTTGAGCGGGAGAACGCTCGCAGAGCCCAATAATGCAGGGCATTTTCACGGGATCGGTTACATTGAGCCAGCAGATGCCTTTCACTTCCGTCAACAGTTGGGAAGTAATCCCAACTTTGCAACGGATGGTTGTCGCATGGAGCCAAGTGTGTCCAGAAGTGAAAACTATTGGAGGGAAAAGAGTGCACTGCTGCTCACCTGCTCAAAACCACCAGGCACACAACATTTCTCTCATCGGTCTTGTGATGGGACTCATTCAAATAAACATTGTATATAACAGGGCTGTGAACAGAATTACCTGACAACTGATCACCCACCCCACCACAGTAAGCTGATCCACTGAGCATTTTGCCAGGTCTCGAACAATCATCCAACGTGATAAAGTTGCCCAGCTTTCATATCACATAGCACGCTGCCCCATGTTTTACGCAATGGTGTTTTATTTAATACTTGATTACTGAATATAATCAGGTATTAAGTAAAATGTAGATGAATGTAGATGGAGCCCCTTGGTTAGCATGGGCAAGTTGGGCTGAAGGGTCTTTTTCCAATCTGTATGACTATGAATCTAATCGCTAACTCGAAGTTCACTTCATAAAATGGTAAATTGGCTCCATGTACTGAGCATAACATAATGTACTGGAGGAACTCAGTGGGACAAGCAGCATCTGTGGAGGGAATCAAACCCTTTGGGTCAGACTCTATAGGGGGGGGGGGGGAGAAAGTTGGAAGATCGGCGAGGGCAGTACAAAGCTTGGTAAGTGACAGGTGGATACAGGTGAGGGAGCGTTTGGGTTGTTCGGCAGTAAGTGGAGTGAAATAAAGACGAGAAGTGGAAATGAGACAAAAGAGCATCAGATACGGAGAGGATGAGTGAAATATAAAGCCGAAGGGAAGGATTTAGGTGGGAGGGGCAGGGAGAGGGGAAGGAGGGACCTTCTCTGTTATGGAGTGTGGATGACTCTAATGTGCCCACAGCAGTCAACATGCCCCATCTACAATAGTCCCACCTGCCTGCGTTTGGCCTACATCCCTCAAAACCTATCCATGCACCTGTCAAATTGCTTCTTAAATATTGCGATAGTCCCTGCCTCAACTACCTCCTCTGGTAGCTCATTCTGTACACCCACCACCCTTTGCATGAAAATGTTACCCCTCAGATTCATATAACATCTTTCCCCCTTCACCTTAAACCCTGTGCCCTCTAGCTCTTGATTCCCCTACTCTGGGCAAGAGACTGTACGTCCACCCGATCTATTCCTCTCACGTTGGCCTGTTTTGCAATGTTTACCTGCACTTCCTCCTCTTCTACATTGCCTAGATCGGTGCCAACTTCTGGCAGATGCTCTCTGAACGTCTTTTTTCTTGCTCTCCTTAAGCATTCTTTGGACAAGCTTTTCATCATTTGTTCTAATATCTTGTAACATGGATCATTCTCAAATTTAGCGTGATTCCTACTCATTAAAGGTGGACACAAAATGCTGGAGTAACTCAGCGGGTCAGACAGCATCCCGGGAGAAAAGGAATAGGTTACATTTCGGATTGAGACCCTTCTTCAGACTGGTCCTCTGTATTGCATTGTTAATGTTATCATTAAACCTTTCTAAAATTTATTCTCCGAGATGTTCAATGGGTTAACATCTGGATTTGATCTCTGCCAAAGGCTTTTTAATGGCAGCTCGTTCAAAGGGTTAATCAGCCTGTGGAGCTGCTGCCAACCTGACTATGCTTTGCAATTATCTCATTCCATTCATTCCCCAGAGTGCAAAACTGCAGGGGAGGGAGCGGGTTGGATTTTATCCATCAATTTCTGTAAGCACACATACCCTCTACACTCCTGCTAATGTCATTATGTTCAGAGAGAGATAAGCTCAGGCTCTACTGTCAATTATCCTGTCCGAAAAGGCTAAGCAAATGGCCCAGTGGAAGTTAATAAATTACCAGCATTTTATTATAAACTGGCAGTTATGCTTCTCAAATACACCTTCAGCTTGTAAATTACAGGATCGGGACAGGGGAACGGCGTGGGAACCTGAGAGTGAAGCCCCAGGCATATCTGTTTGCTTATGGGTCTTTGTCACGTGTTTGCGCATTAGAAAATGAAGTCCGTGGCTTTAAATAAGCCAATAAAAATAAACACCAGCGACTCCAAGCAAAGGGTTGAAAATTCATGACCGGGTTTAGAAATGATGCTGAACTTTCTCACACGTAAAACAGGATTGACATCTTACTTGCCCTTTTTCACTTTGACCAGCTCCTCAGAGTTCACCTATGGGTGGTAAGCAAGTGCCACAGCGGCAGTGCACCAAAGGACAGCGGTGAGATTGCATTTACTGCAAGCCTGTGTCTTCATCGCAGGGTGCTGGTGGGAGCCCACCATGGAGATCAAAGGGGAAATCATAAGGAATGCCAGTTCTAGGTTTTTAGCAAATGGTATTCGTACATTAGATCAGGGAGAAAGACTGGGCCCGACATAGAAAGTGAAAGAGTTTTGTAAATGAAGAGGGAAAGAACAACAAAGGGAAGAAAAGGAAGAGAGAAAGGGAGAGATATAAAATAGAAAAGGAATCAGATGAAGAAAGAATGGGTGAGAAATGAGAGCAAAGTGAGAAATCGAGACAATGTGAGAAATAATGAGAAAAAGTGAAGGACAATGTGTAAGAAGGAAAACAAAATTAAAAAAGATAATTTACACTGGTTGCTAGGAGTAGGATTAGGATTGTCAGTGGCCTGTTCCAAGGTGGGGCAATAAATGTCACAGTCGCTCCCAGTCTGGTGCTTGATTGATGCCCACAAAATGCATGAGCAAGGTACCAGGATTATCTTCTTCCTACAGCTTCTTGAAATATTGTTTTGTGCATGATTCACCCAAGAATATTTTGGGTCAGGGTGGAACACCTTTAAAAAGTAACGCTAGGATGGAGGATAGGGGATGGAAACGGCTTGTGCTAACCCAGGTAAAGCTGAGTGAGAGCTGACTGAATCAGAATGGTTATAGAATTGGTAAAAATAGGGCGGCACGGTGGTGTAGCGGTAGAGTTGCTGCCTTGCAGCGCTTAAAGCACCAGAGACCCGAGTTCGATCCCGACCACACGTACTGTCTATATATGGAGTTTGTGCGTTCTCCCCGTGACCGCATGGGTCTTCTCTGAGATCTTCGGTTCCCTCCCACACTTACAGACTTACAGGTTTGTAGGTTAATTGGCTTGGTATAAATGTAAATTGTCCCTAGTGTATGTAGGATAGTGGTAACGTGCAGGGATCGGTGCGGACTCAATGGGCCGAAGGGCCTGTTTCCATGCTGTATATCTAAACTAAATAATAATGCCTTTTGACTGCAAGAGTTTCTATTCCAACCCTGGGAATGTACATGCAATGTCTAATGATGACAAATTATTTGCTATTCATCTCTCAAACTTTACAACGATCCAGAGGTCGAGTCATGCAGCACAGGAACCGACCCTTTGGTCCACAGTATCTACCCCGACCACTCGATCTAAACAATCCCACACTGACACCATTTTATTCTCCTCACATTTCTAGCAAATCCATCCCGATCTGATGAGCCGCCTACACACCAGGGGCAATTTACAGTGGTCAACCACCAAGCTGCACATCTTTGGGGTTTTTGAGCACCCAGAGGAAACCCATGCGATCACAGAGAGAACTTACAAAGTTCCATACAGGAGTGCTTGAGCTCAGGGCCAATTGAACCTGGGTCATTGGTGCTGTGAGGCAATAGTTCTATCAAATGCGCCACTGTGCCGCTCCACTTCTGTGCTGGAGATGCAAAATTAATATTCCGCGATTCTTGAGTGAAGTTGTTCAGTGATGAGGAAAGTGAAGAGAAGAAAAGCAGAAAAACATGTTAACATGTTTAATGCCTAACTGATAAAGGCAGCAGATGACAAAACGAATAGAAACTTTCTTTTATTTTTTGTTTATTTGCTCAATTGGAACCAACACCTCAGTTTTAACAAAATAGTAACTGCCGCCAGTCAAGTTAATAATTCCAGGTCTCGGTTAATTAATGATAAATCTCCAATACTATTGTTTAGCACACAAAATTAATGTAGCTTAGCAAATTACAAGTACTCCCAATCATTGTCACTAGCATGCCAAAGTACAAACTTCTGCTTTTTTTAAAAACTACAACTTACATTTTTAATGACTTTAGACATTTTAGACTTTAGAGATGCAGCATGGAAACAGGCTTTCGACCCACCGAGTCCGCACCTACCAGTGATCACCCTGTATACTAGCATTATCCCACCCATACTAGGGACAATTTGCAATTTACAGAAGCCAATTAACCTACAAACCTGTACGTCTTTGCAGTGTGGGAGGAAACCGGACCACCTGGGGAAAACCCACGCGATCACGGGGAGAATGTACAAAGTCCATACGGACAGCACCCATAGTCAGGATCAAATCCGGGTCCCTGGTGCTGTATGGCAGCAACTCTATCACTGTGCCACTCTTCCGCGTCTAATGCCTATTCAATATGCAAGAATATTTCACAGGGGCAAATTTGCAAACAGCATGAAACCACAAAAGGATCTAAAGGAGGAAAGGGAATTCCACGACTCGGAGAAGGAAGGCTGTAAACAGAACCATCAAGTGCAAAGTGATTAAAAACAAGATGGAGACATGAGGAATTGCAGGTGCTGGAGTAACACAGAAGGACAGGCAGCACTGCGGATGCTGGACTCTCGTGTAAAGCACAAAGTGCTGCAGTAACTCAATGGGTCAGGCAGCAGTCTGACGAAGGGTCCCAATGTGAAACTTCACCTATGTAGTCCTTCCACAGTTTAAAACTTTGGATGTACAAAATACACAGAGCTGGGAGAGGTTAGGAAGATGGACAGGGAAAGACACAGTGGTTATAATCAAAGAAGATACAATTGATGTGTTGTTGGGCTGGGAACCAGTGTAGAGTGCTCAATGCAAGCCATGGCAGAGGAAGGTGGTTGAGCATTATTTATGGTATCGAGCTCAAGTTTATCTTGTGCGAAAGGTTGTATATTGAGGTCCAGAGGTTTTTAGCAGCAGAGAGACACAATCAAAGTTGACCAATGCTACAGAGATGCACGCTTAAAATGTAAAAACAAAGAACTTCAAAATACTTGTAAGTATACAAAAGGACAGAAGATTGAAACATCACCTATCCATGTTCTCCATGGATGCTACCTGTCCTGCTGAGTTACTCCAGCTCTGTGTCCTTTCGAGAGATGGACATTGAAGATATTGGTAATGGAGAGAAAATGTGTTCAGAATTCATCACAGGGCCAAAGGTCAAACAAAGCACCATGGTTACAGTTACAGCTTCAGATCTTATATAAAGGAACACGTACAAGTATCTTGCTGTTCCCAATATTACATGCAAAATAATTTCTGCTCATCCAGTCATGGGAATCAGACGAGCAGATAGATAAACTAGAGGCTATGAAGCCTTAAAATAGGACAAGATAAGGTTTAGCTGGGTGTGGTCACAGAATGTGAGAAGCCCTAGCTAGTCATTTTGCAGATTATGCCATTGATTGACAGCATGAACATGAGAAATTGGAAGGGATCAAGGACTGGTTTTGGACAAACAGCAGCAGTGATGGCACAGTGCAGAGAGGAGAGGCCACTGCAAATAATTGTTTGGCTACAATTTAATAAATAAGTCAATAATGCATGGACAAAAGCTGACAAGAAGGTGAGTGAACGCTGGTTAATGCAACAGAACCGTCCTCTCACCAGCTAGAGACTGGTCCTGACCTCCCATCTACTTCATTGGAGACCACCAAACAATCTTAATTCAGACTTTATTGGACTTTATCTTGCACTAAACGTTGTACCCTTTATCTTGTATCTGTACTCAGTGGACAGCTTAATTGTAATCATGTGTAGAGTTTTCACTGAGCGGAAAGCATGCAACAAAAAGCTTTTCACTGTACCTTGCGACACGTGACAATAATAAACCAAACTACACTAATGGTGTCAGATTAGGAAAAGGAGAGGTGCAACAAGACCTGGGTGTGCTTGTACATCAGTCACTGAAAGTAAGCATGCAGGTACAGCAGGCAGTGAAGAAAGCTACTAGCATGTTGGCGTTCATTTCGAGAGGATTTGAGTTTAGGAGCAAGGAGGTCCCACTGCAGTTGTACAGGGCCCTGGTGAGACTGCACCTGGAGTATTGTGTGCCTTTGGTCTCCTAATTTGGTCTCCTAATTTGAGGTAGGACATTATTGCCATTGAGGGAGTGCAGCGTAGATTCACCAGGTTAATTCCGGGATGGCGGGACTGACATATGATGAAAGAATGGATCACTGGAATTTAGAAGGATGAGAGGAGATCTTATAGAAACATATAAAATTCTTAAGGCATTGGACAGGCTAAATGCAGGAAAAATGTTTCCGATGTTGGGGGAGTCCAGAACCAGGGGTCACAGTTTAGGAATTAGGGGTAGACCATTTAGGACTGAGATGAGGAAAAACCTCTTCACCCAGAGAGTTGTGAATCTGTGGAATTCTCTGCCACAGAAGGCAGTGGAGGCCAATTCACTGGAAATTTTCAAGAGTTAGATTTAGCTCTTCGGGGTTAATGGAATCAAGGAATATGGGGAGAAAGCAGGAATGGGGTACTGATTTTAGATGATCAGCCATGATCATTTTGAATGGTGGTGCTGGCTCAAAGGGCTGAATGGCCTACTCCTGCACCTATTTTTCTATGTTCTAAATTATATTGACCAAGATGATCAAGTGGATGTGAAAATCAATTGATGGTACACAACAATAAAGAGAAAATGAAGATTTAAACACAAAGTTTCAAAGGAATTCAGTGGGTCAGGCAGCATCTTTACAATTCGCTCCACTTCTCTCCTTATCTGACACTCTTTGTCTCTTTTTCACCTCTAGCTTTTCTTCTTTATTCCACCCATTTGCCAATCAAACCCGACTCACCCATATCCACCTTTCACTTTCCTGGCTATGCCCTGCCCCACCTCTGTGTTCTAGTTTCTCGCCACTCCTATAATCAGTCTGAAGAAGGATCGCAACTCGAAACATCGCCTGTCCATTCGTTCCACAGATGTTGCCTGGGCTGCTAAGTTCAGTTTACTTTAGAGATATGGCATAGAAACAGGCCAAGTCCACGCCGATTAGCAATCACGCGTACACCGGCTCTATCTGACACACTAGGGACAATTAACCTACAAACCTGCAGGGTTTTGGGATGTGGGAGGAAACTGAAGCACCCGGAGACAACCCATGACCCAGAGGCTGTAAAGCAGCAATTCTATTGCTGTACCACTGTGCCGCCCAATTAGTTGATCCGACACTGTGTGTTTTGCTCAATACAATACAATACTGTTTATTGTCATTTGAACCTCAAATTAAGTTCAAACGAAATTTGGTTTCTGCAGCCATTAAACAAGAAAAGAACCAAGACACACACCAACACAATTCACACAAACATCCATCACAGTGAATCTCCTCCTCACTGTGATGGAAGGCAAGGTCTTGTCTCTCCCCTCCTCTCCATTCTTCTCCCGATGTAAAAGTCAAAGCCCCCGGCGGGCGATGGTAAGTCCCGCGGCCATTAAGGCTGCGCCGGGCGATGCAAGGCCGCGCTCCGGGTCTTGACGTTGGAGCCCCCGGCGGGCGCTAGCAAGTCCCGCGGCCGTTAAAGTCACACCGGGCGATGTAATGTCCCGCTCCAGGTCATTTTCAACCCCACAACTCAGGTGGGAGAAGTTGCCGTTGCAGGAGCTCCGAAAAGCGGTCTCCCACCAGGGACCCGCGAGCTCCCGATGTCACCGTCCACCGGGCCGGCGGCTGGAGCCTTCAGCATCCAGCAGTTTGCCAGCATCTGCAGTTCCTTGTGTCTAGTCTAAATGGATATAGTAATACACTTCAGAAAATACATAAACAAACATATCTATTAGGTTACTCCAACCAATAAAAAAAGATCATACTGCATTTCTTCTCCTAAAGAGGCCTTTAAAGATTTTATAAGGTGGAGGCAGAGCTGCGCTTTGTGCTTGCCATTAAATAGTGAATTAGTGTTCATAAATACAAGACAGTAAACTGATAAATCTTACAGTAAATTGAAGACAGCTTCCTCCCAGTGTGGTTAGAATGTGGAACCTACAACCAAGGGAAGTAATTAGGAAATCAGCATGGATAATTCATGGAAACTGGGCTCATGTGAGAAGCAAGCTGAATCATCAAACTACTGTTCAGCAAGCTGAACACTGAGGACAGGAGGCTGAGATAGTGCTTCGGTCAGGGGCTATTGTCTATTCTATTTCTGTGATGGAACCCAGAAGTGATCTGACTGTGTGGTGGAGAGGGGAGATTTTCCTGAATGTTCTTGTGAATATTTTATGGATGCATTCACATAGGGCTCCCACCCTCATTGGTAGCCTTTCTGGGAGATCCGCCTGCCTCAGTGGGCTGATTCGCAAACGGGTCTGGGGATGATGCAACCTGTAGCCCGGAGCCGAGGTGTAGGTCAAGCCAGGAAAATTGTATCGTCAGCACTACATGAGGCCTAGGAATGGTGGCCTGAATCTGGTAAGAAGGAATGTGGACTGGCTTCTGAAGCTGAGGTAAATTGCAGCCAGGTCTATAGCGAAAAGATGGAGAATAGGTGAAGACAGCAGGATGGAAAGCCTGAAATTGGAGCAAACACCAAATTGCTGTAGTGGGTCAGCCAGCATCTGTGGAGGGAAGTGGACAAACGTCTTTGTGGTCAGGACCCTTCTTCAGACTGATAAACAATTCAGTAATGATGAACAAGTTGCAGTGTTCCAGCATCTGCAGTTTCTCGTGTTGGTAGACTTAAATTGGAGCTGGGTTTTTGCCCAGGCTGGGTATATCAAGTAAAAATTATCAAGTACGGGAAACCAATGCCAGAATCTTTTGGTGATTAAAGAGTTAATGGATTTGAATAAAGAAGTTTACAATCACAAAGGTTGGTTTGAGTTAATCTACCAGTTCCTTAGTCATCAATTCTGCTGCTAAATCTGGATTTTGAGAAACAGCTGAAACACTTCTTGGGAAAAGATAGATTATCTGCGTATAATTGGATAGGTACGTGAAGAAGAAGATCATTCAATGAAAACCACGTTGAGGTCAAAACAAATCAGATCTCTTTACATAGACTGGCATGGATACATGGGTTCCCATCCCTGCTGTGCCATTCTCTGATCATTCTGCCCAATCCGAAGTTCTTCCAAAGACTAACTTATAAGAAAGCTTGAGCCTGACTTACCAGACTGTATGTCCCCACTTCCATCATCCAGCTCTGGGGTTAAGAGCTGGATGGTGGAAGCGGGGAAGGATCATGGAATGAGGCAACTCATGTGGGATTTTCCCTGGTAAAACAGAGCAAAGGCTTAACAGGGTGTGGTGCCGAAAGACTGCAGCAGTGATCCCATAGAGTGCCAAAGCAGACAAGGTTTTGGTGAATCACGTACACTTGTTCTGTGGCTGAATCCAGAGTTGAGCTGGGAGGAGGAAACGCAGGTGAGCACTTGGAGTCATTTTGAGCGTTTTTATCAGTTTGGAGGATCTGGGCATCTCTGGCAAGGCCTGTATTTGTTGCCCAATCCTGATTGACATTGCATTAAATGGTCGATTCCAGGACCATTGAAAGGATCTATAGGAGGAAATGCCTCAAAAAAATCAGTCAATATCATTAAAGATCTATGCCACCCTGGCAATGCTCTCATCTCGCAAGTACATTTTGGGTCGAGACCCGTTTTCAGACTGAAAAAAGAGTGTCTGTTTCATGATAACACTCAGGATTTTGGTCTGAAGTGTATGAAGAAGGGTCTCAATCCGAAACATCACCTATCCATATTGTCCAGGGATGCTGCCTGACTTGCTGAGTTACTCCAGCACTTTGTGTCCTTTGGTGTATTAACCAGCATCTACAGTTTTATGTTTCTACATGTTAGTATTGAAAGACGGATTGGATTTGCACTGTATTTTGAACATAGATCTGTAATTTTCCCTGGTGTTGGACAGATGCCAGTGCTGGAGCTGTACCAGAACTGCTTGACTGGCTCTGGACCACTGGAGATCGTCAGGTAGCAGGATTGGGCTTTGTCTGACCCCATAGTATGTGCTGCCTTCAGTGTTTTCAGTCATTTCTCCAAACAATATATGGTGAATCAAATTGGCTGGAAACTGGCTTCTATGATCATGTGGTTCTCAGGCATTGTGCTGCCACAATGGCTCATCTATTTGGGACTTCTGGCTGGACACAAGTTGTGAACGCTTCAGCCTTGTCATTAACACTGACAATCCTGGAGTTTCCTCCTCTTGTTGGCTGTTCCATTGTACACCACTATCATGACAAGTTGCGGTTGGACTGTGAAGCTTTGATCTGATCCATTGATTGCGAAATCACAGTTCTATCTATTGCATAGATAGATAGATACAAAGTGCTGGGATACCTCTGCGGGTCATCCAGCAAGTCTGGAGGAAAAGGATAGGTGAAGTTTTAGGTTGAGACCCTTTTCAGACCTATTGCATGTTGATTTTGCTGTTTGATATGTGTCTAATCCTGAACGGTGGTTCCATTAGGCAGTACCTCATTATTTTTAGGTGAGATATTGCTCCCAGCTTCTGCCAGGTAGACACAAAATGCTGGAGTAACTCAGCGGGACAGGCAGCATCTCTGGGGAGAAGGAATGGGTGACGTTTTGGGTTGAGACCCTTCTTTAGACTGATGTCAGGGGAGTGGGTGGGGCAGAGATAGAATGTAGTTGGAGACAGTAAGACTGGTGGGAGAATTGGGAAGGGGAGGGGATGGAGAGAGAGGGAAAGCAAGGGTTACTTGAATTTATGGAAGTCAATGTTCATACCGCTGGGGTTCAAGCTACCCAAGCAAAATATGAGCTGCTGTTCCTTCAATTTGAGCAAATGCCTCACTCTGACAATGGAGAAGGCCTAGGACAGAAAGGTCAGATTGGGAATTGGAGGGGGAGTTAAAGTGCTGAGCCACCGGGAGATCAGGTAGGTTAAGGCGGAGTTGACACCTGGAACAGCGGATATAGTAGATGAGGTTGGAAGGGGTGCAAGTCAACCTCTGCCTCACCTGAAAAGACTATTGGTGTCCTTGGATGAGGTGGGAGCTAAAAGGACAGGTATTGTATCTCCTGCGGTTGCAGGGGAAAGTACCTGGGGAGGGGGTGGTTTGGGTGGGAAGGGACGAGTTGACCAGGGAGTTGCAGAGGCAACGGTCTCTGCGGAAAGCAGACAGGGGCGGAGAATGGAAGATGTGGCCAGTAGTGGGATCCCATTGGAGGTGGAGGAAATGTTGGATTATATGCTGTATGCGACAGCTGATGGGGTGGAAGGTGAGGACAAGGGGGACTCTATTCTTGTTACGAATGGGGAGAGGGGGAGGAAGAGCGCAGCTGCAGGATATCGAGGAGACCCTAGTGAGAACCTCATCTATAATCGAAAAGGGGAACCCCCGTACCCTAAAGAATGAGGACATCTCCGATGACGTGGTATGGAAAACTTTATCCTGGGCGCAGATGCGGCATAGATGGAGGAATTGGGATTAGGGGATAGAGTCTTTACAGGAAGCAGGGTGGGAAGAAGTGTAGTCTAGATAGCTATGGGAGTCAGTGGGTTTGTGATAGACGTCAGTCAATAGTCTGTCTCCTGTGATGGAGACGGTGAGATCTAGAAACCGTAGAGAGATACTGGCGATGGTGCAAGTGAATTGCACCAGGGAACTTCTGGCAGGGAACATAAAAACTGACTGCAAAAGTTTTTATAGATATGTGAAGAGAAAGAGATTAGTTAAAACAAATGTAGGTCCCTTGCAGTCAGAAACAGGTGAGTTGATCATGGGGAACAAGGATATGGCGGACCAATTGAATAACTACTTTGGTTCTGTCTTCACTAAGGAAGACATAAATAATCTGCCAGAAATAGCAGGGGATCGCGGGTCAAAGGAGTACTTGAGTGAAATCCAGGTTAGTCGGGAAGTGGTGTTGGGTAAATTGAATGGATTAAAGGCCGATAAATCCCCAGGGCCAGATAGGCTGCATCCCAGAGTACTTAAGGAAGTAGCTCCAGAAATAGTGGATGCATTAGTGATAATCTTTCAGAACTCTTTAGATTCTGGAGTAGTTCCTGAGGATTGGCGGGTAGCAAACGTAACCCCTCTTTTTAAGAAGGGGAGGAGAGAGAAAACGGGGAATTACAGACCAGTTAGTCTAACATCGGTAGTGGGGAAACTGCTAGAGTCAGTTATTAAAGATGGGATAGCAGCACATTTGGAAAGTGGTGAAATCATTGGACAAAGTCAGCATGGATTTACGAAAGGTAAATCATGTCTGACGAATCTTGTGGAATTTTTCGAGGATGTAACTAGTAGCGTGGATAGGGGAGAACCAGTGGATGTGGTGTATCTGGACTTCCAGAAGGCTTTCGACAAGGTCCCACATAAGCGATTAGTACATAAACTTAAAGCATACGGCATTGGGGGTTCAGTATTGATGTGGATAGAGAACTGGCTGGCAAACAGGAAGCAAAGAGTAGGAGTTAACGGGTCGTTTTCACAATGGCAGGCAGTGACTAGTGGGGTACCGCACGGCTCAGTGCTGGGACCCCAGCTATTTACAATATACATAAATGATCTGGATGAGGGAATTGAAGGCAATATCTCCAAGTTTGCGGATGACACTAAGCTGGGGGGCAGTGTTAGCTGTGAGGAGGATGCTAGGAGACTGCAAGGTGACTTGGATAGGCTGGGTGAGTGGGCAAATGTTTGGCAGATGCAGTATAATATGGATAAATGTGAGGTTATCCACTTTGGTGGCAAAAATAGGAAAACAGACTACTATCTAAATGGAGGCCGATTAGGAAAAGGGGAGATGCAGCGCGACCTGGGTGTCATGGTACACCAGTCATTGAAAGTAGGCATGCAGGTACAGCAGGCAGTGAAGAAAGCGAATGGTATGTTAGCTTTCATAGCAAAAGGATTTGAGTATAGGAGCAGGGAGTTTCTACTTCACTTGTATAGGGTCTTGGTGAGGCCACACCTGGAGTATTGCATACAGTTCTGGTCTCCAAATCTGAGGAAGGACATTATTGCCATAGAGGGAGTGCAGACTGTTCACCAGACTGATTCCTGGGATGTCAGGACTGTCTTATGAAGAAAGACTGGATAGACTCGGTTTATACTCTCTAGAATTTAGGAGATTGATAGGGGATCTTATAGAAACCTACAAAATTCTTAAGGGGTTGGACAGGCTAGATGCAGGAAGATTGTTCCCGATGTTGGGGAGGTCTAGGACAAGGGGTCACAGCTTAAGGATAAGGGGGAAATCCTTTAGGACCGAGATGAGAAGGACTTTTTTCACACAGAGAGTGGTGGGTCTCTGGAACTCTCTGCCACAGAGGGTAGTTGAGGCCAGTTCATTGGTCATATTTAAGAGGGAGTTAGATGTGGCCCTTGTGGCTAAGGGGATCAGAGGGTATGGAGAGAAGGCAGGTATGGGATACTGAGTTGGATGATCAGCCATGATCATATTGAATGGCGGTGCAGGCTCGAAGGGCCGAATGGCCTACTCCTGCACCTAATTTCTATGTTTCTATGGATTAGAGTGCAGATGTAAATTAGTTCTGAAATTGAGGAAGTCAGTGAGTTCTGCATGGGTGCAGGTGGTAGCACCAATGCAGTCTGCCATCCTCACTGATTCAGGGTTAATCCCTTAGTTTGACAGTGAAGATAGACCAAGGGATATGCCAGGCCAAGAAACTGCAGGTTCTGAAGGTGGATACTTCTGCTGCTGATTATCATGCACAGCTCCCCATGGATGCCCAGCTTTGAGATGCCAGACCTGTTTTGTGTCCATCTTATTCAACACCTTTGTAACACCACACCAGACAGTGAATAGAGTGATTGTGGAGAGGATGGTTTCACTAGTGGGAAAGTCTAGGACCAGAGGCCATAGACTCAGAATAAAAGGACGTTCCTTTAGTAGGGAGATGAGAGGAATTTATTTAGTCAGAGGGTGGTGAATCTGTGGAATTCATTGCCACAGACGGCTGTGGAGGTCATCAATTGATATTTTTAAGGCGGAGATTGACAGATTCGTGATTAGTAAGGGTGTCAGGGGTTATGGATCGAAGGCAGCAGAATGGGTTTGAGATAGAAAGATAGATCAGCCATGATTGAATGGCGGAGTAGACTTGATGGGCCAAATGGCCTAATTCTGCCCTTAGAACGTGTGAAGGGGTACTTGGTGTGAAGTGTAGCGAGGACTGGAATATAGTGGTGGTCCAAGTATCAGAGTTGGTAACAACAAGCTGCCGGGAAATTGACGACTCATGAGTAGATTTAAGGGGTGAAGGGGTTAGAGTGGGTCATGTCTACTGTGGATATACTGATAACATCTGCATAACCTTTCTATTTGTAAATTATTTGCATTTGTAATAACTAACATTACAGAACATTAAACAAGAGCTAACCTTCTGTGTTACTCATTAAGTAATGTGTAGCCAAGGTGCATATTTTTGTACACACTGTACCAGATGGTCTTTGTCCTTAAACACTGGAGAGATAAGCTTCTAAGAACAAAACTTTCTTGAAAGCAGGGCGGGTCATTTAAATTGATCACAATTCTCTGCAGAACAAGATTCCCTGTTTTTTTTTCTCTCTTGTTAGTGCTGAATTACTCTCTCATTGGGTACATCAATCTTGGACCATTCTGTTTCCACTTTTCCAAAAATCCATAAAAATCAAGATTTTCAGTATGTTAATGAAATAGATCATGTAATTGCAGATGCAAAGGTTAAAGAGAGTTTCCCACACGCTCGAGGGAAACCTAGCTATTGTCTATTGTCTATTATCTATTAGCTATTGTTTTAATAGTGGGCTTAATAGTGGGTAACATGACCATTTTCTGCCTGCAGAAAGCAACATTGAATTCTCCTAATTTATCAAACTCTTTCTTTCTGCCTGCATCAGAACTGGCCATTTAGGCCTGTTTCATTTTGGTTCAGTTTTTCCGTTTTTTTTTAATTTGGATAGTCTGACCTGATGGGCATGTCCCACAACCACAACAATAGCAACACATTGCAGAGCCAAACCGGTGTTCACAGGGAACAAAGTTACTGAATCACCAAGGTCACTTCGGACAGACAAGCATGTCCCCACAGTGGGAAGTGCCCATTCTCTCCCCCACCCCCAGGAGCGGGGGCTGGGGAACCTTTCCAAAATGTTAAAATGAAGGACATGGTGAGGAGGCGTGGTTGAGATAATGTCATGGCCGGGGCTTGTCATGTACCTGCACAGGTGATGTTCTTGTGCACCAGTCAGCCCAGTGGTGTGTGCTGCCACACTGTGGGGGATTAAGCACAATTATTTTTCCAAATACAGCTTTTGTGCCCAATCTCTACAGACCCTGCTAATAAAAGGTTGCGGAGGGAATGAGATCGGCTCCAGCCAGTGGTGCTGTTCCAGGGGCTCTCACGGGTTGACAGGAGAAAGTTTCTGCAGCACTAGTTATTCCCAGACCAGCACAGAATTAAAGCAATTAAAGAGGGACATGAGCTAGGGCTAAGGGAATCCATGTTCCAGCACCCCTGTTCTGCCCCTCTCCTCATTCAGACTCCAGGCACACCCTTTATCCTAGTGCCCCTACCAGCGTTCACCCAGTGCTGCCTGCCTCTCCTCCTCTGAATGACCATTTTCAGTCTGAACTGTCCCCACTCAACTCCATGGAGTCTGTGATCACTCAAATCCCTTCCATACCTCAACCGAGAAGGTCTCAGAGCAGGCAATGAGAATGCTCGCTGCAGGTACTCTGTGTGTGAGCAAGTGACTGAGAGGAGGAGAGTGAACAGTAAGATAATAGAGCTGAACAAGGCAGGCGACAGCATGAGAGGGGAAGCAAGTCCGAGAGAGGGACAAGGATGGCCAGTGCAGCAGTGGGATAAGGTGAGCTGGTCTGAGTGAGGAAGATCTGGACTTTTGTTCCACAGACAAAATTGAAAACGAAATGTGGCAACCAGGGAACCTAAATTTAAATCATTTAATTTATTGAAATCAAAATTTTAATAAGACTTGAATTGCTAACAAAATAGGGCGGCATGGTGCTGCAGTGGTAGATTTGCTGCCTTACAGCGTCAGAGAGTTTGTACGTTCTCCCTTTCCTCCGGTTGCTCCGGTTTCCTCCCACATTCCAAAGACATACAGGTTTGTAGGTTAATTGGCCTCTGTAAATTGTCCCTAGTGTGTAGGATAGAACTGGAGAGGGACCAGAGGAGGTTTACAAGAATGATCCCAGGAATGAGTAGGTTAACCTGTGTTGAGCATTTGTCGGCATTGGGCCTGTACTCGCTGGAGTTTAGAGGAATGAGGGGGACCCAATTGAAACATTCAGAATAGTGAAAGGCTTGGATAGAGTGGATGTGGAGAGGATGTTTCCACTAGTGGGACAGTCTAGAACTGGAGGACATAGCCTCAGAATTAAAGGATGTTCTTTTAGGAAGGAGATGAGGAGAGATTTCTTGAGTCAGAGGTTGATGAATCTGTGAAAATCTTTGCCACAGAAGGCTGTGGAGGATATGGGCCAAATGCTAACTATTGCGACTGGTTTAGATGGGTCATCTTGGTTGGAATGGACCAATTATAATGTGGATTCTGTTGGGGAAATTGTTTTGGACTGGATGTAATATCAAATAAAGTAAATGGAAATTTTGATGATAGTGGGTCATGCATTCTTTAATATCACATCCAGCCCAAACCAATTTCCCCTACAGTATCCACATTATAAAGCCCTCGGTCTATTGCCATTTATATTTTTCTCTTTAATTTCCCATTTTGTTAGCTCCCTCTCTGCAATGCTTAATCCAATCCAGGTTACTTATTCCCCCCTAGTTCCATACTCTTTTGATGACCCATCCAACATAATTCCATTCTCCCTTCGCTCCCTGCATTCCTCAGTCTGCCACCCAGTTGAAACCCATCTCCCCTCACTTGCTATACTTTTCCCCTCATTCCTGTAAAGAAAGTGTACGGTCTGCTTGTTTTAATGGAAGAGGTAAAGGACAGAAAAGTGCGTATGGGATGCAACGTTACATCGGCAAGTCCAAGTGTAGACTAGGCAACCTTTTCGACGAACATTTGCCCACTGTTCACTAAAACCTGATGAAGTTCCATGTTGCCATAACTCCTCTTCCCATTCCCTGTATGTCCTTGGCCTCCTCCATTGCCAATTATGTCACACACAAACCAGAACGGCACCTCATTGAACACATAACATAAAAAAGTACAGCCAGGAACAGGCCTTCGACTCGCATATCTGTGCCAAACATGAGGCAATGTCAACTAATCTCATCTGCCTTCACATGATCCGCATCCCCCTATTCTCTGCATATCCAGGTGCCTATCTAAAAACCTCTAAACACAATGACCATATCTGCCTCCCCACCACCCCTGGCACTATGCTCGTGGCACCCTCTATAACAAATTGCCACGCATATCTCCTTTAAACTGACCCGCTCATCTTAAAGCCATGCCTTCTTGTCTTTGACATTTCCACTCTGGGGAAAAAGGTTCTGACAGTCTACACTATTTCTGCGCTCTCATAACTTTATATCTTTCCATTAGGTCTCCCCTCAGCCTCTGGCACTCCAGTGAAAATAATCAAAGTTTCCTATGCCACATATTCTGCCTTGATGGCTTACAACGCAACAGTATGAACATTGATTTCTCCATTGTCATGTAATACACTCCTATCCCCCTCACAAACCCCCCCTCCAACCCCTGTCCATGGTCATTTCTCCCTGCATCTCCCATAATCCCAATCACCTTGTCACTTTTCTTCCTCATCTCCTATTCCTGAATCCCATATTTCCTTTTATCATCTCTTTCCCCTCCGCTCTATCCCTTTCCACTCATATTCTTCCCTTCAGCTTTACATTTCATTCCTCATCTTCTTTCCTTATCTGACACCCTATTGTCTCCTTTTCACCTCAGATCTTTATCACTATCTCCACCCATCTGTCAATCGCCCCCTCTACTGTACTCACCTATCACTTGCCATATAAGCCCCACCTCAACACTTCTTTTCCGGCTTTCTCAGTCTGTCCATCAGTCCGTCAGTCCCACCCCAAAATGTCACCTGTCCATTCCCGCCATAAATGCTGCCTGATCTGCTGAGTTCCTCCAGCCCTTCATTTTTTACCTTGAGTTTGCCCTCTCACAATTTGAAAAATTATTTGGCCCAAGCACTATGAACGAGATGTGCTCCAACAGCCATAAATTACTAATTGTTTCCAATCATTACTCTTGATTCGTCAGTCCTGCCTCATGAGTGAAAATTTTAAAAGAAAAAAAAGCAGACAGTGCAAGGTTTCTGCCAGAGGATGCTCATAAAGTGCATGGAAATCTGTACTTGCTGTCCATGTAATCTCTCTCTCTCCCTCACACACAAATAAATGCACATAAATGCACTCAAACACACAGACACAGATGCACACACAGACAAAAGTACGCACATATATATTTATAGAGGTATGCACACAGACATTATATAAATGCACGTGTATATACACACACATACACAGTCGGTAGCTTCTCTGAAGAAACAATATCCCCAGTTCTGTGGCCAAGCACTCATCAGCTACTGAAAGATGCAAGCCTAGACTTTTGTTCTGGCCCCTTTTTACAGCTTCGGATTTTAAAGCTAAATGCCTCAGTAACTGTGAACATGGAGTGTGTTCTGAAAGAAGAGGATTGGAGGTAAGTTGGTTTCAATGGCACACAGGTAGAATTGTGGGGTTGGAAACATCATGCAGGGAATATCATTGTGTTAGTGAGGCTTTAAAATCCACCACCTCACATTCCCCTTCTCCTCCACCACATGTTTGCTTCAATGGTACAATGGTTCAATGGACATTTATCGTCACATATGCAATTAAATATTGCATTGTAAAATTCATTTTCCATATAGTGCTGGTGCCGCCATGTTTGGCACCATTTCATCAGGTTCCCAGTGGGATGGGAGACTGCAACCTTTAAGTGGTCCGCCCTATTTCGACGAATGCAATCAACCTGGTGTGCACAATCAAATAAGATCAAATAGAACAAGTTGTCCAACAACTTTATGTTGTGCACACCATAACTTTCCCAGTCGTGGCCTGGCCAAACGTGGCCGCAGTGTCCTCCGCCGCTGCTCCACCGCTGTAGGTCTTGTGTGGACCACATGCTCGGCCGCTTTGATCACCGCGGGGTCCAGTCGAGAACCTCACATTCCTCTCCTCCTCCACCACCCCACTCTCCCCTCCACCCCACACTCCTCCTCCTCCTCACCTACCTCCTCCTCCACCTCCCCTCCACCCCACACTCCCCCCCACCCCTTCCTCCACCCCACACTCCCCTCCCCACACTCCCCTCCCCACACCCTCCTCCACCCCACACTCCCCTCCACCGCTTCCTCCACCCCACACTCCCCTCCCCACACTCCCCTCTCCACCCCCTCCTCCACTCCACACTCCTCCTCCTAGCCAACCCCTCCTCCACCTCCCCTCCACCCCAAACTCTTCCCCTCCACTCCACTCATTTCCTCTACCCCACACTCCCCACCTCCACCTCCCCTCCTCCACCCCCACACTCCTCCACCACCTCACTTCCTACATTAACCCCCCCCCCCCACCCCCCCACAGCTCCACCACCTTTCTACTTTTTCTGACTCCATGGTTGATCCAGATAATTTAGCTGAGGAACAGTAATCCTAATAAATCATCATCTTCTCTGAAATACATTTATTATTATTGTTAATAATTTAACTCTTGACTTATGTATTGATGTAAAATGGTTTAGATTCACTTTAAGGATTGTACCCTCTGCAAAAACTGAAGACTTACTGCACTTTCTATCTTAGCTACTTCCCCTTTCTCGGAAGATTAAAAAAAAATTGTTATTGGTTCAGTCGTGATCAATTTCTATTTTAATTTTAAGTTTTTAAACCACATTGAAGTTGCCTGTGTATTCTCATGTGGAGTTGCAGCAAAACGCCCCAATTATTATAATCCCGTTGCAATCTATATCTCTAACCTCATCTGCTGCATCCGTTGTTCCCAGTGTGGTTCATCAAGACAAAGTGTTGACTCAGCGATCATTTCGCCGAACATGAGCTCAGTGCACCAAGGCCCAGTGGATCCCCCAGTTGCCAACAATTTTAACTTTTCCTCACATTCCCATGCTGACCTTACTATCCTGGGTTTCCTCCATTACCAGAGTGAGGCCACATGTAAACTGGAGGAATTGCAATTCATATTCTGCTTGGGTAGCTTACAACCCCTTGGTATGAACATTGAATTCTCCAATTTTAGGAAACCTCCCACCTTCTTTCCCCCCTTCCCCTTCTTACCCCACCCATTCCCACTCTTCTTTCCCCAACCCCCTTCCCCCATTCAATCCCCCCCCCCCTTCCCCGTCATGTGCCCCATCTGGACTTGCACCTATTTCTCCTATCACCCTCCCTTTCCACATACATTCCTTCATCTAGCTTCACAATTCGCAACTCTTCAATCCTGAAACTTTCTGTCATTTCATCCCCGGCCTTTGTCCAATCATCCACCTATCAAAAAAAAAAATCCTCAACTGTATCCTATTTCTCTGGCGTAGGAACCTCAGATAGACACAAAATGCTGGAGTAACTCAGTGGGGCAGGCAACATCTCTCGAGAAAAAGGATGGGTGACATCTCAGGTCGGGACCCTTCTTCAAACTAGGAAAGGATCCCGACCCGAAACGTCCCTCATCTGTTTTCTCAAGAAATGCTGTGTTACTCCCGCTGAATTACTTCAGCATTTTGTGTCTATGTTTGGTATAAACCAGCACGTGCAATTCTGTTTCCACTGATTACCTGCCAGGCTTTGTCCTACCCTTCCCCTCTTCCTGCTTTGCTCGCTTCACCTCCGTACAATCAGTCTGAAGACGGATCCCACCTCGAGACATTACCTATCCATGTTCTCCAGAGATGCTGCCTGACCCGCTGAATTACTCCAGCACTTGATGGAAAAATTGAGATGGATTGAGACTGGACAAGCATGGCTAAATGCTGCCCTCTAGTGCTGAGAAAGGAAGTCAGGAACAGCAGGGTACACAAAAGGCTGGAGAAACTCAGCGGGTGCAGCAGCATCTAAGGAGCGAAGGAGATGGGCAACGTTTCGGGCCAAAACCCTTCTTCAGACACAGCAACAAGTCAGGAACAGTCAGGAACAGCAACCAGCTATCGTTAATTTCAGCAGATGTTTCTACTCTCTGATACAGTTGTGTGCTGTGGTTTGGAACCTCAGGTTAATTCCTGGGATGGCAGGACTGTCATATGTTGATAGAATGGAGCAGCTGGGCTTGTATACTCTGGAATTTAGAAGGATGAGAGGGGATCATTGAAACATATAAGATTGTTAAGGGTTTGGACACGCTAGAGGCAGGAAACACGTTTCCGATGTTGGGGGAGTCCAGAACCTGGGGACACAGTTTAAGAACTGTGGGATAAGCCGTTTAGAAGGGAGATGAGGAGAAAGTTTTTCACACAGAGGGTTGTGAATCTGTGGAATCCTCTGCCTCAGAAGGCAGTGGAGGCCAATGCTCTGGATGCTTTCAAGAGAGTTGGATAGAGCTCTAAAGATAACGGAGTCAAGGGATATGGGGAGAAGGCAGGAACGGAGTACTAATTGTGGATGATCAGCCATGATCACAGTGCTGGCGGTGCTAGCTCGAAGGGCCGAACGGCCTACTCCTGCACCTATTGTCTATTGTCTATTGTCAGCAGTGCAGAAACTGTACTATCGGTACAGAGGGAGTTTTGATTAATTTGGTCTGAGCATTACGAACCGAGCACTCGGGAACAGAAAAAAAATTGTCTAATGCTTAGGTGCAGTTTATTTTGTGTCAGTGCATGGAAACAGATCGTTCAGTCCACAGAGTCCATACTGACCATCGATCACCAGTTCACAACCAAGTTTCGCACCCATTCCCTACACACTAGGGGCAATTTACAGAGGCCAATTAACCTACAAACCTACATGTCTTTGGGACGTGAGAGGAAACAGGAGCTCTGGTGGAAACCCATGCGATCACAGGGAGAATGTGCAAACTCCACATTGACGTAGTATTGACAGAAACCCCACATTATAAGACCAAAGCCCTGTTGTTTCCTTTCCTGGTAAATGTTATTCCAGTCAACATGGCCAACGCAGATGATCTAGTCACTGCCACACTACTGTTTATGGGGGAGTACTGAGTACAAGCTGTCGGCACTTCACTTTGGACCAATGACCGTCCTTTACACTTTCAAAGCACGCCACTGAAACAGGGTACTTTGGAACATGAACCATAGAAACACATAAAATAGTTGCAGGAGTAGGCCATTCATCCAAAATCAGTACCATGTTCCCACTTTCTCCCCATATCCCTTGATTCCATTAGCCCTAAGAGTTATATCTAGCTCCTGAAAACATCCAGTGAATTGGCCTCCACTGCCTTTGTGGCAGATAATTCCACAGATTCACAACTCACTGGGTGAAAATGTTTTTTCCTCTCAGTCCTAAATGAACTGGTATTATTGAATATATTGAAAGGTCTTATTATTATCTTACAGTTGACCCATCATCTGACCAAAGGTGTGATGCTTGATTTCCCCCAGTCCCGTGGCTAAAAGAGAGCCATGTCCTGTACAGAGGCAATTGAACGATTTCCAATGGAACATCAGGTGGGATGTAAATATAACAGAGAACTGAACCCAGAACTGCCAGCTCTGCCTAGTGTGGTAACAAACCACTGCTGCGCCTTCCCAACAGACAGCGAGCCGCTCTATTTGGATGTTGCAGCTGTATTCTTGAAGACCGCACTGACATGTTTCAGAGCATTGAAATCCAGTAAATAGCGAACAGCTGGAGGGATTTTACTTGTTTTGATCAGACACTTGTTCCACCTGTTGTCTGGCTGAGAGACACCTGCTGAACACTGCAGGGAATGCAGTCCCTCTCTCGGTTATGTTCCAACTGCAATGCCCGGGACCCGGTTCGTTTGAGATGAACTACACTGTTGTATTCCCATATGAAAAGGAGATGGCCGAATATTTAACACTGGTGGCAGCACTGAAAGGCGCTGAAGGAACTCGGAGGGTCAGGATGCATCTTCAGACCTAGGAAGGGTCCCGGCCTGAAACGTCGACTGCCCATCTCCCTCCACAGATGCTGTCTGACCCGCTGAGCTTTTCCAGCACTTTGTGTTTTGCACAAAAAATCCAGCATCTGCAGTTTCTTTTGCACTGCTGCACTTCAGAGATGCAACCCATGCAAATTATGTTTTCCTTCAGTGTTACTATTAATATCCGAATTTCAGAGCTACATGCGTTTAATAAAATGGTTCTTGGGGTGAGGAGCTTGATCTTTAGAGTTGATAAATTCTCTGAAGCACAGATGGGGTTCACATGTGATTTGACATGTGTTCTAAACAGGAAGGTACAACGAGGCCTGGGTGTCCTAGTACATCAATCACTGAAAGTAAGCATGCAGGTGCAACAGGCAGTGAATAAAGCTAATGGCATGTTGGCCTTCATAACAAGAGTAGTTGAGTCTAGGAGCAAAGAGGTTCTTCTGCAGTTGTACTGGCTCTGTTAAGACCACACCTGGAGTATTGTATGCAGTTTTGGTCTCCTAACTTGAGGAAGGACATTCTTGCTACTGAGGGAGTGCAGCAGCGTAGGTTCACGAGGTTCATTCCCGGGATGGCGGGATTGTCATGTGATGAAAGAATGGAGCGACTGGGCTTGTATTCACTGGAATTTAGAAGGATGCGAGGGGATCTTATAGAATCATGTAAAATTATTAAGCGATTGAACACGATAGATGTAGTGGCAGATTTTTATATCATTCAAGAGATTACTCCCTCTAGCCACTAAGTGGACTACATGATTAAGGAGAATGTCATAATACTCATGTGAGCTTTCCGTCGGGGACCTTCAGAGTTTCTTCACAGATAAATCTTCATAACACAGTCTTCTGATTAATAGATTATTTATTGTTGATGAAAAACGATAAGGTATACATCCAACCTTCTTCCGTATGCCTTCCTCATGCAAGTCACAAACTAAACTAAAAACTAAGCTTCTGCGCAAGAAACTTAGCTCCAAACACGCCCTAAAATACGTCATAAATCCCACCTACAATATAACGGGCAGTCTAAAATTTTAAGACACATGCCATAATTAATTACACAGAAAACAATCCAAATGGCCTCTACAATAGATGCAGGAAACATGTTCTCTATGTTGGGGGAGTCCAGAAGCAGGGGCCACAGTTTAAGAATAAGGGGTAGGCCATTTAGAACTGAGATGAGGAAAAACTTTTCCACACAGAGTTGTGAATTTGTGGAATTCTCTACCTCAGCAGGCAGTGGAGGCCAATTCAGTGGAGGCATTCAAAAGAGAGTTAGATAGAACTCTTAGGGCTAGCGTAAACAAAGGGTATGGGGAGGGCAGGAACGGGGTACTGATTGTGGATGATCAGCCATGATCACATTGAATCGCGGTGCTGCCTCAAAGGGCCGAGTGACCTACTCCTGCACCTATTGTCTAACACCACCAGGGGTGCTGAACGATTGGCACCCCACCAACAGTCTGTTTGTTTTTTTGTCTTTTTTAAATTTTTAGTGTGTATTAAAAGTCTGTGTAAATGTTCTCTGGTTTGTTTTATGTGGGGGGTGGGGGAGGGGGAGGGGGAAACTTTTTTTCAGTTTATACCTTGCTGGAGATGCGATTAATTTTCGGATTGCATTCTCCGGTCGCTCTGCAGTCTCCCATCGAATGAGCTGTAGGCCTCCTCGGACTGACCTTGGGCCCCACCGGGGGGCGTGGACTTACATCTGAGTCGATCCCTTGCCTTTATTTTTGTGTACGTTTTTACTTAGTCACTCTGTGACTACACTCTTTGGTAGTTTAGGTGTACACACATTCACTAGCTATTTCACTCTCTCTCTTTCACTCTCTCTTTTTCTATTTTATTTTTGACAAAATTAAAATGGAAGATATACAATAAATGTATTTTGTCATATGCCGTGGTTTATACTACTGTACACTGTTTCTAATAAAAACAAATTTAAAAAAAAGAATATTGTATCCCTAATTAAACTAACTAATTAGAAGTGCTGACTTCATGTGATGATTATTATTTTGCATGGAATTTTCAAGTGAAAATAGCACTAAAATTGTACTGGTCTGACATAAGAATGACCCACAATTAATTGCACCTTATTTTTGCTGATTGTGCAATGAATGCAATTGAATCAGTACATTTTCCAAACATGCATTATTTTTAGCAAAGATTGCTGAATGACTTTAACAGTTTACTTAATTATCAATAGGTACATGGATATGAACAGTTAGAGGGATTTTGGCCAACGTGGGCAGATGGGGCATCTTGGTCGGCATGGGCAAGTTGGGCTGAAGGGCCTGTTTCCATTTGTATGACTTTATGACTCTAACACTTGGTCACCACTGAACATAGCCGTGTGACATGCCTGTCATTGCACCTTAAAACCCAAAGCTTTGATCGAATGGACATATTCCACTCCAGGAATATACTTCAGCCCAGTTGAGCGAAATGCAATGTCACAAGTATTTGTTTTGAAGAGACATTTAATTCTGCCATAGACACAAAATCCTGGAGCAACTCAGTGGGATAGGCAGCATCTCTGGAGAGAAGGAATGGGTGACGTTTCGGGTCGAGGCCCTTCCTCAGACATGTCCGGGGAAAGGGAAACAAGAGATATAGAACATGAATGAAAGATATGCAGAAAAGTAACAATGATAAAGGAAACAAGCCATTGTTAGCTGTTTGGGTGGGGGAGGGATCAGGGGAGAGGGAGAGGGAGTGCAGGGGTTACTTGAAGTTAGAGAAATCAATATTCATACCTCTGGGTGGTAAGCTGCCCAAGCAAAATATGAGATGCTGTTCCTCCAATTTGCGATGAGCCTCACTGGAGGAGGCTTAGGACAGAAAGGACTGTGTGGGAATGGGAAGGGGAGTTAAAGTGTTTGGCAACCGGGAGATCAGGTAGGTTCAGGCAGACTGAGCGAAGGTGTTCAGCGAAACATTCACCCAGTTTACGTTTGGTCTCGCCGATGTATAAGAGTCCACATCTTGAACACTGGGTACAGTAGATGAGATTGGAGGAGGTGTAAGTGAACCTCTGCCTAACCTGAAAGGACTGTCGGTGTGCCAGGACGAATCCGAGGGAGGTATAAAGACAGGTGTTGCATCTCCTGCAGTTGCAGGAGAAGGTATATTCTACCCCTTTCTATTTGTGCAAATGAATCTAAAAAAACTCTGGGTGTGGTTCCTCAGGTGTGCTGAACAATATTAATCATGAACATCACTCTAGTAATGTGGATATTTATTAACCACAGTTGTGCTTTTGGAGCTCTGCTATGCAACATGTAATTTAGATTTTTGGATGTAAAACAACACGAATTACCTAATTCATTAAGTATGAAAAGACACCTTATCAATTTGAATGTGCTCTGTTAAGATTCTAAGATATGCAAGTTTATCTTATTTCAATGCTGTATATATCAAGACAGTACAAATTAAAATAGAAACCTCAAATTAAAAGTAGTGATTTTTGAACACTCGAAATATCCTAATTTGTCTGGAATACATGAATTGCATTTTAACGAGCCTCTTCAGTATTATGTAAACGTTGCACCTTTACTAGTCAAGTAACATAATAATGTGCTGAACTTGGATAATTTAAGGGTTGTGTGTGACAGTAAGCACATCAGTGTAAACACAGTGGCAAGAAATGAGGTTGCTGTGTCTGACCATTCACTGCTCCGTTCCCTGTACATGTGACAATTAAACCCTCTCGCCCAAAGATACTCCGCTCTATAATCTTTGCTCTCGCCTCTGGGAAGGGCGACGACCTGGGCCTGGGGTTGCCTGGCGACCGGGGCCGCGCATCACCGAGTGGGTCACGTGCTCAGGCCCGTTTCCGCAGCCCACTACCGCTTCCGGGCCGGCCTGCCTGCCGGATGGCCGCGCGCCCGGCGGGCGATGGCGATGGCGACTCGGGACAGGGCGGCGATTTCTCGCCATCACCACCGGCGGCGGCGGCAGCAGCGGCGGCTCGCTCGGCCCTCCTTGCGCCCGGCCGCAAGCACCGCGTGTGCATGGTGTCGGACTTCTTCTACCCCAACATGGGCGGGGTGGAGAGCCACATCTACCAGCTGTCACAGTGTCTGATCGAGCGCGGCCACAAGGTGATCGTGCTGACCCACGCGTACGGCGAGCGGCGCGGCGTCCGCTACCTGACCCACGGCCTCAAGGTCTACTACCTGCCGCTGCGGGTCATGTACAACCAGTCGACGGCCACCACCCTCTTCCACAGCCTGCCGCTCGTGCGCTGCGTGCTGGTGCGCGAGCGCGTCAGCGTCGTGCACGCGCACAGCTCGTTCTCGGCCATGGCCCACGACGCGCTCTGGCACGCGCGCGCGCTGGGGGTGCGCACCGTCTTCACCGACCACTCGCTCTTCGGCTTCGCCGACCTCAGCTCGGTGCTGACCAACAAGCTGCTCACCGTGTCGCTGTGCGATGCCAACCACGTCGTCTGCGTCTCCTACACCAGCAAGGAGAACACCGTGCTGCGGGCGGCGCTCTGCCCCGACTGCGTCTCCGTCATCCCCAATGCCGTCGACCCGACCGACTTCATCCCCGAGCCTGGCCGGGCCGAGCCGGGCGCTGTCACCGTGGTGGTGGTCAGCAGGCTGGTGTACAGGAAAGGTACGGCCGCTCTCTACAGATACAGATACATTTTATTTGTCACGTATGCCAATTGGCACAGTGAAATGAAGTCACCATACAGCCATACAGGAACAAAAATAAGGAACACAACACAGAGTAGATAGAAATTCAACATAAAACATCCCCTCACAGTAGCAATGTTACAACATTTTGAGTTTAAAAAAAATCAAGTCTGCAATTTATCCCATCAGATAAAGCATAAAAAGAAGTTTAATTTGACACCTAATTCACTTTCATATCTTCAGTATTAAGAAAGTTATGACCATTTTCATACTTGGAAATTAGCATCTTGTTCCCCATTGCCTTTCAATTGACTTAACTCAAAAGCTGTGATTTAGAACCGTTAAAAGCCCATAATTTTCTTAAAAATTAAGAGAACTCAATGAAATTTTCAGTTATTATAGATTGAAGCATTCTGAAACAAATATGAAACAATCTCACTTGGATGACCTGAAATTAAAGCATATAATTAGTTAGTTATCTAATTGTAGCTAATTACAAAATTCAATGAGTAGATCTAAACATGTATCCATTTCTTAAGAAAAGATAAACTTTTTTTAAATTGCCTAAGTGTCCAAATAACATTCACACAATAATCCACAATATAACATAATTTTTAAATCTCATTTTCATGAATTTCTGGGCCAAATGGAAGGAATTTAGTGTTTAATGCCTGTAAATTAATGGCCATTTAAATCAACTAGCGAGTGGGTTTTAGTGGAATTGGAACGTTGTGGTTTGCGGTGAAGTCGGGAGGAAAAATATTGTTGGTTCATACATTTTTTTTTTGGACCCCATTTTGCAACATGAAAATATTATTAAAGCCTCCATAAAAACCAACTTTTAATATAAAAATAAACTGTGTACCTTTTTTTCTCCCCTACGCAAAATCCTTCCCGTTGTCGGCGCTCACGGCTTTTGAAGGTGATTTTTAAATTACTCTAGATAATAAATAATCCAGCGTAATTTAAAAATACCTTCATTAATGAAATGTCGGAGCAATTATTCTTCCGCAACGAAATCGCCCGACATGGATCGATTTGCCCAGTCTGTAGAAAAACGGCACTTTAAGCCCGCCCCCCTCTGAAAGGCGCCAAAGTCACGCACACGGGGAGCAGCAGAACTGCAGCGCTGCTCAAGGTAAGTTTTGTAACATACCTACTCACAGCAGGATCAAAATTTCCCACCATGAGGGAAGGCACCAAAGTCAGTCTCTTCCCGATGTTCCCCAATGTTCACCCATGGTCAGGGCCTCCCCGAGCCCTCTGCTATCGCCGCTCTGGGCGGCCCGATGTTCAGGCCCACTCCCCAGGGTGATGTAAGTCTGATGTCAGGGCTGGAGGACGTCCTCAGCGGCCTGGACCCCGAGTCAGCCCCCTCCTACCGGAGTCCGCGGCTCCCACAGTCCGCAGGCCGCGCCGGTGAAGACACAACGATGGAGGCCCTCGGCAAAGGGCCCCAGGACTCCATGGAGTTCAGCGCCGCCCACGTTGGAAGCTCTCCCAACCAGAGCTCCACGGTGTTGGAGCAGCGGAACACCGAGACTCCACCGGCGACCCAGGTAGGTATCGCCTGCTCCGCGGTGACTCCAGCGCCGCCACTGTTGCAGCTCTGCCCTGGCTCCTCCGCCCACCCTCACACCGCTTGTACACTGGCACCAGAACAAACAATATATTGTTGCATTACATTCACATTGAAGATAGACACAAAAAGCTGGAGTAATTCAGCGGGTCACACAGCATTTCTGGAGAAAAGGAGTAGGTGACGATTCAGTTTCTATAATAGTTTCTATAATATCCCCCCCTCAATCTTCTAAATTCTAGCGAGTACAAGCCAAGGCAATTCAGGGCACCATAATGTTTGAGACGCAGCAATGTCATGTAAATGAAAGTAGTCATGTTTAGTATTTTGTTGCATATCCTTTGCATGCAATGACTGCTTGAAGTCTGCGACTCATGGACATCACCAGTTGCTGGGTGTCTTTTCTGGTGATGCTCTGCCGGGCCTGTATGAATGAATTGATAAGTTTATGAATAAATAATATTATTGGCCAAGTATGTACACATACAAGGAATTTGCCTTGGTGCTCTGCTCGCAACATTATAGTTTAAATATGCAAATGAAATAAAATACCAGAGCAAAAGGAGGCTGCAGACTTTTGGCTATTGAGTAGAGCTACTGCTCATGGAAAAAAAAGCTGTTTTTATGTCTGACTGTGGCGGCTTTGACGGTCCGGTCACCTTCCAGAGGGAAGTGCTTCAAAGAGTTTGTGGCCAGGGTGAGAGGGGTCACAGATGATCTTACCTGCTCGCTTCCTGGCCCTTGCAGTGCACAGTTCGTCAATGGGAGGAAGGTTGCAGCCAACAACCTTCTCAGCTGATCGAACGATTTGCTGCAGCCTCCAAATGTTTGGCCAAACCAGACCATGGTGGAGAAGGTGAGGACAGACTCTACGATGGCAGTATAGAATTGGACCATCATTGCCTGTGGCAGATTGTGTCTCCTCAGCCGCCGCAGGAAGTACATCCTCTGTTAGGCCTTTTTGACTGACGAGTCGATGGTGGTCCCCCATTTAAGGTCCTTGGAGATGATGGTTCCAAGGAACTTAAAGGACTCCACAGATGTGACTGTGCTGTTGTTGATGGTGAGGGGAGTATGAGCTCTCCTAAAGTCTACTATCAATTCCACCGTCTTAAGAGCATTGAGCTCTAGGTTGTTACGAAGGCACCAGGATGCCAGCTGTGTCACTTCCTGTCTGCAGGCGGATCCTGGATCATCCTGGATGAATAAATCTCCCCATCCTGGATCAGTCCACTCAGGGTTGTGTCGTCCGCAAACTTGAGAAGCTTGACAGAGGAGTCTGTGGAGGTGCAGTTGTTGGTGAAGAGGGGAGAGTACGCAGCCTTGCAGTGCTCCTATGCCGAGGGTCTGCGGGTCCGAGTTGTGCTTTTTCGTGCCTCACATGCTGCTTCCTGTTTGTCAGGAAGTTGGTGATCCACTGACAGAGGGATTTAGGCACAGTCAACTGGGAGAGTTTGGAGTGTAGCAGCTCTGGCACAATGGTGTTGAATGCAGAGCTAAAACCCACAATCAAAGCCCTTGCATAAGTCCTTGCATAGGTCCCCTGGTGGTCTAGGTGCTGGCGG
Source organism: Raja brachyura (assembly GCA_963514005.1). Next base: position 16,362,839 of record OY740801.1, on the reverse strand, counting down.
ATAAAGTGCAGGCCAAGGTTGACTGCAGAGGGACCAGCTGGGGGTTTGTGATATTTTCCAGCTGGGCCAGCACGTCCTTCAAGGGTCTTCATGACTACAGAGGTCAATGCGACAGGCCTGTAGTTACTAAGACCAGTAATTGTCTTTCTGGGTACAGGGTCAATAGTAGAGACTTTGAAGCAGGCAGGGACAGTACAGATTTGCAGGGACTGGATGAAAATGTCTGTGTAGACCGGTGCCAGTTGTTCGGCACAGAGCTTGAGGGTATAGGGGGAAACATTGTCCGGTGCTGGAGATTTACAGCTTTTCCGTCTTCTGAATAGCCTCTCCACCTCCTCAATTTCTATTGTTGGTGATGGAGAAGTGGCCAGACTGATGTTGGGCAGCAAGGAGGGGGTGGGTAGTGAACGAGGGCCCAGTCTTTGCAGACTGGAGACAGGCTGTAAGTGCGTGTTTAGTGGTGATTGGAGAGGGGTGGGAAAGGGCCACCTATTGTAACCATCTTTAGCTTATGCTTGTTTTGGGGGCTAGTCCCCTTCAGTTTTCTCTTCAGCATATAAAAGGCATGCTCAATTGGGTTCAGATCGGGTGATTGATTTGGCCACTAAAGAATTGACCATTTTTTAGCTTTGAAAAACTATTTGAAAAATGTGATTTTTTCTATTACAAATCTCAAATTGTGGAGCACAGAGGCAAATAAACAAATGATGGGTCTTTGTCCCAAACATTATGGAGGGCACTATACACTACTTTTTATTTTTATTTCCCCCTCTCCTTTTCGAAGATATTCTTCAACCAATTTTGACAGATAATGTTAAAATAAATGCTCTCTAGTAATATCCAAGTCCTTCCATTTCATCTTGCTTTAGCCTGATTACACTCATGTGAAGTATGTTGTTTTGTGTAATTTTAAAATGTCCATTTAATGGATAACAATGTTATCAATCAATTGCTGCATTATATTGTTTAAGACTTACACTTATTATCTAATGAATTTTATTTTATTTTAAATCACATTTTAATTCCAAAAGAAAAGCAGATTATGAATGTTCTGATTTGGAAAATCTATGTACTAAACTGACAAATGTATGAGAACACACCAGGCTATATTTAATTTTGAATTGAATTTATTGTTTTAGGTTTGAGTTTTAGATTTTTTTAATTTTTTGTGTTAATATTTGTTAATACACATTTAGGAATTGATTTACTTGCTGGGATAATTCCTGAATTGTGCCTTAAACATCTGGATTTACACTTTCTCATTGGTGGTGAAGGACCTAAACGAATAGTATTAGAGGAAGTTCGGGAAAAGTACCAGCTTCATGACAGGTAATGAGACATTGCCAAATTTACTTCCCTTGTGAGATAGGAAACATTAGTATTTGCTGATCTTTGTCATAAATGTTGGTTTCATTTATAAGTAGTTTTGAATTACCAGGCATTACATGCTGTTTATATATTGTATGCTTAGTATTAGCTTGGAGATACAGTGTGGAAACAGGCCCCTCGGCCCACGGAGTCCGTGCCGACCAATAATCACCATACACTATTTCTATCCTACACACTAGGGACAATTTACAATGGTAATTAACCTACAAACATTCAAGTTTTTGGTATGTGGGAGGAAACCGGAGCACGCAGAGAAAACCCACGACGTCACGAGGAATGTGCAAATTCTGTACAGACAACAATCTTAGTCAGGATCGAATCAGAGTCTCTGGCACTGTCAGGCAGCAAATATGCCATTAGGAATTAAAAATCTACGCCATTTACATGCAGCAGTATCTCTTGAAGGGAAGTTGTGTCCTAAGTACAGGCAGCAAAAAGTACTTGCAAACAAAGAAATGATTGCAAATGACTTTTTATATATTTACTTGACCAAGGGGACACACCAACCACCCCCCGCCCACCACACACACTAACCACCTCCACCTCCACATACACACACACACACACACACACACACACACACACACACACACACACACACACACACACACACACACACACACACACACACACACACACACACACACACACACACACAAACCATCCCCCTTGATATTAGATCAATTAATAGGTCCCTTTTACCGCATCCCTGCCCTATCCACTGAATCATGGACTCCAACTTGCAGGCGCGTCTAGAGAGGGAGGGGGGGGCAGAGAAAGAGAGGGGGGGAGAAAAGGAGGGGGAGGTGGTGCAAGGGGGGGGGAGAGCTGTAAAAATCTGCGGAGCAAATAACCACAACCTTTTAAAATTGTAAAGGAATTATTGGTTCAAAATTGATTCTTTTCAAATAAACAGATTTTTTTAGAAAGCGGTCAAAAGCTGTAAAATTCTGCGGAGCAAATAACCGCAAACTTTTAAAATTGCAAAGGAATTATTGGTTCAAAATGGATTCCTTTAAAATAAAGAGCGATTTTGTTTAAAGTGGTCAAAAGCTGTAAAAATCTGACTAAAATTAAATGTCAACTTTAAGAATTAGTACAATTAAGTTTTTAAAGAACAAAAAATTCAACATTTTCTAAGTTAAACAAAAACAATGAAGTATAATCTTTAGAGATGTGGAATTCAGCATTTCGTTGTTCACAAACAAAGTGAGAATGACCGTTGGTGAAGGATTTAAAGAATGTTCTCGAAATGGTATCTCGCTCATAGTGACGTCATCAGCGAAAGGCACTCGAGAGAGGAGAGGGGGGAGAGATCTCGGCAACTCTCGGGTGCTCTCGGGAAACCCGAGTCTAGGCGCGAGCGTGCTTTGACCAAAGCTCTCGGGTGCTCCTCGGCAGCTCTCGGTTGCTCTCGGGAATCCCGAGCCGAGGCGCAAGCGTGGAAAACAGTGCGCAGCGGGCCGTGAGGAGCAGAGCCATTGTGATGTCATCAGCTCATTAACTTTAAAAAAGATTACAGATTTCTGAACAATTTCAATAAATAACTCAAGAAATAATGAATCAAATTTTCAGATAAGGCGATTTTTGACATCATGGTGTTTATCGGGATATGTAAAAATGCCACCGTTAGCGTGTCGTGTTTTAAAGGAGATGTGAATCACAGACTAACAAACAAATGCACAATTAAATAAATCCACATCCAAGATCAGAGTTTTATAATCATAGAGATAGTCCTTTTTGAATTTAAAAAAATATATATTTCTTGTTTGCTGTCACCTTCGTACTGAGCAATTGTGCTACAATTTGGTGGTTAAAACATGGCTACCTTGAGACCAGCACCCAATCAGGCCTCCATCAAGAACAAAAAATGAAATTGATCTAAAAGACAGCTGATTATAGTATTTGGGTGATTTATATCTAGAAACAAGTACTACATGGTATCTCGCGCATAAATTAATGCTTTACCATGCAGCAGACCGAGAATAAAACTTTTCACTCAGAGGGTGGTAGATAAGTGGAATGAGCAAGTGCAATTACAGCATTTAAAATACATTTGGACAGGTATATGGATAGGTAAAGTTTAGCAGCAAATAGGACCAGCTCAGAGAGGGACAACTAGGTCAGTATGGACAATAGCCTTTTTCCATGCTGTGTAAGTCTGACATTAAAATTCTATCTTGAATCCTATATTAAAGCTAAACGTTGCTCAATTTAATGCAATTCATATGCAATAGATTATGTTACTTGTTAAGCATGTATTTTTCTTTGCTTTATAATGGTTTGGTCTTTTTACAGAGTTCGACTTCTAGGTGCCCTCGAGCATAAAGATGTGAGAGATGTTTTGGTGCAGGGTCACATTTTTCTCAACACTTCTCTGACTGAAGCTTTTTGTATGGCAATAGTTGAAGGAGCAAGTTGTGGTCTTCAGGTAAAGCTATTCTAAATTTTCCGCTCTATAGAAATTCTAGGTCAGATATGGTATATTTGTAAGCATAGAATTCACATTATCGTGAATTGGAAAATAATCTTCTCAATCAAAATTTCCTGTGCTTTATTAATAATTGAATACATTTACTAAAGGCATCTACAGCTGGAAGAATTAATGCTACCAGGATGATCAGAATTAACACTTACATTTATGTCTATACAATTGAAATTATTAAATTATTTCCTTCACTTATCAGCCCCTCAGTCAACAGAGTGGGCTAAAATCAGCAAACCCACAGAAGGAGTAGTTTTGCCCATTCATGTGGTAGAAGTGCGTGAGAGCTGCAGTTGGTGTTGGGCTTTGAAGACCCTCAGCAGAAATTCTGATTCTGCAAATGGGGAGAGGAGCATGGGGTATTCAGCATGGAGATTTCTTGCCCTTTGTTGACAGGAAATGATGTGGCATTATGTAGTCTGCAGTTTTAGATTATACAGCATGCAAATAGCTCATCCATGCTGACCAAGTTACCTAACCGGAGCTAGTCCCACTATCTGCATTTGGCCCATATCCCTCTGAACCTTTCCTATCCAAGATACAAGATAAATTTATTTGTCACATGTGCCACATGGCACAGTGAAATGAGATTACCATACAGCCATACAATAAAAAATCAATGTGCTTATCTAATTGTTATAATTGTAATCCATGTGCTTATCTACTTGTTATAATTGTACCTGCCTCTACTACTTCCTCTGGCAGCTTGTTCCACTTGTCCTCAACCCTCGAGAAATCGTTGCCCCTCAGGTGCCCTTTAAATCTGTTCCATCTCTCCTTAAATCTATGCTCCCTAATTTTAGACTTTCTTTCTGAGGGAAAAATATATTATTATTGTGATCATTAACTATCTCGGCCCCTCATGATTTTATACACCTTTATAACATCACCCTTCAACCTCCTATGCTCCACGCAAAAAAGCCCCAGCCCATCCGGTCTCCTTATAATTCAAGCCTTCCACTCACAGCAATGCAGTGCCCTCCATAATGTTTGGGACAAAGATCCATCATTTATTTATTTGCCTCTGTATAAACACTGCTGTAATGTCTACATGGTGAAACCAAAATGTATAAAAATGGCCTTCATTAAAATCTGACAATGTGCACTTTAACCACATGTGATTTCTTCCTATTACAAATCTCAAATTGTGGAGTAGAGAGGCAAATAAATAAATTATAAATTAAAGAGCACCACAGAGTCACTTAGACCGGATTAGCCTTTGGATGGTGACGGTTACTGAATTATTCCCCCTCTTTAATGCATTGGCCACGTATCCCATATTGAACTGGTATCTCCAGTGAATGTTGTTATTTGTTTTGTTTGTACGTTTACAATGAATCTATATTTGTATTTTCCTTCATGCCTCAACTTCAAAACTAGGTTGTTGTCTGCTTCTATAACAGGTTGTCAGTACAAAGGTTGGTGGGGTGCCAGAGGTTCTACCTGAGGATCTTATCATATTATGTGAGCCCACTGTGAAGTCCTTGTGTGAAGGATTGGAAATTGCCATTACTCGCCAACGGCTGGGTTCACTGCCACCAACGGAAATAATCCACAACAGAGTGAAGAACTTGTACACATGGAGAAATGTGGCAGAGCGTACTGAAAAGGTGCATACTTCCTGTAAAGTAAATAATTTTACCTTGGCATACAGTGTGTCTGAGTGAAACTATACATTATGATGTGCCATTGAGATGTTAAATTGTTTTGTAAAGTATGCAGAAGTAAAACCAGAAAACCTATCTTTGGTGCAACGATGCAAAAGAGCAACAATATCTGTTAATTATCCATTATCCATTAAATTCTTATAAAATAAGAAATAAACCAAAATAAGTAAGCTTAAATCACAGTATCATACGAAGTAGAAGCACGTGTGGGCAGTTCAGCCCTTCAAGCATGCTCCACCATCCGGTACGATCAGAGCTTATCTTTTATCTCAGCGTCATTGTCTTGTGCTAGGCTCCCGTAATATCTCCTGTCAGATTGATTCTTAGTTTAGATTCTCCAGCTTGGTGAAGGATCCATGTGGCATCTACCCTGTCAGCCCATCTAAGTGTTGTGTATGTTTTGATGACATCACCTCTCCCTCAGAAAATTCAGGCGCTTTCAACATGGATTTTTCTGTTTAGGAAGGATTTTGGTAATCTGGTGAACCTTGGTTGGATGCTCTCCAAACTAACTATATTCTTCCTGGGGTGAGGGCAACAAAACTACCCACAAGATCTAAGCAAACTGTCTAATTTCCAGAAGATTTTCTTACCCATATATATTCATGTTCTTAAAATAAACACTAGTTTACCATTTGCTGTACTTTGCCCCTCACTTGTTTTTAAGGCAATGATCTTCATAGGTTTACAAGGTTAATTCCCGGGATGGCAGGACTGTCACATGCCGAGAGAATGGAGCAGCTGGGCTTGTTTAGAAGGATGAGATGGGATATAATTGAAACATATAAGATTGTTAAGGGTTTGGACAAGCTAGAGGCAGGAAACATGTTCCCGATGTTGGGGGAGTCCAGAACCAAGGGCCACAGTGTTAGAATAAGGAGTAAGCCATTTAGAACGGAGACGAGGAAACACGTTTTCTCACAGAGAGTTGTGAGTCTGCGGAATTCTCTGCCTCAGAGTACGGTGGAGGCAGGTTCTCTGGATGCTTTCAAGAGAGAGCTAGATAGGGCTCTTAAAAATAACGGAGTCAGGGGATATGGAGAGAAGGCAGGAACGGGGTACTGATTGGGGATGATCAGCCATTATCACATTGAATGGCGGTGCTGGCTCGAAGGGCTGAATGGCCTACTCCTGCACCTATTGTCTATTATCCCAGATCCAGCACTAATACGTAACTGGTTGCTTCTAATCTTGTTCCTTCTGATTTTGTTTTAGGTTTATGACCGAGTGGCTAAAGAAGCAGTGTTGCCAATGAACCAACGACTGTACAGATTAATAACCCACTGTGGTCCTGTGGCTGGCTGTATTTTTGCTTTAGTTGCTGTTTTGGACTTCTTTTTCTTGTTGGTCCTGAGATGGTTAGATCCAGATGACATGATTGACATTGCTGTCGATGCCACAGGTGTGAATGGAGCTTGGAAACAACAAGAACTTGCAACAATTGAAAAAGATAAGAAAGCTCTACCTCATACTGAAAGAAGCAATCGCAAAGTACAAGCTGATGCTGCTAGGGATTTGGACTCGACTGGATCATAAATTGTTTTTGGCAGCTTTTATCGGACAAAGTATCAGTTTAGCTTCCTGTTGCAGAAGTCGTCATTCTAAACTTCAGCTACGCAGAAATCGTTCAGATTTGTTATACGCCAGGGATTTAAACAAAACAATGTAATTGACAATATTTCTATGTTGGTATAATAATTACAGCTTTGCAAAAAGCTTAGAAACTTTGATTATTTACTTTGTACTAATTGGTCGCACATGCTGTAAAATAGGGAAAATATTATGCAAAAATACAAATTGCTGGAGAAACAAGAGACTGCCGATGCAGGAAGAAGGAATTTCATTGTTCCATCCTTGGTGCCTATAACATTTAAAACACTTTATTCTTGAGATGATGGAATCTTGAGCAACAAAAAAGTGCTGGAGGAACTCAGCGGCTTCTGTGGAGGGAAATGGATAGATAGCATTTCCGATAGACCGTTCTTCAGATTGATGGTTAGGGGCAGAAAGCTGTAAAAGAAAGGTGTGAGTGGGAGAGAGAGTAGAAAGAAGCGGAGGAGTGAAATGTAAAGCCAGTGGGAGGGATATGGGTGGAAAAGGTCAAGGAAGAGGGGATATAAGGAAATGGGGTTTCAGATTAGGGAGGGGTGGGAGAGGTGAGCATAAAGAACAAGGGAAAGGAACAGGGTGATGGCATGGTGGGAGAAATGTGTGCACATCGGGGTGGGGAAAGAGAAGCGGAGTTTCAGGCATTTTACTTGAAATTGGAGAATTCACCGTTAATACCGTAGGATTGTAGGCTACCCAAGCAAAATAGAAGGTGCCGTGCATCCATTTTGTATGTGGCCTCAGTGGCAGTGGAGGAAGCCATGGAAAAAATACGGAGGGGATTTAAAATGGTAACCTTCTGAATTCCATCAACTGATTTTTTTTTTTCCTCAAGATTCCAGCATCTGTAGTCCCTTGTGTCTCCATTTCTCCCTTCTATTTCTGCACACCAACTTTTATGGATATATCTATATTACTAAAAGTAAGATATTGACCGCTTTTGACTCGCTGCGATGTGATTTCCGAGAGAATGCCGCAACTTACGGCTGTCATTTTTGGCCACCTCGCTCGGAGGCCCCCCTCCGCTGGACTTGACCGAAGGATTTTTCCCATCGATGAAACATCAGAGAATTATTAATGTTTTAAAAATTTGGCCATTCTCTCTGCTGCCCCTGCTGGTGGGAGGGGGGAGGGACTATAAAACCTGGAAGTGGTGTGCTTCATTCACTCACTGCAAGATGGAGGAAGCGAGAGAGTCACGTCTCTCTGAATAACACTGAACACATGTCTACTCAACTGTGAGTGCCCTTAATGTGGTTTGAAAATGAAAATATGGTTGGTTTGAAGTAAAAAGGCACAGCAAATGGTTTTTTGGGGGTTTTGGGTTGAAGTAAAAAGGTACTACAAATGGTTGTTTGGGTGTTTTGGGTTGAAGTAAAAAGGCACTGCAAATGGTTGTTTGGGGAGTTTGGGTTGAAGTAAAAAGGCACTGCAAAGGGTTGTTTGGGTGGTTTGGGTCGACATTGGGAGGAAGAAGCCCAGCCCAGCGCCGAAGAAGCATCGCCGCTTCCAGTGGTCTACAGCCGACGTCGTTGGTGCTACTACCATCAGCGCTACGGACCCGAAGCCTGAAGATGCCAGAGTCTGCTTGTTTCAGGAAAATGCCTTGGCCGATCGTCCATAAAGGCGAACGCGATCGGCCCAAACGAATGCCTCTCCGCCCGTGATCGCCATTCCGGCCACTGTTTCCTGGTGGACTCCAGTGCAATTGCCAGCATCCTGCCTCCGAGCGCCCGAGATACTCGCGTCGGTAAGGTAGGACCCGTCCTCTCGGCTGTTAACAGGAGCGACATTTGCACTTACGGTACGCAGACCCTGGACTTAAATTTCCACTCCCGCCCATATAGGTGGAAGTTCACGTCGCCCAACCGATCCTGGGGGCCGATTTCTTGCTTGCGTTCTCCCTGTTAGTCGATGTGAGAGGTGGACGCATGGTCCCTGTGTCGGAACTGTGCCCTGCCAAGCCGCGTAATCCGTCCACGCCCCTACAGCAACTCGACGAGGTAGCTGAGATCCAGCAACCTTTCGCAGCCCTGCTCACCAATTTCCCAGGGTTGTCCACGTCCCGGTTTGACGGGGCTGTGCCCCGTCATGGCGTGGTCCACCACATTCCCACCGAGGGCCCACTAGGCATCTGAACCGCGGCTAAGGATGACCTCAACGCCTCCTCAGCCGTGTTGGTTTACGGCTCGGTTTTGCGAGTGCCTGGGGATTTTCTGCCCGTTCCCCAGGATCAGGAGGTTCCGGCTTTGGCAGTGTTAGCTAACCTTCGCGAGCGGGAGCGCGCTTTGGTCCCGGTTCCCACTTCCCGGCATGGTTCGTCCGCGATGCATGTGCCTACTATGTTACGGGATTGTGCTTATGTTTTCCTTCATAGGGATGCTCAACGCTTGCCGTTACAGCGGGTGTACGAAGGTCCGTACAGGGTACTGAGGACTGGTACCTCGCCGTTTATGTTGGACATGGGTGGCAAGGAGGAGTTCGTCTCCGTAAGCCGCCTTAAGCCAGCCCACATCGACGAGGATAGCCCGGTGGCGGTGACCACTCGAAGGCGTAGTGGACGTCCACTAGCCGTTTTGCCGCCCTCTGCACCTGTTACCCCCGGTTATGTTTCACCGGTCCCTTCTGTTACGCCCTTCCCTTGATCGTGTTCTTCTCGTCCCTCCGGTTCTGTTTTGCTGGCCCCTACTGTTACGCTCGCCCCGCGACCTCGGACTACGCGTTCCGGTTGAACCGTCCGGTTACCTGTGCGTTTCCGTACCGTGGATTCTGGGGAGGGGGGCGTCCTATACAGTTCAGTACTGACCGCCGTTGTAGCCAGACGTGTTGTGAGAGCCTGTGAACTGAGAAGTAATTTTCTGAATAAAAATACGTTTGAAAACTCAGTTGTCGTTCTCTGCTTTTGTTGTATTAAGAAATATTGCCCTACAATGTTTTACAAGATAGAAGATGCTAAAGCCCAAAACAAAACGTGAACTGCCATACTACATAACAGACCTGAGGGGAGAACACTTTTGACCGGTAATGCTCTATTATTGTTACGTGACTTGTCAAATATATACTGCAAAGATAGATACACAATGCTTGAGTAACTCAGCGGTGCAGGCAGCATCTCTGGGGAGAAGGAATGCGTTTCGGGTCGTGACCTTTCTTCTGCATTTCTTTTACTCACATTTTTGTAGCATTTGCAATGTTTTGCAATATGCGCTAAAGATATATTTTTGTCACAGCAGATACTGTATCACAGTCATTACCGATTTCCCAGAAGATAGGACGGTGAGAAATGCCTCAACAATATCAGAGATACTAGAGCATGATCAAAATGTGGAAGGGAGCGGAAGGACCTTGCCAATGTGGCGCTGCCGTGCATTGCAACCAAAGATCCTATAGCGACGCTGCCCTGCATTGCAACCAATAGCCAGGCGCGTCCCCCCATCACGAATAGGAAGTTCTTCACTCACTCGTGGGTAATAAACACGCCGATTAACTGGCGCCAAAGGTAAAACATGAACTTTACGAAAATGTGCACAGATTCATCCCGTGAGCAGTTTTGTTTTGGGGTAGGAGAGGCCGAGGGCCGCGAGAGAGGAGGGTTTCTGCAGAAGATGAGTGAGCAGTGGGGGGGAGAGAGCAGGACGATTCAGTGAGTGAGGAAACGTGGGAAAGACGGGGCGATTATAGCGTGGAGAACATGCGGAGAGCGACTGCACCGGGAAACACGGGGAGGCAAGGGGAGTTGCAGATGGCGGAGTGTATTTTTAGTGGGACAGAGATGGGAGGAGGAGATGAGTGGGTTCCGTTTGAGAGAAAATTATTTGCAGATACAGTCGTCAGAGGGTCTTGTGGAATGTGTCTAGGGGAGAGAGGGTGAATAATGCAGACAGATTTAAAGATTTTTTTTTCTGCCTTCTTTAATTTCCACTCATACAGCTCGCCCTCTTCTCCTGCAGCGATCCACCTCTCGGCCTCTTCTCCCCCAGCTCGGCTGGAGGATCTCCGCCTTGCTCAACCCTGATGAAACAAGATCGATTTCTCTTAAACCACAGGTCCACCAGAAGATAGGACGCGACCTAAGGTCAGCAAATACTGAGTATGCGAAATGGGGAGACTAGCTTTACAACCAGGGATAACATCAGGCGGTTAAACGATTAACATTCTGGGGAATGCTTTGTTGAATTTAGAACGAATTCTCCTACAGATATTTGGAAGTACGTTAATCAGAAAACATCCTGAATCTTGCTCTTCTTCTTCTTGTAGAATTCCGGCAGTGTAGACGCTGCTAAGCGTATTACTGTCCTCCACAGGTCAAAGTTTGAACTAGATTCTTACATACAGTCCTGGAACATGCAGGAATTGAAGAACATCCCTGGATATCAGTTGATGTTTCTCACTGTGTGCAAACAAAGATAAAACAGAAAAAGCCTCAACTCCAAGTCCTGTCAGTCTAACAAACAATACCTTTCTTTCTACCCTATACTTTTTACATTCTAGGAAAACATGTTTAACTGTCTCATTACTCCCACAATCACACAAGCCAGAAACATGTTTCCCTACAATGCACAAATAGTAATTTAACCCACAGTGTCCCAACCTACTCAAACCTACTCAATCTACCCAGTTGAACTGAGTCCCTACGGGACAGAGATGTGCAGAAACATATTTTCCTAACTTCAGATTGTATAGAAAAGTAGTGTCTACCCCTGACTTCCTTTTCCCATCCTCTCTGCCATTCTTTTGTTAAACCCTCTTTAATTATTTCTCTCAGTTCCACTCTCCCCAGTGATACATGGATATCTTTTGCTATGAGGTCCACCTGCTCATTCCCCCTTACCCCAGCATGCCCGGGAACCCAGCAAAAAGTGATGTTACACCATATAACCATATAACAATTACAGCACGGAAACAGGCCATCTCGGCCCTTCAAGTCCGTGCCGAACAACTTTTTTCCCTTAGTCCCACCTGCCTGCACTCATACCATAACCCTCCATACCCTTCTCATCCATATGCCTATCCAATTTATTTTTAAATGATACCAACGAACCTGCCGCCACCACTTCCACTGGAAGCTCATTCCACACCACTACCACTCTCTGAGTAAAGACGTTCCCCCTCATGTTACCCCTAAACCTCTGTCCCTTAATTCTAAAATCATGTCCTCTTGTTTGAATCTTCCCTATTCTCAAAGGGAAAAGCTTGTCCACATCAACTCTGTCTATCCCTCTCATCATTTTAAAGACCTCTATCAAGTCCCCCCTTAACCTTCTGCGCTCCAGAGAATAAAGACCTAACTTATTCAACCTATCTCTGTAACTTAGCTGTTGAAACCCCGGCAACATTCTAGTAAATCTCCCCTATACCCTCTCTATTTTGTTGACATCCTTCCTATAATTGGGCGACCAAAATTGTACACCATTGTACACACAAACCCAATTCTAGAAAACACACTCAAGATTTCATTTAGAATGTCAGGACGAGCTTTAGATTTCCGTACTCTTAAAGTTTCAAGAGCAGCTGCAGAATCAGAACAGATAATGACTTCTCTAAAACTGGCTTCCTCAATCCACCATAGAGCCCATTGAATTGCCACTAACTGAATCTTGCTCTTGGCTGGGTGGTGGTCAAAAATAGGGTTAATTCACTGCATGTAGCTCAGCTGATCGAAGATGTTATCTTAGGCCTCTAATAAGTAACTCATGACCGAGTCACAAGGAACTCGTGTTAGCACGGTTGAGTTCAGTATTCGCTTCTGCATTGCCTGGTACAACATTGTGTCTCTATAGGTTTGTGATTTTGTTTTTTACCTTCCCTTCAAACCCTATCTTCTACCCCTTCTTACTGGATAGGACTGCATACACCAGAAACTGGAGCTAAAAAAAACAAGTGACTGAAGTAACTCTGTAACTCTGTGGATCAGGCATCATCTGTGGAGAGAAATGGACAGTTGGTGTTTCATATTGAGACTGTACCTCTGGACTGCAGGGGAGCTTCAGCAATCCAGACGAAGGGTCTTGGCCTGAAATGTCACCTGTTAATTTCCCTCCACAATTTTACCTGTCTCGCTGAGTTCCTCCAGCAGTTTTTTTCCTCGCTCCCCATCTTTGTTGTACCCTTGTCCCTCTCTTCCTGCATTTTATTCTAATACCTTCTGCGCCCACCTGCAGTTTAAATTCCATTTGGAATATTTTTGGAGGCCCAAGAACCAAGAAACTGTGCACCTAAGGTGCTGCTGCAAGTCAGATTTTTAATTGAAGAAGCCAAAGTCTGGAGTAACTCAGAAGGTGAGGCAGCATCTCTGGAGAACATGGTAGGTGATGTGGGATGGGACGCTTTTTCAGACTCGAGCATGGGCCCTGACCTGAAACATCTATCTATTTTCTCCAGATATGCTGCCTGACCTACTGAGTTACTCCAACAACTCATCTTTTTCTGTAAACCAGAATGTGCAGTTGTTTGTTTCATCAAGGTTTTCATTGTACCTCAACCGCACTATATTTGTGCATACGGCAAATTGCTGCCCATCACCCACCTTCTTATTCCCCTCTTCCCTCTGATGCCCAGTCACTTCCTCTCTTCCCCATCTTCTGCCTCCTGGTCCCCTACATTTGGTACCCTGTTGGTGTCTTGACCTTGTAATCCAATTGCCTTTTTCTTTTTCAGTCCCCAATGGTTGTTTTGCATTTCTACACGAGCCCCAAGGAGGTCCTGCTATCGGATGTGGGGAAGAGTCTATTCCGCTCTGGAATCCATAATGTGGAGAAGATTGAGCGTGTAACTCAAGAGCTTTGCTTCAATGTGAACTGGACAGGTGGGTTTGTGGTTGGAGAGTGATGCTAGCTGTCTGGGAACATGAAGGTTGAAACGAGACGGGGATGGGCCGTGCATCAGCGGATGAGTTGGGGAGGATGGTATAATATGTCTTGATTGTGGGTTAAGAGGAAGTTGGATGAAGGCTCGTACACAATTAGGGAATGGGAGTTGTTCAGGGGAACAAGGACTTTGTCCCCAGTCTTGGTGTGTGAGATGCTGCTCAACCAAGGATCCACCGTTTGTGCATGGGGCTGCAAAATGTCTGGGGTGAACGATTTACTTTAGTTTATTGTCATGTGTACCGAGTGAAAAGCTTTTTGTTCCATGCTACCCATGCTATCCAGTCAGTGAAAGACTGAGGGGAATGATATGTAGCAGATAAGATGTTGGGGAGGGAAGCACAGTGTTGGGGTGAAGATTGCATCATATCAGGGAGGAATGATTGAGGACATGCCCTTTCCCGGACATCAAGCGCCTATGCACTGCATCCCAACTCACTACTTCACACACATTTCTGTATGTACATTCATTTCCCTTAAACAGCACATGCTTCAACACCTTTGTTTGTCTGCAGACAGTAATCTTGCTTCATTTGCATTTTAAAGGACAACCTTTGTTATCGCATCAAAACAATCTTTCCCAAAATAACTCACTCAGAATCAGTAGTCAATAATATATTTTCTTGTTCTCTGTAATTTTGACATTTCCAATCTCATTTAACACTTTAATTGGCATGAGCCTCTTTATGAACTTGGCTCAAAAGATTTATAACAACCAACACATTTTATCATTCGAGTATAGAATGAGCCCCCCATTCATGGCAGTTTCTTAAAGGGACACACCATAACTTGTCTGTTCATTTGCATTTTAAAGGACAAATGTTCTTAAAGGGACACACACACATTTGCTCATTGCTTCAAATTTCACACATTCCACATACAAAAAACACTGTTTTACAAGCAGTACATATACAAAAAACATTGTTTTACCAGCAGTATATAATATTCCATCTGCAAAGATGACGTCTCTTTGTAATTTACTTTCCCTTTTTCTGACAAGACTTCTGTTTACCAGAAAAGCTGCCATGTTTTGTTAGCTCAGACATTCCCCAGGGAGACTGATGCTCTGTCGGGTCACTTATATAGTCATTGCAGTGGGAGGACTGAGGTATAGTCTTTTTGTTGAAGCTAGAGAGTTAAGTTTGAAAAACCCGTACGCTGTGACTGGACATTGATCCAGATCGTGATTAGTTAGACTGCCCATGACTTTTCAGTCTCCCTACCCTATCCTCATTTCTCCACTGAATTTTCCTTCATCCCCAATTTTTTATAACATAGTTGCTTTTCAGAAAAAGGATTCCCCGGGGTAATTTTGTTTTGCGCAACATCTTCCCCCTTTTTTTAAACTTGTCACTTGATTTTGCGACCCAATCCTTTGCTTTTTTTTTCTCTTTTCTGTCTGTCCACCAACTGCAACAGTTTGCAACCTCTTTAACTCTGTCTGCCTTATCATTCCCTCCTTACCAGCTTGGGTAAGGTAGTGAATATATGTTAGTAAGACAGGTAAAAATGCATTGTATACACAAACGTGTCCAAGCGGGGTGAGCCGAATCAATGGCACAGCCCTCTCGTTTCCATAGTTGTTTTTGGATATGAGAGGCGTCCCTCTGTAATGTACAGACCTCCCTCATGTTTGGCAGGACCATTCTATTTGCTAGCATCTGTTTACTTGCTGTCACTACGCATTTGGATGCATAGGCTGCTTGTTTGGCTACACTATTGGCAAATGCATTGGCTTTGGTTATAGGGTCCCCAGCACCAGTGTGGGCAGCACATTTAATAATGGCCAGCTGTTCTGGGAGCATCAATGCCTCAAGCAAGTTACGCACAGAAGGGGCATTCCCGTGCTCCCAATTCAGGGGAGCTTTATTAGGTCGGAACTTCGAGGTATAGAGATGTTATTGACGGAGCTGCTGCAGGTAAGGATGCCATCGCTACTGGTAGGACGTAGGGAGGTGGACATCTCCCAGGATTATCTAACTCCTTATCTTCACTACCAAACAGGGCCGTCGTGCCAGACATGAAGTCTCCTCCGGAGGATTTATCAGTACTGAGTTTATTTTTACTAACCATCACCTGTTTCTCACCTCCTGCCTGTCTTTTAATTATTTTCTCTTGTTCCTCCACCCACTGGCATTCTAGTTGCAATACTTTCCGTCCTTTCCTAGTGCTATCCTTGTTTCTTAACTCTATCCCTTTCTTACATGCAGTATCCATCCAACTTCCATCTGTACTCCCTACTCTCCTCGTGCTTCTTCTCTGCTTCCGCTTTCCATGCTTTAATTCCTTTTTTCCATTTCTATCCTGCCTTCCTTTCCCATATAATTGTCTCTACATTCCATGTGCCCCCTCCTGGTCAGGCTTCATCCCCTAACCGTTTGGTCAACTTGTAACTTAACATTCTAAATTCCTTATTATACTTAGGATTCAAATAACACATATGTTGGATGGGGGTTCCCCCTTCACTGTTATCCAGAGCATAGATAGAGAGAGAAAGAGAAAGCAGACTTATCAATTCTTAAACACTCTCCCAAATATCTTAACCAGGCAGACCCGCTAATCGAGACCCCAGTTTCTCAACTTGGCAGACTTCTTGTGAGAGAGAGAGAGAGAGAGAGACTTCCCTTGATATCTCAACCCGACAACTCCTCAGATGTCTCAACAAGCCAGGCGCACACCTCGTCTCCTGTATCTCAACCCGACAAACCACGGGGCTCAACAAGGCCGACGAGCCCTTTGTAGAGAGAGAGAGAGAGAGAGAGAGAGAAAACAGAGAGATAGACAGAAAGAGAGAGAGGGGAAGAAAAAAAATAGAGATAGAAAAAGAGAGAGAACCGCTCAATTCCTTCTTAAAAATATACACAAGCCCTTCTTAAAGATACATACACAAAGCCCAATTGGTGTTACCTTTGTCTGTTTCTAAGAACCTCGGCAGGGAACCAATTCAACGTCTGATGAAGGATCACAGATGTTCCCGGGAGTTTCTAGGGGAGTCGCTTACAAGGGGGCCGATAGAGCTCAGTTGTCTCCCTTCCAATCCCGGCAACCTCTTGCATAGTCAGCTGTTGATGGGGTCCCAGCGAGGCCTGCATGACTATGCCAATGAAAAAGTTACTTTTATAACAACTAAACTGGTTCGCTTCTTAATAAATAAACAACTCAAAATACGTTTGGTAGACCAGTTCAAAACTTTACTTATTATCGGCCGATTGAAGTGGTAAGGAACCCCAGTCAAGTGAACAATACAGACACTTCACTCTCTTCATTCCACTTCTTTGAACAACAGAATTACATCGGATTATATAGTATTTTTTTGTCACCTTAGCACATTCCACAAACATTAGTCATGGTCAGATGTACAGGAAATAAAGGGTTCTACAGAATGCGTCACATCAAAGGCATCTTGTCATATGGTACAAGATATCTTACATATTAAAGACATTGGCCATTTGTCAATACCCATTTGATCAATCTAGCTTCCTCTCTCGTCACTTCCCCCCTCTCAGACATCGGACATTTGGTGCAAGGTATTTTACATATTACAGACATCAGCCATTTGTCAATACCTCTTAGTGAGATCAACCTAGCTTCCTCTCTTGTCAAATGGTAGACAAATGTTATAGTTATTCATTATCTCAATACACAGCAACCTGACGCACCTAAACTTGCCTTTCTGTATTAATCTACTGGAGAAAAACCTGATTTGAGACTAAGTATAAGCTGTACGCTTTTCTTATATTTTTAACATAATTCAGCCTTATCATTTCTCCCTCCCTACACATCACCTCACACAATGCATTGATCTCTCCTAATCCATATGTTCCCCCTTTCCTCAGCTCCAGTCTCCCCGACTCCACAGGACAGGCAGAAGCTCGCATGGATTTTCAAATATCCATTCGAACCTGAGAACATTTCCACAGAAACCTTACTCAATGAGCAGGCTGGGGACTTGCTGGTGGAGATTGGACCGAGGTAAGTCAGGGGATGGATCTGGTGGCCTGATAGAGTTGTGTACAGGTTTGGTCACTGAAGGCCTGTCCCACTTGGCCGTCATTTACGCAACTTCATTTACGTCGCACGACGCACTCGTCGTGACACGCACATGATGCACGCATGGTGCGCGGTGACATAGGCAGCGACGCGTGCGGCGCCACGGGATTTTGTGATGTACAAAATCTGCGTGACGCGCGAATGACGGCCAAGTGGGACAGGCCGTTGAGTGAACAGGAGTGACTGTATGTTTCGCTGCTCGTTATATAGATGTAAAAGTGACCTTGTAAACGTAGGCTTGTAAATGGGTAGTTCCATGTGTGTTTACCCACGTGCAGAAGAGGCTCATGGAAGTAAGTACATCTGTGTACAGGAATGATACCGAGTACATATATATGTGATGACACATGCAGGTGGAATGGGAGCCTGTGCTTGTTGTGATGCTGATCCCTCAGCTTCGCAGCCTGGTTATTTATTGCATGCTGACAGAACTCTTGTTGAATTTTTCGTATCTCAGATTGAACTTCTCCACAGCCTGGTCGACAAATGCCGTGTCCATCTGCCACTCCATAGGATTAACTGAGGTGGATCGTGTTGAGTGCTCTCGCCGATATCTGCTGAAGGTAAGAGGTGTTGGTACCTGTAGACGGTCAGTGCCAGGTGCATCGACCTAAGTTCCCAGGAACCCGATACCAGTTCCTGGGCACATCTGCCCCAGATGTGCAAACAAACACCCGAAGACCCAACACTGGACTCCTGGCACAGTCTCTCTCACTGATTTTGGGTGTGTCTCAGTTTGTATCAATTTCCTCCATTCCTTGGTCCAATGGCATTTTCCCTACGCACCATATCACCCGTGTAGGTCCTGTGTGAACTAACATGTCCCCATTCCTTTGTGTTGAGTGTT
This sequence comes from Raja brachyura, assembly GCA_963514005.1. The sequence goes on along the minus strand of OY740801.1, from coordinate 16,343,927 downwards.
GATTGTTGATGTTACTGCATGTTTGCAGATCCATAATTCGGAGAGGTTGGCAGCAGCTGCCTCGGGTGAGCTGGTTGCTGCCTTCTACGATCGGATGACAGAGTGCGTGTATCAGCGACCCATTGAAACTTTCCAAGTGTTTACCAGCCCGTCGCAGGTGTATGAAGTGGACGTGGTGAACAGGGGGAAAGATGCGCTGGAGAAAGCTAACCGTGAACTGGGTGAGTGGGAGCTGATGCTTGGGGCATAGAGCATGATGCATGGGCATGAAATCAAATGGCCTCCTTCCAAGCTGTGAGCATTTTGTAAAAAGCATACAAGAACACGGTACAGTTGTCGAGAAACAATGCAAGTGAATGTCCTGAGATTTATGTACAGGGTGGGGAAGTGTCTGCATTGTGTTGACCCCAGAAATAATGTTTTCTCCTTGGAGCTGATGGTTGCTGTCTGTTCCCCACAGGCTTGGCTTTCGACTCTTGGGATCTGGATTTTTATACAAGGTTATTTCAAAAGGTGGGCCGGAATCCCACTAGTGTGGAGTGCTTCGACTTGGCCCAATCCAACAGGTGAAACAAAACCCTCGTCAATGTTGACTAATCAGTGTCCCCCTCTGATCATAGAGCCCTGCATGAATCCCAATGAATGAGTGTGTAGAAGGGTCTCGACCTGAAATGTCACCCATTCCTTCCCTCCAGAGATGCTGTCAGTCCCGCAGAGTTACTCCAGCATTTTGTGTCTATCTTTGTTGAATCTCAAACTAATCCCACAGACCCTTTGCCCTGTGTCAACCCTAAACTAATTTCACTGCCCTACCCTTATTCTTATGGCCCTGTGATTGATGATCACAAATTATGTGATTGATAATCACAAAGTAACTCCACTTGCCCCCTTCTGTCCCTGTAGACCTGTATGGCAAGAGACAGTGCAGTGTCTATGAAGTAGGGACTAAGTCCGGGATTTCAGTGGAGCAAGAGCAAAGCTGCAGCTTTCTATATAAAGAAAATGCCACTGAGTTGAAAACAATCAATTTTTTTTGGTTCAGTGAGTTAATTTGACAGTCTGGGATAATCTGGCAAGTAAGATTGCAGATTTTTCTTTCTATTTTAGAGAGGTGTGATCTAAATTATGATGTACTGCATACAGTGTATTAAAACCGGTAGGTTGAAACAAGATTAAAATTCAGCATGAACATTTAGAAATAGACCGTTTTATAATTACGAAGAAATGAAATTGTGATTGGTCTGGGGAGGAAGATACTATGAAAATCAAAAGAACTGCAGACACTGGAAATCTGAAGTAATAACGGAAAGTGCCAGAAGCACTTGGCAAACCAGGCAGTATCAGAGAAGGAGAAACAGCCTTCTAAATGTGCAACTCTAAATGTTTTGTACTTCGACAAAGGTGCAGTTTGAAATCACTGAAATCCGTGAAAACCACACCAATGCATTAGGGTGCTTTGTTCCAAGAGGCAGTTGCAGCCTTAGATTAAGTACTGCGGAGTTGGTCAGTTTAAAAGAGTGTGGCTTTGTGCAAGTGCGAGCCAAGTTATGCTTCACTCGTATAGGACATTGATAAGATCGCATCGGGAGTACTTTGGTCTCTTCACTTTAAGGAAGAATGTAATTACATTGGAAGTTATGAATTTGCATCCTTTAGGTGTGAGAGAAGATTTACAAAACTGAGAATATGCAGATCGTTTATGAGGAATAATTAGAGAAGTTAGACTTGCATCCAAAGTGTAGTTTGGAAAAGTGAGAGAGGACTTGCATGAAACACAAGATCCGGCAGGTACTTGACAGAATGCGAAGAGGATGTTTCCTCTTGTGCGAGAATTTAGAAGTTATATTAAGATGCTTTCTCAAAGGTGCCTCCTTACTTTTTTCTATTTATTCTTTCACTTGCCCACCCACTCCCTATCCCCACTCTGTCTTGATATTTCCCAGCCCCTTGATGGTTTGTAAAGCTGGAGTTTCACAAGTAGTTCTCCCTAAAGTAGGTTTGTTTTTGCAGTGAACACAGCCGCCACTGGTTCTTCAAAGGGCGTTTAGTGGTAGATGGAGAAGTCAAGGACAAAAGTCTCTTCGATATGATCATGAAGACACAGGATTATAGCAACAAGAACAACATTATCAAATTCTGTGACAACAGCAGGTGAGCCTAGTTATGGGAGAATTAGAATAGAATTAAAGAATGTTAGAAACAATGAAAAGTCAGATAAAGACTGGGTTACATGAAGGAGTCTGGGAAGGAATGCAGAGTTGAGGCGAAGGAGGAGCAGTTCAGAGACAATAGAGTAAGTCAGTTGAGGTATGAGGAAATTGTAGGGAATATCCCAATGAGTGGCTGAGGGGAAAATGGGAGGTAGATTTGAGAGGAGGATGGAATAGGAAGAAGGGAGAGCCTGTTTGGGGAAAAGGGAATGGGAGGTTTGAGGACTGGGGAGATAGTTGAGACATGATGATGAGTTGATTTGGGGGGTGGGGGGGTGGGAAGGGAAGGCAGAGGGATGAGTGAGATAATGGGAGAGGAATGAAATAAATGAGGGAAGAGTACATGCAGTGGGGATAGGAGACAATTTTGAAACGGTTGTTGATGGGGAAAGGGAACGTGGAATGAGGGGATGGTAGGAGGAGAGGACATCACTTATGGGACTGGGGTGCAAAGAAGAGGAAATGGGGGGGGGGTGGAGACAACTTGGGGAGAGTAAGCGGGAAGTATGAGGCAGGGTTTTATGGATGGAATTGGGAAGGAAAATGTTGGACAGTCTGTTAAAGGTACAGAGGGAGCTGTGGGATCAAAGATCTGATTGGTGTGCATGGTTTACCTTTCACCACAGTGCCATTGAAGGCCGGAGTGTTGCGTGTCTCTACCCAAGCCACTGGTCCCAAGCCAGCAACATGGAGGTTCACAAAGCCATGAGGCATGTAATCTTCACTGCAGAAACGCACAACTTCCCCACAGGTCAGTCAGTGTTAAATGTGAGTGACCATGTCGCAGAAGGTTTCTCGTCACCTGTGGGTAGAAAAGTGGGATTCTCTGAATGCTTTATCTCATTGGGTCGATGTCCTCCATTGTTTCAGGCGTGGCTCCGTTCAGCGGTGCAACTACAGGGACCGGTGGTCGGATACGGGACATCCAGTGCACAGGCCGAGGAGCCCACGTGATCGCAGGGACAGCTGGTTACTGCTTTGGGAATCTGCTGTGTCCAGGTGTGCTTTGCGGACTTAGTTAAAGTTACTCTCCGAGGGATATCAATGACAATGCCACTAAATTGTTAAACACAAGAGGAAACCATTGTCTTCTTGTGTCTTCCCATCTTGTGGTTAGCAGCCTTAAAGATTGTTGCACCAAATACTAAAGCAAGAAGTTGATAAAACATGATGGGATTGTATCTCCACTTGCTATCTGGGCACCATGTTCCAGCCTAGTGGTCAAATGATATAGAAACGGCCCTTCAGCCCACCACATCTTTGCTGACTATCATGCTCGGATGTCGACCCCATTTGTCTGCATTAATTCCATATCCCTCTATGCCTTGCTCAAGTCAAGTACCTCTCCAGATGTCTCTTAAATGTTGTTACTATACCCGTTTCCACACCCTCTGGCAACTCATTCCATATATCATGTAGCTTATGTGAAAAAGTTACTCCTTGGATTTCTTTTTAAAAAAAAATCCATATCACCTTTAATTTATGCCCTCTAGCTTTACTGACCTTGTCATGAAAAATAGACTGCTATCTTCCTTATCGATGCCACTTCTCATTTTTTATACCTCTATCATGTTGTCTCTCAGCCTTCTTCAGTCCAGGAAAAAGACGGCAGTCTATCCAATCTCTCTTGATAACTCAAGCCCTCCAATCCAGATAACTTCCTTGTGAAGCTTTTCTGCACTGTCTCTGACTTAAACACGTCCTTCCTGTCGTGTGGCAATCGGAGCCTCACACAGTGTTCTCATCACACTTGGGTGAAAAATAATTTGCTTTGGAATGCATGATAGTGGGACAGGATTAGACCATTTCAGCCTGCTCTGCCAGTTTGGAAGATCGTGGCAGATCTTTTACCTCGGTACCACTTGCCTGCACAAACGCCATATTTCTTACTTCCCATAAGATCAGAAAATCACTCGGCCTCTGCATTGAATGACCAACCCAACCTATCCCTGGTTCAGACAACCCAGCCGAGATAAACATTGTCCCTGGCTCTACCATCCAGTAAGAACTTTGGTAATATACTTCCAATTCCATTTACCACGTTAAACTTCAGTCCCAGTTACTGACCACTCTGCTTGGAGATGTCCTTCTAAAGGTTCTGAGGAAGGATCCCTAACCCAGAAAATGACTGGTTCCTCTCCTCACATATGCTGCTTGAGTGGCTGCGTGTCTATTTTTTACATTCCACCTGTAATGCCTACCTGCTATATTATACAGTTCTAAAATGTCATGAGCCTCAGCAAATAAAGTTGAGCTTTTTCATTGCCCTCCTGGTCACCTCGTGTTCCCTTCAGGGTTCTGTTGATGTGCATTCCAAGATCACCCTGTCATCCTATACACAGCCATCCATTTATCATGAGGTGTCTTTGCCTCACCCAATGCATGACCTTACAATTCTCAAATTGACTGTATTCCTGGTCTTATTCACTCTTTATCTTGTCACAGGTGCAGCCTGTCCTCCAGAATTCTGCATTCTGTTCCTGAAATCTTAACTACGCTTCCAACTTCTCATCTGCAAATTCTTCATAGTTGCTTCTACGTTTACATCTAAATCTTTAATATAAACCACAAGGAGCGGAGCACGGAGTCTTGTGGAATCCCAACGTAAACAGCCTTACTATCACTTAAAATTGTCATCGCTATTCACATTGCCTATTTTTAGATACAACTCCGTACTTTCTCTTGCATCGCAGGGGATTTTACTCTGGTCATTGTTAATTATATTGGTGGAGTAAAGTGTAGGTTGCTGTCAGAGACCTGTAACAATGTTGATCTGTGTCTGTCACAAACTACTAATGTTTCAGTATCTGTTGTTCCTGTGACGGGGTGTCTGCATGTGACAAGATCTTTAATATCTGGTTTAAAACCAGAAACCGCTGTAAATACTCAATAGATCAGGAAGCTTGTGTTTTAGTGCCTGTCCGTGCTGTCTTGGTATGTTTAATATTTGACTTTCTGCCACATCTCATGTGCATCATGTAATCTCGATGAATTGGCTGTGGCTGCAGGTTATGAGCTGCCCTGGGAAGACCACACCTTCACTTATCCTGGGAACTTTGCACATCCACTGGAAGTGGTGATCGAAGCGAGTAACGGAGCTTCAGATTATGGCAATAAATTCGGAGAGCCAGTCTTGGCAGGTAAGTGCTGGTTAATGTGGATTTCTGGAACTAATAAGGTCCTTGCCACTGAGCTCCTTTGGATTTGATCAGATTCTGACAGCTGAGCTGCTTGATTTGAAAGATACTGTTTAAATGGTGCCCCTCTGATCAATAGATGGAGCTTTATACCTGTCTCAACCTCTGCCCCTTCCCCCTGATTAGTTGCTGCATTGTGACTCACATAGAAACATAGAAAATGGGTGCAGGAGGAGGCCATTCAGCCCTTCGAGCCAGCACCGCCATTCATTGTGATCATGGCTGATCGTCCCCAATCAATAACCCGTGCCTGCCTTCTCCCCATATCCCTTGATTCCACAAGCCCCTAGAGCTCTATCTAACTCTCTCTTCCAGTGAGTTTGGTTCTGTTTTTGTTCTAGGATTTGCCCGGTCATTTGGAATGATGCTTGCCAACGGGGAGAGAAGGGAGTGGATTAAACCAATTATGTTCAGTGCTGGCATTGGAACCATTGAGGCTGAGCATGTCCAAAAGGAACAGCCTGAACCAGGTAAGTTTTATTTGTTAGGTTTTGGTTAATTCAGGTGCTAGAGTGGATTATAATGTCAGTGACCCTGTGTGCATTGCCAGAGGTATGAGTTTGGTTGGGGATGGCTTGAGCCAGGGTGTAGATGGGATTGTGGGCTGTTAGTTTAGTGGGCTTTTGAGTCCTGGTTGAACATTGATCCAGGTTAATGCCCTTTAGTCAATGGTGGGTGAATAAGGCATCTACTGGGTAGATATGTGACCACCTCTGTTTTCAGGATAGGATTGGGCATGAAGAGTTGGAGTGATCTTGTGGATGTGGTTGAGCGAGACATTAGCTGAGGGTGCATATGGGAACTGCGGCCCCTCCCCCGCCCATGTGCTAGCTCCAAAGTCGTCTTGTTGAGTCCTATTAACTGTAACTCGTTTTCACCTAGCTCACAGCTAACAATGGCCTGTTTCCTTTATCATCATTACTTTTTTGCATATCTTTCATTCATTGGTTCTATCTCTCTATATCACCATCTATATCTCTCGTTTCCCTTTCCCCGACTCTCAGTCTGAAGAAGGGTGTCTACTCGAAACATCACCCATTCCTTTTCTCCAGAGATGCTGTCTGACCCGCTGAGTTACTCCAGTTTTTTATGTCTTTCTATGGCAGGTATGGAAGTGTTGCCCTTACGGGTTCAGGTAGTTAGTGCTTTTTTTCCGTATGGCTGTATGGTAATTTGCATATCGCTGTACCTTAATTGTTACATGTGACAATAAAAGACCGCTGAAACCTTTGTTCTAATGATGTTGTTGTGAATGTTTTTGCGTGTGGAGGTGTATGTGGGCTGAGGTAGAGTGAGATGGTGGTGAGGTGGTCAAATGTGTTTCAAGTGTGGACAACTGTTGTGCTGAGCCTTATCCCATGACCTGTTAGTTGTTGACCCCGTGTACCTGGCGCCTTCTATCAAGCTGTAGCGATCTTTGAAACTTTGCCGCCCTATTCCGACTCCTAATTCATGTGTCTGTTTTCAGAGATGGAGGTGGTGAAGATTGGAGGCCCCGTGTATCGAATCGGTGTGGGTGGAGGGGCGGCTTCCTCCATTCAGGCAAGTCATCGAGTACATTTGAGTTCTGGTACTGAAAACAAATGGGCAAGGCGCTGGGCACCAGAGGAGGAATATGGGCTGAGAGGATAGAGTGGACAGAATCTGCCGATTGTGCATGCACTGTGTCCATTTATAAAGTAAAAGTATCTTCACAAGTAAGGAAGCTGTCATTTGGTCAACTGTGTTCTTGTCAGCTGAAAATCTGTTTGACTGCCATGGTGCTGAGGGGAAACGAGTATCAGGGGTCTCTCTGCTCCTGCATTTTGGGGTAGAGAACCTTCCTCACCCAGCAGGCACAGAAACGCTAGGTTTTCTGCAGTGTGGAGTGCTCAATTTGCAGAGACCATAAAACCTACAAACCTGCATGTCTATGGGATATGAGCGGAGACCCACATGGTCACAGGGAAATGTGCAAACTCCAATCGGAGAGCACCCAAGGTGAGGATCAGACACTGGTCTCCGGTGCTGAGGCAGCAGCTCTACCAGCTATGACACTGTGGCTGTACACTCCCTCCCCAAATATTCCCCAGAGCTCTACCATTGCTTTTTGTGAGCCAGTCAACTCGGCTTTGTAAGTGCAATCTTTCCTCTCTCCAAAAGTTAGCTTCTGATTTATCCCTTCCTCTGTCCATAGCTAGTCTAGCTCTGTTATACTCACTGACACTTACTGTTTCACTGCCACATCTTCCAGTTGTTCGGTTTCATTCCCCCAAAACTTCCCAGAACTGCATTCTCTCTTGAATCAGGAATATCTATTTAACCTATTTTAAGATTTGTGTAACTGAAATCCCCTAGATGATTACATTGAAAGCTACCATTTTCACATAAATGCTCACATTTGTCCTCTTCAGCCTCCATTTGACCAAGCTTACAGTAAATTGGTTTACTTGGTTCAACCCATATGGCCCCATTGGTCAATCTTTTCTAGCATGTGGTTATTTCACATTTTGTCTTTCCTTTTCATCTGTGTGCCATTACTAGGCTCCTTTCAGAAATGTCCCAGGTTGTGGCCAGGAATAGGGCGTGGTCTTTGTCACTGAAGGTATATGACTGGCAGCAATGGCAAGCATGGATGGAAACTGGAGCGGGAAGTGTCTATGGTGGAGCACAAACAATGGCTGTGGGCAGAGCACGGTCTGGGTGATGGTGAGGGCTGTACGGTTGCATGGAAAGGAATGGTTGATGACTGGCTGGGACCAGGGTGTGGTTAAGGGTTGGGACATGGCCTGGGACACGGTGCAGGACGTTTTGTGGTGCTGCCAAGAGAGATCACTGATGTGTTGTAGTCGGAGAGGGGAGTGCAAGCGTGATTGTCACTGATGGGACATTATCTGCAATGGGCAGATTCCTGGGGCAGAATGTCAGCAAGCACTGGTACGGATCAGCTAGTGTGCACACGGTGATAAACTGCGGTTCTGTAGGCATCATAATGGTAAAGTGATTTTTGGAAACTCTGATATTTGATTGTCCCACCCCAGGTGCAGGGAGACAACACAGCAGAGCTGGACTTTGGAGCAGTGCAGCGAGGCGACGCTGAGATGGAGCAGAAGATGAACCGAGCTCTCCGTGCCTGCATTGAGAGGCAGCGCAGCAACCCCATCTGTAGCATTCATGACCAGGGGGCCGGAGGCAATGGTGGGTATGGAAACTGGAGGTCCTGCTGTGTTAGGGATGACTGACAGCAATGGGAGGATCTGGCAGACAATGAACAGAAGGAGAGAAGAATGGGAATGGCAGTGGGCGATGTCTGGCTCGAAAACCTGAGCTTTGGGAAGGCGATGGCTGGAACCATTAAGAACAATGGAACATAAGATCATAAGTAGACTTATTGCCACCAGACCCAAATATGAAGGATTTTGATCAATTGGGAACGTAGTTAGTTGGAGTGAATGACACCCAACTGTTTGGATTCATTAGAAATATGGCTTGTTAGAGTAAATAGCAAAAGGTTTAATCGGCTTGGAATTTTAGTTTGATCGGCTTGGAATGGAAACAATTTTAGTTATTGTGATTCCAGTCACCAGTACATCAACATGTGCCATTAACAAGTTGAATTACAGAATGCAATATACTCACCTGAATATCACTGTTCCCTCTTCAGGTAACGTGTTGAAAGAGCTGAGTGAGCCGTCAGGTGCCAGGATATTCACCAGCAAATTCAAGGTAGGGGGAAATCTTTTTCTGCAGGACATCATTATAATGCAGTAAGTTCATCAGAGGCTGCACTAAAGTATGAAAAAAAACAGTCCGGATATTTCTGCTGGGCAAGAGCATCTGTTAGGATGCACTCCCTCGCTGCTTTCACTGGAATTTAGGGGAAATGTATTTTGTGGAATTTTTGAGGTTCACAGCTGATGCAAAGGAGACCACATTGGGAGCAGCGTATGCAGTAGATGGGGTTAGAGGAGATGCACATGAACCTGTCTCACCTGGAAGGACTACTGGTGTCCTTGGATGGATGTAAGGGAGGAGGTATAGGGATAGGTGTTGCATCTCCTGCAGTTGCAGGATTAGGTACCTGGTGGTGGTTTGCGTGGGAGAGGATGAGTGAAGCAAGGATTTGCGGTGGGAGTAGTCTGTGGAAAGATGTGGGGATAGGAAAATGTGACGGGTGGTGGGGTCATGTTGAAGGTGGCTGAAACACCAGAGAATGATGTGTTGAATGAGGACTCAAGTGGGGTGAAAGGTAAAGGCTAGAGGAACTTCTTGCTATTGAGGGAGTGCAACGTAGGTTCACCAGGTTATTTCACAGGATAGCAGGACTGACATGATGAAAAAATGGATCGATTGAGCTTTTATTCACTGGAATTTAGAACGATGGGAGGGGATCCTATAGAAACGTATAAAATTCTTAAGGGATTGGACAGGCTTGATGCAGGAAAAATGTTGGGAGAGTCCAGAACCAGGGGTACCTATTTAAGAATAAAGGGTAGGTCATTTAGGACTGAAATGAGGAAAACCTTTTCACCCTGAGAGTTGTGAATCTGTGGTATATTTTGCCAAAGAAGGCAATGGAGGCCAATTAACTGGATGTTTTCAAGAGAGAGTTAGATATAGCCCAGGGCTAACGGAGTCAAGGGATTTGGGGAGAAAACAGGAACGGGGTACTGCTTTAGGATGATCATATTGAAAGATGGTGCTGGCTCGAAGGGCCGAATGGCCTATTCCTGCACCTATTTTCTATGTAATTATCCTGTTTACATCTGCGGGGAGGGAGAGTAAGAGTATTACTATGAGACAGGTGAGGTTTTCATCTATAACAGCAGGGGAGAAATCGATCTTTATTAAAGAAAGAGTCCTTGAATGGAAAGTCTCATCTTGGGAGCAGATGCAGCGAAGATGGGGAAATTGAGTTGGAGAGGCAGGGTAGGAGGAGGGGTAGTTGATCTAACGGAGGGAGTCAATGCGATTGTAATAGATGTCATTTGATAGTCTGTCCCTTGTGATGGAGATGAATTTGAAAGCTGGCCTGAAGTTAGTGATGAAGTTAATGAAACCAATGAGTTCTGCACGGGTGCAGGAGGCAGCCCCAATGCAGTTACCAATCTAGCGGAGAAACGTTTGGGGGCTGGCGCTGAACAAGGTTCAACGTAACTAATAAAAAGACCGGCATAGCTGGAGCCCGCGTGAATGTTTTTCTGTATCACTTTATTTTATTAAGCGTTGTTTTGTAGAACCTCTCCAATGCATTACCTCACACCACACATTCTCTGGATTAAATTCCATGTGTTGGTTCTCTGCCTATCTGGTTGGCTTGCTGATGCTTTCTCGCAGTCCAAACTCTTTTTGCTGTTGACCGCACGGGCAATTTTGTATTGCCTAAAAATGTCTTTATTGTACCCCCTTTGTTTGGGTCCAAATTGCAAGGGGACTAAGCACGGAATCTTATAAAGATAATTCGGTAACAAAAATGCTCTGTCAACAATTATCCTTCATGTCCCGCGATTGAGCCAATTTTTGTCCAATTTGATGGTCCCTTGGCTCCCATTGACTTTTTTTTTGTCCAGTCTGCCATGTGGGACATCATTAAATGTCTTGCTACACCAAACACACTTACTTTCATCGACCCTGCTTGTTTCCATCTCGATCCAAAAAAAAATCAATCTACTCAATCACCGAGGCAAACCCACATTGACTGGCACTGATTAACATGCCTTCCTAAATGAAGGTTTATGGATTACTTTAAAACTAACTTCGAGAGCATGTCTACTGCTGGTTAAACTAATTACATCCAGCCTTTATCTCTTCTATTAGTCTTCTGGCACCTGAAGTGTAAAACGGTTGGACGTCCATAGTTTTCTTCCTTGCTGCTTTTATCATCCTGGGATCCATTTCATGGGGATCCGATCATGATCTGCACAATTTGGGGTCTCTATGTCTTGGGATGCATTTGGAAAAATTCCTCTGATTTCTGTAATTTGGGTGCGACGTGTGTCTTGGGCATATGTGGTATTTATTCCCAAGGCATCGTTGGCAGAGGGTCAGCAACCTCTCTTGGTGTGTGTCTGGATTCATTCCCATTATGTTGGCCTTGATTTGAGTGATACCATGTTTGCTATTCTTTCTTTGGTGTTGAGTGAGTGACGTGTATTGAGGGGATTCTGCACGCCTTTCCATTGTTGTTTCAGGTGGGTGATCCAACACTGAGTGTACTGGAACTGTGGGGAGCAGAGTATCAGGAATCCAATGCTCTTCTCCTGCGTTCAAAGGACTCAGAGTTTCTAAGTGCCGTCTGCAATAGAGAGAAATGCCCTGTTGATTTTGTTGGCAAAATAACTGGAGATGGAAAGGTGAGTAAATTAGTTTTTAGTGCTTTAGTTCATGTAGTCTGTGCCGGGATTATCGTGCTTGGTGTACTGGTGGTAGGGGTCTGTGGCTACATCCATGGCGCATTTTGACTCCAGGCACCGTCTTCTGAGCAAGTGAATCTCATACAGGTAATAATTTTGTTATTTTTTCAGATAGTTTTGGTTGATGATCGGAATGCTTTGAAGAAATCAGAGTTCCCCGGTCATCCTGTGGATCTGAAGTTGGAATGGGTCCTGGGGAAAATGCCTCAGAAGGTGAGGAATATAAATTATGCATTGAGTGGAACTGAACGCAAAGGTTCACATCCAACCAAAGCTTCTTGAAGCAGAGGCACAGTAACTCTCATCATCCACCTCCACATACAAATGTCAACCATTTTGCATGTTAGTGCATTCACCCGGTTATTTTTCCTTAGGCAGTCTTGTGGTAATACCCATAACATCACCAGGAACATCTCCTTTCTTGTGTCTATATACTTACTAACGTTATATACACTGCAACCCTCACTGTAACCTAATGATCTGCTTAAGCCTTGTTGTATTACGCTGCTGTATCCTGCACACTGTCTCTTGACCATAATAAACTTTATTTCCTTCCACACTAACTGATATAGTTAATCTATGTTTCAACATATTATACTGATTATACACTGTGAACATTACACTAACTTTTAATGTATTGCCTTACGGTCGATCTAAGTCTATGGCATTGTGCACACTGCTGCAGCTGTTATGCTTCATTCGTCCTTGCAATATAGGAGATGGTTGTTTGGCACAGTGACTCTGCACCAGACCTGAGCATTTCCCATCAACCTATTTTCCTGCTAAATCATAGTCTTCCGCTATATCATACTCTCTAATGGCAGCTCCACCCCCAATATATGCACGTCTTGGGGAAATAGCTGAATAAAACTTCATTCTTTTCTCTTCCCCCCACCCCCCCCCCCCCCCCCCCCCCCCCCATGGATGTGAAATTGACAGATTCCACATCCATGCCGGCAGTTTGTCCCGCTTTAAATTTTTTAATGACCTGCATCTTATTTCTGGATATCTGTTTTGCAGGAGTTCACACTGAATCGGAGGAAGCCCGACCTGCGACCTCTGACTCTGCCGGCAAACCTAAGTGTGAGGGAAGCCTTGACCCGTGTACTGAGGCTGCCCTCTGTGGCTAGCAAGAGATACCTGACCAACAAGGTGAGGAGGGGCGACGGTGGGAGAGAGAGCTAAACAATAACGAGGAGTCTGGGTCTGACGCCCGATGGGTCGGGGAAAAGAGCACTTGGGCCAGTTGTGTCAGCGGCTGGGAGAGTGTTGAGTGAAATCTGATCTGCCCTTCTACAGGTGGACCGCTCGGTGACGGGGCTGGTAGCCCAGCAGCAGTGTGTGGGTCCTCTCCACACTCCTCTCGCTGACGTGGCCGTTGTGGCCCTCTCGTACTTTGACACCGTGGGAGCCGCGACGGCAGTCGGAGAACAGCCCATCAAAGGTCTGATCGACCCAGGGGCCGGAGCAAGAATGGCCATCGGGGAGGCTCTGACTAACCTGGTGTTCGCCCATGTGACCGAACTTCAGGCAAGTGATGACTCTGGATTTTGTCCATGGCTCGTGGGTCCTCCCCATCCCACTGCTTGCAGACCACGCCTTGTTCCTTGACCTTCTTCACCCACTGAAATCAGCCCCACTCTACCATCCGCAGACCCTCCCCATTTGCCCACTGACTAGTTGGCGACCTTTCTCTCTACCCTGTGCCAGCTCACTGCCTATTCCTTGATAACATGTTTAATCCAAAGACCTTTAACGTGGTGTTCTCCCTGCTAGGATGTCAAATGTAGCGGTAACTGGATGTGGCCGGCCAAGTTGCCTGGGGAGGGGGCGGCTCTATACGATGCCTGCGAGGCCATGTGCCGTACAATGGCTGAACTTGGAATTGCCGTGGATGGCGGGAAGGATTCTCTGAGCATGGCAGCTCGCGTGGGTCAGGAGACAGTGAAGGCTCCAGGTAAGGAGCAATGTACAATATGGCCATTCAGCCCATCACCCCTATACCAGGTGCTTGGCAAGGCCATATATTTGGTCCATCAAACCTGCAAGGAACAATTCCATTAACCTATGGAATCTATTACCAGAATTACAGAAAATGTTATCACTTGAGGTTATTATGCTTGCAATGTTCCTGCTCAATGATAGAGCCTCCCAGGCCAATCCACCTTCCATTACACAGTGTATTACGCAGGTCAAGCCTCTTAAAGTCCACATCTATTGTCTGCTGAAGGGTTGCAATCCAAACGTCACTCGCCCTTTTTCTCCAGAGATGCTGCCCAGATCACTGAGTTACTCCTGCACTTTGTGTCTATCTTCAGTATAAACAAGCATCTGCAGTTCCTTCCCACAAATTATTGTTAGCCTCCACCACCATTCAGATCATTGAGTTCCAGACCTCCTCCACACCAATGGATGGATAAAAAATTATCTTGCGCTTCCATCAACTACTTTTAATGTTCACTCCTCCAGTAGGTCTTTCTGCAGCCATCTCTGTTGCGAAGTAAACAATACCAGCCTAACCAATCTTTCCCATCACTAAAATTTACTAGTTCTGGCTGTTATAAATTCCTTTTGCCTCCTTCTCCTTTGCCAGCATATTCTTGTAATATGATGACCAGAACTAAACACAAGCAGTGGCCTAACATGCTTTATATACAATCCTAGCATAACATTCCTGCTCTGATAAAGGAAAACAACTTTTTTTATCACTTTATTGACCTGTCCTAGATCCTTCGTACTCCTATGATAGATAACATTTTCAGTTTTCCTCACACCGCTCCAGATCATCCCATTTATTGCTTATTCTTTTGCCTTATCTATATTACTAAAAGTCTGATCTTGACCACTTCCTGTTCTGTATATTGATTTTAGACAAAACACTGCCACTTACGGCTGTGATTTTTGGCCATCTTACTCGGAGTCCCCCGCCGCTGTGCAGGACAAAAGGATGTTTCCCATCGATTAAAAATAAAAAAGTTATTAATGTTTTAAAAATGTTTAGATTTTTCCCATCGATTAAAAATAAAAGAGTTATTAGTGTTTTAAAAATGGTGAGATTCTATCTCTTGAAGACCACGTCCCTTCCAGAGGGACTATAAAACCCGGAGGCGTTGAGTGCCTCAGTCAGTCTCTGCAAGAAGGGGCAGCGAGAGGGTCACGTCTCTCAGTCTGAGCTGTGAATAACACTGAACACATGTCTACTAAACTGTGCGTGTGGTTTTACTGACCTTGAGTGCACTTAATGTGGTTTGAAAATGAAAATATGGTTGCTTTGAAATACTGCACTGCAAATGGTGTTGGTGGGGGTTGCTTTGAAATACTGCACTGCAAATGGTGGTTGTTGGTGGTAGTTCTTTGAAATACTACACTGCAATTGTTGGTGGTGGTTGCTTTGAAATACTGCACTGCAAATGGTGATTGTTGGTGGTGGTTGCTTTGAAATACTGCACTGCAAATGGTGGTTGTTGGTGGTGGTTACTTTGAAATACTGCTCTTGATTAAAACTCTAAACTTGGCAACTTCTTGTTTGCGCTGTATATTGGTTTTAGATAAAAAGCTACCAGTTACGGCCATAATTTTTGGCCATCTTACTCAGTCCCCCTCCGTTCATCAGGTGCAGAGGATTCCTCCCATCAATGAAAAATAAAAGTGTTACATAGAAACATAGAAACATAGAAATTAAGTGCAGGAGTAGGCCATTCGGCCCTTCGAGCCTGCACCGCCATTCAATATGATCATGGCTGATCATCCAACTCAGTATCCCGTACCTGCCTTCTCTCCATACCCTCTGATCCCCTTAGCCACAAGGGCCGCATCTAACTCCCTCTTAAATATAGCCAATGAACTGGCCTCAACTACCCTCTGTGGCAGAGAGTTCCAGAGACCCACCACTCTCTGTCTGAAAAAATTCCTTCTCATCTCGGTCCTAAAGGATTTCCCCCTTATCCTTAAGCTGTGACCCCTTGTCCTGGACCTCCCCAACATCGGGAACAATCTTCCTGCATCTAGCCTGTCCAATCCCTTAAGAATCTTGTAAGTTTCTATAAGATCCCCTCTCAATCTCCTAAATTCTAGAGAGTATAAACCGAGTCTATGCAGTCTTTGTTCATAAGACAGTCCTGACATCCCAGGAATCAGTCTGGTGAACCTTCGCTGCACTCCCTCTATGGCAATAATGTCCTTCCTCAGATTCGGAGACCAAAACTGTACGCAATACTCCAGGTGTGGCCTCACCAAGACCCTATACAACTGAAGTAGAACCTCCCTGCTCCTATACTCAAATCCTTTTGCTATGAAAGCTAACATACCATTGGCTTTCTTCACTGCCTGCTGTACCTGCATGCCTACTTTCAATGACTGGTGTACCATGACACCCAGGTCGCGCTGCATCTCCCCTTTTCCTAATCGGCCACCATTTAGATAGTAGTCGGTTTTCCTATTTTTGCCACCAAAGTGGATAACCTCACATTTATCCACATTATACTGCATCTGCCAAACATTTGCCCACTCACCCAGCCTATCCAAGTCACCTTGCATTCTCCTAGCATCCTCCTCACAGCTAACACTGCCCCCCAGCTTAGTGTAATCCGCAAACTTGGAGATATTGCCTTCAATTCCCTCATCCAGATCATTTATGTATATTGTAAATAGCTGGGGTCCCAGCACTGAGCCTTGCGGTACCCCACTAGTCACTGCCTGCCATTGTGAAAACGACCCGTTAACTCCTACTCTTTGCTTCCTGTTTGCCAGCCAGTTCTCTATCCACATCAATACTGAACCCCCAATGCCATATGCTTTAAGTTTATATACTAATCTCTTATGTGGGACCTTGTCGAAAGCCTTCTGGAAGTCCAGATACAGCACATCCACTGGTTCTCCCCCATCTACGCTACTAGTTACATCCTCGAAAAATTCCACAAGATTCGTCAGACATGATTTACCTTTCGTAAATCCATGCTGACTTTGTCCAATGATTTCACCACTTTCCAAATGTGCTGCTATCCCATCTTTAATAACTGACTCTAGCAGTTTCCCCACTACCGATGTTAGACTAACTGGTCTGTAATTCCCCGTTTTCTCTCTCCCCCCCTTCTTAAAAAGAGGGGTTACGTTTGCTACCCGCCAGTCCTCAGGAACTACTCCAGAATCTAAAGAGTTTTGAAAGATTATCACTAATGCATCCACTATTTCCGGAGCTACTTCCTTAAGTACTCTGGGATGCAGCCTATCTGGCCCTGGGGATTTATCGGCCTTTAATCCATTCAATTTACCCAACACCACTTCCCGACTAACCTGGATTTCACTCAAGTACTCCTTTGACCTGCGGTCCCCTGCTATTTCCGGCAGATTATTTATGTCTTCCTTAGTGAAGACGGAACCAAAGTAGTTATTCAATTGGTCCGCCATATCCTTGTTCCCCATGATCAACTCACCTGTTTCTGACTGCAAGGGACCTACATTTGTTTTAACTAATCTATTTCTCTTCACATATCTAATAGTGTTAATAGTGTTTAAAAAATGTTGAGTGTCTCTCTCCTGTCAATCACACCATGAAGGCCACGCCCCTTCTGGGGGGGAGGGATTATAAAACCTGGAAGTGTGGGTGTGGCTGAGTCTCTGCCAGATGGGGGAGGGAGAGATCACGACTCTGTCTGAGCTGTGAATTAACTGAACACACTGAATGTCTACTGAACTGTGAGTGTGCTGTTTATGTGGTGTTTTGTGTGGTTTTATGGTGGTTTCACCTTCCTTGAAACGGTATGAAATTGCACACAGTTGGTTGTCTTGCACCCTGCTTGAAGTGGTATGAAACTGCACTTGAATTTGGTGGCCTTGCACCCTGGTTGAAATGGTAGGAAAATGCACTTGAATTTGATGGCCTTGCACCCTGCTTGAAGTGGTATGAAATTGCACTTGAATTCGATGGCCTTGCACCCTGCTTGAAGTGGTTGAAAACTGCACTTGAATTTGGTGGCCTTGCACCCTGCTTGAAATGGACTTTCAAGGAATAGCCGTGAGTCAACTGCCAGCCCACCAACTGTGAATGAGCTGCCAGCACATCAGGCTTGAGGGACTGCGCTGCCAACCCATATATATACACACACACACACACACACACACACCTCTCCAAGTGCCATAGCTCACATCTCTTCCAAGCTGTGACCCAAGTCAATGTGTGAGCCAAATTGTACTTTATTCATTCAAGAGATGTAATTGTTCTTGACAAGGCTGGACTTTCTTTCCCAATAATTTACCTGGCCTTGAACTGATGTATTCAAGGTCTCTGTTTCAAGTTTTGGCTTGGACCTGTTTCTGATCTAGATTGGGTTGGTATGTTTGATTTCCTTCTCTGAAGTAGATTAGGACCCAGATGTGTTTGTTCAGTAACCTGTCGGGCATAGAGTCGTCATTACTGATACTAGTATTTTGGTGCAGATTTCTTCCCTGAACAATTTTAAATTCCTCAGTTATTGTGTTAATTTGAACATGCTCTGGATCATTCATCTGGATTCTGTGCCACCTTTATTTGCCAAAATAATTCAAAACTTCTGTGGTTCAAGAAGGCAGCTCACCATCTGCTTTTCAAGGTCAATTAGGGATGGCCAATAAATAAATGTTGGCCTTGTCCGGCTCCCAAAAGTACAGTTGAAACCTACACAATTCAAGCGATGAAAAGCTTCACATTTTTTCCCCATCCGATTCTTTCCTCAACTTGAATCGTGGTCCTGGTGTAGCTGCGCCAGCTTAACCTTGGGCAGGGTACGGTGAATGAATTTCCCAGTGTGGGAGCTGGACAATTTGCAGATGTTCATGCCGTGACGGTTCTTGCAGCAACAGGACTCCAGCAGACGCGCTGGTTCCCATGAATGATGCGGCTTTCTCTTATTCTCAGGCTCCCTGGTCATCTCTGTTTATGCCGTGTGTCCTGACATCACCAGCACCGTGACGCCGGACTTGAAAATGCCCCAAGGGCAAGGTAGGATATCAGTCGCTGACTGAGACAAGGTTCAGGCACGAGTACAGGCCAGAAGGGAGTATGCCTTTGTTTGATTTAGATTCATAGAGTGATACAGTGTGGAAACGGGCCCTTCAGCCCAACTTACAGCACGTCCCACCGGCTACACTAGTCCCACCTGCCTGCGTTTGGTCCATATCCCTCCAAACCTGTCCGATCTATGTACCTGTCTAACTGCTTCTTGAATGTTGGGTTTGTCCCAACTTCAACTTCCTCCTATGGTAGCTTGTCCCATTCACCCACTGCCATTTGTGTGAAAAAGTTACCCCTCAGATTCCTATTAAATCTTTTCCCCTTCACCTTGAACCTATGTCCTTGATTCCCCTACTCTGGGCAAGAGATTCTGTACATCTACCTAATCTATTTCCCTCATAATCTTATGCACCTAGACATAGAAAATAGGTGCAGGAGGAGGCCATTTGGCCCTTCGAGTCAGCACCGCCATTCATTTCGATAATGGCTGATCGTCCCCAATCAATAAACCGTGCCTGCCTTATCTATAAGATCACCCCTCATCCTCATCCTCCTGAGCTCCAAGGAATAGAGACCCAGCCTATTCAACTTCTCCCTATAGCTCAGACCCTCTAGTCCTGGCAACATCCTCATAACTTTAAGCAACAGGTGGGTTATTATAATGAGTACCTAGGGCAGGAGGGAGCGAAGTGTAACTTTTTTGGTTTTAGAGATACAGTGTGGAAACGTGCCTTTCGTCCCACCGAGTCCGTGCCGTTCAATGATCACTTGTACACAGGTTCTATTCTGCACACTAAGGACAATATACAGAAGCCAATTAACCTACAAACCTGCACGTCTTTTGAATGTGGGAGGAAACTGGAGTACCTGTAGAAAACCCTTACAGCCACAGCGAGAATGTACAAACTATGTACAGACAACCTCCAATAATGGGATTGAATCCGGGTCTCTAGCACTGTAAGGCAGCAACTCTACTACCATGTCACTGTATCCATGCTTAAGTGAGGTGGTGCGAGTGAGGGAGAAGGGAGTCATGATTGCGGAAGGAGAGCTGTTGTGTGTGGTTGCTGTGCCCTAATGTTGCTCTGTCCATGTTCAGGAGTGCTGCTCTATGTGCCAGTCACACCCGGCCAGTACAGAATGGGAGGGAGTGCTTTGGCTCAATGCTACTCTCAGATCGGCAACTGCTGCCCAGACCTGGACAGTCCGCTCCACCTCAAGTCCTGCTTCGCCGTCACTCAGCAGCTGCTGCATGGTGAGTCCGCAAGTCCAGACTACTGTCTGCTTCCTCTGTGGTCCCATTGTTTTATCACCTTCCTCTTTCCTCGTCCCAGAGCGGGTGCTGAGTGCTGGCCATGATGTCAGTGATGGGGGACTGCTCACCTGCCTGCTGGAGATGGCCATCGGGGGCAACTGTGGGATCCAGATCAGCATTGAAAACAGTGAGGCCACTGGTGAGTGACAGCAACATCTCAATATCCTGTCTTCACACGTTTTCTACCCAACAATCCCCTTGCCCAAGACTGATCTCCCTGCCCCATTATGGTCATCCTCTCACTCACTTTTACATGACAACCCGCACCCGGCTTGTGTGGACACCACTTCTTGCAGCCTCTGTCTGCCCCCTCCCCCCTCCCCCCTCCCCCAATTCCGATTGCCCACTGAATCTGACTGTAAGAACCAACACATTGATGCAATCACAAAGAAAGCTCATCAGCGCTTTGTCCTCAGATATTTGAGGAGATTTGGCACGTCGCCAAATTGTCTCTCAAACTTCTACAGGGGTTTGCAGAGCATACTGATTGATTGCTTCACAGTCATGTTTAGCAGCACAAACATCTCAGGAAGGCAGTTAATATCATCAAAGACCCACACCACCCTGACCATGCCCTTATCTCGCTGCTACCATTGGGAAGAAGATAAAGGATCCTAAGAACCGTTGACTCCAGTTTCAAGGACAACTTCTTCCCATCGATCATCAAGTCTTGAACCAACCCTAACTCCATCCCCACCTCAACACCAAACTGCTATGGATCTTGTATGAGATTCACTACTTATTTTGGTTTGCACTATTGTAATTTGGTTGCCTCATATAGCTGATAATTTATTGTAATATTGTTTATTGCAAATTTATTTAGGTGAACGTTCCTGTAACGCTGCAGCAAATAACATTTTGATTGTTATGACAGTTAAATACTCCACACATCAGTGGCCTCCATGTGATCTTTCACACCCAACCATGCTGTGCTCCACGGTTCCCAGACCCCTCTCCCAGCTGATGTGGATTGTTCTTGCTTCACCCAGTACTGGAGCTGTTGTTTTCTGAGGAGCTGGGCTTGGTGTTGGAGGTCTCGGACACGGCTGCGAATGATGTGAGCTCTCGGTACAGAGAAGCGGGCCTTCAGTGCTGGAGGATTGGTTCCACCACTGGTCGGGGTTCCCAGAGCATGGTGAGTGACGCAGTGCATGGTGACCAGCTGAGTTATGATATGCTGTGTTTATAGAGGACCAAGGCTATCCAGGGCCCCAGGGTAGGGCGAGTTAACTACTATGTGTTCACTCTCCTTGTTTGACACAGTTAAATCTAGTGCTGATTTAGTTTAGTTTCGAGATACAGCGCGGAAACAGGCCCTTCGTCCCACCGAGTCTGCACCGACCAGCAATCCCTGTACTCTGACACTATCCTACACACTAGGGACAATTTACAATTCTTACCAAAGCTAATTAACCTACAAACATATACATCCTTGAAATGTGTGAGGAAATCTGAACACAGAGGAAACCCATGCGATCGTGGGGAGGACATACAAACTCCTTATAGACAACACCCACAGCCGGGATCGAACGGGGGTCTCTGGCAGTGTTATGGCAGCAACTCTACCGCTCATTCAGTTCAAGTCTGTAACCGATGCGAGTAATTATCATCTGTCTCTGATCACATTGAGGAGACTCTCAGATTCTCCCAGGTCATCCCCTCCACAGGTCATTCCCACAAATCATTCGGCTGGCCAATTTGCCTAACGAAGGTAGTCCCACTCGTCTGTGCCTGTGCCACATTCCTCCAAACCTTTCCTATCCATGTATCTGTCCAAGCTATTTTAATTATACCCTCTGCTACCATTTCCTCACAGCTCATTTCATAAACTCACTACCGTCAGCATGAAAAAGTTGTCCCCCACGACTCTTTCAATTCTTTCCTCTTTCACCTTCAACCTCAGCCCTCCAACTTTAGACTATACTACCCGAAGGAAAGACTGTGGATATTCACCTTATCTATCCATTCATGATTTTATATACCTCTACATGGTCACCACTCAGCATCCTACGCTCCAGGGAATAAAGACCCAATCTACCCAACCTCCCTTTTAACTCAAACCCTCCAGACCCAATGGCATTTTCATAAATCTCCTCTGCAGCCTTTCCATTTTAAGGACATCCTTCCCATAACAGCACAACCAGAGTACATGCAGTACTTTAAATGTGGTAATAAAGGCAAGCATGCTGAATGTGATGTTGCCTTCCAGACCAGCCTACATGTGGTACCTTGCTAAAGTCCATGCAGGCAATGTCTATTGCACTATCCTCACCGATCTTCTTAGTCGCCTCTTCAAAATAAACTCAATCAAATTGGTGAGACACAATTTCCCACACACAGAAATCCATACTGACCATCTCTAATCATTCCTTGCCTCTTTCCAAATGCATATTAATCCTGTATCCCAGAACCCACTCCAATAACTTGCCCACTACCGATGTTAGGCTCACGGGTCTGTAGTACCACATTTTGCCTTGCATCCTTTCTTAAATAGAAAGACAATATTAGCCACCCTCCTGTCTTCCAGCAGCTTGCCCATGGCTACCAGATACAAATATCTCTGGCAGGGCCCAGCAATTTCTATCCTAGTTTCCCACAATGTCCTAGGATATACTCGATCAGGTCCCATTGATTTATCTATCTTCATGCGTAAATAAGCACTCCACTAGTTTCTGTGATTTATCTGAATGTTCTTTCCCAGGTGACGGTACGAGTGAACGGAGAGGAGGTCCTGTCGGAGCAGTTGGCAACTCTCCACTGCTGGTGGGAAGAGACCAGTTTCCAGCTGGAGAGACTGCAAGCCAATCGGGCATGTGTGGAGGAAGAGGAGCGTGGCATGGAGAAGCGCGTCGCTCCCCGATACACCTTGAGCTTCCAACCAGTCCCCAGCCCCGAACCGTCAGCTGGGTTAGGTAAGCAGGCGGATGTCACCCTCTGAAAGCACTGCCAATGCACACTTATTATGTCCATGTAATACTGGGCACTGACTTTAGCATCGAGCGTGAAATAATTATTAACTGTGGGCCATTTGACCTTTCAAGCAAACCTCGCTGTTCATCAATGTCATGTCTGATCTACTGTTTTCCTGCATTACTTCGATATTACATGCTTCACCGAAAAGCCAGAAACCTATGACTGTTCCGAATGAACGTAAAGACTGAGCCTTAACATAGACAAAGCTATGTTTATGCACTTGCGCTGCTGCAAGTAAAAATGTAATTGTTCCACCTTGTGACATATGACATTAAAACACTTTTGATTCTCTCTCTTAACAACAATTTCACCACCCTCTACATAAAGAGATATTTTCTAAATAGCCCACCATATATTCTGTGACAGTGACTCCTGGTTGCACCTAGGCTGGGGTTAACATTCTCCCTGCATCTGCCCCTATCAGACTTTGCGAATCTCAGCGAGATCCTCTCTTATTCTGTCAAAGTCAAGTAATGGGCCCGCCCCACTTAGGCGACTTTTTAGGCGACTACAGGAGACTATGCAGTCGCTACATGTCCGCGGGTGGTTGCCGGGGAGTCGCCTTCATGGTCATAGAAACATAGAAACATAGAAAATAGGTGCAGGAGTAGGCCATTCGGCCCTTCGAGCCTGCACCGCCATTCAATGTGATCATGGCTGATCATCCAACTCAGTATCCCGTACCTGCCTTCTCTCCATACCCCCTGATCCCTTTAGCCACAAGTGCCACATCTAACGCCCTCTTAAATATAGCCAATGAACTGGCCTCAACTACCTTCTGTGGCAGAGAATTCCAGAGACTCACCACTCTCTGTGTAAAGAATGTTTTCCTAATTTCGGTCCTAAAGGAATTCCCCCTTATCCTTAGACTGTGACCCCTTGTTCTGGACTCCCCCAACATCGGGAACAATCTTCCAGCATCTAGCTTGTCCAACCCCTTAAGAATTTTGTAGGTTTCTATAAGATCCCCCCTCAATCTTCTAAATTCCATCGAGTACAAACCGAGTCTATCCAATCTTTCCTCATATGAAAGTCCTGACATCCCAGGAATCAGTCTGGTGAATCTTCTCTGTACCCCCTCTATGGCAAGGATGTCTTTCCTCAGATTTGGTCGTGAGTAGTTCACACATTGTCAGAACGAGTCGCGGCTTCATTCTGGTCACCGCTAATGTTTCAACATGTTGAAACATTCTCGTGCCGTAGGTGCAGTGGTCGTGGGTCGCTAGGAGGTCGTAGATTGTCACCGGTGCTGACCAGTGAATTTCATTGGCTCATTGGGAAAATAAAATGTAAACAGTAGTTTTCAGAACCAAAGATAACTGACCGGTAACATTAATGACTGCCGAGCTTCACAGCCGTGTGTCTCTGGCTTCTTAAAAGTTGTCTCCCCCACTCCCCCCTCTTTTAAAGGACTTAAGTGACCCTTCCTGTACACTGTGCTTTCACCGTCTTAATTACAGCACCAGCCTTCCTGTTCATGGTGGTGTGTCTCTGTATCACATTGGCTTTGCACTGTGTGAATTTCACTCAGACAGCGCTTCCCCCCCACTTGCCCTGTCCCCGCCTGCATAACAGGCTGGTGAAGGAGGCAATGTGTGTGTTCCACTCTGACAGTCGCCGTTCCAGTTGCCGGTTTTTCAGCGACCTGCCACGACTTGACATTCGTCGGCAGTCGCCTGAAAAATCGCCTAAGTGGGACATGCGCATTACTATTGTCCTAGTCTACTCATTCTCTCATATGACAATCCTGCCATCCTTTGAGCCAGTCTAGTAAATCTCCATTGCATTCCCCCTTTTATAAGTAGTTTAGTTTAGAGATACAGTGCGGAAACAGGCCCTTCGACCCACCAGGTCCTTGCCGACTAGTGATCCCTGCACATTAATACTATCCTGCACACAATTGAGACATTTTACAATTTTAACAAGCCAATTAGCTGACAAACCTGTACATCTTTGGTGTGTGGGAGGAAACTGGACCACCCAGAGAAAACGCAGGTCACTGAGAGAACGTATAAAGTCCATACAGAAAGCACCCGTAGTCAGGATCGAACCCGGGTCTCTGTTGCCATAAGACAGCAACTCTACCGCTGCGCCACTGTGCCACCCCTAGGTGTAGAGTAGTCCGAGAGCGGTTTTGCCATGTACCTGTATAATTGCAGTGAGATGTCTAATTCCTGTGCTCCAATCTCCTCGTTATTTTGACAGGTGCGTCTGAACCGCGGGTGGCGGTGATCCGGGAGGAGGGCAGCAACGGTGACCGGGAAATGGTGGCCTCGCTTGTCATGGTTGGATTCCAGGTGGTGGCTCCAATTATTATGGTCCCAAAAATAATTGAATCATGTACACTTGCACCACTAAGGGAGACGATTGTGTCCATGCTAGAGAGATCAGCTTAATCCTAGCTCCAGCCTCCCGCTGGTTGCTTTTCTGAAGTTGCCGCTTCAGGTTTCCGTCTGTCATTTCTCGTACAGGTACTGTGAGCTTTCTAGGTCACAGCAGGATTCTGTTCCTGTGAACTATTTGTAACCCACGCTCGTATGTAAGAGCTGTACATAAGTCAGGCACCTCCAACTTGGGGAGGGTCTGTAATGTTCTAGACCCCCACATTGGTTGAGTCATTTTTTTGTTTTTGTTTAATCATCTCCCAATTCATCCTTTTACCAATTTACTTGAATAAATGCCCCTGGGTTATTTCCTAAAGTATTGTCATTTTGTTCAGGTCTAGAGTTCTCATGATTTGATTCAGTTAAAGCTCCCCTGCTTCAAGGTCATTTTCCTATATTATTCCCATATTCAATGATTCCTTTCATAGCCAGAAACCTATGAATTGGTTCTGAATGGACTCGATGACTGAGCCTCCACTAAGCTTCCCCACGTTAAGCAAGAAGAAATTTCTCTCTGTCTTCTCAACGGCCCACCTCTTATCCCGAGACATAGTTCTCGGATCCTCAGCCAGGATGACTTCCTCATCACATCCATCCTGTCAGAGTTTGGGAGTTTCAGTGATCTCACATTCCCCAAACTCTGGGATATGATGCCACCTGAAGTAGCCTCTCATCACAACTCTCAAATATTCAGCCTAGGCTGGAAACCTGTACACCTCCTCTGCATCCTTGTGTGTGCGGCACAATTTTTCCTGTAAAGTGGTGGATCTGTGGAATTCATTGCCACAGACGGCAATGAATTTTTTTTAAGGTGGAGATTGACAGGTTCTGGATTAGTGAAGGTGTCAGGGGTTATGGAGAGAAGGCAGGAGAATCAGGTTTGAGGGGGGAAAGATAGATCATCCATAAGTAAATGGCGGAGTAGACGATGGGCCGAATGGCCTAATTCTGCTCCTATAACTTATGAACTTCTAACGGAACAGTTCACTGTTCAGGAAGAGCCTTATCTTGTTCCACCGTTACCTCTCTGCTCATGTATCCTGTGAATGACTTCTTATCCAGATGTTCTGGTACCCTCAAACATTTGTTGATAGGCACTCCCAGATTCCTCTACGCCTCAAAACATCTAAATTACCTCGGACTCCTCTGGATCCAATTCTATTTTCCAGCTATGTTCCCATCTGCCAATTTCTTAATATTTTTCGGAATTCTGGAACTTACTTGCCCATGATAAACTGCCCGTGTAATTCCATGCTCTTTAATTCTGTAGGTTTGGGATGTGACTATGACGGATATCTCTGCAGGGCTGTCTCTGGATTCATTCCGAGGGGTGGTGTTTGTCGGAGGCTTCAGTTACGCCGATGTTCTGGGCTCAGCAAAAGGTACAGAAGGGGTTTTAATTATCTCCGTGTAATTACTTTCCGTTTCATTTTTGTTCCAAAGAAAATAACCCCACCCTGGATGGTCTTACAAGTTCCATACTGGGAATAGACCAACAGGAGTTTCTGAATGACTAATGATGGATCAGAGGAACAGGAATATTAAATGAAAGCTGACCAGGAGTAGAGGACCAGGGGATGCCGTGGGAGTGGGGAGGCAGGACTATTCTGTGAACGTTAACTACGAATGGAGGACGAGACGTGCTTAATGGCATATCCGGCCTGTTCTCTGCATTCCCCGGTCTGCTGTGTTCTGGTGATGCTGTGCCATTTGATGCATTTGTTGATCCTCTATTTCCCGTCCTGCAGGTTGGGCAGCGACAGTGCGATTCAATCCCAGGGCACGTGCTGAGTTTTCCAGGTTCCGTTCGCGGCCTGACACCTTCAGCTTGGGCGTGTGCAATGGATGCCAGCTGATGGCACTGCTCGGCTGGGTGGCTTCCGAGACCGAGCTATCGGAAGGTGAGAACACCTTGCATTGTAGTTCTCTTATTTCCATTGTAAGTTACACACAGTCTCCCTCAGCCAGTGGACACAGCCCATTTACTTCCCCTATGTCAATGCATCATAGCCTTTTTCCCCTGTCGTTTTTTCAGTAAATCCCGTTCTGCTACTTGCGGAGTAGATTTGATGGGCTGAATGGCCTAATTCTGCTCCTATAACTTATGAACGTGTCTCTGTTTCAGATGATGGAGTACAGCAGGGTGTCCTGTTGACACACAATCGCTCCCGCCGTTTCGAGTCCCGCTTTGTTACAGTCACCATCTTGGAGAGCAGTTCACTTCTCCTGAAGGGCATGGCAGGTTCAACCCTCGGGATCTGGGTAGCCCATGGAGAAGGTGAGTTGACCTTTACTTGCAGTCTGAGCTGGAGAGACAGGAAGGTGGGGTAAATGGGGGTGGGGGGGGGGGGGGGGAGGATTGATTACGTGATCAAGGTGTGTCTGCGGATCGATATATTCCAGAACGGGACTGTGCCTCTGGTTCAATATACTCACGATCTCAGGCAGGATTATCATAATCTCCAGACTGTGCTTTTTCTCTGGAGATGATCACTTCTGGGCAAGGTGGGCCAAATGACCTCATTCCCTGCCTCGGGTTTCCATTATCTATGAATCAGTTGCTGCAGGTCTGACCTTGCTGTGTTGTAATTGACCTATTTCATCAATGTAACTGTGAATGCATTGAACAAGAAATTCATTGGCTCCACTGCTTCTGGACCCACTGGTAGGATTGTGGAAGCTGCCATTTAAATGTACATAACCTGTACTCTGAGCGCAAGTTTTATAACTGGAGGTTTCCACACACCTCTTGGATTTTGCCCAGTTCGTCTGACAGTGCAGTGCATTCAGTGTATCTTTCTGACTCTTATCTTTTGTGTGAATGTTCTGTTCAACTGTACAGATGTCTCCCTGTGTCTTTCTGACTCCTTGTGTGGGCGCCATGTTTACAGTACAGAAAGTGTCCGTATGTGCCTCCCTAACCCCTGTCCGGAGTAGGAGATGTATATCCAATGGTGCCAAAATCTGCTTGTGTATCTCTCTCTCTGATCCCTTCCTCCAAAGCGTCTTTGCTTCTCCCTCATGATTACATTTATAGATTTTTATTACAGAGAGTGGTTGTGATTTGGCACATCCTGCCTGGAAGGATGGTGCAAGCATAGGGAATTGAAAGAAACTTTATGGAAACATCCCTAGCCAGGGTAGGGGAATGGGACGGATAGGATTGCTGGAGCCAGCATAGACTCAATGTGGTGAATGGGCTTTGAGTCGTAATTATTCTGTGTCTTGGAACAGGGCCTCTACTCGTGGTCCAGGCAGGGAGCAGAACCTTGCTGAGGGATGGGGCGGTGCTGGCCAGAATGGAGTGATCACGTCTTGTCCCGTTTACTTTCAGGTTTCATGCAGTTTGAGTCGGAAGAGGTGCTGAGGATGGTCACGGAGAAGGGCCTGGCGCCAATCCGATACAGCGATGACTCTGGAGCCCCGACGGAGCGGTATCCCCAGAACCCCAACGGCTCGCCGCTTGGGATTGCGGCGTTGTGCTCGGCTGACGGCCGGCACCTTGCCATGATGCCTCACCCGGAGCGCTGCACCTTGCTCTGGCAGTGGCCCTGGATGCCCCCTGAGTGGCGGCATACCCTCGCCGCGTCTCCATGGTTACGCATGTTCCAGAACGCTTCCGACTGGTGTTTGCAGAGTCCCTGATGGCCGGTGTGCCTCGCGCCGAGAGTCCGGTCGTTCTGATCGGCAGTACTAGCCATTCACCCGTCCCATTCTTGCCCCAGTCCAAGCAGCTCTCGAGCTCCTCTCGAGAAATGAGCTCCAGTACTCTTCCCCATCCACCCTCCCTCGCCCAACACCTGCGAGGGGTGTAAATTCTGGTACTGAACAAGTAATTTGCCATTCACATCGATGGTTTCTGTAAAATATTTCTGAGAAAATAAAGACGTAGTGCTGCTGGTAACTAACATTATCTCCACTCTTGTGCATTCAGTCTCAGCGAGATGAAAGGTCTACCCCCAGCATTGCAGCACAGGTACAGCTCTGGTTGGTGCAGGGTCAAGTTTCCTCTGCACTCCCCCACCTCGCACACTTTTGTAGCAATTACAGGGTGGCTGGATATTGTTCAAAGCTTTCTCTGCACTTTCTCATTAAACACCTCTGAATGCAGGCAAGGCTGTGCTACATCAGGAGAGAAGGGGAGGCGCAAGGAAGTGCAACACAGAGTACCAGGGGGATGCAGTGAGTTGGGCAGCATCTGTGAAGGGAATGGACAGGCAATATTTCTCGTTGGGACCCCTCTTCAGACTCACTGAACAACACAGAGATGTATTTTTTTTCTCCTTTTCAAATGTTTCCGATGTGAACACAGTTCTGAATAGAACTTTCGAATTGTGTGAAATCCTGGCTGCAAGATTATGTGTAATTTATTGTCAACTGTACTGGGGTACAGTGAAAAAATGTTTGCTAACCAGTCAGCATATCTTTCATTCATTTGTTCTATGTAGATTCTATATCTCTCATTTTGAAGTAATAGAAAATAGGTGCAGGAGTAGGTCATTCGGCCCTTCGGCACTGCGATCATGGCTGATCATCCACACTCAGTATCCCATTCCTGCCTTCTCCCCATATCCCTTGACTCTGCTATCTTTAAGAGCTCTATCTAACTCGCCCTTGAAAGCATCCAGAGAATTGGCCTCCACTGCCTTCTGAGGCAGAGAATGCCACAGATTCAGAACCGTCTGTGTGAAAAGGTTTTTCCTCATCTCCGTTCTAAATGGCTTGCCCCTTTTTCTTAATTGGAGGGTATCAGATCCCTCTGCTATAAAAATGCAACATACTGGAACCACTCAGCAGGTCAGGCAGCTTCTGTGGAGAGAGAAATTGAGTTAATGTTTCAGACTGAGAACCTTCAGAATGAAGAAAAGTTTAAAAATCTGAAATAATTAAAATAGCAGAAATTTGGATGGAGAAAATAGAATATCGTGGACATTCTCTTTCTACTTATCTAGACTAGAACGTCCATAATGCATCAATAGTTCATCCAGCAACCTGGACACTGATTGTTGAAGGTAGCTCACTGCCAACTCAATCAGTGAATTTAAACAATGCTTTTGCCTGCTTCACCCTCCTGTCTTTGCCATCGGATACTTATAATTTTCCCCGTTGCGATCTTCTTCTCCAACAAGCTTAATATCTGGAAATGTTTTTACTGCCCACACTGGAGACCAGGTCATCTTGTAAAGATGGAAATGAGTAATGAACCCTGAGGTTAGAAACATAGAAACTAGGTGCAAGTAGGCCATTCAGCCCTTCGAGCCAGCACCACCATTCAATATGATCATGGCTGATCATCCAAAATCAATACCTGCTTCTCCCCATATCCCTTGATTCTGTTAGCCCTATGCGCTATATCTAACTCTTTTATTCATTTCTGGTTCTGATATGTGGTAACCCTGAGGAACATCAAAGCAGATGAGGTGAAACCCCGCGTGTAGGAAGGAACTGCAGATGGTGGTTTACACCGAAGATGGGCACACAATGCTGGAGTAGCTCAGCGGGTCAGGCAGCATCTCTTGACATTTCGGGTCAAGGCCCTTCATCAGACTGAGAGTCGGGGAGGGGGGGACCAGAGGTATGGGAAGAAAGAGATATGAAACTAAAAGGTAGCACTATCCCACAATTGCCCAATGTCGTAGCAGGTGGCACTTTTAGTGGTAGCCTGATATAGAGAGAGGGCACCAGCATGTATTTGTCCAAAAGGAGCAACCACTTGGAGACTCCACCATCAGTACCTGTGGCTACCACTTGATGGCGTCCCCTACCAATATCAAGGTTCTTGACTCGAAAAGTCACCTGTTCCTTTTCTCCAGAGATGCTGTCTGACCCACTGAGTTACTCCAGGCCTTTTGTGTCTATGTTCAACATGCTGTTGCTTCCAGTGCCTAGCCTCTATATTCTCGGTTTCCATTAACCTATTTTTCTCCTGGCTCAAGGTCTATATCCACTTGACCTTCTAAGTCATGCTGGGCTGCAACCAAGTCAAGAGTGGCTTCCCATTCAGTGACTGTATGCTGCAGTATGTAGGAGAGGTCTTATGTCATCCATTATTGATCAGTGAATTTAAGTACCAGAAAATAAGCATGAATGGGTGGAGGTGCCAAGTTGTGATGGGGGGGGATCTGGAAAAGACCCAAAGGTCTGGTGTGGTGTTGGCTTGGGGTTTTAACCTTAAACCAAATATCTCTGGTTACAGGAGCAGTGCTATAGGACTGCTGATGTTGTACTGTTGCTGACGAGGGTAAGGGATGAATTGATTAGAGGACAGTTCCTTTCATTGCACTGGTGAGCAAATTATTGAAGACAGAACATCTCATTGCATTTAAGTAGTGCCTGGATGGGAATTTATGGCTGAGACCTGCAGGGCTGTGTTTCCAGTGCCGGAGGGAAGGATTAGACTGGCACAGATTATAATGGACAGATGACCAACTCCTGTATCATATTCTTTCTATGACTCAGTGATGGAGTCAGTGTAACATGAACCCACAGATTCCAAGGACAGCCGGCAAGATCGAGAATGAGAAAGATTCCTCGTGGGGTGATCTCAAACTACTTTCAGAATAAGGGGGTTATATTTTAATCGGAGAAAAATTAGAATTTTGTAGTTTAGTTTAGAGATACTGCATCGAAACAGGCCCTTTGGTCCACCAGGTCTGCACTGACCAGCAATCACCTCGTACACTAGTTCTATCCTAAACACGAGGGACAATTTACAGAAGCCAATTAACCTACAAACCTGCACGTCTTTGGAATGTGGGAGGAAACTGGAGCGACCGGAAGAAACCCACCTGGGAAAACATACAAACACCGCACAGATAGCACCCGTAGTCAGGATTGAACCTGGGTCTCTGGTGCAGTGAGGCAGCAACTCTATCGCTGTGCTCTCGGATGAACATGTATATTTAGAATTCTCAACTTCAGAAAGCTGTGGAAGCAGTAATTTGTACATATTCGGGGATGGGGGTAATTTTTGTTCTGCAGTAGAGTTGTGGGGACCGGGTAGGAAATGGGAACTGAGGCCAAGAGTCAGCCATGATCTTATTGAGTGGTGGAGCAACCATGCGGGGCATTCCCTGGCTCTCGCTTCTTGTGCTATTATATTGTATATATTATATACATTGAGCCAATTAGTCTGATCCATAACCAGAGACCAGAGCTAGGGCTCAGTGTGCTGGTGCCACTGATCTAACTTCAAACTCAGTGGGCACTGACCTCAGTGGTGTCAGTACAATGGCGGTAGTCATACAACAAGGAATCTGGCCCTTCAGCCCAACTCACCCACGCCGACCAAGATGCCTCATCTTGTCATGTACCTGTTCAAATGGCTTACAAAAAAAGGTGCAGGAGTAAACCGCTCAATCCTCCCCTGTCATTCAATATCATAAGGTCACAAGGAATAGGAGTAGAATTGGGCCATTTGGCCCATCAAGTCTACTCTGCCATTCAATCATGGCTGATCTATCCCTAATCCCATTCTCTTGCTTTTTCCTCATCTCTGACACCTGTACTGATCAAGAATCTATCTCTGCCTTAAAATATCTACTGAATTGGCCTATACAGCCTTCCGTGGCAAATAATTTCACAGATTCGCCACTAAAGAAATTTCTCATCTCCTTCCTAAATGAACGTCCTTTAATTCTGAGGCTATGACCTCTAGTTCTTGACTCTCCCACTATCATCATTGGCTGATCTGTCCCAGCCTCAACTGCGTTACTTCCCTCTTAATTCGCTGAAAGTTCAAATGTCCACCTTAAATAAGTCCAATGATTGACCACCACCCTCCGGGGCGGAGTAAGCCAAAGATTCACCACCGGAGAGGACGAGTTTCTATGTATCGCAGTTTTAAACAGCCGGCCCCTTGGTTTGTGCAGGGAGGAACTGCAGCATTTACTCCAACATTTTTGTGTCCATCTTCGGTGGAAAGCAGCATCTCCAGTTCCTTCCTACACAGAACAACAGAGTCTTGTTTGTGGCTCTCCGGAGAAGGTGCCTGTGCAGTCTGAGACCGCACTACAGGTGGAGCCCGAGGCTGGGCAAGTGCAGCTCAAACCTGGCCGCAGGCGAGGATCTGCCGCCGGCTTTGGGTTACCACGCCCAGCCACAGCCGCTGCGGGTGAGCTGCCTGAGCCCAGATGCAAACGAGCAAGGTGCAGCCTTGAATCTGGAGCAGAGCACAGGATCGACGCAACGCCTTCACCGGCACAGACTGGATTGAATTAATGAAACGTCGATGGTTTCTGCGGGCTAATTAATCACTGGCTAGTTGTGCCAGTGCCTGTGTGCATAAATCTTGATTGCTGCACCTACTTTTCCCGCCGCTGTGTTTTAGAGGAAAGCTGTGAAAGGGGAAAGCACTTAGCTGGGAGTAGGATTCCTCCTCCCAGCTTTCACTGCAGAGAAATTAGCATTTGCTGCATCTACACACGGCACACGCCGCTGTCTGACTCCCCACCCCCTCCCAATCGCACCAGCTTCCTACTTGATATGTTTAGGAAAGAACTGTAGATGCTGTTTTAAACCGAAGATAGGCACAAAAAGCTGGAGTAACTCAGCGGGACAGGCAGCATTTCTGGAGAGAAGGAATGGGTGACGTTTCGTGTTTGAGACCCAGTCTAAAGAAGGGTCTCGATCCTTTTCTCCAGGGATGCTGTCTGTCCCGCTGAGTTACTCCAGCTTTTTGTGTCTCTCTTCCTACTTGATACATTGGGATGCCCGTAGACATGATGCGGCAGGCTGAAAGCACGCATCATCACGGCTCCTTCAATGCCTCTGGGTCCTTAGCTTCCAAAGGAGGGGCTGCACCTTTATCTCTGCTGAATTCTACCCGGTTCTCAGCATCCAGATTGGACCTACTGCTGAAACACAACACACATTACAGTCTGAACAAGGGTCTCGACCCGAAACGTCACCCATTCCTTCTCTCCAGAGACGCCCCGCCCCGAGTTACTCCAGCATTTTGTGTCTCTTCGGTGTAAACCAGCATCTGCAGTTCTTTCCTACTCAAATTACACAGGTCCTGCTCCTTTTACATTGGTTATACTCTCTATTACATTGTAATAAAATCTGTACACTGTAGATGGCACGATTGTAATCATGTCTATTTTTTCCACAGACTGGTTAGCATGCAACAAAAGCTTCTGGCTGTACCTCGGGACACGAGGCAATAAACTAAACTAAATTAAAATGAAAGATTTGCATTTGTGCAATGTAGCTTTGTGCCATAGGCTTTGAGAACCAGAGGACATAGGTTTAAGTTGAGGGAGGAAACAATTTAATAGGAACCAGAGAGGCAACTTTTAAAAACAAAGAATGGTGAGTGTATGGAATGAGCTGCCAGAGGAGGCAGTTGAGGCAGGTACTATTGACACATTTAAGAAACATTAGATGGATACATGGATAGGACAGGTTTAGAGGGATATGGGTCAAATGCAGGCAGGTGGGACATGTTGGTCAGTGTGGGTCAAGGGCCTATCCCACTTGGGCGCCATTTACGCGCACGTGATGCGTGCATGGTGCGCATTACGTGAGCATGGTGCGTGGTGATGTAGGCGGTGTCGCACGCACCGCCCCAGGATTTTGGGATGTACAAAATCTTCACGCGCCATCTGCGTGACGCGCAAATGACGCCCGTGGGACAGGCCCTTAAGTTGGGCCGGAGGACTTGTTTCCACACTGACTGCGGTAACTTTATGCTGCCTCGCTACCTGCCCCCTGGGCATATTTTCTCATCCTCGAGCAGTCCCTCAGATAATCTGGACCTCGAGGCCGTGCATAAATAATAGATGGGAGCCGGCAGTGCACAAACCACCCACCTGACTGCCCTGTCAGACACCCTTACCCATCTGTGGTGGAGTCTGCAGATCCCCCAGCAACCTCATCATGGAAAACTATAGTGGAACGCAAGTCTTCCTCGGTCTGGGAATCAGGAATTATTGATATAGAACCACGGAGCCTGTCCCAGCATCCAGTACGTCACAACCGACCTGTGATGTCCCATATACCAGTATCTTCCCATTGCCCCAAACAAAAACGTCTCAATTTCAGATTTAAAATCAACAGTTCATGTCACATCATTTGAGGCTCCAAACTTCTGGTTAGCTACTGTATATCAGTAGCTTTAGGACAGTGCCGTCCAACACAACTCAAGCCAGGAGCTCAACCCCCCCCCCCCCCCTCCCCCCTCCCCCCTCCCAAATGCCAACTTTCCCCTTGGCTCCTAATGCTACAACAGGATGTTGAACAGTTCAGTATGTGAACAGTCAGCTTTGGTATTGCCACACCCTGTAGTATCTACTATGATCTACACAATCCCACCTGTTTCCCATTGGTTTTATCACTGCCTATTTAATCTTGCTAGCCTTTTCCCAACAAGTGGAAACATCCCCATGTATGTTCAATATCCTTAAAATCTCCTGCAGATTGACTGCAGCATCTACTGGTATTGACATTCCCTATGGTTTCCCTTTCCCCTCAAGCACATAGCAGGGAATGAAGAGACATCAGGACAAGGGAGGACAAATGTGGAGCGTGTGGAGAATGAAAGCAAACACCTGGAAATCTGCTTGAAACACTGAGGGAGAGAGAGGCGAGACTCTCGCACTATCCCCATGACCAATGTGCGAATGACATATGAGAGTAGGACTGACTCGGGGGGGATTTTAAGGCTATTGAACATATACATGGGGATGCTTCGACTTGTTGGGGAAAAGACTAGCAAGATTAAATAGGCAGTGATGAAACCAATGGGAAACAGGTGGGATTGTGTAGATCACAGCTGTAGGGTAGAGTGGGAAGGAAGAGCATGGATATTTCCCTGGCCCATGTAGTAAGTTATACTAGTTGACCACTTCCCATAAGTCCAGGGTAAAGGGAAAGGAGGGGATGCTGACAAGAATGGCAGGTAAAGAGTGGACAGGGATCAATATTGGGAAAGAGTTGTAGGGATGCAGGGCCAGGCTAGAGAAATGGGGCCCTAGAGGTACGATGAATGACTGGCCAATGGACGCAGTAGGGAGAGGAGTGAGGGACCAGAAATCAATGAGAGGAGAACAGGGAGAGAGGAGACAATGCTTGGTGTGGTGGCAGACGAATGAGTGGATCAGGGGAAGGAGCCAAAGGAGATGAACCAGAAGACACCAAATAGTGGTTATCCAGGGAAATCCGATGGAGATCAGATTCTGACTCCGTTCCAGTCAGAGAAAAGGGTCAGAGAATGAGAGATAGTAGGGATAGAATTGAGGGAATGTCTGCAATAGGGTGGCGACCAAGGCTGTCCCAGCAATATAAAAGCTGTTTAAGAGAGGGTGGTGAATTCTGGTCATTCCCAGCTCATCTGCCTGGGAAAGGTGTAAATAGAGGGAGATGAGTGAGGCCAGTGGAGAGAAAGAAACTATTCTGAAATCGGGGAAGGTTGCAAGAGAGGGAAGCTATCGGTTATTATTACAGGTGGATACATTTACATATGCATTGACGGGTTCTGATGGAAACAGGGAAATTTGCTGATCTGAAACTTTTAGATTTATAATTGAATTTTGAGAGCTGTGACCTGCTTAGAAGGAAAATGTGTTGCTCTTCCATGGGCTGATGTTGGGCTTTGTTGAAAGAAAGAGGTTGAATGGGAGCGGGATGGAAAATTAAAGTGACGGGCAATTGGAAGCTCAGCATCAGCTCAGTGGATTGACTGGAGATGCTCGGCAAAGTGAACTCCAGAGTGGCGACACTTCAAAATGTACTTCAGTGGCTGTAAAGTATTTGGGGAATGATTAGAGGGTGCGAAAGGCAAGGATTGCAGGAATATAAATGTTAGCTCTTGGGGCTAACGGAATCAAGGGATACGGGGAGAAAGCAGGAATGGGGTACTGATTCTGGATGATCAGCCATGATCATATAGAAGGTCCAAATGGCCTACTCTTGCACCTATTTTCTATGTTTCTATGTCACCTCTTCTATAAAATAGAGATGAATAAGATGGTGGTTCCTCAGCGGGTCAGACAGCATCCCTGGAGAAAAGGAATAGGTGACATTTTGGGTCGAGACCCTTCTTCAGACCCAAAGTTGTGAATCTATGGAATTCTCTGCTACAGAAGACAGTGGAGGCTAATTCACTGATGTTTTCAAGAGAGTTAGATATAACTCTTGGGGCTAACAGAATCGAGGGATATGGAGAGAAAGCAGGAACAGTGGGTACTGATTTTGGATGATCAGCCATGATCATATTGAATGGCGGTGCTGGCTCGAAGGGCCGAATGGCCTACTCCTGCACCTATTTCCTATGCTTCTAAAACGTCACCTATTCCTTTTCTCCAGAGATGCTGTCTGACCCACTGAGTTACTCCAGTTTTTTTGTGTTTATCTTCGGTTTAAACCGACATTCTTGCAGTTCCTTCTTACATAATAAGATGGTGGTACTTGGGTTCAGCAGTGGGGGGTGGGGGGGGGGGGGGGGGGGTGGTGAGAAGGCAGGGAAGATTGAGGGTCTCACATGAGTTAACATTTCAGCTAGAGAAATAAAGATATCAGCAACAAGGTAGTTGAGGAAACAGTCAGGGGCAAGTGTTGACCTGTGTACGATCAGCCACATACTGCGCAAGTGCAGATTATAAGGGCAGCTCACGCAGCGGGTTGTGTGATGAATTAATTATTGAATGAATTATGTTGTCTCTTTGCAAACTGTGTTTCTGCCCCCCCTCTCTCCGTGCGTCTGTAATCGATTAGATGCTCTGATTCCCAGCTCCTGTGAAAATCTGTTTGAACAGAAGTCATGACGGTTGTGTGCAAAGCCCTTCTTAATTACCAAGGCAACTCATTAATTAGGACTGATTAAATTAAGGCCAGTTATGATTAAGCTTGGAAGCACTTAGTCATTTTTCCCTACAGAGCAAAGGAGTTATAATTTGTAATATTAAAATTCAATTTTCAAACAGGCATCAATCTATTCCCATAATTCCTCATTTAATAATACTGTACTTAACCATCATAAGTATTTAGCCTGGTGTAATGGCTGGTGTAAAATATAATATAAAAATAATTTTATCACTCAGCCTGACCACCTTCATTTCCCCACAGTACATGGTGACAGAGAATCAACCAGCACAGAAACAGGCCTTTTGGCCCACCATGTCCATGCTAACTAACAAGTGCTTATCTATACTAATCCCAGCAGTTAGTCTATAGCAACTATGTGTTGATCATTCAAGTGTTCGTCCAGCTATTTCTTAAATGAGAATTTCTTAAGTGAGAATTTCTCCCTTCATCACATTCTCAGCAGTGCGTTCCAGATTCCATCCACCTTCTGAAGAAAATGTTCTTCCTCAGATCCTCTTCAACCTTTTTTCTCCTGCTCTGATTCCACTCCAGGCTCTATCTCATGGCCCCCAGCATCCAGGGTCTCTCAATTTTAATGGAGATCAGGCAGCACACAGCCCATGATGGTAAAGTTTCTGCATGTGCTTGGTGTGCCCTGCAGTGTACTCCCAGGTTGAAGAGGACAGCAAAAACATCCTGAGGAGACAACCATGTTTCAAAACTGCCTTTACCCAAGTGTGGCTCTTGTATCTGTCCCCAACTGCTTTGGTTGGAGAGCACATCAATGTGAGGATCCAGGGATATAGATGTTGCCTCCGTCCATCAGGCAGAACCGACCACTGAATATGTCCGGAATTGTGGACTCCAGCAGGGTGAAGGAGCCACGCATTCTTCCCAGAAACATGGAATTCACCCTGATGATCAACAACCACCTTCATATTAGGGGAGCAAAAAACCTTTATATTTACTTTGGACTTTAGGCGCACTGAGTCTGCGCAGACCGGCGATCCACACTACATTAGCACTATCCTAAATAATAAGGACAATTTACAGAGGCCAATTAACCTACAAACGTGTACGTCGTTGGAGTGTGGGAGGTGACCGGAACACCCAAAGAACGTACAAACTCCGTACAGACAGCAACCTTAGTCAGGATCGAACCCGAGTTTCTGTAAGGTGCTGTAAGGCAGCAATTCTACCACTGCACCACTGTGTTGCCCTATTCATTGAAAAGATCTGAACAAAATAGGTACAAAGATACAGTCAAATTCTCATAGGAATCCAGCAAAAACAAGTGTTTGATAAGCCAACTGGTTTCTTGCAACTACAGTGCCTGAGTGCTACTGCAGTGGGAAGATGCAGGTTGGGAGCAGTTGTAAACACTGCTGTGGCCATTCAAAAACATCCTGAGATGGGGAAGTTGAGAGTCAATGTGATCTTGACCTCCACTGAGAAACCATCCAGTCATGAGAGCACAGCCAAAGGTCTTCCGTAGAGAATCACACCTCAGGAATGACGGTTTTAGATAAATTGAGCGTGTGAATCAGGATTGTTCATCCATGAACAAGGTCCCGACCCAAATCATTGTCTATCCACATCCTACAGAGTAACTCAGACCCACTCAGTTACTCCAACACTTTGTGTGTATTTTTATGTTAATCTGAGAGGTTCAGGTAGGATCCAATATCTGTGAAGGTTCCATGGGCAAAGGTCTACAACTCACAGTTCCATACATTGCCAGAACAAAGCCCAGTGATGGAATGCTGTGAAGTGCCACCAATGAGTGTCATTGCTGAGGCTCCCATTGCATGGAGTATCTCAGCTAACAAATGCTGGAGAAAATACCCAGTTATTTTGGTGAACTTTGTGTGGACTTTGGAAGGAGTTAAGTCTCTACAGACTATGAAATGTGCCAGTCAGGTCTCCCAACGTCAGTAGCATGTATAAACTGCCTTTATACAACCAGAAAGCGGTGCTGAGCTGCTATCTACCTCTTTGGTGACCCTCGGACTACCGTTGATCGGACTTTGCTGGCTTTACCTTGCACTAAACATTATTTCCTTATCATGTATCTATAAATCAACATTATCTATTACCATGTAAATGGATCGATTGTAATCATGTATTGTCTTTCTGCTGACTGGTTAGCACGCAACAAAAAGCTTTTCACTGTACACGTGACAATAAACTAAACTAAACTTTATAAACAGATATACAAGCACAAGCACATACAGTGTGTTCCGAGTTGTACTGAGACTGTCCCACAACGTGGGGCTTGTTGCTCATTTTATCAGAGTGCAGACGGAAGTGTGTGCTTCATAAATAACATCATCAATTTTATTATAAGCCAGGAAAATATGCTTAATGAAATGAAGTGTCAGGTCCAATTTCATGTCTTTTGCAAAATCACCCAGAGATGGTCTTCCATGTGATCTACTCTGGAGTAAATTCAAAATTAGATTACGAGTTGCCTGAAAAAGGCAAATTATTGACTTGACTCAGTTCACCAAAGTCCCTCCTTTACATTTCAACTCTGCATTGGCATTACAAAAGGAAGATTTGCTTTTCTATAGCACCTTTTACAACCTTCAGATGTCTCAAATCACCTTCCAGCAAGTGAAATATTTCTGAAATGTAGTCCCTGCAGTTGGGTAGGAAACAGCTGCTTTATTACAAGGGCACTGACATGAATTGCTAGTGCCAAAGCACTGATGCCTACAGTACCTCTCTCGTAAAACCCTGCCAAATCGAGAAAGATCCATTAAATCCGAATCTTTGATTCCAATCCAATAACTAATTCTCAATCCATGTCAGTACATTACTCCCAATCCATGTGCACATTACTCCCCATCTTTACTGTGATACCTCTGGCTGCAGAGTCCAGCTTTGAAACCCGAGTATGTGAATAAACAAGTTTGCTGCTGCTTGCTGCCTTGTACCTGCTGAAAAAGGTCGCCTTTCTCTGGCA
Source organism: Raja brachyura (assembly GCA_963514005.1). Next base: position 16,302,696 of record OY740801.1, on the reverse strand, counting down.
CCGGATAACAGGAACACATACGACAGGCTGCTGTTCATCGACCAATGCACAATTATCCCCCCCCAAACTCATCCTCACGCTCAAAGACCTGGGCTTCTGTACCTCCCTTTGCAAAAGGTTGTTGAACTTCCTCATTGGCAGACCTCAATAGTATGGATTTGTAATAAAATCTGATCCTCCCGACCAGCAACATAGGTATATCTCAAGGTTGTTTGCTCAACCTGTCTGGCCTCACTACAGGATCACATTTGCTACTTCCCACCCACTGACCAATTCCAGAATCTATAGAATCTCAAAAGATGAAAACCAGAGTGTCACTGTCTCCATAGTCTCCACTACTTGTTTTTAACTAATATTTAAATCCTTCAGTTCCTTATTCTTGCTAGACCATTGCTAAAACTCTCATAAGAGTTCAGTAGTTTTGTTAGACAGTACTGTTGATTTAGACTTTAGACTTTACTTTACAGTTTAGAAATACAGCGCAGAAACAGGCCCTTTGGCCCACCGAGTCCGCACCAACCAGTGATCACCTCGTACATTAACACTATCCTACACACTAGGGATATTTCACAATTTTAGTCAATTAACCTACCAACCTGTACGTCTTTGGAGTTTGGGGGGAAACCGGAGCACCCGGTCGCAGGGAGAACATACAAACTCTGTACAGACAGCACCCATAGTCAGGATTGAACCTTGATCTCTGGCATTGTAAGGCAGCAAATCTAACACTGCACCACTATGCCATGATTTAATGTGGAATTTACTCAATGTAAACGAGCATTAATTATAACTGTAAAAGACTGTGCTGCTATATCATACCTCCTCCCCATGAAGGAGAATAACCATCTTTGCAGCAACCTAGGATTGAAATTGGCCCTTTTAGTGCCAGCTGCTGAACAGTGTGCTCAGAGACATTGTCAAAAATGAAAAAAGGGTAAAATACATTTGACCAGTCACTAAGGTATGTTTGGTGCTACAACATTATCTGATTCTATCTATGGGAATTCTCTATACTTCTTCCCATCTCAGCAATTTTCACTGCCATTGATATCCTGCTATATACATGTTCAACATGCTGTTTAGGAAGGAACCTCTGATGCTGGTTGAAAGCGAAGTTAGACACGAAAATCTGGATTAGCTTCCGAAGAAGGATCTTGACCCAAAAAGTCACCTACTCCTTTTCTCCAGAGATGCTGTCTGACCTGCTGAGTTACTCCAGCTTTTGTGTCTATGTTCAGCATGCTGTTGTTTCCAGTGTCTACCCAGTACAGCCTCTATATTCTCTGATTCCATTGACTATCCTCTTTTCCACCTGCCTCAAGGTCTTTACCCTCTTTATCCAAGCCATGCTGGGCAGCAACCAAGTTAAGAGTCGGTGACTGTATGCAGCAGTATGGTGGAGAGGACATACTGTATGTCATCCATTATTGATCAGTGAATTTAAGTACCAGAAAATAAGCAGTTGTACAGGAAATGTCAATCAACCAAATGGGTTTGAGCAGCAGACGAGACTGTAAATCTGGTGGCATGTAGACAACATCTTCCTTTCTACAGCATTTTTATATAATATTTACCTCCCTCACCTCTTCTGACCCATAAAGTTACTGGGTTGTCAGTAATGAGATACCTAAGTGTTGGGGCAGAGGCAGCTTTGCCAGATGCAGATCCATCAAACACTTGCAGGACAGGGCCTGACGTGGTAAATACAGACTGAAACCCCTTTTACATTATCCCATCAAGCACTCTTAGCCCAGGGACGGCACGGGTTAGACATTTTCATCCAGTTGATGGGTACATTGTCACCTCCTGGAGCAATACTGTGGGCAGGGTTTTAATCCAGTTTTGCCAGATCAATTAAAAAAAAAATCACAGTTCTACTGTGTGCTTATTCACTTCACAACCCTGCCCCCCCCTTCTCTCCCCTCCCTCCCGTTCTTGTAGAGGCACCGGCAGAGAGAAAATGAATTACCCTGCACTGTGCCTCACGGGCCTGGCTGTGCGTCAGGCTGCCTGCCGACCTGCGACAGACTGATTGTTGCCATCTGGTTTCCCTGTGAGCTGAGCAGCCAGTAACGCATCAGCAAGTCTGCAGCGGCTCCCAACATTGATTAACCAACGACGCAGCTCACTGTGTCAACAGGCTGCCAAAGACACTTAGCTGGTGGTACAGCTGGTTGATTGAGGGATCCTGTCACACGAGGGGGGGATCTCTGGTGCACAATCCATGTGCAGGTTATGCACCAGTTTGTCCTAATTTAGGGGCATTTTAAATACACCAGTACTGGGTGTTGCTTGCCAACAAGCCACATTCTTGTCTTTGAATCATGAACGTTTTCAGTTTACATTGCTCTGCTGAACCTTGAACTTCAGAATTTGTCAATCCAGTGTAATGCTGGAGGAGCTGCTATCGTTCAGAAAAGCTGCTGAACTGAGATTCCCCCCCCCCCCCCCCCACCCTGTCAGTGAGCTGCAGTGTTTCGAGAGGAACTGCAGATGTTGGTTTTAAACCGATGATGACAGACACAAAATGCTGGAGCAACTCAGCGGACAGGCAGCATCTCTGGAGAAAAGGAATAGGTGATGTTTAGGGCCGAGACCCTTCTTCAGACTGAGATTCGGGAGGCCTGCAGTGATTCCTCGATTTACAAACTTTCTCTTTGCAACTTTTCACAACACTGAATCTTTGGGCCAAATGCCTTTGATTTACAAAGATATTTTCTGCAATAAGAAATGCTTATAGGAATTCATGCTGGAACCCTCAATGCACTTCACACAGCCTTATCGAATTATGAAATCCCTTTAAACACAATGTTTTCCAGAAACACATCGGAAATCGAGAATGGATACATTATGAAGAGAAGCAACGGGATTTCCCACTCAGTGTCGTGGACTAACACTTATCCCTCAATCAATTAGGGATTGATCAGAAGCAAATTATCTAAATCTCAATAAAAAATAAAAATCATGAAAATATAAAATAAAAACAGCCAATGCTGGAAGTACAGAGAATACATACATAAATAGATGAAAAGTGCGTAGGAAGGAACTGCAGATGCCAGTTTCCACCGAAGATAAACACAAAATGCTGAGCAACTCAGCGGGTCAGGCAGCATCTCTGGAGAAAAGGAAGCTGAAGAGTCTCATCTGAAGAAGGATCTCGACCCGAAACATCACCTATTCCTTTTCTCCAGAGATGCTGCCTGACCCACTGAGTTACTCCAGCGTTTTGTGTCTGTCTTTTAGACTGATAAAAATATCTCTCATAGATGTACAGATGGATATCCATTCGCTCTCACACACACACTTTTCCTCTACTTCTCAGGTACTGCCTTGGGATTGAAAATGACTAGGTTTAAGAGATCTGAATTTGATGGTATGTCAATGGGGGAACATTGAGAACGTCGTTAAATTTTTATCCTCATTTCATCCAGAAATAATTGTTTCTGGCAGCTCAATGTACAGAGTGTCTGCTTCGGGACTCTGGTGTCAGGCATGTACACAACGTGGTCAACCAAGTTTAACATGAGTCAAGAGTGTTTAATTGTCGTACACCAGGACCAATATAACAAAACTATTGGGGGTACACAAAGAGATAGGCAACGTTTCGGTCTGAAGAAGGGTTTCGGCCCGAAACGTTGCCTATCTCCTTCGCTCCTTAGATGCTGCTGCACCTGCTGAGTTTCACCAGCTTTTTGTGTACCCTCGATTTTCCAGCATCTGCAGTTCCTTCTTTAACATAACAAAACTATTATTTGCTGCAGTTTAACAGGCACATGAGGCTCTATAAGGGTCAATCTGAAGAAGGGTCTTGACCCGAAACGTCACCCATTCCTTCTCTCCAGTGATGCTGCCTGTCCCGTTGAGTTACTGCATTTGCTCTATCTTATGCTCTATAAGGCTCTGGTCAGACTGCATTTGGAGCATTGTGAGTAATTTTGGACACCATATCTGAGGATGTGCTGGCTCTGGAGTGGGTCCAGATGAGGTTTACAAGAATTATCCCAGAAATTAGTGGGTTAACTTATGATGAGCGTTTGACGGCACTGGGCCTGTACTCGCTGTAAGTTTAGAAGAATAAGGGGGCGCCCCATTGAAACGTAGCAAATAGTGAAAGGCTTGGATCGAGTAGATGTGGAGAGGATGTTTCCACTAGAGGGAGAGTCTAGAGGTCATACCCTCAGAATTAAAAGAACATTCATTTACGAAGGAGTTGAGAAGGAATTTCTTTAGTCAGTGGATGGTGAATCTGTGGAATTCTTTGCCACAGAAAGCTGTGGAGGCCAAATCAATGGATATTTTTAAAGCAGAGATAGATTCTTGATTAGTAGATTGATAGATAGATTCTTGCTGCACTGTATGGGACCAGTAACATCTTGCAGCTCCCATTCAGTGGCCTCACGGAAGAGTTTATGGTGGCGCGAACAAGAGAGACACTGCAGTACAGGGACTCCAGGGACCAGAAGGTGTCAACGGCTGGCATTGAGGTGAGAACAGGGAGGAAATGGAGGACGGCGAAAGCAGTGGAGGTGGCAGAGTCACGCCTAAGGCAAAAGGCATTGGTGGGAGTCATGGCAACTGGCAGAGCGGGTTTGGGATACTTCCCTAAGACACCGGTTGGCAAGGCCCAGGGCAAGGAGAGACACCGTCTAATCCAGGAAGAGGTCCGAGCAGGTGTGGAGGAAGAGCGTGTGAGCAGGACGGTGGGGCTCAGGCAGCAGGGAGCGTGGACAAGGTGGGAGAGCATACCGCAGCGCAGGATTACCTGGTCAAACATCATGCAGGCAGACCTCCAGCGCGTCCGGTTCCTTGTCCAAGCTGCGATGCCCTACCAAGTCCAGCAAACCTCCACGTCTGGGGCAAGAGCGAGACACCTTCCTGCCCACTTTGTTCTGGAAGAGGATCATTAGAACATCTCCTCAGCAGCTGCCCAAAGTCTCTTGGGGAAGGTCGCTATTGGTGACGGCATGACCAGGTGCTCAAGGTGGTTGCTGAGAGCATAGCCACTGCCATCGGTAACAGCAAACACCATCATGCCCCAAAGAAATCAATCAATTTTGTCAAAGCTGGAGAGAAGCCCCGACCACAACCAAAAACAAGGACGGGCCTCCTCTACACAGCCACTGACTGGCAGCTGCACGTCGATCTGGGCAAACAGCTGAAGTTTCCACAGCACATCACAGCAACATCACTCCGGCCAGATATGATCATCACCTCCGAAGTGACAAAACAGCTGATCATTCTGGAACTGACAGTGCCCTGGGAAGAGCGTATTGAAGAGGCTAATGAGAGGAAGCGCGCAAAGTACCAGGAACTGGTGGAGATGTGCCAGGACAGAGGCTGGAAGACATACTATGAGCCGATAGAGGTGGGCTGTAGAGGCTTTGCAGGACGCTCACTCTACAAAGTCCTCAACCAGTTGGGCTTTACGGGGCTGGCAAAGAAGAGGGCCATTCAATCCGCAAGTGAAGCCGCAGAGAAAGCCACTAGGTGGCTTTGGATTAAGAGGGCTGATCCGTGGGCGGTTGCTGCTGGGACGCAAGTCGGGGCTTGATCAACCCCGGCTGGGTCACCTGGGCAAGGGTGTCTGATGTTGTGAGACCCGAAACACCCGATGACCCCAGGTCACATCACTGAGGATGTGTCCCAGAGCATCTAGGAGATGTATCTTTCACACGGGTGTCAGGATTTATAGGGAGAAGGAAGGTGAATGGGGTTAGGAGAAAGAGATAGATCAGCCATGATTTGGTGCGCCGAATGGCCTATCACATATTAAATGCAACAATGCAACATGTAAGCTGAAAATAAATTGTCCATAATTCTAGGTAAATAGGCCATGGTAGTCCAAGCCAAAATGCATTATACAACCTTAGTGCAAAGTCCACAGTAATTCGCTGAGGTAGGACTGTGGGTAGAGTTGTGCAGCGTGGTTCAAGAGTCCAATGATGAATGGGATCATAAGAACATAAGTGATAGGGTAGAATTAGGCCATTTGGCCCTTCAGGTCTGCTCCGCCCCTCAATCATGGCTGATCTATTTCTCCCTCCTAACCCCATTCTGCTGCCTTCTCCCTATAACCTCTGACCTCTACAGTACTAATCAAAAGTTGGAACAAAAATTGGTCCAGGAAGAAGCTGGGCCTCAATGTTTTGTGATGTTGACCATGGTTTGTTTATCCTTCCAGTGAATTTGGAGGATTGTGTGTAGACACAAAACGATGGAGCAACTCAACGAGAGGCAGCATCTATGGAGAAAAAGGATGGGTGACATTTCGGGTCGGGAACCTTCATCTCTGAGGAAGGGTGCCGACCCAAAACACCACACATCATTTTACTCCAGAAATTCTGCCTGACCCACTGAGTTACTCCAACACGTTGTCTCGGGTTGGTAGTATGCCTGCAAACAGATATAAACAAACAGCTTGGACTCATGGACTAAAAAAAGGACTGCACATGCATACAAATATTGTAATATCATTGTTGTTTTTTGCATTTCTTTCATTCATTTCTTTTATATCTCTCTATATCATCATCAATATCTCTTGTTTCCTTTCCCCCTGACTCTCTAGTCTGAAGAAGAGGTTTCCTTTTCACCAAAGATGCTGCCTGACTCGTTGAGTTATTCCAGCTTTTATGTCTATCTTTGGTTTAAACCAGCATCTTCAGTTCCTTCCTACACATTACAGTATCTATGCAGACACAAATGCTATCATACAAACATGAACAGACGCAGAGTTACACAGACATTTAGGTGCAGGCACATACAGGCATACTCTGACCTAGACATATATTTATGCACACATTCAGACAGCCACTTATTTCCTTTGCATTCCCTGTAGGTAGAAGTGTAATTCAATCCACATTCCTGTAATTCCCCATAGAGTTCCTTGAAGACCTTTCACTCAGTCGAATAGAATTGCCAGCATATTAAGAAGCACATTTGAGATAACTGAAAACCATTATCCGCAGGCTTGAATCTTACAAGCAGCGTAGCATTACATGTATATTCAGGTTCTAAAATTCTAGCTTGTGTCTGAAGACTAGTCTGTATTTAATGTGACAGCCCCCCCCCCCCCCCCCCTCCCCTCCTGGTGCTTTCCTATGAAGTAATGTTACAGTGCCCCCCATAATGTTTAGGACAAAGACCCATCACTTATTTATTTGCACCTGTACTGCACAATTTGAGATATGTAATAGAAAAAATCACATGTGGTTAAAGTGCACATTGTCAGATTTTATTAAAGGGTATTTTTATACATTTTGGTTTCACCATGTAGAAATTACAGCTGTGTTTATACATAGTCCCCCCATTTCAGGGCACCATAATGTTTGGGACACATGGCTTCACAGGCATTTGTAATTGCTCAGGTGCATTTAATTGCCTCCTTAATGCAGGTATAAGAGAGCTCCCAGCACCTAGTCTTTCCTCCAGTCTTTCCATCACCCTTGGAAACTTCTATTGCTGTTTATCCACATGAGGACCAAAGTTGTGCCAATGAAAGTCAAAGAAGCCATTATGAGACTGAGAAACAAGAATGTGACTGTTAGAGACATCAGCCAAACTTTAGGCTTAACCAAATCAACTGTTTAGAACATCATTAAGAAGAAAGAGAGCTCTGGTGAGCTTATTAATCGCAAAGGGATTGGCAGACCTCCACAGCTGATGACAGAAGAATTCTCTCTATAATAAAGAAAAATCCCCAAACACCTGTCCGACAGATCAGAAAGACTCTTCAGGTGTGAATTGGTCAATGACCACTGTCCGCAAAAGACTTCATGAACAGAAATACAGAGGCTACACTGCAAAATGCAAAACACTGGTTAGCCGCAAAAATAGGATGGCCGGGTTACAGTTTGCCAAGTACTTAAAAGAGCAACCACAGATCTGGAAAAAGGTCTTGTGGAGAGATGAGACGAAGATTAACTTATATCAGAGTGATGGCAAGAGCAAAGTATTGAGGAGAGAAGAAGCTTTCAAGATCCAAAGCATACCACCTCATCTGTGAAACACGGTGGTGGGGTGTAATGGCCTGGGCATGTATGGCTGCTGAAGGTACAACTGCTGATGGTAGTAGCATAATGAATTCTGAAGTGTATAGACACATCCTATCTGCTCAAATTCAAACAAATGCCTCAAAACTCATTGGCCGGCGGTTCATTCTACAGCAAGACAATGATCCCAAACATACTGCTAAAGCAATAAAGGGGTTTTTCAAAGCAAAAAATATATAAGTTTTTCTGTGGTCAAGTCAATCACCCGATCTGAACGCAATTGAGTATGCCATTTATATGCTGAAGAGAAAACTGAAAGGGACTAGCACCCAAGATAAGTATAAGGTAAAGATGGCTGCAATACAGGCCTAGCAGAACATCACCAGAGAAGACACCCAGCAACTGATGATGTCCATGAATCGCAGATTTCAAGCAGTCATTTCATACAAAGGATATGTAACAAAATACTAAACATGACTACTTTCATTTACATGACATTGCTGTGTCCAAAACAGTATGGTGCCCTGAAATGGGGGGGATTGTGTATAAACACTGCTGTAATTTCTACATGGTGAAACCAAAATGTATAAAAATGGTCTTTATTAAAAACTGACAATGTGCACTTTAACCACATGTTAATTTTTATATTACAAATCTTAAATTGTGGAGCACAGAGGCAAATAAATTAAATGATGGGTCTTTGTCCCAAACATTATGGGGGGCACTGTAGATGCCAAATCATTCAATGGAAAAACTGAGTGCCCATCACATTGGAACCCTGGATTACCACTTCACTCAACAGCAGTTGTTTAAAGTGAGGGGGGGGGGGGGGGTTACCCCCAGGGTTCAGAGCCTGTCATTCCAGCCACATTTCATTTTAAATAGCTGCTTGTTATGGAAGTATTCCATTAATTCTGTGGCTATGCAGGCTGCCCAAGGCAAGTGGCAAAACTGTGGATAACTGTATGTCTGCAGATATGTACTATGCATTCATTATTTTAATTTTTTCAAGATGTGTGCATTCTAGCAGTTATTACTTGTATATATTTATCTGAGGTTAAAATAGTATTGCTAAGCCTCATTGTTAAAATAGTTTATATACTTACTGTGGTTTATGTTGTAGTGGTGTACAGCACAGCAATAGGCCCTTCAGCCCACCATGTCCATGCCAACTGCATTGCCCATCTACACTGATTCTATTTGATGCTTGAGGTTCAGATCCTTCTAGGTCTTGCCTATTTAAGATCCTGTCAAAAAAAGTATCATAAATATACTAATTATGTCTAATTCCACCACCACCTAATTTGGCAGAAGGTTCCACACATCAACCACTCTGTGTAAAATAAAACGTTCCCATCTACTCCTCTATAAAAATCCTCCCTCTCACCCCAGACCTCTGTTCTCCTGCTTTTTTTTTGATAGCCCTGCCATGGGAAAGTGATTCTGACCATCTATTATGCCTCCAATAATTTTATATATTTCCATCAGGTCACCCCAGTTTGATGTAAGTGAGAGTTTTGCTGGGCCACATGATGACTAGCAAGAATAAACCATATTATCAGCTCAGGAAAGGGTGGCAGATTTCCTTCCTTAGCTAATGCTAGTGAATCAAATGGGTTTTAATGATTTAACAGTTCCAGAGTCACTTTTACTGAAAGCAACAGCAGATGTATGTGCAAGATTGTGTTTTGTTTAGTTTAGTTTAGAGATATAGTGTGGAAACGGTCCCTTCAACCCACCAAGTCCGCACTGACCAGCGACCCCGCACATTACTACCCTACACACACTAGGGACAATTTTAGAGCTATGCATAGTTCCGTGGCTGTGATCTAAATAGTATTTCATAGAATTCTAGCATAATCTCACCACTCCTATATTTGTTCCAACCAAAGATAGTCACAAAATGCTGGAGTAACTCAGCGGGTCAGGCAGCATCTCTGGAGAAAAGGAATATGTGACGTTTTGGGTTGAGACCCTTCATCCAATAAAGGCAAATATTCCACAGGCTTGATTAATATTCTATCTACCAGTTTTGCTGTTTCAGGAAAACGTGGACAAGCCCTTCAAGATCCTTCTGTTCCTCCACGTCTTTGTTTATTGTGTATTCCCTTCAGTGTTTTGTCTGAAGATTAGATTAGAGCACACTTATTAAGTTTGAATTTCATTTGTCACTTCTGTACTCATGCAAACAGTGCATGGATATAATCCTGTAACCCAAGAAATGCCTTCTTCACTATCAACTACATTGCCAATTCCTTTATCATTGGTGAACTTCTTAATTGTGGCTCCAACACTTATATTCAATAAGGAGCCTAGTGAAGATCCCAATGGAACCTCACCATAGCAGTCCTCCAGTCACTCAAATGGTTAAATCTTTGATTTTTCAAAATTAATATTTTTTAATCCAATTTGCCACTTTTTTAAAATCTAAGTGATTTTCACTTTTTTTAATGAATCGGTTATAAGGACTTTAGACTTCAGAGATACAGCGGGGAAATAGACCCCTAGGCCCTCCGAGTTCGTGCCATCCAGCGATCTCCGTACACTAGCACTATCCTACACACTAGGGACAATTTACAATTTTTACCAAAGCCAATTAACCTACAAACTTGTATGTCTTTGGCGTACGGGTGGAAACCAGAGCACCTGGAGAAGCTCACAGGGAGAACAAATAAACTCCGCACAAACAGTACCTGTAGTCAGGATAGAACCTGGATCATTGGCGGTGTAAGGAATTAACTTTACCATTGCGTCAATGTGCTGCCGTTGTTAAGCAATGTTTAAAAATCCTTATAGATTATATCAGATGTACTATCCACACTGACCCATTTTAATTGTCGCTTTACCTCCCCCCTCGGCTCCATTCAAGGACCCAAGCAGTCGTTCCAGTGGCGACAGAGGTTCACCTGCACCTACTCCAACCTCATCTATTGCATCCGCTGCTCTAGATGTCACCTAGATCTACATTGGTGAGACCAAGCATAAGCTTGGTGATCGTTTCGCCTAACACCTCCACTCGGTCCGCAATAACCTACCTGATATCCCGGTGGCTCAGCACTTCAATTCCCCCTCCCATTCCAAATCCGACCTTTCTGTCCTGCGCCTCCTCCATGACCAAAGTGAGCACCACCGGAAATTGGAGGAGCAGCACCTCATATTTCGCTTGGGCAGTTTATACCCCAGCGGCATGAACATTGACTTCTCCAATTTCCAGTAGCCCTCATTGTCTCCTCCCCTTCTCAGCTCTCCCTCAGCCCTCTGGTTCCTCCTCTTCCTTACTTCTTCCCGCCCCCCCCCCACCAGTCTGAAGAAGGGTTTCGGCCCGAAACGTTGCCCATTTCCTTCGCTCCATAGATGCTGCCGCACCCGCTGAGTTTCTCCAGGACTTCCGTCTACCTTCGATTTTCCAGCATCTGCAGTTCCTTCTTGAACATTAATTAATTCCTTATCTTTAATGACACAAAGCAAGCTATTCATCCCACCCTCAGAGCAATCTCATTAATCCCTTTCACTCTCACCGTTCCTCAAATTCCCTTTGATTTTTTTTTGCCATTAACCAATATTAAGGAGTAATTTGCAATAGCAAATTAACCCATCAACATATTCTAGGAATATGGGAGGTAGCCAGAGCACCCAAAGGATATCCATACCATCACATTGCAAATTCTGCACAGATTGTCCCTTGGGTGTGGTTCAAACCTTGGTTCCTGAAATATTATCACTAACTGCTGTGCCACCCTTGAATTGGATCTTTAGTCAGACACCTTGCCATAACTATTCCACGCTACTATCCTTAAATAAAATTATCTTCATACTCATTCAGAAATGTTGACCACTGATGTCTGACCACTGATGTTGGACTGGCTGGCCTATAATTATTCAATCTAATTCCCATTTAAGCAAAGGTACCACTAGTTATACTTTTCTAGTCATACAACACCACATCTTGTACCAAAGAGTACTGGGAAATGATAGACGCCGGAATGGAATGGAATACTTGGTATTCCCCCTATTTCTATCAGTGCCATTTAATTTAACAACTTTGAGAGACCCTGGCAAACCGAATGTGTCCTGTTTCTGCCTCTCCCATGAAATCAAGTGCAAAGTATTCATTTACAATTCATTTTAAAATAAACTACCTTTTTGCTCTCAGAAAGGAAGAACTCTTTCCTCAGGTATCAGTTTTCTTTCAAGTATTATAAAACATTACAGGATTTTTTTCTCGGTTTAACCAACAATTTGTCTTATGCACCTTCTTTGCCAGTTATATTTTCTTACAAATTTTAGCCCAACCTTCTATAATCCTTTAGGCTTTCTGCAGTATTGAGCATGCAGTATTTGACACGCTGAGCTTTATATTTTATCCTAACCTGCATTTCCATACAAGCCTATGGGGATTTCAACTTTAGAGTTCCTCATTTTTTTCTATGATGAACATTTTTGATCTCGGGCCTCACTATCTCTTTTCTTGAATGCCTCCCACTGGTTTGCCTTCAAATTAAAATTCCCAGTTTATTTTTGGTAAACATATCTCAGCATGATAAAATTGACCTTGGCCCATTTTAAAGCTTTTACAGCAAATCTGTCTTTGTCCTTTTCCAGAATTATGTTGTGTATGTACGTGGCCATCACAATACTTTCTCACTGACATCTTTCCCATTTTCACAGGTTAATTCACTGAAAAATAAATAAACTATCAGCCTCCCTTTAGTTGGATTTGCATTGTGCTGATTGCAATAATTCCCTTGAATGTACTTTTATTCTCTTTACGCTGATCCTGTCCCAGTTAATTTTAGAGTAATTATTAAAATCCCCATCACCGCCTACCCCACCCTACTTTCACGGCCTTTTCACTTCTCTGAACCTTGCCTATGAACCTCCCCTACGATTTACTCTAATTACAGTCGAGTCTAAAGTGCACCCCGGCAATGAAATTCCCCCTTTTTCATTGCAAATTGACTCATTTGTTGATCTGTCTCACATATAATCTCTCACAATTAAAATGGACTCCCCAGCCAATAACGCTGCACTCAATCCTTATCTCCCTTAATATTTTGTCTGAAAAATCCATATCCAGGAATGTTGAGCTGCCATTCCTGTCTGTGATTAAATAATCACCACAATATCATCTAGGAAACTGAAGGTTCCAGCTGCACTCTGTCCTTGTGATAGTCTTACCTCCCCCACTTTGGTCGGTGCATGTACCAACCCTTCTCTTGTTCAATCACCTAAGGTCTTGCAGCAGCCCTGACAAAATGAGGCTCAATGCTAAAGTTGTAGGGCTGCACAGCACAGAAACAGGCTGTCAGCCCACCTTCCCCATGCCGACCAAGTTGACATATTGGGCTATTGCCATTTGCGTGCATTTCACCATTACCCTTCCTACCCGTATGTATGTCCAAATGTCTTTTTAAAGTCATAATTATATCCACTTCTGCAGCTTCTTCCGGCAGCTCATTCCCGATACAGACTGCCCTCTGAGTGAAAAGTGCGGTCTGTCTTATATATATTTCTTTCACCTCTTTCAAGACAATAGACAATAGGTGCAGTTGTAGGCTATTTGGCCCTTCATGCCTTCTCTCCCATATCCCCTGACTCTGCCATCTTTAAGAACTCTATCTAACTGTGAATGCGGAGACATCAATAGGTCCGACCATGGGTGAACAGGGGATAGGACTCGACTTTGCTGCCTTCCCTCACAATGGGAACCATTGTGGGGCGATGATTTTATGTTTGTTGTTAAATTCTTTAATGTTGTGTCTTATTTTTATTGGTGTGCTGCAAATGGCAAGTCAAATTTCACTACACCAATTGGTGTATGTGATAATAAATGTCCTTTGTATCCTTTGTAACACTCTTTTGAAAGCATCCAGAGAATTGGCCCCCACTGCCTTCTGAGGCAGAGAATTCCACATATTCACAACCCTCTGTGTGAAAAAGTTTTCCTCATCTCCGTTCTCAATGGCTTACCCCTTATTCTTAAACTGTGACCCCTGGTTCTGTACTCCCCCAACACCGGAAACAGGTTTCCTGCCTCTCGCATGTCCAAACCCGTAATAATCTTATATGTTTCAATAAGATCCCCTCTCATCCTTCTAAATTCCAGAGTATACAAGCCCAGTCGCTCCATTCTATCAACATATGACAGCCCCGCCATCCTGGGAATTAACCTCGTGAACCTATGCTGCACTCCCTCAATAGCAAGAATGTCCTTCCTCAAATTCAGAGACCAAAACTGCAGACAATACTTCAGGTGTGGTCTCACTAGGGCCCTGTACAACTGCAGAGGACCTCTTTGCTCTTATACTCAACTCCTCTTGTTATGAAGGCCAACATGACATTCGCTTTCTTCACTTCACCTGCATGCTGACCAGTATATTGACCACCTGTATCTGTCTGGTTTGGGGACTGTAAAGCCTCCGACTGGAAGTTCGTGCAGTGAGTGGTGAGGACAGCTGAAAAAATACTCGGGACATCTCTCCCCTCAATCGGGGATATTGCGACCAAACGTTGCGTGTCTAAGGCCAGCAGTATTATAAAAGACCCCACACATCTCCATCACGGACTGTTCACCCTGCTGTCCTCGGGCAAAAGATATTGTAGCATAAGGAGCAGAACATCAAGGTTCTGCAATAGCTTCTTCCCACGAGCCATCAGACTCCTGAATGCCATGTAATGGGTTGTCACCATTGTCTATTTTATCCTTTTATCCATTGTATCCTTCTGTTTATTATCGTGTTGCACGGGGAGCCAAATGCAACAGAATTTCGTTTGGAATTGCTTATATCGATGTATTTCTAAATGACAATAAAGTTTGTTTGACTTGTCTTGCTTACTTTCAGTGACTGATGAACAAGGACCCCACAGATCTCATTGTACTTCTGCTTTTCCCAACTTGACGCCATTCAGATAATAATCTGCCTTCCTGTTTTTGCCACCAGAGTGGGTAACCTCACATTTATCCACATTAAACTGCATCTGCCCACTCACCCAACCTGTCCAAGTCACCTTGCATCCTCATAGCATCCTCCTCACAGTTCACACTGCCACGCAGCTTTGTGTCATCTGCAAAATTGCTAATGTTACTTTGAATCCCTTCATCTAAATCATTAATGTATACTGTAAATAGCTGCGGTCCCAGCACCGAGCCTTGCAGTACCGAACTAGTCACTGCCTGCCATTCTGAAAGCGACCCGTTAACCCTACTCTTTGTTTCCTGTCTGCCAACCAATTTTCTATCTATGTCAGTACCCTACCCCCAATACCATGTGATCTAATTTTGCCCACTAATCTCCTAGGTGGGACCTTATCAAAGGCTTTCTGAAAGTCCAGGTACACTACATCCACTGGCTCTCTCTTGTCCATTTTCCTAGTTACATCCTCAAAAAATTTCAGAAGTTTAGTCGAGCATGATTTCCCTTTTGTAAATCCATGCTGACTCGGACAGATCCTGTTACTGCTATCCAAATGTGCCACTATTTCATCTTTTATAAATAACCAAATAACTCAATACCCAAAAATCTGTAGCCTCCTTTTGCTCTGGTATTTTATTTAATTCACATGTTTAATCAATAATGTTTTATTATTAATGAAATGTTTTATATGTAATTCCTAACTGTCACTGTATGTCATGTTGTCACTTGCGGGCGAGCACCAAGGCAAATTCCTTGTATGTGAATATACTTGGCCCATAAACTTATTAATTAATTAATTCATTCATAATTTACTCCAGCATCTTTCCCCACCACCAATGTCAGCCTTACTGGTCTATAATTCCCTGTTTTCTCTCCCCCACCTTTCTTAAAAAGTGGGATAACATTAGCTACCCTCCAATCCACAGGAACTGATGCTGAATCTATAGAACATTGGAAAATGATCACCAATGTGTCCACAATTTCTAGAGACACTTCCTTAAGTACCCTGGGATGCAGAACATCAGGCCCTGGGGATGCAGCCTTCAGTCCCATCAGTCCACCCAACGTAATTTCCTGCCTAATGTCAATTTCCTTCAGTTCCTCCATCACCCTAGATCCTCTGGCCATGAGTACATCAGGGAGATTGTTTGTGTCTTCCTTAGTGAAGATGGATCCAAAGTGCCTATTAAACTTGTCTGCCATTTCCTTGTTCCCCACAATAAATTCACCTGTTTCAGTCGTCAAGGGTCCAACTTTGGTTTTAACTAATTTTTTTCCTCTTCACATACCTAAAGAAGCTTTTACTATCCTCCTTTATATTATTGGCTAGTTTACTTTTGTACCTCATATTTTCTCCCCGTATTGCCCTTTTAGTTACCTTCTGTTGCTCTTTAAAAGTTTCCCAGTCCGCTGGCTTCCCGCTCATCTTTGCTATGTTATACTTCTCTTTTATTTTCATATTGTCCCCGACTTCCCTTTTCAGCCAAAGTCGCCCCTTACTCCCCTTGGAATCTTTCTTCCTCTTTGGAATGAACTGATCCTGCACCTGCATTATTCCCAGAAATACCTGCCATTGTTGTTCCACTGTCATCCCTGCTAGGGTATCTTTCCAGTCAACTTTGGCCAGCTCCTCCCACATGGCTCCATAGTCCCCTTTGTTCAATTGTAATACTGACACTTTCGATTTTACCTTCTCCCTCCCAAATTGTAGATTGAAACTTATCATACAATGCCACTGAGTCTTAGAATCCTCTACCCTTGTAAAAAGACTGGGCGTGTTCACTTTATCCATGTCCCTCATGATTTCATGCACCTCAATAAGGTCACCTCTCACACTCATACACACTTCAAAATAAGTTTCAGCTTATCCAACCTCACCCTATAACAATCCCACAAGCCCAGGTAACATCCTGGTGAGTTTCTTCTGCACCCTCCCCAACTTAATGACACCCTTCCTGCAGATAGGTGACCAGAACTCCACATAGTACTCCAAGTGTGGTCTCACCAACCACTTGTACAGTTGTGTCATGATGTCCCAACTTTTGTACTCAATACCAGTATCTTTGCTCAATACCCATCCCAATGAAGGCAAGCATGCCAGATGCTTTCTTCACCCTACTGTCCACCTGACTCGCCCCTTTAAGGGAACCTCGCACCTGTACTCCCAGATGGCCCACCAGCCTGGTGCATTTCTCTATTTTGTTGCAAATACAAAGATCATTTGGGTCATCTTGATACTTTGTACTTTAAAGCAGTGGCAAAACTATTCAGTAATCGTGCCATTTTCAGGTTGGGATTGAATTTTGGTGCCTGCCCTCGGGCTGCAAGAGCTTGCCTTGGAACTGCAAGGCAAATGGAACTGCAGCCTGGATGCACAGCAGTAAATCTGTGAGGGCAGAACAAATGGCTGCTTACTAGCAGGGGATGTGAGAGACAGCAGCTGTTTAATCATGTATGACCATGTAACAAAGCAATGTGACATCTACCTGCATCAGCAGCTCAGTGCAAGAGTCAGCCTTTTAACAGACCACTCAAGTAACTGTAACCAGTTTATTTTCTCTCATTCTTAATCAGGTTGCTTTATTTAAACCCTGACTGAAAAAGGTAAACAGTGGTTTCCAATGGTCTTATGAACAAAAGCTACATTCAAGTCTATTCCAGCTTTCAGTAAGGTCATTAGGTCATGGTTAGTTTCATTGTAACTTCAACTCTATCATGCTGAACCTTTGCTCCCTTGCTTATTAAGAATCTATCAAGCTTTACTTTAAAAATATTCAGACTGCCTCCACCTCTCTTGGAGGGAGTCTAAGAAATCACTATCCTCAGACAGAGAAAAATCTACCTCAACTCTCTTAAATGGACAACCTCTTTTTATAACAAGATTCTAGCTTCTCTCACAAGAGAAACATCCTTGCCACATCCACCCTTACCACCTCTCAAAATCTAGAGTTGCCCATTACTTTTTGAGTATGAAGTTTGAACCAGCATCTGCAGTTCCTCCCTACACTTTTTGAGTATGATCAGTATTGCAATGTATGAAACAGGTCTCCAGTCTGATAATCTATATATGCCTTTGATTAAAGGAGTTGTATTGTGTTGACTTCACGAAAGACCTCCGACAGAGAGATGGTGAAATGTCTGGCTGCAATACACAAATGCGGCTCGAATGTGACAGTGGGTGAAGAGGGAGGAATTTCCTGAAACACGTATCAACATTCTTCTCTCCTCCCCCCAAACACCAAGAATGTTCACACAGAGAATCCATTACACTGAGACTGAAATGCGGCCACTGTCCCGGTTATCCCAGTGCGGGCACAATGGTGTGTGGGACCGAGAGTTTATTTACCATCCAGCGGTGTCCTTCAACCTGTGTAACAGAATTATCCAGGCTCACAACACATCACAAGGACATGAGGGAGAAAAAATAATTAATATGGGATAATCATTGTGCTGGCTCTCCATAATAGTTTCAAGTGGGTTGTTTTTATGTATGTGCGTATATACTGAACTTTTTTTCTCGTTTAATATTGTTAACAGAGTACTATGATTACATATTCTGTTGTGCTGCTGTAAGTAAGAATTTCATTGTTCTGTCTGGAACATATGACAATAAAACATTCTTGACTCTTGACTATAGACAATAGACAACAGTTGCAGGAGTAGGCCATTCGGCCCTTCAAGCCAGCACCGCCATTGTCTGTGATCATGGCTAATCATCCACAATCAGTACCCCATTCCTGCCTTCTCCCCATATCTCTTCGCTATCTTTAAGAGCTCTATCTAACTCTCTCTTGAAAGCATCCAGAGAATTGACCTCCACTGCTTTCTGAGGCAGAGAATTCCACAGATTCACAATACTCTGGTGAAAACGTTTTTTTTAAATCTCCGTTCTAAATGGCCTACCCCTTATTTTTAATCTGTGGCCCCTGGTTCTGGACTCCCCCAAAATCGGGAACATGTTTCCTGCCTCCAGCGTACCCAAACCCGTGACAATTTATGTTTCAATAAGGTCCCCTCTCATCCTTCTAAATCCCAGTGTATACAAGCCCAGTCATTCCTTTCTATCAACATATGACAGTCCTGCCATCCCGGGAAGTAACCTTGTGAACCTACGCTGCTCTCCCTCAATAGCAAGAATGTCCTTCCTCAAATTTGGAAACCAAAACTGCACACAACACCCCAGGTGTGGTCTCACCAGGGCCCTGCACAACTGCAGAAGGACCTCTTTGCTCCTATGCTCAACTCCTCTTGTTATGAAGGCCAACATGACACTAGTTTTCCTCACTGCCTTTTATACCCACATGCTTACTTTCAGAGACTGATGTACAAGTACACCCAGGTCTCATTGTACTTCCCCTTTTCCTAACTTGACACCATTCAGATAATAATCTGCCTTACATTTATCCACATTAAACTGCATCAGTCATGCATCTGCCCATTCACCCAACCTGTCCAAGTCACCCTGCAACCTCATGGCATCATCCTCACAGTTCACACTGCCACCCAGCTTTGTATCATCTGCGGTCCCAGCACAGAGCCTTGTAGTTACCCCACTAGTCACTGCCTGCCATTCTGAAAGGGACCCGTTAATCCCTACTCTTTGTTTCCTGCCTTCTATCCATGTCAGTGCCCTACCCCCAATACCATGTGCACTAATTTTGCCCACTAATCTCCTATGTGGGACCTTATCAATTGCTTTCTGAAAGTCCAGGTACACTACATCCACTGGCTCTTCCTTGTCCATTTTCCTAGTTACATCCTCAAAAAATTCCAAAAGATTAGTCAAGTATGATTTCCCCTTCGTAAATCCATGCTGACTCGGACCGATCCTGTTACTGCTATTCAAATGTGCCGCTATTTCATCTTTTATAATTGACCCCAACATCTTCCGCACCACCGACGTCAGGCTAACTGGTCTATAATTCAATTTTCTCTCTCCCTGGGATAATATTAGCTACCTTCCAATCTACAGGAACTGATCCTGAATCTATAGAACTAAACGTGTCTTTTGAAATCCAATTAGTGTCCGAGAACACTCCTGATAAAGTAATAATTCAACTCAAATAGTGTAAATGTCCTATTTTCAGTGTATAAGCGCTGCACTTTCCTCCCCTCTCCCTCGAAAAATCGTTAATCTCCACCCATTTCTGTTGCCGCTGTGCGAATGTAGCCCGGGTTTACCACTTTAGTGAGTCATATCGGCGGGGTCTACAGCGACAGGACAACGGGATATATTAGTTTCAATCGGATGCCTGCGGCAGCTTACACTTTCTGTAACCAAGTAAGGCGCTCGGTCTGAAAACAACTCGAAAGCTTCTTGCGGCGTTATTCCATGGATAACTTTCCTCTCTGCCTTATCTCTTGCCCCGAGCAGGCTCTTATATCATACATCAAGACCCGAACTGGATCCGCAGATAGACCAGTAAGTCCCAGTGCCAGCATTCAATAAAACATAGTTGATCTGATCTTGGCCTTCACTTTCTTGCCCAATTCCTCAAAGCATTGATTTTTCAACAACATTAATTTATCATTGCGTCATACAGCGCGGAAACAGGTCCTCCAGCCCACTGAGTCTACGGTAACCATAAACCATCTATAATACAGGCCACGTAAATCATGCAACCACCATGTTAGTCATCTACACTAATCCCATTTTATTTCCCAGATTAGACCTCTTACCTGCACATCAGGGCCAACACTGTGGCCAGTCAACCTACCAACCTGTGGGTCATTTGGCATGAAGGATGAATCTGTCGCAGGAGAAATGTGCAAACTACAGAGGTCAGGATCGAACCTAGGTCGCTGGAGCATGTTAGTCTTGGAAATATCCAAATAGTTTAGAGCTCACCATCTTCTAGAGGCAGACATGTCAACAATACATATTGTTGTGAAGAAACAGCAGAGGTTGCAGGAATTGGAGACTGGGTCAGATATATGCGGAAGCGACTCATAACCTCCCATGGGGTATTCAGAGGGCACAGGTAATACGGTACAAGGGCCTTCAAGAGGAGTACAGAAGGGCAGAGTCATGGGGTAATACAGTTAGTGATACCATATACACTATGAGGACGAGGTTTTGGTCAACAATCCATATGCCTCAATAGAGTGGATGTGGAGAGGATGTTTCCAACAATGGGACAGTCAAGAACCATAGGGCACAGCCTCAGAATAAAAGGACATATCTTTAGAAAGGAGATGATGAGGAATTTCTTTAACCAGAGGGTAGTGAATCTGTGAAATTGCCACAGATGGCTGTGGAGGCCAAGTAATTTGGTATTTGGTATAAAAGTGGAGATTGATAGTGCTTGATTAGTAAGGACGTGAACGATTTATGGGGAGAAGGCATGAGAATGTGGTTGAGAAGGAAGATAGATCAGCCATGATTCTATGGCGGAGCAGGTTTGGTTGGCGGGATGGTCTGATTCTGCTCCTATGTCTCATCAACATGATTATGGAAGTGGTGGAAACATCTAACTTCAGGCTGATACTAACTACCTCTAATATCAGATAGGGTGGGATTCGGACCCGCATTCTTCAGCTAACTGACCAGTTGCACGACAAATGATGAAGCAGAATAAGCCAACATGCAGGGTGCTATCCATGGATTCCATGGCACCATTTTTACTTTGCATGCTCCCATGGATCAACTTCTTCACCTCAAAAAGCAAAGGTTTCACGTGTTCAACTCTGCAGAATATATGACTATCTTACATCAATTTTACAAATCATCAGCGTAAAATGGAAAGTAGTTATAGCATACTCATTCCCATTGTGTTGCTGGGAGTACATTGGCCAAGCACATAAAAATAATTCATGCTAAAATATCTCCACCCCTCAGAACTACTTGGAAGGAAGTCAGTCTCAATCCCAAGGAACAAATGATATAGCAGATACTGTAATCAGAGGCAAAAAAAACTGCTGGAGGAACTCAGCAGGCCAGGCAGCATCTATGGAGGGAAATCAGTCAGAAGAAGGCTCCCGACTGAAACATGTCTTTCCACTTCTCTCCACAGATTTTGCTTGGCCTGCTGAGTTCTTCTAGCAGTTCCTTTTTTGCTCAATCCCGAGCAACTGCTGGACAGGAAGGAGAATGATTCCAATCTGAGTGAATCTCTTAGAATACAGTACTTGAGCACAGGTTTAGGCCAAGATGTGTCCCTGCTGTATGCTCTGCCGTTACTCATCCTGTGAATCCACGCTTGTACAATAGTTATTTAAACAAGGCTTCAAATCCGTACTCATCTGACTCAATCTCAAGGCACTAAAGAAGAGCAAGGTATTTTTGCAGTCCTTTCAGAAATGCTTTTAACCCGTGCAGCAAAATCAGATTAACAGTTTAATCAATTTATTTGTAATTTTGAACGATACAGCATGGGGACAGACCAACCATCGATCACCTGTTTACACGAGTTCCATGTTATCCTACTTTCTGATTCACTCCCTACAAACACACTAGGGGCGATTAATAGAGGCAAATTAACTCACAAACCTGCTCGTCTTTGGGATGTAGGAGGAAACCGGAGCAACTGGAAGAAAACCACATGGTCACAGATGGAACGTACAAACTCCACACTGACAGCAACTGAGGTGGAGATCGAATCCGGATCTCTGACACTGCGAGGCAGATGCTCTACCAGCTGCACCACTGTGCCACCCTCATTGTAGGTTCTTATAGAACATGCGGCACAGGAACAGGCCCTTTGAACCCTCGTATCTGCATAGACTTTGATGCCAGTCTAACTAATCCCATCTGCCTGCACACAATCTTTATCCCTCTATTCCTTCCTTTCTAAATGTCTCTTAAATATTGATATCTTCAAATAATTTTCTTTGGGCAAAAAGCATTTTTGTCTTGACAAAAAACCAACCCATCCATTCTCTATGGATAAAATTGCAATGAACCAAAACATTTCTTTTCCATTTACCGACTTTAAACACAACCCCAATGGATAAAATCCTTTCCCATTCAATCCAAATGGACAACCACCCTTCCTTTTCACTCTTCATTCATTGCATTGAATGTCAGTGGACTGCTCCTCTTCCCTTTTAATTCCATTGATACAATCCAAATAGAAAGAAACCATCTCATTCACTATTATTGTATTGAAATTATGAAACAACTGTGTAGGAAGGAACTGCAGATGCTGGTTTATACCGAAAATAGACACAGAATGCTGGAGTAACTCAGCGGGACAGGCAGCATCTCTGGAGAGAAAGAATGAGTGATGTTTCGAATCTCGACCTGAAAAGTAACCCATTCTGTCTCTTGAGAGATGCTGCCTGTTTCGCTAAGTTACTCGAGCATTTAATGTATGAACAAATGTTTTATTCCCAATTCTCTTCCTTTGGAAAGAATCCCAAGTAATTAAATCCCTTCCCATCTGATCCTGTCCTTTAGGGCAAAGTTTATATTCCTTTTCATTCTGCAGCCAATTTTAGTACGTTTGTAAATTCTATCTCTTCCACAAAATCTGTTTCTTTTTACATTTTTGAATAAATAAATTGTTTTATAGATTTTTACGTTTAAAGTTGATTGAAATCCTAATCTAAGTACAACATTCTCGGTAAAGTTATTCTGCATTTATCAGGAATGATTGATACAGTTATTCACTTCATGTCTAGTTTGCATAGTACCGTACATCCACAAACTGTGTCATTTTCTGCAATATCATCATAATCATGCAGAGTTTTGTTTTGAATTATTTGAGGATTTTAGCCATTCTGTAGCATTCTCTCATTTTAACTATCTTTCCCTAAAGGGTCTGAGATACGCTGGACACCATTCAACACACAGAAAGCCTGCTTCAATCATTCATCCATACTCAATATTCCTTCTCTCCAGAGATGCTGCCTGTCCCGCTGAGTCACTCCAGCTTTTTGTGATTATCTTTGGTTTAAACCAGCATCTGCAGTTCCTTCCTACACATACTCAATATGTATGTGCCAGGTGTGTGATGAGAATGATCAAGAGATCCTGCATTTCTACACACAATGAAATGAGACACCGTGGCCATTGAGCAAGTTTAAAGCACTTCCCCACCATCCCCATCTTCAGAGAAATCAACCACATCTGGAGGAACACAAAACCTACTGAATGTTAACTTATCTATATGTAAGTTCAAATCTCCCATAATTACTGCATTAATCCTGTTACTTGCAACTCTAATGTCATGTTTTATGCAATGCTCGATGTTGCAACTACCAATTGGTACCCTTTAATTTACATTGATTAATGTTCCTTAGCTCAGCCCAAATTGATTCTAATTCTACATCATGATCTGTTACACCGTTTAGTTTAATTTACTGTCATGTGTACCGAGTTACAGTGAAAAGTCTTAGATGCGTGCTATCCAGTCAGTGTAAAGACTATACATGATTACAATCATGGCATCCACAGTGTACGGATACAGGATGGAATAACGTTTAGTGAAAGATAAAAGTTCAGTAACGTCCTATTACAAAAAGTCTGAGATCATTTCTCACCAATGCACTGATCTCTTCTCTCGTACTATGCCACTTCCTTTACCTTTTTTGCCTGTCCTTCCAGGATTTTGAATATCGTTGAATACCCTTGCCTTGGAGATAGGGCAAAAAAAATTACTGGAATAAATGCAGTTGAATTATGAGAAAATAATGAATAGATAGGGCTTTTCTCCTGGGATTAGAAGAATTAGTGATTCTTACTGAAAGATGTAAGATTCAGAAGTTATTTCCCTGGAACGGTATGGAAGTAGCAATAGTCTAGAACTATGGCAACATGGTCATGAGATAAAACAGCATCCATTAATGCTGAGATGAAGAAAGATTTTTTATTTAGACCTGGGTTGAATCTTAGGAATAGTTTGTACCATTGACGTGTGGATAATGAGACAATAAGTAAATTCAAGCCTAAGATAGATCGATTGTTCATTTATAGGGGAAATCAAATATTCTAAGAATCAAGCAGAAATGTGGAATTGAAATCAATGATTACATCATATGTGTTCATATTGATTAATTGACAGAGTTGGCATGGAAATAGGCCATTTGACCAACCAAGTCCATCTGATCATTACCTGTTGACACTAGTTCTATGTTATCCCATTTTAACATCCACTCCCCACATGCTTGGGGTAATTTTAACAACGGCCAATTAACCACATCTTTGTGATGTGGGAGGAAACCGGAGTACCTGCAAGAAACTCACTCGGTCACAAAGAGAACATGCAAACTGCACAGTTAGCACCTGAGGGTAGGATCTAACCAGAGTCTCTTGTGCTGTGAGGTAGCAGCTGTTCCAGCTGTGCCACAGCGCTGCCTCAATGTTGAATGGTGAAGCAGGAACTCAAGGGGCTGACCTACTCTGCATTGATTGCCTCTAGTCATATCTCTTTAGTTATTACTTGCATGCTCAATTTTGTGTTTTTTGTACCCACATCATTTCGTAAACGAACATTTACCGTCTCACACCACTTAACAGTAGTGGTTATCTATTCTTCATGCCAAAGTAGATAACCTCATATTTCTTCTCATTGTTTTCCATCTGCTATCTTTTTTTCTCACTTGAGTAACTGGTCGATACCTTTTGGTATATTACGCAGCCCACACTAATTATTTTCCCATCTGTCCTTGTATCATTTGTTCTTGCATTTTTAACACATATATCAGGATTTTTTAAAAAATCACAACATTTGTGGTATAGTGTGTATAACTAACAAAACACGGACAAGAAAAAACATAAACTGTGAAATTGTGTGGGTCTGCAAAATGAAAGCTGAACAAGCTAAGTTGCCATACAAAATGAGTGTTGAAGATAGTAAAGTAAATCAAAACAATTGTAAAATGTTGTTATTTAGTGACATAAATAGATGCAATTGTACATGGAATTCTTTAGAGAAGGATATACAAAGACAGCCATTCCCCCCAATTGATGCAGTTTCTTCTCCATGCTCCCTGGCCCCAACTCTCCCACCGTACAACTTACCCCATTGACTAACTCTGTTGCACTTGCCTCCCTTCCAAAGCTTTTCACTGCACTTCGGTAAACCTGACAATAAACTAAAACTAAACCCTAGATATTGGTTCCTATCTTTGCTCCATAATTGACCTCCCTTTGCCTGCTACATGTGCTTCTGAGAGTGCACCACATCCCCAAGTCCCTTGCATAGTCAACCACTTCTCTACCCTCCTTCCTATACCTTTGTTTCCTTGCCCTCCAACCCCTCTCATTTGATTTTGATTCTCACAGTCCCTGCCAGAACTTTTCCTTTTTCAAGGCACCCAAGTCCTCACCAACAACCACACCCCATTCGTTCTATAAGCTCTCAATTTGTGCTTTTGCTTCTTCAGCCTGTTTGCCTCTATTCCCCAACGTATCTGTCCTGTCAGCAAAGCTTCTTGCTTCACAGTTGTTATATGAATGAAAACGTTCTATTGGTTTCTGCCTGGCCATGTTTCCACCTCATTATCTCCCGACACTGCCAATTGTCACGGCAGCCTTCTTTTTTCAAACATTGTAAAACGGTAACATTATATTGTTCTCTGTTGCTATGCCCTCTCTCCAGGAAGACCCAGGCACAGATATAACCCTGGAAGAGGGGGAAAGTAGTAACAAGGAACTACAGATGCTGATTGACCAAATATACAAAATACTCGGGTAATTCAGCGGGTCAGGCAATATCATTGGATAATTTGCATAGTGTATGTTTCGGTTCGGGGCGCTTGTTCAGAATGATTGCAGGGGCGTGGGACTGAAAGCTGGAAGAGAAGAGGTTCAGGACAAAGCATGGCCGGTAATAGGTGAACTCGGGCGAGAGATAGTCTGGTCGAGGTAAAGGAACACACAATAGCCTGCTGCCTGCACCTGTGAATGAATTGGAACTGAGCGGCCAGGGCCGTCCCTCGTTAGTTCCTTCAATTAGTCTGCCCCACCCCCTTCTTGCACTGGAGAATGTGCAGACAGAAATTGAGCACCAGTTCATAGAAAAAGGGTCGCAACGTTGGTGTAGCCAGGAACTGCAGTTTAGATGTAGACCAGACTCAAAATGCTGGAGTAACATAGCGGGGCAGGCAGCATCTCTGGAGAGAAGCAGTGAGGGAAACGTCACCCATTCCTTTTCTCCAGAGATGCTGCCTGGCCTGCTAAATGACTCCAGCATTTTGAGTCTTATCTTCGGTTGCAATATTGGTACTCAATATAAGCATGAAAGAAGGACTCGTCCCAGCCACAGAAACCACAGGCGGTCTGGCAGAGAGTGAAGCAGCAGTGTGCAATGCTCTTCCCCCCTCCCCCCCCAAAGATCCCCACTATTTGGGGCTAGGCCTGGGATAGCCTCCGCTGGGAGCCCAGTGTTTGGGGGGGGGGGGAGAGGTGTGGGGCAGCCTCACTTGGGAGCCCAGTGTTTGGGGCAGCCTTCGCTGGGAGCCCAGTGTTTGGGGCAGCCTTCGCTGGGAGCCCGGTGTTTGGGGAGAGGCCTGGGGCAGCCACCGCTGGGAGCCCAGTGTTTGGGGCAGCCTTCGCTGGGAGCCCAGTGTTTGGGGCAGCCTTCGCTGGGAGCCCGGTGTTTGGGGAGAGGCCTGGGGCAGCCACCGCTGGGAGCCCAGTGTTTGGGGCAGCCACCGCTGGGAGCCCAGTGTTTGGGGAGAGGCCTGGGGCAGCCACCGCTGGGAGCCCAGTGTTTGGGGCAGCCACCGCTGGGAGCTCAGTGTTTGGGGCAGCCTTCGCTGGGAGCCCAGTGTTTGGGGCAGCCACCGCTGGGAGCCCGGTGTTTGGGGAGAGGCCTGGGGCAGCCACCGGTTGGAGCCCGGTGTTTGGGGAGAGGCCTGGGGCAGCCACCGCTGGGAGCCCGGTGTTTGGGGAGAGGCCTGGGGCAGCGCCTCACCTCCTCTTGCCTTGCTTGCAGCGCCGGCGGGCGGGCGGGCGGGCGGGACCATGTGATCAGCCATTCCGGCGGGCCGGATGTGCCCAGCCGCGCGCTCCGCAGCCAGTTCCTGTCAGTTAGAAGAAGATGGCGGCTGTGGAGGGGGAGCGTTGCGTTTGGCGCCGCGGCCACTTACATACTCACTGTTAAAGCCTTACTCGCATGTTTAGCTTTCGAATTTCTCACTGTTGCACTTTACATTAATGAGGTGAGCGGAGTTTGCCGTCCCTCCCCACCCGGGGACGCGGAGTTTATAGTCCCGTTTGATGCTGCGCCGCGGCTTGCTAGCTGGGGGCCCGGCGGGGTGTGAGGCGGGCAGGCAGGGTGACTGGGCCCCTCGACTGCTGCTGCAGACGCCAGCACTGGGCCTGTGTGCAAAATCCGCACTGCAGCGTTCTCCTCTCAAAGGCTTTTTCGCTGCGGTCCTGCACGGGGGGAAAAAATAAATGCACAATGCCTTACTGATCCTAGTATGTTTATTTACAGAGGATTGGAAGTTAACGCTACCAAAGAAACTCAAGAGAAACAAAACAGGTACCATTTGTTTTTCATTTCTTTTGGGGGTTAGATATTCGGCTTGAATTTTGGGAGGAAAAATGTGACCTTCACCATCCGCCTGCAGAGTATAAACGATGCTCTTGGCTCACACTGATCTGTTGAATCTAGCTTCGAAGAAATGTTTAATATGGAAAGAAACAAAGATCTTTTAAATAATTCTATTCGATGGTAATGGAAATGCGTTCTGTCTGCATCTAAAATGCAACGTCAGGTTAATCGTTTAGTTCTGGGATGCGATGGAGGTGTACCATTCTGTTTCTTTACAAATGGTTATTGATAAACAAATACACTTTGATACAGGAATCGATTAACCAGACTACAAATGAGAAGGTGTAAAAATAAAGGTTATCTCTGATTTTAAAACGATTCAGCGTTTTATGAGTTTGATCAACCTTTTAGTTGCTTGTGATTAATGATTAAAAATGAATCATTATGGTAAAAATATCTGAAAAATAGATTGATACAAAAATTCTATAGTGAAGTCTTAATTGTTTTGGCCTTTCTCACTTCCTTAAAGGTAGCATGCATACTAGGAGATTGTAGAGGCATTAGTAGAGACCTGTCAAGACTCACTAGAGTCGGGAGGAGTCCCAGAGGACTGGAAAATTGCAAATGTAACTCCACTGTTCAAGAAGGAAGCGAGGCAAAAGAGGGGAAACTATAGGCCAGGATAGCCTAACTTCAGTGGTTGGTAAGATTTTAGAGTCCATTATTAAGAATGACTTTTCTGAGTACTTCGAAGCACGTGCTAAAATAGGCTGATGTTGGTGTGGCTTTGTGAAGAGGATTCCTTGTTGTGACAAATCTTTGGGGAAGTAAATATCAGGATTGACAAAGGACAGTATGTGGATGTTGTTTACTGGGATTTGCAAAAAAAGAGGCTGCTAAATAAGACGATCTCATGGTATTAGAGGGAAGATACTAGCATGGATAGAAGGTTGGCTGAATGGCAGAAAGCAAAGAGTGGGAATAAAGAGGGCTTTTTCTGGTTGGTTGCTGGTGACTAGAGGTGTTCCGCAGGAGTCAATGTTGGGTCTGCTACTTTTTCACGTTGTATATTAATTGATTTGGCTGATGTGGCCAAGTTTGCAGATGATACAAAACTAGCTGAAGGGACAGGTGGTGTGGAGGGAGCAGGGAGTCTGCAGATGGACAGGTCGGGAGAGTGGGCAAAGAGGTGGTAGATGGAATGCAGCATAGCAAAGTGCTGTCATGCACTTTGGTAGTACGAATAAAGGCGTAGACTATTTCCTAAATGGGGAGAGGATTCCGAAGTCGGGGGTGCAAAAAGTTAATTTGGAAGTTGAATCCGTAGTAAGGAAGGCAAATGCAACATTAGCATTCATTTTGAGAGGACTAGAATAAAAAGTATGTATGTAATGCTGAGGCTTTATAAGGCACTAGTCAGATGGCATAGTCAGTATTGAGCAGTTTTAGATCCCATATCTGAGAAGGGATGTGCGGAGGTTTATGAAAATGATTGGGGTAGCGTATGATGAGTGTTTGGCGGCTCTGGGTCGGTACTTGCTGGAGTTTAGAAGGACGAGGGGTAACCTTATTGAAACTTGCCAAATAGTGAAAGGCCTGGATTGAGCGGATGTGGAGAGGGGGTTTCCACTTGTGGGAAAGGCCTGAGAATGGGGTTGAACGGTAAAGACAGATTAGGTGACAGAGTAGCCTTGACAGGCCGAATGACCTATTTCTGCTCATGTAATTTATGGACTGCTGTTTTAACAAAGTTGTCATTTTTCCCAATTGTGTTAACCTGGCTTTAACATACTGTGTACCATGATGCTATATGTTACCCAAAGGAGAGGCAAGTTTACATTATGCCAAAGGAAAATGACTGAAAGGCAAAAAACTAAGCTGGTGGAAATCTGAATTAAAACCAGAAAATGCTAGAATCTGTGTCTTTGGTGAAAGCAACCTTTAATGCTGCAGTCAATCAAATTAGTCAGCCTACATCTTTCATCAAGTTTTGGTCATTTCGTTCTTTGGCTCATGGTAAGTTTTTGTATCTTTTGATCTTGTGAGCTTTAGGATATGATTTAATGGAGGCATATCAGGTAGAGAAATGTAAGAGAGCATGTGAAGCCTAAGCAGGAAGAAAGAGTATCCTATATTTAGCTACGTCTGAAGTGGTAAGGCCATGAATGAATGAGAATTTTACATGATTTAAAGCTGTGTTAGTAAACTGGCACAGCAACAGGTTTAGGTGCATTCATGCTTATAGAAGAGGTGTTGACCAAGAAAAGCAGTTCAATATCTAGCCTTGTCAGAGTGATAGCTTATTGAAAAGTGAGATGGCCGCTGTATACGCTGTCTAATTCGACCATTACCGTTGTTTGTTAAAGTATGTTGATGCCTGGTTAAGTAATGATCTAATTTTGTTTTGGAGGTAGAGGAAAATGCTGGAGAAACTCAGCGGGTGAGGCTGCATCTATGGAGCGAAGGGAATAGACGACAAAACATTGACTATTTCCTTCGCTCCGTAGATGCTGCCTCACCTGCTGAGTTTCTCCAGCATTTTTGTCTACCTTTGATTTTCCAGCATCTGCAGTTCCTTCTTAAACATTTAATTTTGTTTTTGATGTTTTAATTTTTATTTTGGTAGCCTCTAAGGGCTGCAGTCCTTTTTAAATATCTTTGAGGCAGTAACTGCGGAGCGACAAATAGTTAATGGATCAGGCTAACCTATATCAGAACAGCTGGATAAATCATCAACTCGAAATATTAACTTTCTCCAACCTCAAATACAGCCTGACCAGATGAGTATTTTGCAGTTACTTTGAACATTTTTAGTACATTATAATGTCATACATCATAAAGATAGCGGATTCAGGGGTATAGGGAGAAGGCAGGAACGGGGTACTGATTGG
Source organism: Raja brachyura (assembly GCA_963514005.1). The sequence goes on along the minus strand of OY740801.1, from coordinate 16,271,458 downwards.
GGATGATCAGCCATGATCACATTGAATGGCGTTGCTGGCTTGAAGGGCCGAATGGCCTACTCCTGCATCTATTGTCTATCTCCATTGATGTTATTATGACAGTCTTTTGCACAGCCTAGTATTTGTTACTTTCAGTGGCTTGTCTTTTTGAAGCTGAAGCCAGTTTCTATTCTTGTGTATGGTATCTCAGAACTTCGACCACATTTTCATCATCAACCCTAATATTGGGTAGTTTCTTGTCCGATTTTGTTCTGCTAACTCACTCACCTGGAATCTCGGTGTTTTGCCTGGTTAGAGTTTCTTATAATACTGCTTTTTGGCGGCTTAAATATGCTTTGTGTATCCTGCAGCTGTGAGGACGTCTGTATCAATGTCTACTTGTAGATAAGAATTCAGATTTTAGTTTGGAACTAGGGGCCAATATGCCCTGTAGTTGCAGCTCTGAGCAACAAAACTTTAGTTGAATCAAAGTTCAGATGGGTTTTGGAATGCCAGTTAGGATATTGTGGTAATAAGCGTGGGTGTGACCCATGGTTGTTGGTTTCAGAATGATGTCCAGAAGTGGACAATGTTAAGCCTGAAACAATGACATGGATTTGAATCCCATCGTATAACAAAGAATTGCAAAGATTGCAAATAAGTCTGTTTAAATGGAAACTTACATTTATGGTTGGATCAATTGTATACTTATTTCTTAAGCTATGCTTCCTAAATTAGTGAGACCCTGCAGAGGGTTAAGTTTGAAGGAGACGAGTGCTTCCTATGTTTGATCTGTTAGGCGTGGGAGTTTGTGTATACTGTCATAGAATGCAGATTATAGCAGATATTGAACTAAGTGATAAATGTGATAGGAAATGGGAGATTGAGTCACTTGCTCATTTCCTAATTCTAGACTAATCTTTTGATGCTGGATTGGAAATTATTTTTGAATGTTACTGTATTCACCAACCACTTTCTTTCTTGGCTTATTGTCTGTTTTCTTGTTTGTCTTAGTAGAACAGACTTTTGGGAACGTGAGTGATTCTTGTTTAATAATATGGTAGTCCTAACATGACCTGCCGCTGGCCTTGAGTGGAATTGACTACAGATGATAAATGCTGGCCTTGTCATAGATGCCCATTTAAAAAGTCAATGGTTGCAGGTGTCAAATCATGAAGTTACTGGATAGACCTTAACATGGGAAATAAGAGTGGAAGTAGGCTTCATCTTGCATCATTATTGATGTAATGACTTTATTTTCACTTGACTTTCACTTTCCCATCTACGATACAATACGATGGAACTTTATTTATCCCAGAAGGGGAATTGGTCTGGCAACAGTCATACAACACAACAAGATAAATGAAACATGAAATTAAAGTGATGAATGAAAAGTCCTGTGCTGCATCTTGGTGGAACCAGTCTTGCTGAAGCTGCTCCTCTGGTTGACCAGTGTGTCATGGAGGGGGGTTAGCTGTGTTGTCCAAGATGCTCCACAGTTCGAGGAGCATCCTCTCCTCCAAGACTATCTCCAATAAATCCAACCCCACCCCCAGGACGGATCCAGTCTTCCTGATGAGCTAGTCAGAATATTTAGGACAGAACGCTGTTTGGCAATTGTTCCAATGCCTGCTCCTTTATAGCCCTCGAGTATCATTCCGCTGTTTCCTGCAGCCTGCATGTTTGTCAATTTGGATATTTATTGTTTACTTTTGAATGTAATTCCCCACTTTCTCACAGTGCATTCAAGATAATAACTTGATGTACTTTCTCACCTCCCCTTCTGTTTCTCCTGTTGATTGCCTTAAATCTACACATCTTCAATTTTAATTCCTTTCCTTTATGATTTCCCCACATGCTATGGTGTCCAACAATCTAGAGTTAGCAATCAGGAGCAAAGGTCTTGATCATTTTATTCCACTCACCTGCACCCTAGGAACTGCTTAAGCACAGTGCACAGGCACAGTATCAAGACAGAATAATTTCATATATGCCAATTTAAGGTTTTGTGTAATATTGCATGTCATTTTATAGAAAATTAGGATGTTCCCTTTATTGGAAGGAACATTTCGATCCTTGTCTTTATGCTGACGTTTCCAGTCTATTAAAAATAAATTTGACAAATATGGCTATATCTGGTACAGCATATAACAGTGTAGCACAGGAACAGGTCCTTTGACCCACAGTGTTTGTGTCAAACATGATGCCAAGTTAATTTCCTCTGCCTGCATGTGATCCATATCTTCCATTCCCCGCATATCCATGTGCTTATCTAAAAGCTTCTTAGGCATATTATTATCATTTAATTTTCCCACCACCTCCACCCCTGGCAGTGCGTTCCAGGATTTTAGGAACAACCTTATTAATAACTTGGTAATTGGAATTTGAACTGATTATGGTATTAGTTATATCAAATGCTCTTCAGATCTAGAATCTTTGTTTAGAAAATGATTACAGTTATCAAATACAATAGTCAAGTTTCTTGGAAGGACAGCAACGAGATATTTTGAAATAAATGTGCAAAATTTGCCTTTATAATAGAAATTTTATGAGCAGTGTTCTTTTTCAGGTTTGTGTTGGATTCAGCTGTGTTGTCATTTTACTCTTAACCTACATTTCATGCATTGTTTAAAGACTAAATTACATCAGATGTAGGAGGCAGCTGTATGTGATATGTTTTGAAAATTCTGTAAGACTTGTATTTGACTGAAATGAGTTTATTAATAGTTGTCATCCAGAGTTGCAATAAATTCAGAACTGTCATGGTGAAGGTATTTCAGAAAAAGGATGATGGTTATCAGACAGAAATCGGTCATTGAATGGTGCTTTTTATTGTGATTTGTGGTTTAGCATGAATTTAGCACGAGTGAAGGCTCTCGTTGCCATTACTTTGTGAGAAATGCTTTCACCACGCGCCAGAAGTTTTCATGTTTGGTGTTTGTTTCTCATGCATTCATTTCCCAATTAATGCTAGCCATATGCTGCTTTTGTTATACATATAAAGCTAATTTATTGGAGTACCTAAAACAATTCAACAACATTGTGCCATCGTCCTAGCTACCATTTTTATGAATTAGGTTTAACTTTTTTCTTTTTAAAATGTCTTAACAATGTTAAGGTATTTTGGCAGCACTGATTTGAGGGATGTGCGCATTGTAACTCTGATGCCAAATGTAATGCTTGGAATGTAAATCTGCACATTCAACTCTCCTGAAGATTTTCTCTGGCAACCAATTTGCTTGTGGGGGACCTGAGTAAACTGTATTTAAACAGCAGGTCCTGAATAATAAAATAACTTATTACCTTATTTCTCCAAGAGCAATGGCTTAGACTAAATAAACAATTTATTTTATCTTCAAATGTAAAAGAGAAAATTAACTATTTAAATCTTGACTAAGGAAAGGCATATTTTGAAGTTTCGGCCTGCACAACAGTTTACTCGAATGTATCTGGGAAGTAATTTGTAATTTCTGGAAGTGACGGGTGTATTTGGAGAAATTCTCCACAATGCTGGAAAAGAGGGGAAATTTTGATTTAAGAATATAAATATCTCCCGAACTGTGTCTATGTATCCAAGTCTTTTGATACTTTTGTACAATGTTGGTGCATATTGTTCAATAACATTGCATAATAAATCTAATTGCCAAATTGTCCGAAGAATTGAAAGAGCATATTTCCATATTAATTTGTGGGAAAAAAAATCTTGAATGTCAAAGCTATATAACAGTAAATTGAATCTGAGAACCTAAGCTACATTTAGCGTTCAAATTCCTCAAATAATTCTTCACAAATCCATCCAAGTCTGGCTCAGGGAAGAGAAGAATAGACTAGGAACTTCCTGCATCATAGTTAAAGTAGATAATTTTGACTGTCCAGCATAAGGGAAGTCAATGTCAGTTCTTCTGCGACCTCCAAATGACTGGAGCTACCTCTGTTTTAGCTTGAACTGAGCTTTAAGCCACTGTGCACATTCACAAAGTAGATAAGAGAATGAGCCTTGCATTCAACATCTGCAAGATTAAAAGGTCCTCTATCAACCTGGCCACTATGATACAATATTTCCCCCTGACAATAGTATATGGCAAAACCCTGGGAAATGAGGTCCACTTCTTGTATTTTAATGGCTCTTTGTGAATGCAAACATCGATCATGATCTTCAGCATTGTCTTCAATATGCTGGTAGATTAGGTAGAGCAATGGCAGAAGAAATTCAATACTGATAAGTATGAGGTGATACACTTTGGGGAGTCTAATTATGGTATAGCACATAATGAACAGGAGGTCGCTAGGGAATATTGAGGAACAATGGAATAAATAATTACCAAGTCCATAGGTTCCTGAAGCTGGCAGCACAGGTAAATAGATGCAAAAATGTCTTGTTTGTTAGCTGGTGCACAGAATAGAAGGGTAGGATGGTCTTGGTGTAACTTTATAAAATATTTGTGAAACCATAGCTTGAGTACAATGTGCTGTTTTGGCCACTGCACTATAGGAAAGATGTGATTGTACTGGAGAGAGTAGTTGACCATGTTGATGTCTGAATGGAATGTTTCAGTTATGAGGAGAGAACAGAAAGCCTGGATTTATTTTCCTTGGAGCAGAAAGGGCAAAGGGGGACCTAATAGATGTGCATAAAATTATGAGAGATATAGATATGGGGAATTAAAATGAACTTATCCCTTTTGTCTCTGACCAGAGGGCATAGGTTTAAGATCGGCTGTATGAGATTTAGACAGCCACTGTGGAATTTCTTTTCACCCAGAGAATGGTTGCAATCTGCAACACACCTGAACAAAAAGGTGTTGGATGCAGGAGCGTCTAGACAAGGAATTGAATAGCTTTGGTATAACAGGATAGGGGAAATTAATTGACTTTCATTTCACAATTTCTTACGGTCTTTTGTATTAGACATTTAGTCCAATTGATCTTGGCTTGGTAATCTTAAAGTCAAGAATATCAGTCAGATAATGAAACTGCAATGGAATCTGATGGTCATTATTAACCTGCAACAGCAGAGACCCTTTAGGATTAATCCTTTCTTTGGTCTGATGCTCAAGTGAAAAGCTGCACAAGACGTCATGGCTGAGGTTGTGCTGGATTTTTCACAAATAGTGAAAGCAAAAACCCTGAAGTCATTGGCTAACGCCTGGCAGCCGCCACTGAGCTTTTCTTTTTTTGACATCAGACAAAAACTTGCTGTGGTTACCCTGCATTTACACTGAAATCTCTTCTCAGTATTGCAACGTTCTAGCCGCTGTTCTGGTTGAAGTGATTTAACTGATTGTAAAGTATACCTGCTCCTAGGGCAATGTATGCTCTTACTCAATCTGCTGAGTAAGAGCATGAATGGTGAAATGACAAGCCAACTGTATTGAAGTAAATTTCAATATCAAGAATGAATTTAGTTGTTATTAATACTGCATGTTTGTGAAATATTTGAAGGAAACTTGGGTACACCCACCTGGCAGCTTTTCTTTGGAGATTTGGGTGTCACTGGCAAGGCCAGAATTTATCTTGCATCCTTATGCTGCAGTTTCATTGAAAGTACTCTCACAATACTGTTACCATGACATTTCTAGTGATGAAAAAGGTGGTGGTATTCCTGTGCATTTCATGCCCTTGTTTAATTTGAGAGTATCCTGTTTCCTGTAAGATTTGTTTATGATTTGAGAGAGAGGGTTATTGAGGCCAATCACATTGGAAAAGTTCATAAATATATCTGAAATAAGCCGATGTAGAAAACTGCAAAAGTTTTGGATTTAATTTAATTGAGAGATTTAGTGACAGTATCTGTGTATCTTTGTACCTGCGGTTCTACTTGTGCTGAACTCCAAATCTTTGTTGTCCCTTCTCAATACATTCTCAAGAAGGGGGAATTTTGAAGAAGCATTTTGAAACTCATTTGATTTGGGTATCATATTTGAGGTCCTTGTTTCTTATCCATCCCTAATTATCTACTGTTGTAGCCAACAGTTCATGCCATAACTAGGAAATAACAGTTATCTCGAGGCTATCCACGAGGAAATGAGAGCTGTTTGGCCATGTTATTGATGAGCACCACCCTTTTAAGTAATTCCCTGAAATATTGTTAAAAGATAGGATCTGATTGGAAATTTTCAAGTAGTAGACTTGAAGGATGACCACGCATGTTGGAGTCCTTTAGTTGTAGTGGCTTTAGAAGGGTACTTTGATACAGTACAGGAACCTGAAAACTGACCACCCAGTTCAAGAACAGCTTCTTCCCAGTAACTATCTTGAACACTACACAATACTAACTTCAGTAGTTATGATCTTCTAAGGACTGTCTTTGGTTGCACTATAGACTTTAGTTTTTGCAGTGTTATGGCTAACTGGTATTGTAGTTATTAATTTTGTAGAATTTTTGTACTTATTTTATCTCTGTGTATCGCGTTGCAAGCCTGTTAAGCTGCTGCATGTAAGAATATCATTGTTCTTTTGTCAGTACATACGACAATTTCACTCTTGACAAAACAGTCTGGAAATGGCATTTAGCATTGTCCTTGAAATTTGTGGCAGCCTATTGCTGTGAATGAGTAATTTTCTAGGATCTTTAAAAAAAACCTATGGATCCGCATTCATTAGTTAAGATGCTATTTCCTCCTTTAAGAGACATTCATGTGTTAGTTTCATGGTTGTCATTTTATTAGAAGTTTATTCCAGATATATGGATCTAACCAAAATAGTATTGCCATAGTATCCTGCATCTGATTGGAGATCAAGAGTGAGTTGTGGATTGATTGTGATTCTGCGTGTACAGTTTTACCATCTGTTTGTTTGAGACTTTACATCCGCATATTTGGTAATGCCTTGCCAACTGTAGGGGGTAGCTAACTTCTGTATTTGGTCCATTTTGTAACGTGCTATTTGTTTCAATCAACCAATACAAACTGCCATCTACATAAGTACAGAGTTTTGTTTCTAGTGGGATGTACGGTGAATAATCTAGTTGTCGTATGTTATTAACTGTTGGCCAATATTGTGCACTTTGTTTTGTTCACTGGTGTATTATTACGATTTCCAGATGGCTGGTTTATGCAGTGACTGTTGCTATGGTGTACAAACAAAGCAGAGAAAGTTTCATAAAATGTAAAGGAAATTGGTTAAATTTTGCTTTTGATGTTTGGTGAGGCATGGCAGTTATCCAGTTCATATCCATGTCTGGAATACTGCCATATAAAGGAAGTGATTTTGACTCGTAGTGGTGTTTTGGGAAGATATTAGTTCTCCGCCGCATGAAGTAGCAAACTAATCTATATCCAAGAGCTATTTATTTATAGCGGGCTCAGCGGCCAGTCACTAGCTTTTTTCTGCAAAACCATGTGCTGGATGAACTCAGCAGGTCAGACAGCATCTGGGGAGGGAATGGACAGGTGGCATTTCAGGTTGATCTACTTTTGAAGCCATGGTATTTATACAGATGGTCCACTAGAGTATGATCAATGATCCCAGGATATTGATGATGTGGTGGTAAAACAATTGAATGTCTTGGAGATGATCATTTGCGTGTTTGTTCGGCAAATATCTGTTACTTATCAGGTTGCTTAGTTGCTGAATGCAGGCATGAATTGCTTCATTTCAGGAAGAGCTTCAAGTGGAATTGAACATTGTTCATTCATCAGCTAAGATTTCCATGTCTGATCTTATGATGGAAAGAAGGTCATTAATGAAGCAACTAACAATAATAGTCTGTGATAGTGAACTGAGGAAGTCCAGCAAACTAACTTGGTTTGCTTGGAGTGTTCTCACCTTTATTTTAGTTTTAGTATATTTTAGTTGTATTATAATTTTAGTTTTATCTGAACCCTGTCAAATGACAGTTATTCTCGCCTTGCTTATAGAATTAGGCTCTTTGGTCCATCTCGTCCTGAGGTTGTGATAAGGTCTAGGAGAATAGTCCTTGTAAAACCCAATCTACATGTTGCTAAACATTATTAGTGAGTCAGTGCTGTCTGATAGCACTGTCAGTGATGCCTTGTATCTTTTGGCTGATTATTGAGACTGGGTGGTAATTAGACAGAATTTGATTTGCGTTTTTTGAGCATGACACCCGGGCAATTTTCCATATCAGTGGCCTGCCGTTGTTGAAGCTATAGTGGAACAATTTAGCATGATGCACAGCAAGTTCCAAAGCATAGGCATTTAGAATTGCTGCTGCCTGGTCCCAAAGCTGTTTCTGTATCAAGTGCACTTAGTCATTTCTTGAAATCATATGGAGTTTATCAAAATGGCTGAAGACTAATTGCTATGATGAAGGGGCTCTCGGGAAGAAATCGAGATCAACTGGTTCTCCTGTCTGTCTGGAGCGGATAGCAAATACTTTAACCTTCCCTTTAGCACTTGTGCTGGACTCTGCCAACTCTGAGAAAGGGGATAATAATCTTCATGCTGCCGCCTCCTGTTAAATTTCAATGGTCCAGTACATTTGCAGTCCTTTCAGGAAGACGGTTACTCCAGGACTTTATGACTCTTTTTGTACGCCGACATCTAGAGTAATTTGGCATGTCGGGCAACGTCTCAGGAGAACATAGATAGAGACCTTTCAGGTTTAGACCCTTCTTCCGGTAGCATCTGTTGTAAATTGAAGCAGATTCAGATCATTTCATAGAAACATGGAAAAATAGGCGCAGGAGTAGGTCATTCGGCCCGAACATCCAGCACCACCATTCAATATGATCATGGCTGATCATCTAAAATCAGTACCCCGATCCTGTTTTTCCCTCCATATCCCATGATTCCTTTAACCCGAAGAGATAAATCTAACTAATTTCAAAGGCAGGGGTTGATTCACACCATAATTTCTTAAAAAGCTTCATTCCGATTGATCCATGTTCTGATAGACATCTAGAGGCAGGTTACAGTCTCTTTTGTGCACCGGACAGATAGATGCCTTTTGATGCAGGTGGGAACCTCGGACTGCTGAGATTGAGATCACTGGGTCATTGGGGGCTGTGGGGGCTTGTGCAGATGTGTCATTGATCTTTCTTTAAAAGCATGCGGAGAAGGCTTCATCTCATTGCCATTTACGTATAGCTGTTAAGTATTCACCTGTGACATTGACTTGAAATTGTCTCTTAGGTCATGTTAAACTTCAGGTAGTCGTACCTGGACTTCGAAATAGTTATACAACCATTCCTTTGCTTCACTGGTGAGCACTTTATAGTTTTCTTCGCAGATGCTGTGCTCTTCAGTCTCTGTGGGCAGGAGGAGGAAGCACAGCCAGATGATCAGCTAGGTGATCAGGTATGGAGCAACAGCCAAGAGTGTTTAATTCTCATATGTACTGAAAACACAACAATGAAATCCTTGCTTGCAGCAGCATAGCTCAGTCTGCAAGCTCAGTGCTCATAAATGGGCATTCCTGATGGTGAGAAAGCAATGGTCGAGTGCATTGGCAAAAAATGATGCATTATTGATCGTACACAAAAAGCTGGAGAAACTCGGCGGGTGCAGCAGCATCTAAGGAGCGAAGGAGATGGGCGACGTTTCGGGTCGAGACCCTTCTTCAGACCTTATTCACATGCATTATTGATCAGTTGGAGTTATTGTGCAATGATTAATTAAGAAATGCAAATTTATTATACAATAGCATAAAATTGTGTCACCTGCATTTGTGTTTTATTCTTGTGCAGGATTGCTAATCCTGAAACATTTCACTTTTAACGTGTGTTTTAACACCATCAATTTAAATCCAGCTGGGATTCTAAAGTAAAATATTCAATTGTTGGGGTTTTGAGCACTTGCATGAGATGATGCAGTCAGGTAGTTCTGCAATATGTTTTGGTATTTTGACACTAATTTTGATCCATGCTAGGATTTCGCCAAGTTTCAATTATGTCAGTTCAGTGTATATTACAGGAAATTATAGATAATGAGCATGAGAAAGCAACATTTTCAAAAATATGGGTATATTTTGTAAATCGTAAGCTCATTTGATCATGCTCTTTATATTACTAGCAGAGTTAATAACTTTTGTGTCATTGTTTACCAGTTTTCTCATTGATTGTCCTCATGACCTGGATATAGCTACATAGGATTGTTGATTAGTGTTGTTTGTGCATTGATGGCATATTGCTTGACCAGTCATTTGCTTGGGGCACCACATCAAAGCCTGAATATGCCCTCTATTCCTATTGGTTAGTCTTAGATGGATGAGCCAATGATGTTGTGCATTCATTCATACTTTAAATCATTTCTCCAGTGGACTAAACCCAAATGTGGGAACTGTAGTAATGCCATGAGAGATTCAAGCAAAAGATATACTAGATTGAAAATTAGGCTTGGTCTGTTCTTTCAGCATTCCATTTGTTTAATGTGTTAAATTTGTTGTGTATTGTAAACCATACAAGGGCGGGGAGTGAGCTGGGATTTTGGAGTATACCAATTGCATTTGTTCTGATCTTAAATTGTGATATGCCGTTGTGTAGGGAGTTGTACAGTAGTTGACATTTATGTAGAATGGCACTGATAACATTGTGATTGTGCCATTTCCTTCATCACATATGAGTGCACAGCAGGAGAACAATTGAAAGAGGATGCCTGTTAAATGTTCTAAACTAATTCAACACTCTCATGCCTTGCTTCATAAAAATATAAATACAGTAGACCAGATCAGTTGATACATGAAAAGATTAAACTCTGCAAGATCTCAATGCATATTGAAATGAACAGTTAATGCTGATTGGAAAGCTGTGATTTGTACCCTTCTATTTTATTGGCTGTTTAAAACTGAGCGTAGACAAAATATTCTTTATCTTAAATGACTGACATGCTTTTCGAACCATATGCAGCCAGTGTTTCACAAAGGTTCATTAGATCGTTACTGCTGTTGGTGAGATTTCTGTAATCCTACAGGACAAATCCATTGACAAAGTAAGCAACGCAATGTCAACATCCGCTCATCAGGTCAGGATCCCCAGCACTGAAGGTTAAATCGCATTTGGCTGGCTCTGATAGATGGATCACAACATTTGCATTCCCTTCAACAAACTTGTGTATTGGAATTCTACAAGCTCCATTATTGCTAGTAACCATGAGAACAGTGGAAATGCTTCAAGGGTTTCTCAAAGCTGCCTTGGGAGGGGGATTGGGGGGGGGGGGGGAGACCAAGGGAAGAATGTAACCTCCTCACCAACTTGTGGGAATCAATGACCCATGAATAATCTAAATGGTGAAGTATCTCCGATGTACTCTGAACCTCCAGTCTCTTCAGGAGAATGGAAAAAGTTCAATGAAAATGGCAGAGGGGTTATATCAAAATCCTTAGCTGTGTCAGTCTGTGAGTTCCAGATCAACGACATCAACTGGAATGGAACCATAGAACTGGAATGGAAGCAAATTATTCTGGACCCTGAGGGGCTTTCTTGGAGGAAGAGCTTTGCATATGTTAATATAGCAAATGATGTGTTTCTGTGGCTTCTGTTATCTTTTAGCATAAATTGTCACCATGAACTGACTGCGTTACAATTATCAAAAGTTTAGTGTTTTCATTGCTTCAGTTTCCAGGTTTTATCTGTTCTACAATCGTTTCTAACCAAGGTTTAATCCAGACAAAATTACAAGAGCTCTCTTGAAATTCCTGCGACAGATGGCATTGCGTGATGTGATACAAGACAAGGAAGAACTGTTGAAACGACTCAACAGTGGTGTTTCGTGCGTTTTAATATTTGTTTTATTTAGGTTTCTAGCAGTCCATAGTCCATTAGAGACGCAGGAAGGGTATAATTAATAGGTCAGAGGTGTATTGTTCAATTACTATTATTATGTGTCCGCTGTTGATCTGGCAAAACAAATAGCTCGGCAAGGTTCTGGAACCAATGGTGCTGGAAAATCGGTGGTGTATCTGTACCCTAATAGGTTCAACTAGGGTTCACAGATGGCAAGCTAAACCCTTTTTGGATACTTTATATGAGAACCAATGTCTGTTACTACGGTACACTGCTCTTGAATTGCACTTTGGGAACTGATCTCAGGAAAAATATGCTATATATGGATTGACAACTCGGGCATGAGATGCTAAGATTTTTCTCCAGGGATTGGAATGTCTGTTAATGCCACTTATTAGAGATATTGAGTGAAACTGAAGTGTTCTGGCTTAGCAATGACATGGTTTTATAGCCCTTTCTGTTGTTTATAAAAACAATCTACATTGAGGAAAATATTGATGGGTTACAGAAATGGGTGGAAAAATGGCAGAATGAGTTTAATCTGAGCAAATATGAAGTATTGCACTTGTGGGAGGTTGAATGCAAGTCTATAGTAATGACAGGACTCTTAATAACTTTGTACAGATGGATCTAGTGGTCTAAGTCTATAGTTCCCTGAAAGTGGGAACACAAGTAATGATAAAGAATTTGTATGGTATGCCTGCTTGCCTTCATTGGTCATTGAGTATAAGACTCAGGAAATCATATTGTAGTTTAATAAAACTTTGGTTGGGCCATATTTGTGCAGTTCTGGTTATCCCATTGTAGGAAGGATGTGAGGGCTTAAGAGATGGAGCAAAAGATGTTTACCAGGATGCTGCTTGGATTGGAGGCTATTAGATATAAGGCGATATTGGACAAACTTGGATTGTTTTCCTTGGAACTTTGAAGGCTGACAGGAGACTTAATAGAAGCTTATAAAATTATGAGAAGCATAGATCCTTAGAAGGTCTGAACCTTTTTTCAAGGCATACCTTTACAGTGAGAGCGGAACACTTAAAAATAAATAAATGGGGCAACTTTAGAAGCTTCTGGGTTGTGGAATGGAGGGATTTTGATTCTAAGAGGCCGAAGGGATGAGTTTAATTTGGCGTCATGTTTGGCATAGTCGTTGTGGTTTGTTTTTGTGTTTTGTGTTCCCCCACCATGCTTGACTTTTTTGTTTCTACTATCCTCCACTCTGTTTTGCTTGGTGGAGATTTCTGAATTCTTAAACTGTGCTGAACACTATTGGATGAGATGCTTGGTAAAATATTGCAATCCTCTGACAGTAAACTCATTATCAGGACCATGGTTTGTTAGGGATTATATTGCTCTAACCGTTAAATAGTCATCAATTCATTTAAATGGCCATTACACTATTATAGTGTGCCAGCTGAAGATGATTATGAGCAATGTTTTCTTTGTATAAAGAAAACATAATCTGGAGTGCTGTCTTGATCATGGTATAAGAATGAGGCAATGAATTTTCCAGCAGTTTTTTAATGTAAGTCAGTTATGTGGGACAGTTGCTTTTGTGATAGCTGAAGTTTAAGGATTTCTTTCTATAGGTTTACTCAAACTTTAAAATTTATCCTGGAAATATTTTGGCATTTTTAGTATGCTTTAGCTCTTTTTTAATTTCCTTTGGGTACTCATTTAAATCCAATATTTTCTGCCCTTTCCCTTAGTGAAGTTTGAGCTGGCATTGTCAGCTACAGTTTTCTTTTCGTGTGGTGCATTACCAGTGTGCTTTGATATAGCTGGTGTAATTGAATATGAAGATTATATACTATTTCAGGCAAGTGTAGTTGCTGACAAATTGTCACCAGTTTACCAATGGGCTGGTTAACCATGCTACAGCATTGAGCAGTGATAATATTGCACTCTCTCTATCAAAGTTCCATCTCTTTGTTTTTTAGGATTTGTATGTTTTTTTTTAAAACCTATGGAACTTTTTAATGCATGGGGAGTTCTCAAGCTGTTTATTTTCAAATAGTGTAATGAATAATTGTTGAGAGATAACATGTTCACCTGATTTTTACAGGATTTTCCTGTTCACAAATGATTATCCATTTAAACTTTTGAAGAAATGATGAATGCAGTAAAAAGGCTTTTTAATGCTCTGAATAGGAAGGAGTGTGTTAGGGGGAAAAAAAAGACAATTAGTAAACCAATTTGATTGTTTATTAGAACATATTGAAATTGTTTACATTGCCAGTCAGTAGTTACGTAGATGGAAATTCCAGAAGCCTGCTTGTCAAAGTTCCGTTTGCATAATCATAGCTATCTTTGATCAAATTTCTCCACCATTAAGATCGGTTTCCAGTGATTCATTCAAAAACAGTTTCCCTGAATTTGTTTTGAAGGACGCAAGTTGGAAATCCTGCAGTAATTGTGCTCCTATGCTGACATTTATAAACCAAAGTCTTAAAATGACATCTATCCCTGCTAGAGAACCCAAACAAAAACCTATAAAGAACATTGGCAGAAGCATGCTCACAGTTAGAGCTCATAACATTGGGTACAGCCTGTACCTTTACATCTGAAATCTAGGGTCACAATGACCATTTATTGGAGTAATGATTGACAGAACTATGGACAGAAAATGCTGATGAGTTACACCTTTAATGCCATAACCAATATGCTTTGTCTTGTTTTGTAAATCGGCATCTGCAGTTCCTTGAATCCATACGAGAAATAGTGGAGTACTTCCAATGCAGTTATCAGAGGGTTGTACTGATGTGGAAGGCAGGGAGAAGCTTGAACGGCGCATAGGCACATAATGTCCCACTTGGCGTTTTATTTTTGGCGACTGCCGCATCATTGACTGACGTATCGGGTCACCGAAAAAGTTTCGGCGTGATGACGTATTGACGCGCGCAACATTTTTTGTCACCGCTGGATTTTTAAATGTTCAAAATCTTTAGGTGACCCTGATAAGTCTGTCAATGACGCCTTCAGTCGCCGAAAAAATGGCCAAGTGGGACAGGCCCTTAACATAGACTGTTTGGGATGAATAGCCTATTTCCATGCTGCATACTCTGCAAGTTTCTATATAATTGCTCTGTGTAGATGCTGACATTTGATGTCACGTGCCTTTGCTTATCTGTTTGCTCCAAGTTAAACCTTTCTGCGAAACTACAGAAAATTTATGTTTTAAACCATTTTATTTATTTGAGATTTGGTAACGGCGTCGCACTCTAATGCATGGATTTAGTAAAAAGGTTGAGACATCTAGTCTAATATGCACTGAACAAGCTTGAGCAAAGTACATGACCCAGATACCAATTCTAGGCATACAAGCTATTTGGTGTGCACTATTGTAACAAGATTACTCTCGGATAAAACCACCCCACTAACTCTTTGTGTGCTATTCATAAGTTTTGGCTGTTTTATTCAGTTGGCTTGTTTTGAATGAGGATAAAAATCTAGGACAATGTATGCTGAATCAACAACTCCGCACGCCAGTTATCTTGCAGTTCATTCAAGAGTTAGCTTTATCTGCTAACTCTAATGTAACTAGTTAATCGATTTTACTCAGTTCACCATGCCAATTGTCTTCAATTTGAGTACTGGAAGATGTCAAGAGAATTGTCTGGAAGATTTGAGTACTGAATTCTATGGATCTTCACAACTCGGAAGATGTAATATCTAGATAACAGATCATACAGTTCATAGAACTGCACCTTGGAGTTAGTTGACCATGGCAACGTGCATCCATTCTTCCTGACTGCCATTGGTCTTTGCTTCAGTAAAACTATATAAATCCAAGGCTAAAGCATAATATTTAACTAATATGTGTGCAGGTTCATTAATTTTCAGGGCCAGATTAAGCCATTTGGCCCATCAAATCTACTCCACTATTCAATCATGGCTGATTTTTCTTGTTATTTAGGTGTTCCAGAGATGTCTGTAGGACCAGGAAGTTAGTGTCTGCTGTAGACGTGTTATGACAGCCTTTGAATGAATGGATCTACTGAGCCTCAGTTATAGAACTCCAAAGCTTTGCAACACTGAGTGAAAACAACCCTTGAAATGGCTTGCACCGTATTCTGCTTCTTCATCTTAAACAATTCAGGCAGAGAATCCTCCCTTGAATTCTTACCAAAGATGTTCTTCCATTCTCTTAAATTGTAGAGAATGCCGGCGTACTCTACTTGTTTGCAACCAACTGTACCTGATTGAATTTTGCCATTGTATTGAAATGAAAGACAATGATGGAATATATTACTCCATCGACATTTCCCCCAAAAAATTGCCTTTCACAGATGGCACAGCATATCAAATGGGTTTGGTTCATTACATTGCCAATTTGCAATAAAGTAAGTCCTGAGACATCAAGCTTCATTTTTTCTTTTGAATAGAAATTCAATTATACCCAAATATTGTCATATTAGCACTAAATCTGTCTCTCTCAAGGTTGTAATATTGGCCAAAACCATCTGTAATACTATCTACACAATACAAGGCAGGAATATTGTGGAAAAGGTTCCACTAGCTTGGTTGAGTGCAGTACCATTAACAACATTTGGAAAAAGCAGCCTTATAATTAACCATTTCTCACATTTTTGTTGCAACCCCACTCTTATTTTGTCGTCGTGAGTAGACCCCAGGTAAGATTGCACGTATGCTGTCAAAGTTCTGATCCTCTGAATAATTATTTTGGCAAGTACTACTGGCTCTGTTATAACAAATTTGAGTGAATTCCATTGTAAAGCTGATTTCTACCGTGGGAATCCTCCCTGCTTGGTGTCTTTTGTTGGATAATTTACTGTGGCATGCTCTGGGGAGGACCTGTTTAGTTTTGTGTTTTATTGTCACATGTACTGGGGTACAGTGAGGCTTTTGGTGCATGCTATCCGGTCAAAGAAAAGACTGTACATGATTGCAATCAAGTTGTCCACAGTGTACAGATAAAGGGTACAACATGTAGTGCAAGATAATGGCAGATTAAAGATGGGTCAAAAGTCTTAAATAAGGTAGATGGAAGGTCGATACCACGCTCTAGTTGGTGAGAGGATAGTTCTGTTGCCTGGTAACAGTTGGGAAGAAACTGTCCCTGACTCAGCATTTTTAAACTTCTGTACCACTTACCTAATAGGAGAGAAGGAATGACCGAGGTGAATCTGGTGCTTAATTATGTCGATTGCCCAGCATTGTATTGATGGAGTCAATGGAAGGGAAGTTGGTTTGCGTGAGCGTCTGGGTTACGTCTGCAACTCTCTGCAGTTTCTTGTGGTCTTGGATGGAGCTGTTCCCAAACCATGCTATGATGCATCCCGATAAAATGGTTTCTGTGGTGTATCTGTAAAAGTTGCTGAGGGTTGTGGGTACATGCCAAACTTCCTCATCCTTCTAAGGAAGTAGAGATATTGGTGTGTTCTTGGCCTTGGCTTTGATGCGGTTGGTCCAGGGCAAATTGCTGGTGATATTTATTCCTAAGAATTTGAAGCTTTCGCCTATCTCTAATTCAACACCATCAATGTACACTGGGGTGTGTGTATTGGTATTTGACTGCAGCCATGAGTGTATAATGCGTAGAATAGGGCGATGAGAACGCATCCTTGTGGGGCACCAGTGTTGAGGTTGAGAGGCTGAAGAGCATGTCCCGAGTTGTGCCAAAGTGAGATGAAACATTTGCTGAATGAACTCCATTCTTTAGGGCCATCTTTGCCCGCTTCGAAACTGGCAACACCACCAGGAGAGGAACAACCCCGGCTAGGGCGGAGGGACAGGCCTTAACACTGAGCACCCAGGAGGTAACGTGCGCTCTGCGTAGGAATCCACGCAAGGCTGCAGGCCCAGATGGAGTCCAGGGTAGGGTACTAAAGGACTGTGCTGTACAGCTGGCGGAGGTATTTACAAGGATCTTCAACCTGTCTCTATCTCTGACAACTGTCCCCAAGTGCCTGAAGACAGCTACCATAGTGCCGGTGCCGAAAAAGTCTAAAGTCACCAACCTGAATGACTACCGCCCGGTTGCCCTAACTCCCAATACCAATTAAGTGCTTTGAAAGGCTGGTCCTCTCCCACATCAAATCCAGCATCCCTGCATCATTGGACTCTCATCAATTTGCATACAGGGCAAATAGAGCCACAGAGGATGCCATCTCTGTGGCTCTTCACACTGTCCTGACCCACCTGGAAAGACAGGGCACCTACATGAGGATGCTCTTCATTGACTATAGCTCTGCCTTCAATACGGTCATCCCCACCAAGCTCACCACCAGCTAGGTCTCAGCTCACTGATATGCGATTGGATCCTGAATTTTCCGACGGAGCGACCGCAGGCAGTGAGACTGGGGCCGCACCTGTCCTCCACTATCACCCTGAGCACCGGCACACCTCAGGGCTGTGTATTGAGCCCCATGCTCTACTCCCTCTTCACCCACGACTGTGTCCCTGCATTTGACAACAACACCATTATCAAGTTTGCAGACGACACAACGGTGATCGGGCTGATCACCAACGGTGATGAAGCAAACTATAGAGCGGAGGTGCAGAACCTGGCAGACTGGTGCTCACGGAACAACTTGTCGCTAAACACCTCCAAGACCAAGGAGCTGATTATCGACTTCAGGAGGTCACAGAATTAGGGAATACGCCCCAATCTCCATCTATGGAGACAGTGTGGAGAGAGTGTCCAGCTTCAAGTTTCTGGGCACTCACATCTCAGAGGACCTCACATGGTCCACCAACACAGCTGCGCTGGTCAAAAAGGCACAGCAACGACTGTTCCTCCTAAGAACATTGAAACGGACTGGTCTGCCCCAACAGCTGCTGACGACCTTCTACCGCTGCACCACAGAGAGCATACTAACGTATGGCATCTCTGTGTGGTATCTCAGCTGCATGAAGGCGGAGAGGAGAGCTCTTCAGCGCGTTGTCCACAGAGCGCAACAGACTATTGGGACACCGCTACCAGCCTTGCAGGGCATCTACCACACACGGTGCCTGAGGAAGGCCGTCAGCATACATAAAGACTCCTCTCACCCTTGTAATGGACTGTTCGAACTACTCCCTTCCGGCAGACGTTACAAGGCCTTCTACGCCTGCACTACCAGACTCAGGACAGCTTCATTCCCAGAGCTATAGCGGCTCTGAACCGGCCCTGCTGAGTACCCCCCCCCCCCACTCCTATGGACTGTCTCCCCCGGCATCGCACTTTAGTCTGTGTTGATGTTACTGGTCAAATGTTTGTTTTTACAAACCTTGTGCTCGGGGGTTGCAAACCAAAATCTCGAAGTTGCAAACCAAATCTCGTTGCACTTATGTGTAATGACAATAAAATATATTATTTTATTATTATTATTATCCTTTGTATGTGGGATTAAAAGTGAGAATGACATAGAAGTGATCTTGACCAGTACAGCAGGAAATTACAGCCATCAATTGCAATTATGAACTGATTGAAATATGTTTCCAGCACAAAAACTTCACCCTTTTCTATTGTGTATTTGTAATGATCATTTCTTTAGTTGTATAAATTGAACATTATTTTAAGTTCGATGAGAGATTTTTCATCACACAATGCGTCAAACTCAATGGTTTGTGTTAGCCCTTCATTATGTTTTCCTACTCATTGTAACCCAAGAATATATAATGACGTGAACTTCTCTCAGCTTGTCTGGTGAAGATTTATCTCTGCAGCCATCGATGCCCAACAGCAAATCAAAGTATAAATGCTCTCAACCATCAATTCTAGTAGAGTTTATCTTGCATGAGAAATCTTTGCACTTTAAGTGAGGTACTATTTGCCATGATGTACAGAATTGCCGCAGTAAGCCATTTAACTAATTGACGCAGATATTCAAGAGTGTTTAATTGTCTATACTGAAATGGAACAATTAAATTCTTAGTTGCAGCAAAATAACAAGTCTGTAAACACACTCAATAGATAACATAATAAACAAAGTTCAATAAATAAATAAAATACATATTAGCAAAAGCCTGAAGTCCCTAGCGCAACCAATACAGTTTATAGTTTGAAGTTTAGTTGGTGTTTGTAGTGCTTAATAGCCTGATAGTTGTTAAGACAAAGCTGTTCCTGAGCCTGGAAGCTGCTGTTTTCAGACTTCTATACCTTCTTCCCGATGGTAGGAGTGAAATGAGAGAGTGGCCAGGGTGATGTGGGTCCTTGATGCTGCCTGACTTTTGGATGCAGCACCTACTATTGATCCCACCACATTTTGTAGCCTCCATTCCTAGATGCTCGAGTTACACACAGCCTTGAGGTAGCCCTGTGCTGATGGTTATCAGGAAGAACTGTTGCCAATCTGTTCCAATTATGTTTTGTTGATAAAGAAGTTGAGGATCCAGTTGCAAAGGGATGACAGAGACCCAGTTCCCTGAGCTTGGTTAGAAGTTGAATACAAAGTTGGATCAGTGAGCAACAACCTGATATATCTGGTTTTATTGTCCAAGTCCTATCTATAATTAAATGCTATTTTTCACTTCTTGCACTACAATTGTTTTGTTTTCTAATTTGTGTTTTGCACTAATGTCTTTTTTTGCAGTCTTATGGAAATTTTAAGTGTATTTTATGTATAATTTGATTGTGTGTTTGTCTGAGTGCATGTGACTGCTTTTGCAAGCAAGATTTTTCCTTGTACCTGTACCTCATCATATTTCTGCATATGACCAACTCGACTTGTCTTGTATGGTCCAGACAATGGATGTTAGGATGCTCATTTTGTCACGCGAGTTTGCAAAACGGGTCCAATTCTGCCTTTAGCAGATATCTGCATCTCCTTTTGCAGAGCAGAATACAGATGGTGGATGGTTATCATCTACTGTTGAGTCTTTTTACGAAGGTTCACTTCAAACTGATTCATTATTAGTTCTAGTGGGGTGTCCCTCCCAGTTGGACAGGAGCTAAGGTACTTTTCATTAATGTCCAGCTGGAAAAATGAGTCAAACCATCTGATCTCTCTTATAAACTCTTAC
Source organism: Raja brachyura (assembly GCA_963514005.1). The sequence goes on along the minus strand of OY740801.1, from coordinate 16,250,828 downwards.
AAATTTTAGACATTGACATAAATCATTATTATACCTGGATGAAAGAGAAGTAATGAAGTTAAGGAGAACAAGGCAAACTCTTTGGGGTTTTTTCCCCTCCATTTTAGAATTAATTGGGCTGAAATCCCCTAATTTCATATGTATAATGGCATTTTAGTTTCACAAGCGCTTGTTTTGGTTATTAGCTTTGAAAATGGGATTCTTAGTGCTGCTTTCCTCCTTGCACTATCTTGATTATTTTCCACTGGCACCATAAAGACGTGAAAGCGAAGCTCTGACATTCTATTTAAAACGTTTTCCCATACAGCTTGAACTAAATGTATGTACATGCTGCTCATATTAGTTGCAACCAGTAACAAGACTGCTACGGTTATCTAAAAGGATATTTTCTGCATCCCAAAAGCTGAGTTTGAACAAGAAGTGTTTAAGAATGATGGACAAAATTGCACCTTCAGTATTTCTCCAATATCATGACTGGTCATTGTATTTGATTAACCACACTCTTGTGATTATTAATTGTAAATGTACCTACCCACTGCTAGAATAGTACAACAGTTATTTTGTTTTTGTGACTCTAAAATTCTTCACAAACCTAAGTTTGGTTTGTAAGTCAGTATATGCAGTGCAGATGAAATACTTAATGAGGCATGTGCCTACTGTGCATTCAGAAAGTATTCGGACCTTATTTAAAAATGGATTAAATTTTTTTTTTTAATCGTCAATCTACACACAATACCCCAGAATGAAGAAGCGAAAACGGGTGTTTAGAAATGTTTGCAAAGTAATTACAAATAAATAACTGAAATATCACATTTACATAAGTATTCAGACCCTTTGTTCTATGACACTCAAAATTAAGCTTGGGTTTATCCCGTTTCCATTGATTATCCTTGAGATGTTTCTACAACTTGATTGGAGTCCACCAGTGGTAAATTAAATTGATTGGACATGATTTGGAAAGACACACACCTGTCTATATAAGGTCCCACAGTTGACAACGCATGTCAGAGCAAAAACCAAACCATGAAGACAAAGAATTGCCCGTAGACCTCCGAGACAGGATTGTGTCGGGACACAGATCTGGGGAAGGGTATCCAATCATTTCTGCAGCATTGCAGGTCCTGAAGAGCACAGTGGCCTGCGTCATTCTTAAATGAAAGAACTTTGGAACCACCAGGACTCTTCATGGAGCTGGCCGCCCAGCCAAACTGAGCAATCGGTGGAGAAGGGCCTTGGTCAGGGAGGTGACCAAGAACCCGATGGTCAATCTGACAGAGCTCCGGAGTTCCTCTTTTGACATGGGAGAACCTTCCAGAAGGACAACTATATCTGCAGCACCCAACCAATCAGGCTTTTATGATAGAGTGGCCAGACAGAAGCCAGTCGTCAGTAAAAGGCACATGACGGCCTGCTTGGAGTTTGCCTAAAGGACTCTCAGACCATGAGAAACAAGATTCTCTGGTTTGATGAAACCAAGATTGAATTCTTTGGCCTGAATGCCAAGCGTCTGGAGGAAACCAGGCACCGCTCATCACCTGGCCAAGACCATGCCTACGGTGAAGCATGGTGGTGGCATCATCGTGCTGTGAGGATGTTTTTCAGCGGCAGGAACTGGGAGACTAGTCAGGATCGAGGGAAAGATGAGCAGAGCAAAGTACAGAGAGATCCTTGATGAAAACCTGCTCCAGAGCGTTCTGGACCTCAGACTGGAGGTTCATCTTCCAACCAGACAATGACCCTAAGCACACAGCCAAGACAACGCAGGAGTGGCTTTGTGACAAGTCTGTGAGTGGCTCAGCCGGAGCCCGGACTTGAACCCGATCGAGCATCTCTGGAGGGACCTGAAAGTAGCTGTGCATCGACGTCCCCCATCCAACCTGACAGAGCTTGAGACGAGACGAGAAGAATGGGAGAAATTACCCAAATACAGGTGTGCCAAGCTTGCAGCGTCATACCCAAGAAGACTTGAGGCTGTAATCATTGCCTCAACGAAGTACTGAGTAAAGGGTCTGAATACTTGCGTAAATGTGATATTTCAGTTATTTATTTTTAATTACTTTGCAAAAATTTCTATACAACTGTTTTTGCTTTTTTATTAAGGGGTGTTGTGTGTAGATTGATGATAGATAAAAAAATAATTTAATCCACTTTAGAATAAGGCTGTAACTTAACAAAATGTGGAAAAGGTGAAAGGGTCTGAATATTTTATGAATGCACTGTGTGTTTGTATAAACTTTACATGTTCCTATTTTATTAACTTGGGAGAGTACTTGTAAAACAATATTTTTCAAAAAAACTTGTTTTAAAAAATGGAAAACCACCTCTGGTCTAGTTGCATACAGGAACAGCTTTTTGCGAGCTAGTATTTGAAAGGTTAAAGTAAGGGTAATCCTGTAAGTAGATTACACGGAGCTTTTCCTGTTTTCTAGTTATGTCAAATCATGTCTGGTGTCTCCAGTAATAAACAGAAAATGTACTGTGGTCAAGGCAGTGCCCAAATTAGCTTTTTCTGTTTTGAAGGGATAGAGTGCAAGAAAAGGAGGGACAGTTGATGGAAGAAAGGAAAAAGAGAAAAGACGACAAGAAGAAAAAGGAAGCCGCTCTGAAGAAGGTATTTACCGTGTGCCTCTTTTCGAATAGCCGCATAATAAAATCAGATTATCCCGAACGTGTTCAAGACTTTACAAAATACAAATGTTTAAATGTGGAGAAGTGTGGGAATTCCCTACACTAGAATACTTTCATTATTGGAAACCTAGTAAATTTGTACATGGAGTATTCAACACATTCAAGAGATTTTGAATTATACTTTACTTCCAGTCCTTTCTCAAATAGTGTTTATGGAGTAACATAAAATAATCTTAACTCTACTGCTTAACCACTTTTGGATGAGAAGATCTGTTTTTCTGTAGGATACTTGAATATATTCAGTTTGTTTTGGGAGGAAATAAAGTTTAATGGGAATGTTTTAGTCATTTTATCACTTGAAGCTCCATGAATGGTGGAATAAGAAGACCTAGTTGATGAATTAATGGTCACATCAGGATCAAACTGCACCTTTTACTATAACTCTTTATTTATTGAATTTGTAGCGCCAACAACATCCTAATTAGTATTGGGTAATTCTAGATGCTGAGTAATGCGAATGTGGTGTTTATTAAATCCCATATCTGTTCTTTTGTTCTTGTGTATCAATTGGTTGTGCTGCATAGATTTTATGCATTGTATTGACTTTCTAATATTTAAAAAATAACTAAAATAACATGTATTTATCTGCTTTAATTTTAAGTGGAAGCTTTCTTAAATTGACATTTTTTTTGTTTTGTTTCAGGCAATTGAACAAAAAAGCAAAGGTGAGACTTGTTCTTTGTTTCCTGTTAGCTTTAGCACCAATGTCCTGCTAGTGTTGCCATTCAGCTTGATTTCCTGGATACATGGGGTTAACATATCTCTGATTTGGTAAGCTTTCACTTTATTGGCACTTGGTGTTCATGGCAAATTGCTGACCTGTTTGCAGTTAGTATTAGGAAAGAAACAGGCAGATGACACAGTAAAGTAGAGGGGGTTGGGAGTAATATTTCACCTTTAAAACTGGTACAATGTTTTAAAGTAAAAATATGAATACATGTTTTCAATCATTTCCCCAATGTAACCTAAATAAATTTGAAGACACCAGTATTTAAATCTATACATGGTCTGTAATGAAAAGACTGCAGCATATGTTATTTATATATCTGTACAGTGTACCTCAGCTTTGCAGCTATTTGGATAATGGAAAGGAACCCTTAAATAATTTGCCGAACACTACCCAAATATTTCAGACGCAGAACATAATTCACTCTCAAAATGTATGTGAACAAACAGTAAATGCCATTTATTTTATACCAAACACAGCCTAACCAGATGACAGTCACGATACAGGCCATTTTCTCAGAATGCAGCCTTCCTCCATAATGCAGGGGTTGCTTGTATAGTAAGAAGTGAATACATTTTATTTGTCACATAGCAATATGTTGGCGTTGGAATTACAGCATACTTTGAATAAAGGTTTATTGGTTTAAAAATTTTTGTTCAACTGTTCCTCTTCGCTTATATAAAAAAAATTAAAAATTCTAACAGTTTCTGGATATCTAGCAAAATTGCATGTGTTTGCCCTCGGGGTGCAGCAGACATTCCTTTCACATAAACCAGATGTGTTGGAGTAAATCCATTGATTACAGTGATAATCATGGTTTTAATAGTCTAACAGCCAATCCTGAGCCAGCAGTTAATAGAAAGCATGCCATTTGCTGTACTTGTGGATTGATCTTTCTGCAATCAAGAGGCAGTAATGTAAAAAGTCTCTGTCAGTATAACTGAATGCAGCAAGGCTTGTTTCTGTGTGGAAGATTTTACTTTTACAAATTCCTCCCTCTGGATTTTCTGGATCATCAGAAAACAATATTTTCTGATGATCTCTCGGCATTTACTGAGGATCGGATACAAGGAAACCTCCTGGATCCCTCTCTGAATTGGGATGTATTAAGGTGTTATGGATAGAGAACTGATTGGCAGACAGGAAGCAAAGAGTAGGAATTAAGGGGTCCTTTTCAGAATGGCAGACAGTGATTAGTGGGGTGCCACATGGCTCGGTGCTGAGACCCCAGTTATTTACAATATATGTTAACGATTTAGACAAGTGAATTAAATGTTATATTTCTAAGTTTGACAAAGTTAGATGGCAGTGTGAGCTGCGATGAGGATGCTATGAGGCTGCAGGGTGACTTGGATAGGTTGGGTGAGTAGGCAGATGCAGTATAATGTGGATAAATGTGAGGTTATCTGCAGATCAAACAGTATTGCTAAGCACATGTATCAGGCTGACACCTTATTCCGTGCTCCCAGGAGGTCAAACGCCCAGCACACATCAGAAATAGACACTTTTGACGTGATGGCAGTTGATTTCACTCATCCTTCACATCTGGATACGTTGGTGGTTCACACGACAGAAGATGCCACCCTGCGGAAGCTCGTCTCAGTCATCAATCACGGATGGCCTGGCAATCAGCAATACTGTTTGATCAACACTTTGGTGGCAAGAACAGGAAGGCAGATTATTGTCTGAATGCTGTCAGATTAGAAAAAGTGGAGGTGCAACGAGACCTGGATCTGCTTGCACATCAGTCACAAAGTAAGCATGCAGGTACAGCAAGCAGTGCAGCGCGCTAATGACATGTTAGCCTTCATTGCAAGAGGATTTGTATTTGGGAGCAAGGAGGTCCTACTGCAGTTGTATAAGGCCCCGGTGAGACTGCACCTGGAGTATTGTGTTCAATTTTGGCCTCATAATTCGAGGAAGGACATTATTGCTGCTGAGGGAGTGCTGTGTAGTTCACCAAGTTAATTCCCGGAATGGCGGGACTGACGTATAATTAAAGAATGGGTCGACAAATTCACTGGAATTTAGAAGGATGAGAAACATAACAATCCTTAAATGATTGGACAGGCTAGATGGAGGTAAAATTTTCCTTGAATTGGGGCGAGTCCAGAACCAGGGGTCACAGTTTAAGAATAAGGGGTAGGCCGTTTAGGATGCATGCAAGGTCAACCGAGGGAAGGGAGGAGGCAGGGTGGCTTTTGAGGCAGAGCAGGGAAGGGGGGTGTTTTGTGGAGGTTGCATAAAATTTGGAGAATTAAACGTTCATACTATAGGTTGCAAGCTACCCAAGCAGATGCTGAATCCTCCAGTTTGTGTGTGGCTGCACTCTGGCAATAGAGGAGGCCCAGGGCAGAATGAGTAGCAGCCAAGAGTTCCCACAGGCCTTGGCAGACAGAGTGCAAATGTTTGGTGAAACAGTCACCAAGTTTACGCTTGGTCTCACTGATGCACAGGAGGCCACATTGAGACCAGTGCAGTAGTTGATGTTTACTTTGTTTGCCTAATTGTTGTTTGTCTTAAATAGTCTACTGTCATACTGACATTGCAAACATACCACACCAGCTAACATTTATTTGTTATATCCTAATGTATGTTATTGAGTTATATTTATTTTCAAGTCGTTTTACTTTGAAACTGGAATCTTATCAGCAAGAATTGTTGAATAAACTGAATTTTAATCAGCTGAAGAGCCATATACATGATTAGAGATATTTACTTTCAAATTGTTTACTTTGGAGGTAACTATTTACAAAAATGTAGGCTTGACAGGACTGGATGTTAGCGGTATAATGCTGTATACCAGAATTTCTTGGCAGTTTTTGTTCAGGTACTGGCATTTATTGCCCATCCTAATGGGCCACGAGCTGAAGAGCTGTTTAAGAGTCAGCAACATTGAGTATGGAGTCACATGGGCCAAGATGTCAGATAATCTTGACGTCTGTTTACTGGTGCTGACCTGTTTACAAAAGAAAGAAACAGTGCTGGATTATCTCAGCAATCAGGGAATTGGATCATATTTATTCTGTATTGAGGCCCTCAATTTTATTTCCAATAAGATTTCCAATTTTAGTTGCATCTTAAATCTCCGACAATCCTTATGAACCAGTTAGTTGCTGGGAAAATATTGCAAACATTTATAAACCAAAGCTTTTCCTTTCATTGTCCTGAGGTGGCTCATGAGTGAAGCTCTTTTTTTCCCTCCTGATTTATTTTTTTAGTAAATCAAATGTTTTGTATCATGCAAAAAAATCTGAAGCTCTCCTCCTTGTAGGATATTTTATTTCTGAAAATGACTCGCTTTCTCAAACAAGGCAAAGATCCTACAATACAATCCTTCATGGTGAGCTTTTTTTATTGGTGCTATGTTCGCTTTGTGTACCTCCTGTGACCTCTATTGTTCAAGCTTTTAAGAAATCCTTGATTGTGAATGCTTTACAATGTGAATCCAGGAATTTCATGTCAGCGTGGTCTACTTCAAACCCAACTTCATTACCCAACTTGGCAATGTTTTTTTGGAGATTTTTCAGGATCGTAAATCTGCAGAGTTGTGCATACACCTGACAATTTCCTCCATATATTCATTGTTTCCTCGGGTTACATCATATCGAGAGGCGCTCAGTGTCCAGCTCTAAACACACAAAGCTGGAGTGACAGGCAGCGTCTCTGGAGAGAAGGAATGGGTGACGTTTTGGGTCGAGACCCTTCAGATTGGTTAGGGATAAGAGAAACGAGAGATATTGATGGTGATGTGGGGAGTTAAAGAACAATGAATGAAAGATATGCAAAAAAGTAACGGTGATAAAGGAAACAGGCCATTGTAAGCTGTTTATAGGATGAAAATGAGAAGCTAATGTAACTTTGGTGGGAGAGGGATACAGAGAGAGAGAATGCCGGGGCTACCCGAAGTTGGAGAAATCAACAGTCATACCACTGGGCTGTAAGCTGCCCAAGCGAAATATGGGATGCTGTTTCTCCAGTTTGCGTTTAGCCTCACTATGACAATGGAGGAGACGGAGGACAGAATGGTCTGTGTAGGAATGGGAAGGAGAATTAAAGTGTACAGCAACCGGGAAATCAGGGTTGGTTCAGGAGGGCCGAGCGAAGGTGTTCCGCGAAATGATCGCCCAGTCTGCGTTTGGTTTCGCCGATGTATAAGAGTCCACATCTTGAAAAACTGATACAGTAAATAAGGTTGGAGGAGGTGCAAGTGAACCCCTGCCTAAACTGAAAGGATTGTCGGGGTCCTTGGACAGAGACGAGGGAGGAGGTATAGCGACAGGTGTTGCATCTTCTGGGGTTGCAGGTGAACGTCACCCATTCCTTCTCTTGAGGGATGCAGCATGTCCCGCTGAGTTACTCCAGCTTTTTGTGTCTATTTTCAGTTTAAACCAGCATCTGCAGTTCCTTCTTACACATGGTCTCCAGCTATCTTGATATTGCATTTCCACCAAATCTCCAGCTATCTTGAAGCACATCTCTCATCACCAAGCTCCATGACCTGGAACTCTTCCTTTGCTTTGTGATCCCTGATTTCCTCATCTACAGACATCAATCAGTGCAGATCAGTAACAACATCTTCTCACTGCCCATCAGCCTCAACACTGCATACGTAGCCAAAGTCATGTGTAAAGGGAGACGAGCAGGAGGCTAAGTACAGCTCCAATGCCATCTATAATTTATCTGATGACACCACTGTGGTTAACTAAATCATCAGTGATAAATCAGCATACCGTAGAGAGAGAAAACACCTGGTAGTGGTACCACAACAACCTTTTGCTGAAAGTCAGCACCACCAAGGAGAACTGATCATTGAAGTCTGGAGATCACGTGCCACTTTTTATTGCTGGATGGTTGGTGGAGAGTTAACAGTTCAAATTCATGGGTTTAACATCTCAGATGACCCCCTGGGCACAGCACATAGATGTAGTCACATCAAGCCTCTGTCTTAGAAGTTTAAAGAGATTTGGTATGTATTCAAATGTTCTAGAAAGTATCCTGACTAGTTTCATCATGGCCTGGTATGGCAATTCCAACACGAAGGAACGCAAGAGGCTGCAGAAAGTGATGGGGTAGGGTAACAATTTCATGTTGACTGTCCCTGATTTATTGTGCCTTTCCAAATTAAGGTTTATATTGCCCCTTGGGATGGATTCCAGTAATTGGCTAAAGTTAATTTAACTGCTTTCAAAGTGCATGTTTTATCCTTTTTCTCAATGCCAAACTGTTTTACGCTACTACTCGTAAGACTAAATTATCAATTTGCTCTTGGAATTATAGGGAATTTACAATACCGAAGGAAGCAATCAACCATTGTGCCCATGTTAGTTAACAAGCTGATGCCCAATCCAACTTCCTGCAGTAATTCAGTCGTTGTGCTTTCATGTTGAAATCTAATATAGAAAGTTGCCTCTACCACACTTTCGGGCAGCAACTTCCTAATATTTTCTTCATTCCTCTTTCACATTCCTGAAGGCTCTCTTTTGAAGGATGATTTTGCTGATTATTCTCTTCTCTCTTCTCTCGTATTTGGACAAATAATCCCAATGGATTTCATCCTTCCTTGGCCATTTTTTTTCCCAGTTGTCCCACTGTAAAGTGGTGAGCAGAATTTCTCACTTACATAAGCCTAACTGGTGTTGTGTGCAATTCAAATCTAGCCTCTGCCGTTGATGACGGCAGCCTCGCCAAAGGTTTGTCTAGTCTTTTTCATTCTTTGTTGTTAGTATGTTTTGGTGCACTTTTAGTTTTGTATTTGGTGGAGGGGTGTGGTGGGGGAGGAGGGAAACCTTTTATAAAAAATAAATAAATAAAAAATAAATCTCTTTCCTCGATGGAGCTGCGACTTGTTCCGTGTTGTGTCTTGTACTGCACTGCAGCCTAACATCGTGGAGCATCGGCCTCTTGCTGGGGGTCGAACTTGGGGGCTCCAACCGCAGGAGCCTGTGGTTTAACATCGTGGAGCGACTTTGGGTGCTCCAAGCCGCAGGAGCTTCGACCGCCCCAACTAAGGATGATTTGACTCCCTCGACTGCGGGAGAAAAAGGAGGAAAGAAGATTAGACTTTATTGCTTACCATCACTGTGGGGAATGTGGAGGAGCTGCTGTGGTGGCTGTTTATGTCAAATTTTATGTAGTTGTGTATCTTGGGGCTTTTTTGGTATGACTATGGCAAATCAAATTCCTCGTATGTTGCGAAACATACTTGGCTAATCAATCACGATTATGATTATTGTCATATCTTGGCTAATAAAAAATATTATATTGCGTTGTCCATATTTCTGTTCAACTTGCCAGGCTGTCAGCCTTCTTCCTCAGTCAACACACCTAATTTTTATTTTTTTACATCATCTGCATACCTTAATATTGCCCCTAATATTAAATCTAAATTGTTAATATGACAAGTATCAAATCATTTGTTCAAGAGTTTGATTGTTAATAGGTACTAGACCAAGTGGGACCCGTTGGGTCCCATGTTCACATGGGCGGGCAACGTAATATTCCACCTCTCCCAATATTTGGGGGGGGGGGGGGTGCTGTGGGCCGCAGGGACTGGTTTCCAGAGGGCTAGTATGGGCATTGTGGGCCCAGTCACTTGGGCCTGATGGGCTGGCATCTCAGTCATTCAGGCCTGGTGGGCTGGCAACTCAGTCATTCAGAGCTGGTGGACTGACAGATCAGACACTCGGGGCTGGTGGGCTGGCAGATCAGTCACTCAGTGCTGGTGGGCTGGCAGTTCACCAAACTCAGTTTCACAGCATTTCAGGCAGAGTGCAGGCCGCCAAACAGCTCATTGCATTGTCATTAAGGGATAACAAATAATTTATTGTAAGTACATTGCAGACTCGCAGTTCAGTTGTTTCACAGCTTAGAATCACAGTTGCCGACTCTCCCTCGCGAACTTCCAGGGTGACTGACTCGTATCCAGGCATTCGGGTTTTATAGTCCTGTGGGCCCCCCACACACAGAAGGGGTTTTACCTTCATTGGGGCGATTGACAGGCGAGAGGACCAATCGGCTGATCTCAAGATTTTTTTAATACTCATAACTTTCTTATTTTTCATCGATGGGAAAAATCCTTAGGGCTGCCTCAGCGGAGGAGGACTGAGTAAAATGGCCAAAAATCATAGCGATAGATGGTAGCGTTTCTTTCTAAAGTCAATAAACAGCGCAGACAGGAAGTGGTCGAGATGAGACTTAGTGATATAGATTTTTGCATTGGAAATCTGGTTGAGCAGGCATTTCCTCAAAGTAATTGCAATTCTGAAATTTTTAAGAGGGAACTGCAGATGCTGGAAAATCGAAGGTAGACAAAAATGCTGGAGAAACTCAGTGGGTGAGGCAGCATCTCTGGAGCAAAGGAAATAGGCAAAGTTTCAGGTCGAGACCCTTCCTCCGATGTGAGGGTGTAGGGTGGTGGGGAGAAGAAAGGAAGGGGTGGAGACAGTGGGCTGAGGGGGAGCTGGGAAGGGGAGGAGAAAGCCGGCACTACCTGCAATTAGAGAAGTCAATGTTCATACCGCTGGGGTGTAAAATGCCCAAGCGAAATATGAGGTGGTACTACTGCTCCAAATTACAGTGGGCCTCACTCTGGCCATGGAGGAGGCCCAGGACAGAAAGGTCGGATTCGGAATGGGAAGGGGAGTTGACGTGCTGACTCACCGGGAGATCAGGTTGGTTATTGCGAAGCGATCGCCAAGTCTACGCTTGGTCTCACCGATGTAGAGCAGCTGATGCAATAGATGAGGTTGGAGGAGGTGCAGGTGAACCTCTGCTTGGGTCCTTGAATGGCGTCAAAGGGGGAGGTAAAGCGACAAGTGTAGCATTTCCTGCGGTTTCAAGGGAAAGTGCCAGGAGAAGGGGTGGTTTGGGTGGGAAATGACAAATTGACCAGGGAGTTATGGAGGGACGGGGGTCTCTGCAGAAAGCAGACGGGAGGAGAGGGGAAGATGTGACCAGTGGTGGGATCCATTTGAAGGTGGTGAAAATGTTGGAGGATTATTTGTTGTACAGTGGCTTGCAAAAGTATTCCTACCCCTTGAACTTTTCCACATTTTGTCATGTTACAACCACAAACGTAAATGTATTTTATTGGGATTTTATGTGGTAGACCAACACAAAGTGGCGCATAATTGTGAAGTGGAAGGAGAATGATACATGGTTTTCAAATTTTTTTTACAAATAAAAAAACTGAAAAGTGTGGCGTGCAAAAGTACCCAAAAATTCAGCCCCCTTTACTCTGATACCCCTAAATAAAATCCAGTGCAACCAATTGCCTTCAGAAGTCACCTAATTAGTAAATAGAGTCCACCTGTGTGTAATCTAATCTTAGTATAAATACAGCTGTTCTGTGAAGGCCTCAGAGGTTTGTTAGAGAACATTAGTGAACAAACAGCATCATGAAGCCCAAGGAAAACCCTAGACAGGTCAGGGATAAGTTGTGGAGAACTTTAAAGCAGGGTTAGGTTATAAAAAAATATCCCAAGCTTTGAACATTTTGCAGAGCACTGTTCAATCCATCATCTGAAAATGGAAAGATTATGGCACAACTGCAAACTTACCAAGACATGGCCGTCCACCTAATCTGACAGGCCCATTGATCAGAGAAGCAGCCAAGAGGCCCATGGTAACTCTGGAGGAGCTGCAGAGATCCACAGCTGAGGTGGGGGAATCTGTCCACAGGCCAACTATTAGTTCTGCACTCCACAAATCGGGCCTTTATGGAAGAGTGGCAAGAAGAAAGCCATTGTTGAAACAAAGCCATAAGAAGTCCCGTTTGCAGTTTGCCGCAAGCCACGTGGGGGACACAGCAAACATGTGGAGGAAGGTGCTCTGGTTTGATGAGACCAAAATTGAAGTTTTTGGCCTAAATGCAAAACTCTTATGTGTGGCGGAAAACTAACAGTGCACATCACCCTGAACATACCATCCCCACTGTAAAACATGGTGGTGGCAGCATCATGCTGTGGGGATGCTTTTCTTCAGCAGGGACAGGGAAGCTGGTCAGAGTTGATGGGAAGATGGATGGAGCCAAATACAGGGCAATTTTGGAAGAAAACCTGTTAGTCTGCAAAAGACTTGAGACTGGGGCAGTGGTTCACCTTCCAGCAGGACAACGACCCTAAACATACATCCAGAGCTACAATGGAATGGTTTAGATCAAAGCATATACATGTTAGAATGGCCCAAAGTCCAGACCTAAATCCAATTGAGAATCTCTGGCAAGACTTGGAAATTGCTGTTCACAGATGCTTGCCATCCAATCTGACTGAGCTTGAGCTATTTTACAAAGAAGAATGGGCAAAAATGTCAGTCTCTAGATGTGCAAAGGTGGTAGAGACCGACCCCAAAAGACTTGCAGCTGTAATTGCAGTGAAAGGTGGTTCTACAAAGTATTGGGGGGGGGGGGGGGGGGGGGATACTTTTGTATGTCACACTTTTCAGTTTTTTTAATTGTAATAAAATTTTGAAACCATGTATCATTTTCCTTCTACTTCACAATTATGCACCACTTTGTCTTGGTCTATCACATTAAATCACAATAAAATACATTTACGTTTGTGGTTGTAAGGTGACAAAATGTGAAAAAGTTCAAGGGGTATGAATACTTTTGCAAGCCATTGTATGTGACGGCTGGTAGGGTGGAAGGTGAGGACAAGGGGGACTCTGCCCTTGTTACGAGTGGGGGGGGGGGATGGGGAGTGAGAACAGAGTTACGAGGTGTGGAAGAGACCCTGGCGAGAGCCTCATCTATAGTAGAAGCGGGAAACCCCTGCTCCCTGAGTTGTGTATGGGTGCAGGAGGTAGCACCAATGTAGTTGTTATAGAAAGCAAAAAATCTGTAGATGATGGAGGTACTCGCCTAGTTGGTTAACATCTCTGGAGAGAAAAACAATTAATATTTCGTGTCAATGACCATTACAAGATAATTTTCAGCCTGCACTTTTGAGCTATGAGTTTATCCAGTTCTGTTATGTAACTGAGACACTCACTCCAGCTCTGTATAGTAGTTGTTTGTGACCTATAAAAGGGAAAGCAAACATTTTGTCTTCGTGAATCCTTGTATTGGCAATGGAAAGCACAGCAGAGTACATTGTTCACTCATGCTCGAGGATAGTGAGAGGAAATTCTTCAGAATAAAGAAAGATAAACATGGCCATTCTGAAGTGTAAAAGACAAATGGAAGATGAGTTACAATATTTAAAAGTACTATTAACACCGTTTTCTGTACATTTTTGTTTGAATGAATTTTGATTATTCATTGTCAGCCCAATCCTTGGGTGTAATTAACTTTGCAATGGGTGGCTTAATTAGTGGTCAACATTATGTTTAGCAAGTGGATGGGCTATCAATGCCAAGATGAGGTCCAATTTAGTTCTTGCTCACTGTAGACTTTAACTAATCTTACTGATGACAAAGGCAATTGCCATTACCGTATTTCCTGGCGTTGAGAAGGTTGTGGCAAGCTGTCATCTGGAAATTCTGCAGTCCTTCAGGGTAGGTACGTGTAGTGCTGCTGAACAGGAATATGCAGGAATTTAACCCAGTGGCAATGAAGGACTGGCGAGAAGTAAAGAGACTGCAGATGCTGGAATGTTGAACGGCTGTGACCTGAAACATCTGTCTCATTTTCTTCCATGGACACTGTCTGATCTGCTGAGTCACTTCAGCAACTTGACCTGTACAGCGTGTCTCAGTTTAGTGTGAAGATTCTGATACAGGCCCTTTGGCCCACTGAGTCCACACTGACCAACAACTACCCACACAACAGTTCTTTCACGTGAGACGGAGGCTCACTTTCATATTCTCTGCCCTCATCTACTGTATCTGTTCTCGGTATGGGCTACTGCATATTGGCGAGACCAAGCACAGACTGGGCGATTGTTTTGTTGAACACCTACGCTCAGTCCGCCTTGGGCTCCGTAATCTCCTGGTTGCCAAGTATTTTAACTCTCCTTCCCATTCCCATGCTGACCTTTCTAGCCTTGGCCTCTTCCACAGTCAGACTGAGGCCACACTCAAATTGGAGGTACAGCAACTAATATTTTGCCCGGGCAGCTTACACCCAGCAATATGAGTGCTGATTTCTCTAATTTCAAGTAATTCTCCAGAGATGTTGCCTGACCCACTGAGTTACTCCAGCTTTTTGTCTCTAGTGGTTGACCTTGTTGAATATGAGATTTTGATGAGTTAGCTTACAAGCAGATGCAATAGTTTTTCTCCCACTATATTGCCTATAACAACTTATCTTAAAGGCCTGACAATCTTTGTTTGGCCCTCATTGTTCCTGGGCCAACATCTTGAGTCATGATAAATATATGAAATGCACAGTGAAGGCTTGAGGGAGAGGATAAGAAATCTGAAGACTGACTACAGAGCTGTATGCTGGAAACAGTTGCATACAGTGTATTCGGAATGTATTCAGACCTTCAACTTTTCCACATTTTGTTACATTACAGCCTTATTCTAAAATGAATTAAAAAAAAATGTTTTATCATCAATCTACACACAATACCCCATAATAAAAAAGCGAAAACAGGTGTTTGGAAATGTTTGCAAAGTAATTAAAAAAAAAAAACTGATAGCACAACTTATCTTAAAGGCCTGACAATCTTTGTTTGGCCCTCATTGTTCCTGGGCCAACATCTTGAGTCATGATAAATATATGAAATGCAGACCTAATCTCAATACTTTACATAAGTATTTAGACCCTTTACTCAGTACTTTGTTGAGGCACCTTTGGCAGCGATTACAGCCTCAAGTCTTCTTGAGTATGACGCCACAAGCTTGGCACACCTGTATTTGGGTTATTTCCCCCATTCTTCTCTGCAGATCCTCTCAAGCTCTGTCAGATTGGATGGGGAGTGTCGAGGCACAGCTATTTTCAGGTCCCTCCACAGATGTTCGATCGGGTTTGAGCTGGGCCACTCAAGGACATTCACAGACTTGTCATGAAGCCACTCCTGCATTGTCTTGGCTGTGTGCTCAGGGTTGTTGTCCTGTTGGAAGGTGAATCTCTGCCCCAGTCTGAGGTCCAGAATGCTCTGGAGCAGGTTTTCATCAAGGATCTCTCTGTACTTTGCTCCGTTCATCTTTCCCTTGTTCATGACTAGTCTCCCAGTTCCTGCCGCTGAGAAACATCCCCACAGCATGATGTGGTATGGTATTGGCCAGGTGATGAGCAGTGCCTGGTTTCCTCCTGACGTGACGCTTGGCATTCAGGCCAAAGAGTTCAATCTTGGTTTCATCAAACCGGAGAATCTTGTTTATCATGGTCTGAGAGTACTTTATGTGCATTTTGGAAAATTCCCAGCGTGCTGTCATGTGCCTTACTGAGGTGTGACTTTCATCTGGGTACTCCACCATAAAGGCCTGATTGGTGGAGTGCTGCAGATATAGTTATCCTTAAGGGGTTGGACACTCTAGATGCAGGAAGATTGTTCCCGATGTTGGGGAGGTCCAGGACAAGGGGTCATAGCTTAAGGATAAGATGGAAATCCTTTAGGACCGAGATGAGAAGGACTTTTTGCACACAGAGAGTGGTGGGTCTCTGGAACTCTCTGCCACAGGGGGTAGTTGAGGCCAGTTCATTGGCTATATTTAAGAGGGATTTAGATGTGGCCCTTGTGGCTAAGGGGATCAGAGGGTATGGAGAGAAGGCAGGTACGGGATACTGAGTTGGATGATCAGCCATGATCATATTGAATGGCGGTGCAGGCTCGAAGGGCCAAATACCCTACTCCTGCACCTAATTTCTATGTTTCTATGTTTCTGGAAGGTTCTCCCATCTCCACAGAGGAACTCTGGAGCTCTGTTAGTGTGACCATCGGGTTCTTGGTCACCTCCCTCTTCCAGGCCCTTCCCCGATTGCTCAGTTTGGTCGGGCGGCCAGCTCTATGAAGAGTCGTGGTGGTTCCAAAGTTCTTCCATTTAAGAATGACTGAGCCCACTGTGCTCTTCGGGACCTGCAATGCTGCAGAAATAGTTTTATACCCTTCCCTAGATCTGTGTCTCGACAGAATCCTGTCTTGGAAGTCTACAGACAATTCCTTCGTCTTCATGGCTTGGTTTTTGCTCTGACATGCACTGTCAACTGTGGGACCTTATATAGACAGGTGTGTGCCTTTCAAAATCATATCCAATCAATTTAATTTACCACTGGTGGACTCCAATCAAGTTGTAGAAACATCTCAAGATAATCAATGGAAACAAGATGAACCTAATCTCAATTTTGAGTGTCATAGCAAGAGGTCTGAATACTTATGTAAAGATGATATTTCAATTATTTATTTTTAATTTGCAAAAATTTCTAAACACCTGTTTTCGCTTCTTCATTCTGGGGTATTGTGTGTAGATTGATGATTTAAAAAATGAATTTAATCAATTTTAAAATAAGACTGTAATGTAACAAAATGGAAAATGTGAAGGGGTCTGAATACTTTCTGAATGCACTGTATCATAGTGACTGATCTCAGTTTCAGGCTTGTGCTGTTAAGTTTTGGTTGGCTGAAGTTGTCCCATCTGCCTTTGATTTACTCTAACCGAAAAGGAAGTTGTTGCACGTGGGATAACGCAGCTCAACATTGGGGCCCTTATTCTGGAAGAGTTGGCAAGCAGCCCTCTTTTATAACAGTATCTTTTATAAGGGTAATGTGACAACATGCTTCTCCATTTTGAATTTGTACTTGGAAGGGGGGGGGGGGGGATTGCCATCTGTTTGTTGGCAGGGTCTCTGGCTATCATGTTATGGTCAGGCCTCTCCTAATTCCACCCTTCGTTCTCTCACCCCACCCCCAATATCTGAAAATGTGACTGTCCAAGTTAATTGTAGGTCAAGCTCTAATTAAATTATTTTATTTTTTGTGTGCATATATCCAATTATCAGAAGAATGTGTAATGGCTAGCCAAAATGTAATTGAATTTCATCTCCGAGGTGCCTAAAATAGTGCCGTGGGGAAGAGAGGAGAAATAAATATAACAGCCACTTGATCAGTAAGATTTTTTTTAATGATTTGCAGCTTGAATATTGAGTTGATGTTTAAGCTGTTTATTCTAGCAAACCAGAGAGAAGTGTATTTTAAAAGCACAAAGTAGTAGCTGTAAGTGGAGGCTCCTGAAGTGTTCTTGCTAATAAATTTCATTTGACCTGTTGCAGGTATCAAAATGGGTGACAACAATGAAGCTTTATGCACCACCAAAAGTCTCTTTAAATATCTGAACAATTTGAATGAAATATTTTAGCTATTAAATTTATGTGAACTGTTTTTGAACTGTGCTTTGCAGCAATGTAAAAATGGACAAAAACCTTTGTTTGCCTTTAAAAGGTGTTGTTGTTAACAGCGCTGAATAAAGAACCAGAGTTCACTTGGAATTATAATTGGAATTATAATTAAATATTTAGTCCATTATCCCAGAAACATGCTTCAGGTGTTACTTTCTGCACTGAAATACACCAGCCTTTTTGCTTCATCAGAAAAAATACATTGATTGGGTTCCTAAATGTGATGGAAGTAGATAGCTTAAAATGATTGTATCTAAAGTATATACATGATTGAAGTAAAACTTTAAATTTAAACGTGTGCCTGCTCGTGTTCTGCTTTTAATTCTACTTTCTAGAATCTGTTCATAGGCTCAGCTTACTTTTACCTAGATCAACATGTTGCCCTTTGGGCTATGAAAGAATGAATGAACAACATAATGATATGTAATTAAAGAGTAGCATTAAGAAATAATTAGTGAATTTTGGGAGTGGCTTCTAAAATACACCCTTATGAAAACGGAACCAGGAATGAAAATTAAAAAAATATCTGCAGATGTTGTTTGTGAAACAAAAACAAATGCTGGAAACTTAACAGGTTACCTAATATCTAAGGAGAAATAAAATCAATGTCCCTGTCGAGAGACTTTATAGGAATTGGAAAAGTGGATTTTTTAAAAAATTAGATGGGATGGGTGAAGGGATGGCTAGTACAGTCTCAACAAAGTGATTGCATTGCATCTTTTTGTTTAAACTCGACCTTGTGGCATAATTGGGATATAATGCCTTGGGTCTCTTTCATCTTTACGATGGTAATGGAGTCCTTGGTATCATAATGCCACCATCGCTTTACATTCACTCCCCTTGTCATTAGTCTGAAGGTTCTGCACATGGGAAAGTGGAAGTGACATTCGTACCCTTTTTATAATCAGAACATTACAACACAGGTCCTTCGACCCATAATGTCCATACTGAACATGTTGGGTTAAATTAATCTCCTCGGCCTGCTCATGATATCCCTGCATAGCCACGTGTCTATCTAAAAGTCTTTTCCACTATAGTCTCTGCCTCCACCCCTGGCAGAGCTTTCCAAGCATCCACCTCTCTGAAAAAGCTTGTGTCTTGCACATCTTCTTCAAAATGTTACCCCTCTCACCTTAAAGCTATGTGCTTTAGTCTTTGACATTTCTACCCCGGTTCTGACTGACTACCCTATCTATGTCTCTCTTAATTCAATATACTTTTATTGTGTATCCCCTCAGTTTTTTTGCTGCAGGGAAAATAACACACGTTTGTCCAATCCTCTCTTCCAAGCAACTTTCTGGCATTCCTCTTCTCTATCCTCGCCATCCTCACATTCTAGTCATAACAACATTTCCCACTCCATCCCTCTGACAACTATACATCTACTTGGTTTTCTCATTCATGTGCTGAATTAGCTAAAACCCTCCCCGACAGCAGTCGGACTTCCCCAATAGATATTGGGCATATACAGGTTTATCTGTAGCATATCCAATTTGTACATATCCCATCTTCCCCAGAAATGGTTCCAGTGATCCAGCCTAAATCTAAATCCTTCCCTCCTACACCATCTCTTAGACATTCATCTAATCTATCCTCATACCCTGGCGCTAACATGGGACACTTTAAGTAATCTAACTGTTATAATAATATTAATGATTCCTGGCACCTTCTGCAGATGTGGTCTTCCCGATTCCAAGAAACATTTAGAATTCCCACTTGGAACATAGAAAAAAGGTGCTGGAGTAGGCCATTCGCCCCTTCCAGCCACACTGCCATTCAATATGATCATGGCTGATCATTGAAAATCAGTACCCAATTCCTGCTGTTTCCCTATATCCACTTGCTTCAAACCATGCATCGAAATGGATTCCAATCTTTCTTCCAACATTATTTGAATGGTAAAAGTGAAAATACGCATCAGCTATTTACCTGACTGTTTTATGTCTTAAGAAGCCCACCGCCCATAGACGTTTTGCGTACCCGGTGTCTAGTCAATTGAAGTTAAATAGCCTCAATTGAAAAAGTTATCTTTATAAAGGGAGAGATCCTCTCTGAAAGTACCTTGTTTACCTTCTCACCTAAAGTTGCAAACTTTTAAGAATCTCAGCGTACAAGAATTTAATAAATAACAGTAACTTTGATTAATTTAGAATACATTTGAAGAGAAATAATATGTACTTGTCCCTCGCTCACCATGGCATACTTTGACATCTCTGCATACCAAGAACTGGAGTAGTTCCTGAGGATTGGCGGGTAGCAAACGTAACCCCTCTTTTTAAGAAGGGGGGGAGAGAGAAAACGGGGAATTACAGACCAGTTAGTCTAACATCGGTAGTGGGGAAACTGCTAGAGTCAGTTATTAAAGATGGGATAGCAGCACATTTGGAAAGTGGTGAAATCATTGGACAAAGTCAGCATGGATTTACGAAAGGTAAATCATGTCTGACGAATCTTGTGGAATTTTTCAAGGATGTAACTAGTTGCGTGGATGGGGGAGAGCCAGTGGATGTGGTGTATCTGGACTTCCAGAAGGCTTTCGACAAGGTCCCACATAAGCGATTAGTATATAAACTTAAAGCATATGGCATTGGGGGTTCAGTATTGATGTGGATAGAGAACTGGCTGGCAAACAGGAAGCAAAGAGTAGGAGTAAACGGGTCGTTTTCACAATGGCAGGCAGTGACTAGTGGGGTACCGCAAGGCTCAGTGCTGGGACCCCAGCTATTTACAATATACATAAATGATCTGGATGAGGGAATTGAAGGCAATATCTCCATGTTTCCGGATGACACTAAGCTGGGGGGCAGTGTTAGCTGGGAGGAGGATGCTAGGAGAATGCAAGGTGACTTGGATAGGCTGGGTGAGTGGGCAAATGTTTGGCAGATGCAGTATAATGTGGATAAATGTGAGGTTATCCACTTTGGTGGCAAAAATAGGAAAACCGACTACTATCTAAATGGTGGCCGATTAGGAAAAAGGGAGATGCAGCGCGACCTGGGTGTCATGGTACACCAGTCATTGAAAGTAGGCATGCAGGTACAGCAGGCAGTGAAGAAAGCCAATGGTATGTTAGCTTTCATAGCAAAAGGATTTGAGTATAGGAGCAGAGAGGTTCTACTTCAGTTGTATAGGGTCTTGGTGAGGCCACACCTGGAGTATTGCGTACAGTTCTGGTCTCCAAATCTGAGGAAGGACATTATTGCCATAGAGGGAGTGCAGCAAAGGTTCACCAGACTGATTCCTGGGATGTCAGGACTGTCTTATGAACAAAGACTGCATAGACTCGGTTTATACTCTCTAGAATTTAGGAGATTGAGAGGGGATCTTATAGAAACTTACAAGATTCTTAAGGGGTTGGACAGGCTAGATGCAGGCAGATTGTTCCCGATGTTGGGGAGGTCCAGGACAAGGGGTCACAGCTTAAGGATAAGGGGGAAATCCTTTAGGACCAAGATGAAAAGGAATTTTTTCACACAGAGAGTGGTGGGTCTCTGGAACTCTCTGCCACAGAGGGTAGTTGAGGCCAGTTCATTGGCTATATTTAAGAGGGAGTTAGATGTGGCCCTTGTGGCTAAGGAGATCAGAGGGTATGGAGAGAAGGCAGGTACGGGATACTGAGTTGGATGATCAGCCATGATCATATTGAATGGCGGTGCAGGCTCGAAGGGCCGAATGGCTTACTCCTGCACCTAATTTCTATGTTTCTATGTTGTGAAACCCCCTGGCATTCATTCCAATATGTTTACTTATCTGCAGGCAACTCAAGAATTCCAACAACACATAGCATCCCACATTATCTCAATATGCTTTACCTTTCTCTTCTGCCAATCTCTAAAGAAAATTATATTGAAGCATTTTGTAGTAGGCACACTTATCTTTGCATACAGTGGTGGCAATAATGATTACAGAACCACTGTCATAAAGCTCAATCATGTCTTTCAGTCCACTGAAACCACAGTTACTATTAAACACCAATTTATTCTTATCCCATTTCATGTCCATTTCCCCACCCACTCACCATCACTGAATCTACCATCCACCTTTGCAGTAAGGCAGGTTATACTGGCCAAATAACATTGGGATAAACTTTTCTGCTCCTAGTGCAAACTCAACAACCATCATCAAATGTCTGAAGAAGGGTCCTGACACAAAATGCCATCAATCCGTGTTCTCCAGTGATGCTGCCTGACCTGTTTAATTACATCAGCATTTTGTCTTTCCTGACCATCAAAGGTCACAATTGGACCCGTTCGTTGGAGCTGAGTGGCAGGAGCTCTATTATCTGTGCGTCGGAAAGAATTGCAGATGCTGGTTTATATTGAAGATAGTGACAAAATGCTGGAGGTTGCAGGTCGAGACTTCTTCAGTTTGAGGAAGGGTCTCAACCCAAAATGTCACCCATTCCTTCTCTCCAGAGATGCTGCCTGTCCCGCTGAGTTACTCCAACATTTTGTGTCTATGCTTTTTTTCTTAACAGGCCTAATCCGTGCTATCATAACACATTGTTTGCCGGTTTAGACATATTATATGAAAACTGAAATGCTGAAAGTATTTTCATTTGGCATTACTTGTCCCACTTATCCAGATGATCAAGATTCCTCTGTAATTTTTGAAAACCCGCTTCACTGTCTGATACCTCTTGTTTTGTTAATCTGCTAATTTACCAACCATACATTCTCATTCAAATGTAGAAATGAGGAACTGCAGATGCTGGTTTACTAAAAAAAGAAGGCATTAATTGCAGGAGTAACTCGGGAGGTCAGACAGCATCTCTGGTGAACATGGATAGGTGAGGTTTTTAGGTTGTGACCCTTCTTCAGAATCTGAAAAATTGGTCATCTATCCAAACGTTTTCCAGAAATCCTGCCTGACCCAGTCACTGACTCTAACACTTTGTGTCTTTTTTTAAATCCTCATCCAAATCACTGATATAGATGCCAAACAATAATAGGACCAGCACAAGCCCTTGAAGCACACTACTAGTCACTCTCTCTTCCTTCCATCAAGCCAATCAAGTGTCCAATTAGGTAGTTCACCCTGGATCCCATGTGATCTAATGTTTTAGAGGAGCCTACGACGCAGAACCGTATCAAATACCATGCTGAAATCCATATGGACTGCACATACCATCCTGCCCTCATTGGCCCCCTTGGTTTCTACTGAACAAAACTCAAATCAAACTGATGAGAGACAATCACCCACATTAGGTTGTGCAAATTATCCCTAATCAATTCATGTCTTTCCAAAGGTAGATACAAAATGCTGGAGTAACTCAGCGGGACAGGCAGCATCTCTGGAGAGAAGGAAATCATGATGTTTCGGGTCAAGACCCTTCTTCAGACTTGCCTTTGAAAGACATGCCTTTCTAAATGCATCTGCAGCTTATCCCTCATGATCCCCTCCAGAAAGGAGTGTGAGATGTTAGGAAGATGGCACTTACTACAGATGTCAGGCTTATTAGACTGTAGTGCTCAGTTTTTTCTTGATAGCCCTCCTTTTGAATAAAGATGCAACATTAGCCACCTTCTAGTCTTACTTGGGCATGGCCAATGATGATGCATATTTCTCAATTAACGCTCTTACAGTTTCTCTCTAGCTTCCAACTGTAGAGATTTATCTATCGTGTTTTAAACTATCTAGTACCTCTAATATGCAGACTATCCCCATGACATCTTGAAACCCTAGGCTTCATGCCTTTTTGCATGGTTAAAACAGAAGAGAAATATTCATTGAGGACATTGCACATCTTCTGCAGCTCTATACATTGATGCCCATTTTAGTCTTCGAGGAGGCATATTCTCTCCCTAGATACCCTAATTTCCCCCCTCAATATACCTAAAATCTTTTTGAATTCTCTTTACTTTTATCTGTCAATGCTATTTCATACCCCTTTCGGTCCTCCTGGTTTCATTCTTGAGCATACTCTTGCATCATTATACTCTTCTCGGGGATTCACTTGGTCCCAGATACTTGTATCTGACCTATGCCACCTTTTTTATGACCAGAGCCTCAACACCTCTTGTCATCCAGGGATTCCTATTTCTGCCAGCTTAGCCCTTCACACTAACAGGATTGTGCAGACCTTGAACTCTCGCTATATCACTCCTGAAAGCTTCCCATTTACCAGACATCCCTTTGGTTACAAACAACTACTTCAATCAGCTTTTGCAAGTTCCTGTCTAAAACAATTCAAATTTGCCTTGCCCCAATTAAAAATTTAACGTGGATTCATTCTGTCTATTGCCAAAACTATTTGAAAACTAACAGAACTATAGTAATTAGCCCAAAGTGCTCCTCTGCTCACACCTCAATCACTTGCCTTCCCCTATTTCCCAAGACTAAGTCAAGCTTTGCCCTCTCCCGCATGGGGCTTTCTTGTATATTGCTTGAAGAAACTTTCCTGACACATTCAACAGATTCTCCTAATCTAAAACTAACACTATGGCAGTCCCAGTCATGTAAGGGAAGTTAAAACCCCCTACTATTACCATCCTTTTAATCTTCCAATTCACCACAAACTCCTTGCAAAGATTTTCCTCTAATTTCCTTTGGCTATTTGGGGTCTATAATTCAATCTCAACAAGTTTTATTTCTCGGCTTCACGCCTAAAGCCTCACTGGTTGATCCCTCAATCATTTTGTTCTCTTAACGATGGCCATGACATTCTGCTTAAATCAAAAACACATCTACTCTCGGTCCTGCACCTCGATTCTCTCTGCAGCCTGGGACATTAAATTGCCAGTCCTGTCCCTCCACAGCCATGTTTTTGTAATGGCTAGACTATCACAGTCCCATGTACCTCTCCATGCTCTGAGTTCATTTTCCAAGCCAGTCAGGACTCTTGCATTGAAATAAACACAATTTAATCCCACAGTCTTTCCTCGCTCCCTGCCCTACTCTCACTTGTCTGCTGAACTTGTCATTGACTTCTGTGTCAGCTTACAGCAATGGCTATTTTGGAAACCATCCCACTGACAATCAAGTTTCAATCCTACCTAACAGCACTAGCAAATTTGCCGAACAGAATAATGGTCCCTTCCAGTTCAGATGCAACCTGAGCTTCTGCCCCAGAAGAGATCCCAATGCTCCAAAAATCATAATCCCAATACCACCCATTTATCTGTCCTACCCTTTGTTCCATTCCACATTAGCATGTGGTATTGGAAGAAAATAATCACTATCCCTGAGTTCTGCTTTTTAACCTTTCTCCTAGCTCCCGCAGGAGGGCATTCCATTTTCTACTTGAGTAATCTGTGCCACTGAGCACAATGACTTCTGGCTGTTCACCCTCCCCCTTGAGAATATTTTGAGCCGCGCAAAGACATATTTGACCCTAGCACCACGGATGCAACACATCACCATGGAGTCCAGTTTGTGGCTATAGAATCTCCAGTTTGTCCCCTAACTAATGAGTCTCCTATCTCAATCGCTCTGTCTCCCGTCTTCACCCCCTCTCCCTCCCGTAGTTTATTTTGAAAATCCTAGCTGCTATGAAATTTTGCCTTTATTACTATGGTCCCGTGCTTTCCAATAACCAGTTGATCTCAAAGCATAGACTTGATTGTGTTTTTTCCCTAATTCTGCCATTCGTATTAATGCAGTTTAGTAATTTACAGAATGAAATACGATGTGTTTGCACGTTTTGAAATGGGGAGGGCTGCATGCTTTGGTCCCTTCTGGACAAATGTTGCTGTTTTTGTTCTTTGAATTTGAAAATGTTCAGCATCACAGATGAACCAAGGGATTATGCTGGTCTCACTTGGCTCCATTTCAAACTTAATACAGACACTGCCTACAAACAAGAGTAATTGGGATATAATCAACAGGATGCATCATAGAATTTATTTTGAGGATGGGGTGATGAACAAAAAAGGGTGGATTGTTGTAAGGAAAGACTTTCAGTTTGCTTCCAGGTAATCAGTAATGTGTAGTATCCGCTGAACTGTCTGCTTTCAGCTGCCTTGTGCCTAGGCAGCTGTTCTGCATGCTTGTCATTATTCACTCACCGTGAAATAGCAATAAACTGAGCCAGAGCCTTACCTGCCATTTTTCAGGGATCGGCTTACTGTGATGTGAATAATATTTTCTCTCTCCTAAAGAGTAATGCTGAGCCTTATTTTGCACTGAGCCCTAACATAGAACAGGTCAGGTACAGGACCTTTGGGCCATAATATCCATGCCAAGCATGATGCCAAGAAAAACTAACCTCTTGTGATCCATATCCTTGCGCACCCTGCATATCCAAGTGCCTTCTCCAAAGCCCCTTAAATAAAGATTGTGAATACGGCCCTAGCTATGCATTCTGTTTCTGTAAGAAGCTGGTAGTGAGTTTGTCTACATCTGCAGTATCCTCACATGGCATGAAATAGAACGATTTCATATACAGCTTTCTGTGTAAGGTTCCAATGACAAATGGAATAAATTGAGCGTTTCAGTGCTTTCATGAAATTGTAGTATTAAACTTTCTTGATTTGCTTGCGATGAGAACATTATCTATCTGAGATATGTTTCTTGCCCTTCTCCAGGTTATCATCTAGAGTAGCGATGAACCAGATTTTAAAACATTAGACTATAGTAATATTGTAATATTTTTGTAGCTTACAGATACTATGACAGCACACTATGATACCTGACTCCGAAAGGACGTCAACTCTTTCTCTCAATTGTTCTGTCTCTACCACATCTATTCTCAAGATGAGATTTTCCCCTCCAGGACAATGGAAATGTCATCCTTTGTGATTTTCCTATGCTTTCCTGTCCCATTTTGAGTTCCTGGTCGCAAGCCATTTTAACTCCCCTCCATATTCCGCACTGACCAGTCTGTCCTTTGCCTCCTCTGTTGCCAGGGTGAGACCCTCTTTCTTGCCTCTTTATACTATCTGTACCCCCTTTACAATCTTAGTCCTGATGTACGGTCTCATCCTGAAACATTGATCATCCCTCCGACTCCACAGATGCTGACTGACCAGTTGAGCTCCAGCAGTTTTGTAATGTGTTCATTCCACCATCTGCAGCTCTTGTTTCTCAGTATTTTTTAGTAAAATCCTACTGCATGGGGAATCCACTAAACGTCCATTTATGTATCATGACATATATTTCCAATCTGCATTATTGGTTTTACTCTGATGGATATCTTCAGATTATAAATTAGTAAAAATATTTTGAAACTACGATTATTTCATAGTGTTGCACTCTTAATGTAATATTAAATCAACTTAAAGATAGCATACTGTTTTACTATAGGTTGAGATGTTTCTGCTGTGGTTTTAGTAAATGCAGAAAGTTATCCTGGTGATCTTACAACCTCATCTGCATCATGTATGGATTAAAATTAACTGTGTGGGTTCCTGTGTCAGGTTCCACATTTTTAGTTGAGTTGGTGTGTTGTATTTTATATAAATAGAATTTTCTTTTTGCAAAATGCAGAAGTTTGACTGCATTTGAGGAGCCCATTCTTTCCTGCCTGAAAACTAAACCCATAAAAATGGAACAATGGACATTCCATAGTATCTTTTTTTAATATAGAAAAGCACTCTTGACTTTTACCATCCATTGCTAATATTTTTCAGAAATTTGTGAATACTATTATTCAGATTCAGAATGAATACATGTACAAGCGTGAACATGTGTATTCATGTACATATATTCACATGTTTTAACCATTTGTCATGAAGTAAATATTTAGTGAGATATCGATGCAGTAGACATTAACATATTTTTTTCTTTCCCTCAAGTGCCAGCACCATCTAAGACCAGTCAAAGCCAGCTTCAGCCTGCCAACTCTAACAGCGGCACTTCCATAAATACCAGCAACAATAGCAATGCCAAGCGGGACCCAGCCAACACTCAGCAGCAAGCCTTGTCTCGATATCCTCCTCGTGAAGTACCGCCACGTTTTCGACACCAGGAGCAAAAGCAACTGCTGAAGAGGGGCCAGCAGCTACCATCAACAGCTGGGACTACAACATCGGTAATCACAAGCCAAACGGGAAGCAGTGCTGTTACTGTGCAGGCAGTGACCAACGGCCAGCTGCAATATAGCAGCAAACCATTGACAGGTAATCACCAACAGAATATGTACATAACAAGGCCTTCTACATAAAGGCAGAGTTTAAAATTCAGCACCATATTGCACCAAATTTGGTCAGTCGGATCATCTTGACCATGCTTGCTTATTGGAAATACAAAAGCAAAACAATACACAAGCTTTAAGTCGGAATTAAAAGTGAAATTATGTAATTGCTCCCCAATTGTTTGGAAATTAATGGAGAAAGAGTTACTATTTCCGAGTTAACGTCAAACTGTCAAAAAAAAGATGGAGGCAAATCAATATTGAGGATACAGAGAAATGGGGAGGGGAGAAAGATTAAAAAGGAAGAGGTATGTCAAAGTGGAAGGCAGAAATGATGAATTTACAAAAGGAATGATAAAGGCATGTTCACTTAATTGTACAAACAAACCCATGCTGCTAATTCCTTACCATTGCTCCTGAAAATACAATCGGAGGAGATGTACTACTGGTCCTCTTACCCCATATCTACAATCTGGTGCCAAACACCTTTTGAAGGTGAAATGGCAATTCATCTGAATCTAATACACACTTTTTTTGCTTACATTTTTCTACATTGAGGAGTCCAAACAAAGACTGCGTTATTGAGGATAAAGACGGTAAATAAGTATTAGTTTCAGTTAGTGCTTTCCCCCCCCCCAATGTCAGAAAAGGACATTTGTAGGAACAGTCTCCTTTGCAATCTGGATTGAACCCAGAGAAGAAGGGCCTCGACCCGAAACGTCACCCATTCCTTCTCTCCAGAGATGCTGCCAGCATTCTACCAGCATTCAGGCAAACTTTGGATGGGAGTTCTGTTAAGTGTCTTCTGGTATCATTGTGTTTATCAATCAATTAAATTTCTGAAGAGTAGAGCTTGGCGACATTTATTCTGATATCTGGAAAGTGCATCTGCAGGGTTAGGTAGTTGGGATATTTTACCGTGGCTCAATTTTAACATTGGTAAATTAAATCAGAGCATCCAAAACTAACAGCCATAGGCAAAGTTTGGCTGCTGCAATGTTTGGCCTAGTGTTCTAAAAGCGAGCAATTTGATAGGTGGATGTGGGTATTCTGTGTTACACAAGGTGTCATCTGCAGTTTTCCAACATTACAGAGAACAAAGATGGTAGAAGAAGAGTTGGAGATAGGATAGGTTAGGTGGGTGACGGATTGAAGGGAGGATAGCATGTAAGTGGAAGATGAAGGGAGAATCAGGACTGATGACTACTTTGGAGGAGGCTGATGCAGGGACATACAGTAAGCGATGTTGAGTGGAGGCTGGCTGAGTCTCAGGGATTTGGACAAGGATGGACACCAGTGATATGGGGTGAAGGGAAGGTGAGATGGGGGTTGTCGTGAGGTTGTGATGACAATGATGGTAAGACCATGAATAATGATATAAAGTTAAAATTTCCAATTACTTGAAGGAAAATGGATGCCTCATTATCTAACACTAACCTCCATAGGGTGGAGCCCTTAATTCCAAAGTGAACCTCACTGCAGTTAAATTTTGCTTGATTGTTATCGTGAGGGTTATATGGCATAGCAGAATTTTGCATAGGCATTATCAGGCAATTTTTGTATATTGATAGATGTCACTGTGCAGACCTCTCGATCTACGAGTGCTATCATCTTTCTGTGTTTGGAGATCCCCTCCAAGACAACTAGGACGCTTAGTTCTGGATGATTCTTTTTCCAAAACATTCACTGTTAGTAGTTTACTGATAGTAGTTTATTCCTTCTCTGGCTTATCGTACTTTAATGATCAAAACATTGCTGATATGTGTTCTCCTGGCTTTCCTCCCTTGTATTCACACCCCCAACCACAGAAGGAAGTGTTCCAGATAAACAAATAGAGGAACTCTTTAGTTAAATGATTATGCTTTATTAAACAGGGCTTAGTATTGATTAAGTGCCGTTGATCTACAATATATGATTCCTATCGATCATAACTTTCTTAACATCCTTCCCATTCTCCAGCCTATGCCCGATCTTAATAAAACCCTTCTATGAGAGTTTTTGCAACTGGAATGCAATGCTTCTCATTGAATATGCTTTTTGCTTTCCTTTATTATAGGATGGGTTGGAGAAATCTTAATGTAAAAATAAAGATAAAACTTCAGAGAAAATGGGGAATTGTAAAGAAAATATTGCAGTGGGAAAGAAAAATGAAATAGAGCCATATGACTCCCAAGTATGAAATATAATAAGGTTAATAGTCATCGAGGTCTTCTATCGATGCGCACTGGTCCAGGAAGGCGGAAATCTTCCAAAACCCCTTGATGATTAGGTCTAGGACCACAATTTTCTAAATAAAGTAAGGTGGTTTTAAGCGTTCAGTATAATGCTGGATACTTTTAATACCCTCTCAACTGACATATTAACCCCATAGTCAAAGGATAGTTAAAAGGAGAATTGAACAATCCATGAATTGAAGAATCGCTGAAATTAATGCACTGTGTATAAAATTTGAATATGTTGTATGATTGTGTTGAAGTTTCAACTACTCAAGACGTTGACTGGGAATTTATTTATTGTCATTGTATTTTCAAAAATCCTATTTGGGGTCCGTACATTATTCACATGCCCATATGGCTTTTCTAATGGCACATTAAATGTGACTATAACCCACCATGTATGATGAGAGAAAGGATTAACCTTCAAGTACATGATGGCTATCATAATGTCAGTACATTTCAAAGCTCGAAACGGCATTTAAGTGCATTTCAAGTGTAATTAGACAATACATACAGGAGTAGGCCATTCGGCCCTTTGAGCCAGCACCACACAAATTAGAGGTGATTTGTGACAGTTTGTGCACAGCGAGACCACACAACTGGAAATAAAATAACAGGATCATCTGTTTTTAACACATTGACAGTTAAATGTAAGCCTGGGTATGGGGACTGTTTATCGTTGCTCTTTGACTAGTGGATTTCCACAGAAAAGGTAGAGAGGGTCTTGTTTTAATATCTCATCAAAAATACATATGCTCTGATTATTTTCTTTTTTTTTAATTAACCGTTCACCAATTTTCTCACTTGGACAAACCTTATACAGAGTGAAGCAGAACCATAATCTGACTTCATTTGGACCGTTTCATTTTGTTTTCCTTTTCATGCAAAAGGCATTTTGTAGCTCTTGAGTGATGTTTGAATCTTGGAATAATGTCTGATTTTTATGGTTGAATTGCCTTTATTGAGCTTATTCCTGATATATATTGTATTTACACTTGCTTAGTTTTGCTGCAACATATTTCTAGTGAGAGCTGCAACGCAGTGCAGTTTGCACTCTTGGACTGCTTTACCAATTGTTTTATGTGCACTTACAGCAAACTATAACAGAAATTACTAGGCAAAGTTTTGCAAGTGTGCTGGTGCCGTTCATTGTTTTAATTATGATGAGTGAGAGAGTATTTTTCTTTCATCAAAAGCAAGCTGAGAGTATATTGAACCTTGATGCCTTTTGTGGTTCTCTTGCTTTTTCTTAGGCATGCCTCCCATTCGGGATTTGGTCAGCCACTCCCCTAACCAGTCAGGTGACAAAAGCTTTTTTTCGCTTCCTCCTTTCTTTTCTTCTGTCTTCCTCTCCATTCCTTTCCCTCTGTAATCTCACTGTGGCTTTATTTTGCACATCCTGAACCATGAAGGGTTATGGCTGAGGCTGCTTGTGTGAGAACTTGCTTGGGATTATTAACTAGAGATGTTGGTTGGATCAATCATGTTGCTTTGCTTCTTGGTGATATCTGTCACAATGTTTTATGTTTGTAAGAGACCTGCATGCTTCACTTAAATCCCTTATATTTTGTGGCCCAAGGCCAAATTAAAGTTTTTTTTGTACCTAGATTCAGTGAATGATGAGTAGCTCCTGCAGACCTCATCGTGATGCTAAGATGCTACATAAACCCAGCAGTTTATTTTTAACGCTCAAGGTTATCTGCATTACAAGTCTGGTCTGGTCTAGTGGTAGCAGTTAATTTTCTTTTTGTGTGGCTTCATTTGATTGGTGTCATTGTGATCAAACATGTCATTGCTAAGCAAAATCGAAAGGCACTTGTCTGCACATTGACAGCCAATGGAATGGGTAGGTACTACTTCTATATCTTTGCCAGTGAGGTTATCAATCGGGCACTAGTGGTCGAGAGAGTGACTATCACCCTGAATCTTTTTGTTAAATCTTTCTTCTATTCTGATTATCAGGGCTGTGTGAGAGATGGAAAGTTTTTGAGGATATATTTTGTGTTCATATTCCTTTGAAAACAAAATAAGTCACTGACAATTCCTGGGGATCTAAGTTAGGATTTAATTATCAAAAAAGCACCAGCACCACCTTGCACAACAGAAACCTCCAGCCTGAAAAGGGCAAGGTAGGCGAGGTGTAAGGAAATACATAATAATATAGGGGCAAGCTGGTTGTGCATCATGGTACGGTGAACATACAGCACAGTACAATATGTGCCAGGTGCTGAGTTAATTTGTGTTCCTTTTGGGAAAGGTTAAAAGCAATTTTATGAATAAACTTAAGGTAATTTATTTTAAATTTTACTTACAAGCTGAAAGACTACGATTAATTGAATTTATTTTATTAGGAATTTTAAACTTGTGATATGTAATCATATAATCCTACAGAATAATTCATAGTTTATCTGTCATCATAAATCTCAGTTTCCAAGAAAATTGCATGGGAAACATGAAACAGTGATTCACTTGACACTTGAAGGCTCCATTTAGCAGATTTGTGGTGGTTGTTGGTCTGTGGACTTCCTGTTTTCAAAGACGATTATTTTCCTCCAATTCTGTGGTTTCAACAAATAGGGATTTGACAGTCATGTTGTCAGTGTGTTGCAGATAATTTCAGAGACTTGAGGTTTGACATCATTTGTATTGATTTACAAATGCTGCCTTCACTCCTTCAGAGTGACATAATCTCTTCAGCCATCTTTGTGCAAGGTATGACTGGTCAGTGGAGAGATTTTAAGTTGATACTCAGTGACTTTAGTTTTGCCAGGGCTCTATAATGCTGGACTTTGTGAAATGCTGCCTTTATGTTAAGGGAACTAATTGTCACCTAACTTGGAGCTCAGCTTTGTTCAAATTTGGCCCAAGACTGAAAAAGTCTGCTTCAGCTGCAAAGCCCAATCAGATGATCAGTGAACATGTTATTGAGTAAGTATCTCTTGTTAACGCAGTTGTCAGCATCTTCCATTATTCTGATTCAGACCAGCAAAATATTTGGTAGATTTTACTTTTATTCACAGGACATACTTTTGAAATTTTCCACAACCTTGAATATTATTGGTTCCATGACTGCTATGTTCAGAGATCTCAGCGATTTCTTGACATCATATTGAATTGGTGAAAGCTGGCTTCTGTGATGAAAGCTGAGATAGAGCATTGTTGTAGTTGTTAATATAGCAGAAAAAGAGTTAAGGAATAGGGCCAGTGTACGCCTGAAATGAATGTATTTGAGGTAACCAGCAAAAAGGCAGACTTAGTTGGGGCCCATGCAAGTGCCCATGGCTGCACCTTTAACTTGGAAAAAGAGAAAGGAGTCAAAGAGAAATTCACTTAAAAAATCTTTGTCTTTGTTTTCAAATAGCTCAATGATCTCACCGCTTCTTTCATTTATAACCTCCTTTAGTCCAGCAAATTTCTGAATGCTGCATTCTTTTCTCTTGATCCTATCTAGTTTCCGTTGCCCCATTGGTATCGGTGGTTTCAGTTGTAATTCTGCATCTCTCTCCCTAAATATGTTCTTTTCTTCTCATGCTCCATGATACTTTCTAAAATCTGTCCCTACTATCACTTAGGGGCATTATCACTTTATAACTTTATCACTTTATAATCAATGCCCTGAGACAAAATTGGTTTTTGGTCAAAATCTCCTGTTACAAAGCCATGGGATTTTTTTGCTCTTAAACATTATGCAGTTTAGTGTTTAGTTTAGAGATATAGCGCGGAAACAGGCCCTTCAGCCCACCGAATCCACGCCGACCAGTGGTCACCACACACTAACACTCCCACACACACTAGAAACAATTTACAATTATACCAAGCCAATTAGCCTGCCAACCTGTATGTCTTTGATGTGTGGGAGGAATCCCGGAGATCCCAGGGAAAACCCACGCAGGTCACGGGTGAACGTACAAACTCCGCACAGACAAGCACCCATAGTCCGGATCAAACCCGGGTGTCAGGCTCTGTAACGCAGCAACTCTATCGCTATTGTTACAATGCTGAATTTGTGTCAGCAATATGAAGGAATTGGGTAAATACTTGTAAAAGAAATGCATTTGAAAAACAGAAGGGAAATGCAACTAGCATGGAGTAGTTGAATGCAGACTTGGATACTGCCCACTTTGTTTTTAAGTTTCTATGACCAAGTGTTGTATTGATAACCACGGAATAGGTTTCCAAATAGAAACAGGCTGGGTTAACTTTGTTGGGTGGTATACAAAAATGCTGGAGAAACTCAGCCGGTGAGGCAGCATCTATGGAGCAAAGGAAATGGGCAACGTTTCGGTTCGAAACCCATCTTCACTTTGTTGGGTTTGTTTATTTGTATTTTCAAATAGCTCACCTTTAGCTATTGACAGTATCTTGACAGGATTTTGAGGAAGTCCAGTGTGTATTTTTACTGGGCTGCATACTGTTAATGCATTGTGCTGAGCACATAGCAGTAATCCAGTTTATATTCAATATCTGTTTTACAGAATGAATTAGTGTGCAGGAAAGTTCCTCGTTTGGTTTCCGGTTAAATTTAACTATAGCCTGAGACCTAAGACTTAGCACCACCCCAGCAACCTGCAGCTTGCTTCACTTAAGCTCAAGGCAGCCAAACAACCTTATTTGTCCTTGATATCTCCTTTGTAGCCAATTTCCACACTTCACTCAGCCCAGTGACAGGAAAACCAATAAAAATGCAAGGCACTGTTGCTGGATGTTACTGCCCTGATTAAGCCAAATAATTCAGCAAATATTAATAGCCTTTTTCCTGTGACTTTTCAAGCATAAGGCCCAAATTAAGCTACCAATGTATTGGAAATTTGTCCTTATCCTTCTGGTAAATTTGATGCTGGGCTGTATGATCACAGCGTTATTTAGTTTCCGTCTGCATTCTCTCCAGCAGCCATTGCTTGAGTGTTTACAGCAAAGCTTGCGCAGTGCTGCTCTCTACTCTGTTGGCTGCATTTCAAGATTGACTAGTATGCACTGATGGCAGTGGCTGCAGTGCACTTCACAGTCATTTTCACAGGGATGCCAACACACTGCATGACATTACATGTGTTAATCATTAACTTTTAGTATAGTGAAGTTTTAAAACGTTCTTTCTTGGGTAGAATATGATTGTTGCATGTGGCATGAGATTGCTCGGACTAATTTTGGCAGAGAGACAAAATCAGCACCAGGGGAGGGTTTTGGCAGCCATGTTGTATCTCAGTTTGAAGCTTTTCAGTCCAGCTGAGAGAAATGAGCTTTAATTCAACATTGCTGTCCAGAGGGAACAAGATCTAAATGAACCAGCTGCTTCTAGAATCACATATTTTTTAATCTACTGTAATTGTCCAGTGTTAACTTCATTCATGGGAATATATTTTGATGAATCGCTCCTTTACGCAACTGCAAAATGGCAACAGCTGGATTATATGTCCTGCTGAATGCAACTTAAAGAAGGCAGGTTTTATTGAATATTCTTCACACTTGCTGTCAGAACAGACTGGTCCATGATGTTTCTGCCAACTTTACCTTCTTGATATGCATGGCTGCGATTTGTTGTGTTAAATTATCAGCAGTGTGTCTTTTAGGCAAATGTAAAAAGAAAGGTGGTTTGCTAGTTAAACTACAAAAAATTAAACTAAGTTGATTTTAATCCAGTTGTCTTTGGTTTTAATATGTAGAATATATATTTTTCCAACACCAGATGTTTGTTGCCAACACTCATCAATAGATGCCTAATCTAATACGTTAAGGATCTAACATGATATTTAGAAATTTGCCACACCTATGCACATCATACATATATCTGAAAACGTGTTCAACAACCAGCGGATGATTTAGCTCAATGGGCATTAGGTGGCCGTAGTTCTTTTGTCACAAGGGGGAGGGAAAAGCAACAAGTTGAGAATCAGGAATGTAAAATGGGGGGCTCCTGATGCAGCATTTTAACCTGAAGCTTTGTCAATTCTCCTCCCCCCCCCCCACAACACACGCGCGCACACAGACACAGACGCACACACGGTTCCTGCAGTAGGTTTTTGTTGATTAACATTGTAAAATGTTGCCCTGATTACAATTACATATGATCGACAGAAAATGCTGGAGTAACTCAGCGGGTCAGGCAGCATCCCTAGAGAATATGGATAGACAATGTTTCAGGTCGGAACCCTGCCTCAGACAATTACTGATGTTGTAGAAGAAGGGACCATAAAGATGACATCAATATGCCACCTTGTATTGAATAAAAGTTTACTTGTATTGATAAAAGTCTCTCTCCCCCCCCCCCCCCCCCACCCAAACACAGTTTTTATTCATGTCTAGTTTATCATAAAATGCAGACTTCTGTGTAAGATTTATCCAAACGTTTTGTGCTCTACACATTTTTTGCTCCACCCTTGGGGTGCAGTTTTGTTTTCCTGCTTCCTTTCTTTCCTGAAATTATCAACTGGCTGAATCATAATTTAAATGTGGCTGATGGAAGTCATCAATCTGAAATTTACATCAAACTTGGAAGGGTTGTCATTTTTTCTGGGGAGTAGATTGGAATTACATTTCGAACCAGCCTTATAACCAGTAGCTTAGTTGGGAAATACAACATGGAAACAACCCCAAGGCCTACCAAGCCCAGGCCAACCGTTGATCGTTGTATTTCTATGTACTCTACTTTCTCATGCACTACACATTAGAGACAATTTTACAGAGGCCACTGACCTACAAACCTGCATATGTTTTGATGTGGGAGGAAGCCACAGGAAACTCACATGGTCCTAGTGAGAACATGTAAGCTCCACATAGCGCCCGAGGTTAGGAACGAACTGCCAGCACCCAAGGTCAAGGTCTCTAGTCTAAATCTGGTGAACATTTTGCAGAATGTTCACCTGTCTATGCAGATATACAAAAATATATCTTGTCAAATATATATTTATCAACCACACCTTATTAGTATTTTAAAAATATTTTAAGGGATGTAAACCAGCAATCCATCTGCAGGTTGAAATTGACAATATTCAATATGTAGACCAGGTATAGATCTGCAATTCCAAATACCCCTAATTTAAAAAAAGTAGAACAAAGGTTTACACCAGTTTTACTCTAAAGACCACTTACTGTTATATTAGAGATACAGTGTGGAAACAGACCCTATGGCCCACCAAGTCAATGGCAACCATCGATCACCCTTTCACGCTAGTTCTATGTTATCTCACTTTTGCATCCACTCGCGATATACTCGGGGCAATTTACAGCAACAAATTATCCTACAATTGGTCTTTGAGATGTGGGAGGAAACCAGAGCAGCTGGAGGAAACCCATGTGGTCACAAGGAGAACCCACAAACTGCACTTAGGCAGCGCCCAGGTCAGGATTGAACCTGGGTCTCTGACACTGAGGCAGCAGCTCTACCCACTATACCACTGTGCTGCCCTATTCTTTGTTTACAGAAATTCTATCTTTTGTAAATGTTTAATTTAATCATGATGCCTTGTTGTTGAATCTTGTCCTCTCCCTGCTCCCAGGCCATATTTGTTTGCCCATTTAATTATCCTCAAATGTTCCTCATTCAAGGTTAAAGAGCTTGTTACGCCAAACTTTGTTCATTGCTCGTGTATTTGATATTCGAAATAAACATGATGGCTTCTATCTGAACAATGCATGGATTGAAGCTTTTCCAAGCATGTTACTGTTTGAAAGTGAATCATGATTGAGGTGTGCTGTGGCTTGAGAAGGACGCTTGTACATTATTAGCATGACCGCAAATGTATACCGAATTGATCTACTGATAATCTAAATAAGTATTTAACTTGCTTTACCAATGGTATATTTTTGCATTCACATCTGGCATTCATTAATGGCGTTATTTTGATTATGTTTAGGTACAGACTTCTCTGGTTTTGCCGCATTTCCATTTAACGAGGTTCTGCATTGGTGAATTAAATTGACACAGAGGGAGTGGTATTTGATAATAACTACATAATTAATAAAATTATGTGACAGGTTGAGCGATTCAGAGGACAGAATACTCCTTTAATGTGTTTGGGTTACAAACACTGACTTTCATGTGTGGTGGAAGAATCAGTGTAATAATGTATTTCTATGAAAGGTGGTTGTCCTGGTGGTGCCATTTTTCTCATAAGGGCATTTTTGTAATACTAATCTACCAGTATATGGACATATTTGCATGCAATGGTGGTTCCATTCACAGGAAGCTGTATGCACTTTTGTCGAGCAATTGTTATTGGCGTTCACTAATTGTTTGGTTTTCCAAACAGTTGGGTGAAAATATAAATATGTTTGAGAGTCTAAGCTCAGTGATAACTTGGTTTAGTATTGTGACTGAGTGATATATGTAAATTAGACTACTGTTTGTGTTTTACAGATTTAAACCACAGTGGTTTGGGATCGCATTATGAAAATTCTCACTGGGGACCTGTATCTATCAACAGCGATTCTACTACAAATTGGGATAAAGTTATTGTAGACGGGTCCGACAAAGAAGCCTGGCCTTCAATCACTGGCAGTGACCCAGAGTTAGCTTCAGAATGCATGGATATTGAATCTGCTTCAAGCTCTGGGTCAGAGAAGAACCTCCGTACTATGGCTTCAGGGAGCACAGTTAGTGATGGCGATGGCAACAGAACGGGCAGTGGAAATGGTTCTTCAAGTCAGTTTGTGGTTGGAAATGTCAGCAATAATGTAGGAAATGGTAGTATTAATGGGCCTTGGGGTGGATCTCGAGGCTCTATATCAAGCACATGTCAGGGTTCTGCAGAAAACGTGGATGGCAAACCAGAAAGCAGCCATGGTCAACTGAATGCATGGGGCAGTATTGTTTCCACGTCCAATGGTTCATTGAAGCAGAATGGTTTGAATCCAAATACCAACCTAGGTGCCTGGCCTTTGTTGGAAAACGATGGAAATACTGTGCAAGGACCTGTGCCGGGTAGCAATTCTGGCAGCAATGTTCAACGTAGCACTGTAGGTCAAATGCTGAATAATCAGAGTGTTAACATTGGACTATCAGCTCCTAGTTCATGGGGAGGTCTGCAGGAGAATTCTGATGCAGAAGTGAATGGTACAAGGAAGGTTTCATTCAGTGGACAACCTCAAAACCTTAACACTGAAATGAATGGACCAAATAACACTACTAACCCATTGACCTCTAGCTTACCAAACTCTACTAGTTCAATGCAGACAAATGAACTGCCTAAACATACAGGGCCTGGGGCCTGGGGTGTACCCTTAGGAATGAGCACAGTTAATCCATCTCAGCTTCAGGCCTCCTCAGTAACAAATGGCACTTCAGTTTCTCAACTTGGCAATGGAGGAATCAGTGAGGGAATGAACAGTGGGTCTTATGGTACGACTTGGGGTACACCTGGCACTAACTACTCTGGAGAAAAATGTCCAGGCCCTAGCTGTAATTTGGGGCAAGCTAGTGGTGACACTGTGAATGCAACTCTAGCACAATCGGCTACTAATGGCTCTGGAAGTACTGCTTACAAAAATAATTGTGGAAGCAATAGAGGAGGAGTAACATGGGAGTCTGGTGTGGTCAACTCCCATAATGTGACCTGGGGAGCAGGGAACAGTTTAGGCTCTGGGGGGACTCGCAAAGTCTGGGGAAACCCAGCACCAAATGCAAACACTGGCACTAAGATCTCAAATGGAGAATGGAACAAACTGCCTAACAATCAGCATTCCAGCAATGGTCTAAATGGAAGTAGTAATAGGAAGGGAACAAATGGTTGGAAAAGTCTAGATGATGCTCTTTGTGGTCAGGATCAAAATTCTGCATCTCAGCCAAGTGAACAGAACAATTTATGGGTTAAAACTTCAACATCATGTACTGCAGACAGTGAGGGGAGCACAGAAAGTACAGGAAGTCGTCACGATAGAATGAGTGTAGGAAGCAGTGATGGCAATAACCGACGTGGCGAAAAGAGAAAGCCTGACCAACCAGGAGTGGCCCCAACTATTTTGAATAGATCCGACTTGGACCCTCGTGTCCTGTCCAATACAGGTTGGGGACAGACTCCAATTAAACAGAACACTGCCTGGGATATTGAACCTTCAGCAAAGAGTGAAAGAAAAACTGACAATGGGACAGAGGCCTGGGGATGTTCTGTTTCCCAGGCTTCAAACTCAGGGGGATGGGGGGATGGGCCTCGCCCAAACAGTAATGATACCTCATCAGTATCCGGGTGGGGGGATCCAAAGCCTGCTACAGTCTCTTGCAACACGGGGTGGGGAGACACCAAAGGCTCAAGCAGCCAAGGGGGTTGGGAGAATAATTCTGCTGCTACAGGAACAGTAAAAAGCAATCAAACGTGGGGAGGTAACAAAGAAGAAAAGTTAGCTGCGTGGAATGATGCACAAAAGGTCAAACAGGGATGGTCTGATGGACAGAAATCAAGCCAGGGTTGGGGACACTCTGCACCTGATGGGTGGGGAGAGAATTCTAGGAGTGGCCAGTGGGGGGAATTACAAAAGACTAATGCAGGCAGTTGGGATAATGACAGTGAAAGGTCTGCGCCTGGTTGGAATGAACCTGGGAGACCAGGCACGGGCCGAGGCACATGGACAAGTAGCAACAATTCAGATTCGAATAATACTACAGGCTGGGGGGAGCCCGCCAAGGCTGCTCAGTCCCAAGGCTGGGGGGAGCTAGCCAATGCTGCTCAGTCCCCTCAGGGCTGGGGGGAGCCTTCTAAGGCTCCTCAGTCCACCCACGGATGGGGGGAGGCTTCCAAGCCTGCACAACCCCCCCAGGGCTGGTGCGAGCCTGCCAAGCCTGCACCAGCTCCCCAGGGCTGGGGAGACACCTCCAAGTCTGCTCAGTCCCCCCAAGACTGGAGGGAACCCACCAAGTCAAGTAATTCTGCAGACTGGCACAAGCCACAGGATGGTAACAGCCCTTGGGCCAATAAACCACCTGGCCAGGGGTGGCATAATGGGCCGATGCCAGCACCATCAAAAGAGGAGGAACCTACAGGTTGGGAGGAACCTTCCCCCGAGTCTATTCGCCGCAAAATGGAAATCGATGATGGTACCGCTGCCTGGGGGGACCCAAGCAAGTACAACTACAAGAGTGTTAACATGTGGAACAAAAATACGCAGAGTAACAGCAATGGCTCGGAGCAGCCAGCGCAAAACCTGTCCTCGCCAACGACACCACAGCCCCTGCCGCAGCACCAACAACAGCTGTCGCAGCAAATGCCACCACCAAGTGCCATTCAAAGCAAAGAGAATAATGGCTCCGGTAAGTTTTTCATCCTGACT
Organism: Raja brachyura; assembly: GCA_963514005.1. Next base: position 16,209,588 of record OY740801.1, on the reverse strand, counting down.
TGCCGCTTCATAAATCGAGGATATAAGAATGTGAAACTTGGATGTTTTGCTGGCTTTTATTTTGTATTGTATATTCTAAAATCTAATTTGGTTAGATGCTGCATTCTATTTGGGTGCATGTCATGCCACTGCACATTGTATACATTTATGTTTTTTCTGTTCAGAAGTTATTAAGATTTATTTCCAACGTGGATGCATTCATTCCACCTCTATGTTTCTGGTGGAGAGCGTATATTTTAAGCTCTATTGACAGCAATGGGAGTGTGATGTTTTGGCTGGTTTTGCTTTCCCATAAATTTAACTGCAGCTTAGAAGTGTGTAGATAGACTTATTAGTAGATTTTATATTAACAACGCTAATAATGCTAGACATATCGGAAACTACATTTCAAATTTACTATAATTTGTAAGCCAAAAGTAAAGGCAGTTTTGCAATAGCATGCATTTCCATATTGCCACTTGGACATAACGCATTTGATGAATTAGGGAACACTAATAGTATTACACGGCAAAATTTGTTGTAACGTTATTATGATGAGGAATGAGAGAACCACTTAAAAGTTTCTTTGGAAATAAGCGAGCAGAAAAAATGTTGTGTACCTGCAGTAATCAGACACCAATGTCTCTTAAATCCACAGCTACTACTTTAATCGTGGGACCAATTGAAATTGATAAGCGATCTTGAATTGAGACGTGCGATATTATTCTAATAAACAATGTAACATTAAGTATTTTTAGCCTGTAGTAACAAACATGAACTTAGAGTTATTAAAAATACCTTTATTTTTGAAAATCCTTTGGGAAGAAAAAAAACGTTATTGCAAGGCCAACTGTTATGCCCTTTGAGTCCTTTTCCTCCCTAACCACTCAGTAGTTCAGCCACCTACCATGAAAAAATGTTATCTACAATATTAAGTTTGTAACAAGGAACAAAGTAGTTGGTTTGATGTGCATAGTTTCTATAGTCAGGCCTAGTCAAGCTTTAGCTTTCGCTTTTATCATGCCATTATCTGCAGCACTTGCAATAATTAATGTTTCACACGTCATAGTTAGCAGCCGCTTGCATGATGTGTGGCTTTGATTTGTTGGAACTTGAATGTGCTGCGAAGGTGGGAGTGAGGGGTTCTCCCAAAACATCACATTGTACACATTCCGCTGAGTTTCTCCAGCTTTTTGTGTAACCATCACATTGTACTCTGTCGACACAGAAACATGGTATACTTGTGTACTGCCGTATAATTTTACCGGGTTGTATGCAAAACAAAGCATTTCACCGTACTTGGGTACACGTGACTATAAAGTATAATTGAATCATCTACCAAGAGAGAAGTACTGAAACAAGATTCATTCTTGCTTATCTTAGTTCAGAGGAGCCTCTTGTATAAAGGTAGCTTTTGGGGACTGAATAATAGAAGGCCTGAGATCTTTACAGCAGTATTAAAGTCTCAATGTTCAAACAAACTCAGATGGACCAGAGCTAAACCTGTGGCCTGTCTTGAGCCAGCTGATGGCAAACTGCAATTTGCTTGAGTTGACGAGAGTTATCCTGGCTTCTTGCTCAGTACTCGCAACCCACTATTTTACAGGTAGAAAGGTGCTACATTTTGGTACCCAAGCCATGTTTTTTGGGTCATATTTGGAGAGTCCAATTTTAGAGGAGTGGAGTAGAAGAGAGAAAACCAGAGCAATATTTGTTGTGCTAACGCTACAATATATGCTTATGAATGGCACAGTACATTTGATATGAGTGGCACGTGCAGCTCATAACTTGAGGAATTATTATTTTTACGTGTAATGAGTGTTTAAACGACATAAATATCTCAGGCTAAATCAAGGGGTAAATTCTCCTTCATTTTTGCATTAAATTGGCTTGTGTGGACAAAGATATTAACTGGGGAGTTTTTTTTGTCTTTTATTAAATAAAGGCTGGGGCGAATCTTGCACTGTTCAGACAAAGCCAGATTCCTCTTGGGGAGAACCACCTGCTCTAACAGTGACAGTGGACAATGGAACAGCAGCCTGGGGGCAGCCGATGGACACAGGACCCAGCTGGAGAGAGCCGGTTAATGACAGTCCTGGCACCTCTGGATGGGGCAACACCCCAGCTGCCCCACCACCTCCAAATAGACCTGGTAAAGCTTGACACTTCCTATCTTTATAGGGTTGTAAAGTTTAATAATGGATGCTATGCAGTTGTGTAGTTGGGCTTTGGGGAATTGGGCTCTATTGTTTTTTTTTTATTGCAAATGTTTGATATTAGTTAAGTTTCAGTGTATACTTTTTGGTGCCTTTAACATTTTTACTGCCATTTGCATAGATCAGAGTTCAACAAGTCGTCGATATGCTTGCTAATGTACAAAATACCAATAATTGAGGTACACATATGGTTTATAAAAACAAAAGCTGAAGTGCTATAGTAACTCAGCGGGTCAGGCGTGTGACATGTGGAGACGTGGCTTTGTGGATTGTGTCCCCCTACAGTTCTTTCTTTAATCTTTCTGCGTTGTGATCTAGAACCAACAAACCAGTCCATTTCATTGTTAATCAACCAAATTTAGTTAATATTCCAATTGAATATGAATATTTATTAAAAAATCGTTAGTTCTACATAAAACCAGAAAAGAGAAAAAAAGTAAAAATTTCCAGACTTGGAGCAGGAGCCCTTTGTGCAGTGAGGCAGAGATTGCCTAAGATTTAAAAGCACAAAATGCTCGAAACACTTAACAGTTAAGGCATCATCTTTGGCGTGATAAACTGAGTTTACATTTCAAGTTGAAGCATCTTCAGAATTGGTTTAGTTCTTGCAAAGGGTCAACTTTGTTTTTCTTTTCTGCTGGATTTTCCGAGTGTTTCCAGCATTTCCAGCATCTATCTCTTTTTGTAACTTTGTCTACAATTGAAAGGGCAAATTTGCTAATGGGTAAAATTACGATAAACCATTTGAATCTGTTTATAAAATAACACTGTTAAATAGAACCAGCGTTTACCCTTAAGCAGCAAGAACTATAGTTGCCAAAATAAAGACATACACATCCAAAGAGGTTAACATAAGATTGTCTTTTTAAATGTGAAGTCTAGAACTCCTTACTACAGTACAGAGCTGCTCCATTGATGACATGGGGGTTGTGTTCACCTCTTGCATCCTTTGGTCAAGAGCCAACTCTTGAGTCTTGTTTATGGGTAAATTGTTGTCCTGATACCATGACATAAGATTCTTGATATATTTCATGTACTCTGTCTCATCACCGCCATGATGACCAAGGCATCACTGTTTGCTGCCACAAGAGAGGTTACAATAGAGTATAATTCATCCACTGCCACTTTGGTCTTGAGAAATGTATATAGACTGTCGACTCGATGGACAAGGTGAATTCTCTCGGTAGATTAAAATGACTGCGTTTTATGAACACATATTTCACATCAGGGGAGAAGAATTGAGCTAAGACCATCACATAATTTCACTTTAAAGCATTGACTGCTGCACTGTATTTCCTCTTGTCTGGGGATTCTGTACAGTATACAATAAATGGAGAAACCTTCAATTCTACAGCAAGAATAGGTGAGCCTGGGCTGAACCATGTTTCAATGAAACAAAGATTACAGCAATCCCAGGTCTCCATTTGAAACAGCAGCTTTGCTCTGAGCTCTTCAAGCATTTTCTCAAGTGATTGAACATTAGCTAGAGTGGCTAAGTCAGGATCCCCAACATTTCCGCCACTTCTGGAGCCCCTCACCCCCATCTCTCAAGAAAAGGTCTGAAATTTTTATCTTCCTGCTGCTGTTACAGTCGTCTAAATAAATGTTTATAAAAATGCAGAAAAGTTTGAAATTATAGTGGAGTTTCATAGAACAGTATCATACTAAACTAAAGGGTGTCATCTGCACTGCTGCTTCACAAATCAGTACAGTCTGTTTCTCTTCCTGCTGGGCATTAACACAAATTTATATATTTTAGATAATTTAGAGTAAAGATTACTTTGCTGTCCAGCACTCTCAATCATGCACAGAAGTTACTTTCTAACAGTGCGGGAGTGATTACTCACAGTAGATTACATTGAAAGATAGTGGGTGAGAAATTCAGGTTATACTTTAAAAGCTGAAGCCACTCAATGGTTCCATACAGCGATCTGTTCTTTACAGGTCCCAAACCTATGCAAGATGGCTGGGGTGATGAGGAAACATTGGCGCCAGGACCTCGTCACTCTAGCTGGGAGGAGGAGGAAGCGGACTCAGTGATGTGGAACAGCAACATCTCACAAGATAGTAACTCTTCTTCAAACTGGACATCCAAAAAGATGGCTCCAAAGGTAAGAATTTTGGCAATCATGTTACTTCAAATTATAGACATTAAAGATCTTCATGCTTGGTCATGTTATTTTTTTAACCCTCCCGCCTTCTAACTTTATTCTCATCCTTCTTTCTGTATTCATTTGCTTTTACAAAAACAATGGATATTTATGATATCAGCAATAGTGAGTTAAATAGATGGTGATCAGTTGGAAAACAGTTGCTTCTGGCTCGTCTCAGCTCGGATTGTATTTTTAAACTGTAATATGTCCCATTTCAAACATCCCTACCTCCCTCTGAGTACCCAATCACACCCTTGCACACAGGTGACAAGTGAGCAAATTGGGAAGAGAAGGAAGGTGCATACCTCATCTCACTTACTCTTGATAACATGTGTGGTGATTATCACTGTCATGAAGATATTTTTGTTACCTCAGAAGGAATTTGAATGTTTAGATTTTGTTTTAATTGTGACTAGCATTGCATGTGATTCGATTTTAAATCTTTTCTAGGGCATGATGAAAGGGGGAAATAAGCAAGATGATATATGGATGAATCAGTTAATGAAGCAATTCTCTAACATTGGATTTCCTGTGAGTACAATGTAATAATTCTGCATTCTTTTCTCTTCCCTCCTTCAACACCTGACTGACAACACCATTTCAACCTTTTATTGAGTTCATTAGTGGCCAGATAGTTGCCAGGAGATTTATTTTCCGTTTAAGAAGAGAATGATTATAAGGAATATGTATCAGACTAATGCCCATTATTTTCTGAGGTATTTGTTCAAATCTTGTCCCTCAGAAGAGTAGATCAAAAGCTGTGCTGTGATGGATTTTACTCTCGTTCCAAGTCAAGACTCCATACAAAGTGTTTTGTGATTGGGATAGAATTGGAGGGCATGAAGTCCCAACAGGAGCAATCCACGATGTCTTATCCACCGTGGAACTGAACGGCATTGCTGGCACTGATAACGAATGCAAAATTGTGTTAATATATCATGATCACTAATGTTTTTAGTGCTCCATTTTCACCACCTTATCCTTTGGGAAATGCTACTCTTTCCCAGGGATTTGGGGATGGCACACTCTGCTCTATATGTGTTGTACTTTATACCTTGAACTAGATGATTCCGTGTTCTTTGGCAATGCAGTGCTTTTGCGTTACATTTATCCAGCTTAAGAAATTCCTCCCAATACTGACTTTGCTGCTATTAATATTTAATCAGCTGCATGCGTTCTTGACTTGGAGTTGAAAGTAATTTATTCGTAGAATTCTGTACCAGAACCCAACGACAGGATAATACTGACCCAACGGTGTCATTTTCTTATGACCTTTCTACTGATACCAATCCCAATATTTCCTGCAAATTCTGAATATTTAAGGCGATTTCTGCTTGTTACAGAGGGAATCAGCTGAAGATACAAAGAGCAATAAGATGGACATACCTGTTGGTAAGCTACTGTTGCATTAAACATAAATTAATATAATGGAGTCTTGAAGCACAGAAACGGGCCCCTTGGTCCACTGTATCCATGTGACCATCAAGAACCCATCTATAGTAATACCATTTCCAAGCACTTGATTGTTAATCTTCCAAGCCTTAGTGATTCAAGTGCTTGTCTATATACTTTTTTTAAATGTGAGAGTACTTACCTCTATCACCACATTTTGCAGATCGTAACCACCCTCTAGTGGAAATTTGAATACCTCTATCGGATCCTCCTCCATTCCAAAGCTTGCCTCTCCAGTATCTTTCGTGACTGAAACATTTCATACCAGGCAACATGCCTTGTGCTCTTTCTTCAGTACAATTATGCCCTTCTTATATTCTGGCAACCAGAACTGCACACAGTACTATTGTTGTAGCCTAACCAAAGTTTTATAGTTGTACCATAATTTTCATGCTCCTATATTCTAAACTCTGAATAATAACTTCCAGAAACCTTTACCAGCTAATCTATCCTTCACTCACAAGAAGGAATCTTTGAATCTGCATTGAATATTTGTTATATAATATCTTTAAAATAACAGTGGGTAACTCTGCTGATTCTTCACCCCTTTCCAGGTATGCTGCGAGATAAGAGAATGGAGATGGACAAGCATGGCATGAACATTGGAGAATATAATGGCATTATAGGGAAAGGTCATACTTCTCGTCCTCAGATTTCCAAAGAGTCTTCCATGGAACGTAGTCCTTATTACGATAAGGTTAGTATCCCCTCCATGTCCATAAAATAGAAACCGATGAATTGATTTTTTTTTAAAACAGAAACTTTCGAATATTTTTTGTTACAAGTGAGAGCTGAGATGTTACTTGTTTATGATCCTTGGCCATCACTATGCATCGGGAGTCCCGTCGGGAAACAAGAGCCCAATGTAAATTGGCGACTTTCAGAGAATTATGAATGGGATAAACCCCAATCCTTCATGATGTATTGTACACTTATTCATATAATAATGAGTCATTAGGTTTTGAAAGTAAATCATATACATATACAGTTGTAAATGTTATTTGAGGACTACTATCACCAGCTGCAAAGTGTTTTTCATTGTGTCTTTGTTTTTATGTAGTAAACAGCCTTTTTAATGTAATTTGTTTGTATGTTATGGAGCCCCATTTGTTGCTAGCCAGCCTTTTGAATCTGTAGATCTAAAATAGAGACTAACCCTTTGTCTTTTCTCTTGTTTCTGCCATGTCCTGCCTTTCTGCTGCTGATTGGCTTTCCATGTTTGCATTTTCCAACCACATTGCCCTTGCCCAGTTGTCTCTGTCTTTGTCCAATCAAGATGGCATTATGGCTGACGAGCCCCAAACCCTAACGCACATCTCTGCACCAAGCATGAAGCTTCCCCCTTCAAACTGTGCACTACCTAATCAGGCTCTTGGCTCAGTGGGTCTGGGCATGCAAAACTTGAATTCTGTTAGACAGGTGAGTCAGTTCAAAATCTTCCGTGTGCTGGAAGTGAACTCTACAGTGTGTTTCAATTAAATATTTAAAGGAACTTTTGAACTGCTCAATTACTTTATTGTTTTTCTTGTTCCTTCCTACCGTGTCTCAGTTATTTTCCCCACTCAAAAAAAAATAGGGAGGCTGAGCCTGGTGATGCTGCTTTAAGTTTGCAGGTTCTCATGTGAAGAATCTTCACATGGTCAAAATGAAATTAGAAGACTAAGAATGAATGCACAAATCAGCAAGCTGCCTATCGAATCATAAAACTCTATAGCACAGAAATAGGTTGTTTGAGCCATTTCCAGTTAGGATCATGACATTTAAATTGTGATTTAACAAATGAGCTTGCCGCTGATTCAATCCCAATGCACACCAACTCTCTGCATCGTATTTCCACCAAGCTCCCTTAGTAGTGTAGCTAATTTGCAGGACAAATAACATGTTCTACTTCAGCAGCAAGTCAATCTCAATCAACTGTGCATCCATGTGTGTGTATTTAGAAGCCAAGTGCCAAGTTCATGTTTAGGAAGGAACTGTGGATGCTGGTTTACACCGAAGATAGATACAAAATGCTGCAGTAACTCAGCAGAACAGGCAGAATCTCTGGATAGAAGGAATGTGTGACGTTTGAGGTCGAGTCTGAAGAAGGGTCTCGACCCGAAACGTCACCTATTGCTTTTATCCAGAGATGCTGCCTGTTCCGCCTAGTTACTCCAGCATTTTGTATTTGCCAAGTTCAACTTTGAAATGTACCAGAGGAAGGGCCATGCACTAAATATCTAGACATCTGTGATCCTCCACTGACCCCTATTGCATAACATTACCTTGCATCAATCAAGATCTACAATGAGAACCAGGAAAATGTGAATCATTTCCCATATCTTGAGAGCTACCTCTCAGGAAAGACAGATCAAAGTCAAACTTAAAGCACTACTGTATATATGAACAAATATAGAGGGCACTCAAAGTAATGTTGCCTCTACAACATTCTTCAAATACATTGGCAGAAGTGAATCATTACCATATCCTCTCTCAGACTCACACCCTCAACATTGCAACCCTGATCATGCTTAGTGAGCTCTAGTGGGAAGGACACATTGTTCACCATCAGACTCCAGTAACAAACTTGCTACTTTGAGCTTTGTAACAGCCTAGAGGTATGGGGAAAGCACTTCAATAGCATTCACAAGATTGACATGATTGTCTCTGCTCCAGCTCATGGCAATCCCTCAATATGCTCAAAATAGTGCAGCTTCTGGGAAGACACTGAGCACCTTAAGATTCTGCAGTAGATGTACACTGAGGCCACGTGCAAACAATGGAAGCACACAATATTTGAATCAACGATCTCCATCCAATATGACCTACCCCCCACATGTCCACCCACCATGGCAAAGGCTGCAAATTTCATATAGGACTCTTCAACCAGCTAAAAAATTTCAGAGCTCATGTGGAAGGAAATCAGCCTGACCAATGTTCAGCACTGATATCGAGGGCTGAAGGGCCTGTTCCTGTGTTATACTGTTCTATGTTCTCTGACCCTGGGGACTACCTTAGAAACAACTACTCCATATCAATGAAAGAGCCTATTCACTCGTTTCTACTGTGGCAGCTTACTGACAGAACTGTATTCTTAATACCTTTTTTGTGCTCCTTCTGTGCGCCTATTAATTTTTTAATTTAATGTTTATCCATCTTTAGAAGTGATTATAGATCCCGCCACATTTACTATTCAAAGCATACTGGAGGTGTGAAAGTCATCCAGTAAAAAAAAAAAATGTGAATCAGAGCTACTGTACTGTGGGGATGTATTTTGGAGCTTTTGTTATGTACTGTTAAGCTGTGAAGATCTAGATTTGTTTTCCCATAGAATATATCACAAACTGATCATTGAGCACACCTCTCTCAGGAAATGGCAGCACTGAAAGTAAAAAGCAATCCTTATTTATTAAAGGCAAAGTGATCTGACCTATCTAGCAGAATGAGAGGCTTTATTTTTTCTTGGAAGGCACTGAGCACTTGTTGCAGTGGTAGGATTTTGTCTTGGTGTGATTTTCATCTTTAACCTCACATGGTTTATCCCTCTGTCTTCATTTCCACCCCACTGCCACCACTTTCCAAAATCATGTTTTGCTTGGCAGATACATAATTAATTTCAAGTCTGAAATCACGACAGACACTAAAGAGGAATTGGTAGATTAGCGGAAATAGTTTCTCACAATACATGTAGAAACTTAGAGGGGCTGCAGACTGAGGGGTGGCATACATTTATTTAATTTTATTTTATTTAATCCCAGCTGAGAATTGCTAGCATGGGAAGTGATAGGAAAAATCTGTTGAATGTTCATCATTTAATGTATTGTTATCTTTTTCCTTTTCCCACACTTGTTATATGGGAGTCTTTGTTCCGTAAAGATGGGATGCATTCAAAATTGTGATCTTTGCCCTGATGTCGCTTATGCTCTTGTTACAGAATGGCAATCCTAATATATATGGCGGCAGCAATGCAGCAGCACAAGCCAGGGGCATGCAACAGCCCCCAGCACAACCTCTTAACTCATCTCAGCCTAATCTTCGCGCTCAAGTGCCTCCTCCATTATTATCCCCTCAGGTACATAAAAACATTGATGTGTTTTGAAGGGTCTCGACCCGAAGCGTCACCCATTCTTTCCCTCCAATGTGCTGCCTGCCCCGCTGAGTTACTCCAGCATTTTGTGTCTATCTATTGTGTTCTTTCCTGTTTTCAGGGTTTATTCATTTATATATACTGTAATATAAGGGCAAAATATACACGGCATGATCCTTAGTAGCATTAATGTACAGAGGTGTCTTGGGTTCCATGTCCATAACTCCCTGAAAGTAGCAACACAAGTAGATAGAGAGATAAATAAGGCATATGGTATGTTGGCTTTCATTAGTCAGGACATTGCGTATAAGAGTCAGGAAAGCCATGATGCAGCTTCGTAGGATTTTGGTTAAACCATATTTGGAGTATTGCGTGCCATTCTGATCGCCCAATATAGGAAGAATGTGGAGGCTTTGAAAAAGGTGCAGAGGGGGTTTTCCAGAATGACACCTAGATTAGAGTGCAGTAGCTACGGGGAATAGTTGGGCAGACTTGGATTGTTTTCTCTGGAACGCTGGAGGTTGCCGGGCATCTGATAGAAGTATACAAAGTTATGAGAGGCAGTATAGAAGTATATAAGGTAGTCTATTTCTCAGGATGGAAGCATCAACTATTGGAGGGCCTTGCTGTAAGATGAGAGGAACAAAGTTAAGAGAGATGCATGGAGCAGGTTTTTTTTACACTGAGGGTGGTGAGTGCCTGAAATGCATTGCCGGGAGTAGAGATTGAGACCAATGCGATAGTGGCATTTAGGAGACTTTTGGAGAAGCACATGGATATGCACGGAATGGAGGGAAACAGATTAAGTGCAGGCAGATAAGGTTTGGTCATGGCATCATGTTCAGCACAGACATTGTGGGCCAAAGGGCTTGTTCCTGTGCTGTACTGTTATATGCTCTATAAGCAAAAGGGCAGAAGAATTTTAGGTCACCTTTAAGGGATATATGTTACCTCAGTCTCTCCGAAGATACAAGTATGCCAGTATGTGGGCCACATGTAGGTTGCTCCCAGGTGTCACTGTTTGGCAATGTGGAGCATCACAATAATTTTATGATGCCTGGGATGGTAGATGCAAGCCACTTTAGCTGAGCCACAAGTGTTTTGGGTATAGAGAGAGGAGCAGATGGGGAATTGTCGGGTTCAATTCGTTTTTAACATCTATTGATCTCTGAACCAGGCATGTTCCAATTCTGTTAAACATTGTGAGCTCTCAAATATCTCCAAAAGTCACTAAAATATAAAGTATGTCTGAATCCAATTAATAACAAGTCAATTTAAATCCTGCAATCCTTAAAAAAAATATCTTCCCTTCCAAAAGGTTCCAGCATCATTACTGAAGTATGCAACAGCCAACGGGAGCCTAAACACTGCACTATTGAACTTTGGCCCCCAGCAAGTGGCCATGCTGAACCAGCTCTCCCAGTTGAACCAGCTGAATCAACTTTCACAGATCTCCCAACTACAGGTAGGGGATAATTTATTGTTTAAATATGTGTTTATAGAAGCTGCCAGGGTCAGTGGGTGATCACCCATCCCACAATTAATTGAGTTTATCGTAAAATGATAGATTTGATTTTTCTGAAAATCCTGGGTCCAAACTGTTATCTGTGTTAGCTGATCTCGTGTGAGGTAGCAGTAAGGATGCTGCAGTTGGCCTCTGCACCACTTAGTTCCTCCTTGTCACTTTCAATGATTTTTGCTGGATACTTTCTTCATTGTATCAGGTGTCAATGACAATAACCTCACTGCAGTACCATCTACAATTAAATTATCTCCTGGTAGTTGTAAGTTCATGTCACAGGAGTTTAGGACAAAGTATATCATTTTGATCTTTCCTATATTAACCTCAATTATTTCATCACATTTATTGTTAATAAATAATGAGGTACATGAACTGATTTCAGATCGGTGCAGATTTGCATCAAACTATAATTTTGTCCTTGTTCCTGCAGAAAATAACCTTGCATCCTCCCAACCCTTCCTGCTTTTATTCCCTGAAGAAAATACAGTGCCATCCATAATGTTTGGGACAAAGACCCATCATTGATTTATCTGCCTCTTTGAGATTTGTAATAGAAAAAAGCACTTGTGGTTAAAGTGCACATTGTCAGATTTTAATAAAGGCCATTTTTAGACATTTTTGTTTCACCATGTAGAAATTACAGCAGTGTTTATACACAAAGACGATGGAAAGACTGGAGGAAAGACTAGGTGCTGAGAGCGCTCTTATACCTGCATTACGGAGGCAATTAAACACACCTGAGCAATTACAAACGTGTCCCAAACATTTTGGTGCCCTGAAATGTGGGGACTATGTATAAACACAGCTGTAATTCCTACATAGTGAAACCAAAATGTATAAAAATACCCTTTAATAAAATCTGACTATGTGCACTTTAACCACATATGATTTTTTCTATTACAAATATCAAATTGTGGAGTACAGAGGTATGGACTAAACTATTGCCTGACCCATGGCAAGCTGAGAATCTGGAAAGCACTTGCAGAAAATAACATGGTACTGAAACCTAATGCTGGCTGTCTGTGCAGAGTTGTCCTTCAGATATGCTCATCAGAAGAGATACTAAAGTAAGGACTGGGTGGATGAGAGCACCTATAATCATAATTACGTGGTTCCAGGAGCACAGGAAGTCCTTAGTATTACTACCAAGTACTCTGTTTATGCCAACTTCTTAACTTTCATCACAGATCAGCCCTCTTGGTCCATTGAATAAATTCCTGCTGCCCCAGAGTCTCAGTGTAAAACTGCCAAAATGTCTTCAAGCGGTTCACAATATATTGGCCACTTTTGTTTGCTAGTTGAAGCTATTTTACATTTAATGTTCATTCTTAATATTAGCGACTGCTACAGCAGCAACAGAAGGCACAGAACCAGAGGAATATGTCTGGACCCATGCGTCAGTCTCAAGAACAGGTAACATCTATAAATGTTAGTAACTTTAGAGATATCAATGTGTTGTTGAAATAGGTTGAGATAAATCAGACAGTTTAACCCAGATAAATGTGAAGTGATGCATTTGGGAGTACCACTGATGCTGGGACATATACAATGAATGGCCCACGGAGTATTGAAAAACTGAGGGACCTTGGTGTTGAAATTCAAAGTCCTGAAGGATACGGCATTGTCAATAATGTAGTTAAGAAGGGTGTGTCAAGTTGGCTTTCGTTATTCATGTTTTGGAGTATAAGAGCAGAGAAAGTATGCTCCAAGTTTATAAAACATTGGTCAGACCTCAGCTGGAATACTATGTACTTCTGGTCACCACACTAGGGGAAGGATTGGATAGTGCGGGAACAGATATTCACCAGTATAAAGCCTGGGATGGAGCATTTCAGTTGTGTAGAGAGGCCAGCTTTGTTTGCCTAGAGCAGAGGAGGTTAAAAGGGGGCACAATTGAAGTATACATCATTATGAGGGGTACAGGTAGGGTATATTGTGTGAAACTATTCCCCAAATCGGAGGTGAATAAAACGAAAAAATATAGATTTAGTGGGTAAAAAATTTGGAGGGAATATGAGGGGGGACCTTTATCACCCAGAGAGTGGTAAGAACTTGGAATGCACTGCCTGAGAGAGTGGTAGAAACATGCATTTAAGATGTGTCAAGACAAGCACTTGAATTGTCTTGGCATAGAAGGTTACTGGCCCAGTGATTGAAAGTGGCACAAATACAGATGGGTGCCAAATGGTTGCTGTGGACTTAATGGCCCATGCGGCCTTTTTCATGACTGACACTATATAAATGACAAAATTCACAAAGTTTCAGTAAAGCAAGAGAGTTTGCATGTTCTCCCTGTAACTGTGTGGGTTTCCTCTGGGTGTTCGGGTTTCAATCCACATCCCAAAGACGTCTGGGTGTGTAGGTTAATTGGCCCTCTGTAAATTGCCACTGGTGTAGGGAATAGATGAAAAAATGGAATAACAGAACTAGAGAGAACGTGTGATCGATGGTCAACGTGAACTCGATGGGCTAAAGGGCCTGTTTCCACACTGCATCTCTCTAAACATCTCTTCAGTCGGAACTTGGATCATGACCCGAAACATCACCAATCAATGTTCTCCAAAAATGCTGCCTAACCCGTTGAGTTGCTCCAGCACTTTGTGTGTCTCATCAGGATAGCCTGCTCAATATAAGTTTTATGATTTGATGTATTCATTCTGGAGTGGCAGTGGGATAGTCATTTGCATTGGTCTTAAGTTGATGGGGTAGCTGGATTAGTCTTGCTTTGGGGAAATGATAGCTGCACTAAACCCATTAGAAGGTAATTGTTTGTCCTGGTCCTGCACCACTGTGTGTGGAACACGTAAAAACTCAGCGTCCAAAAACACTGCTGTGGCTGCTAAGACATGTTTTAATGAATCCTATTGATGTGCATGGTGGCACTTGGAATCTTGATTGAAAGCTTCTAGAGAAAATACTTCAGTGATCTCTAATGATCCGGGCTTGAATTACCCACCGATCAATTCACCATCAGCTTAATTATAAAGAGATGTGATTACGCTGTAACCGCAGAAGAAAATGTAATTGTGCGGATTTGGGGATGTTAGTGTTTGTATTGCTGATCTTTAATGTGAAAGGGGCAAACAGTGATTCCCATTAAATGTGAACTTAACTTTGAAATGTAATTACATTAAATGCATGTTTATCTTCCCTGTATGTTCAGGCTGCTCGTGTACTCAACATGCAACAGATGCTGCAAAATCCCCGTCAACTGGATTCAAGCCTTCTGAAGCAGCAGTCTTCGTCACAGCAGCAACCAATGCATCAGCCCTCCATGAAGCCCTTCCCGGAGAACCTCATGCCCCCTTCCCCTCACGAGCTGCAGACAAAAGAGCCGCCGCTCAACTCGTATAGCAGCTACCCTCTAGGTGGGTTTTCCCAACCCAGTCATGGGCAATCTGACTCCATGATGTCCGAATCTGCTCACCTTGCCCGTGTATCCTCAAACTGTCATAATCCCAAAATGCTTCTTCCTGATAACCCAAACCACAGCCTGCTCAGCCCTCCGCTCTGTAATGCAAACAGCCACATGCCAGGCTCACCCATCCACCAGCATGCAGGGAGGAAGTTTACCACTCACGAAAGATCAATGTCAAGAGGTGAATAATCTGTTTGTGTATCCTTTAGTCTCTAAATGTACCCAGAGGGAAACTGATGGTCTCTTATGAAGTTTGGGCAATTGTTTCCTTTGCAGATTGAACTGGCAACCTTGTAGTTTAGTGTTCTTTCCTCACGGTGGGCAAGCTTTGGAAATGAGATAAATATGATTAATTCTGGGCTGGTACCAATGATAAAATAATACAGGATTGTTATGAAAATAAAACCTATTGACAATTGTCTATCTGTGAAGTCTACGTTCAACAGTGCCATCTCAGCTGTGTGGCTCTCAGTGACAGAGTGGCGAACGGCCATTTGTTGCCAATCACTCAGTACTAATGAGCTGGTGTGGATCTAATGGAAAAAGTCATTGTCATTGGTCAAGATAGAGAAGATACTTTCTGTGTCTGTTTTCTTGCCAGGTCTGGGGAGTTGCACTGTGAAAGTTCCATTTTAACATTGCACATCTGCATTTGCTCTTTGTAGCTTTAATGTTTAATTGACTTGTTTCCTTAGGCTTGAATCCAAACTTGAATGTACCCCTGGATTTCGGCAGTATTGTTAACCTGAAAGAGCCACAATCCCAACAGTCTCGCTTAAAGCAATGGACTGCCCCGGAAAGCCTTCCTATTAATTCCCCTCTAGATCAAAACTCCAGCAAACATGGTAAGGCATGAGTGACGTTTAGATCTAATATTAACGGTAGATCATCATTCATTTGAATAGCTTGTAGAAAGAATGTCATGAATGTTGGATGTTATGTCTAGACTGTAACCTGTGTAAAGTAATTTTACAAAGGATTGAGCTGTTATCTCTCATTCTTATCTGAACTGCTTGCAGTAAATAAAAGTAAGCATTTTTTTCCTCCCTTAGGTGCTACTTCAAGTGGTCTTAGTATTTGTTCTGGAAAGTTGCTTGAAGAATCTCCTTTTGGTCACTTTGACATTTCCATGAAGTCTTTGGCCAGTCCTCCTGGATCTGTTGGAGATGGCTGGCCAAGTGCCAAATCACCCAGTGATAAGCTCTCTAGCAATGTTAATTGGCCACCAGGTAAGATATCATGCATTTGGTCAGATGGAAGCCAATTTTAGATGCCAGGTGCTGAAGTGGAAGCTGCCTGCGATTACTAGACCCAGTTTTGGGGTTCAGGCAGCTGAAGCGAAAAATGATTGCAATTATTTCCCTCAGGATACATTAAACTGCAGGGACACCTTGTGGCGCAGGGTAATACTGCATGGAGCCTGTATATGTGGGTACACTATCCTTCCTTTCTGTGGCACCCAACTGGAATATCAATCAACTGCCAGATAGTTGGGTCTACAGTTTGATCTTATTAATATTTAATTGTTCAAGTGAGCATTCAAGTGAACAATCATATTTAATTCTCACTGGATGTCGATTTGCCTCTTATTTATAGGGTATTTGATAATATTCACACTGGGGATGAATTGATTTTAAAAATTGTCTTGTGCATTTTCCCTTTTTCCCCATGAGAAAGATGGAGATTAGATAGGCAAATTAGCTTATATCTTTTCTATACGGCAGATAGATTATGTTTGCCACATTGATAAAACCGCAAGCAGTAGAGCAAATTTCCCATCACTTCCCATATATTTGATAGAATGAACAAGGGCAGGGCTTACACGGTAAATTATAGGGTCCTGGGTAATGTTTTAGGACATAGAGACCTTGGGGTACAGGTACATTTTTCAATGATGGTAGTGACACGGGTAGACAGGGTGGTGAAGAAGGCATTTAGCAGGAATGCCTTCACCAGTCAGAGTATTGAGTAAGGCAACATTTGAAGCGGTGTACAGTTCCAGTCAATCTGAAATGGGAAGGATGTAATTAATCTGGAACGGGTGCAAAAAAGATTTGGCCGGATGTTATTGGGTCTAGGGGTGGGGTTGGGGGGTTGAGTTAAAAGGAGAAGTTGGATAAGCTATGTCTTTTTTCCCTGGAGCATAAGAGGCCGAGGGATGATCCTACAAAGGTATATCAAATCCTGAGGGGCTTAAATAAGTGAATAGCCAGTCTTTTCGCCAGGATAGGGGAGTCTAAAACTACAGGGTACAGGTTTAAAGTGAGGTGGAAAAGATGTAAAAGAGATCTGAGGGGCAACTGGTAGTGCATATATGGAACATTGCCAGAGGAAGAGGTAGAGGCGAGTACAATACTGACATTTTCATAAACACTTGAACAGACACATAGTAATGTTTGGAGGGATAAAGGCCAAGTACAAGCAAATGGGACTAGTTTGGTTAGCCAACTTAGTCAGCATACCTTTCTCAGGCGCCCACCCCATTTGTGTATGTTTCCCAAATATGCTACTCTCTGAATACTGAAAGCCATTGTGCTTGGTTCTTGCATGTAGAATTTCGTCCTGGTGAGCCGTGGAAAGGTTATCAAAACATTGACCCTGAAACTGACCCTTACGTCACGCCTGGCAGTGTAATGACCAATCTGTCGATCTCTACTGCCCGGGATCTTGACCTCCTCAGGGACAGGAATAATAGTAAGTATCATTCTCATTCTGTTCTTTCAGCTGAAGGTATTTTGTAAAATGTTTGTCTAGAAGTATCGTCATTGTTAAAATGTAAGAAACTTGATAGCCTATTTCTGAAATAACAGCCAAAGGAAATCTGTTCTGGTGATATTGGTTGAAGACTAATATTGGCCAGAACACCAAACTTGCCAACCTGGGATGGCAGATAGAGCTTCAGTTTGTAAATACTGCAAACAGACCACTCTGCCAACTAATCCACATCAGTATTTATGCTCCACCCCCTGCCAAGGTGGCTGTCCCATCTAAAATATATCAGGTGTTGAAGATAGCATTTACAACAATGGACTGAGTACTGCAGTGAATTATCAATCAAGATTACATTGTTGAGCTTCAAAACTGAGACTTCAATCTAACAACTACCAACAAGCCAAACTTCCTCCCAATTGAACCACATCTAATACAATTGCATATGGAGACGTCTGCCCTAAATTTGATCATTCAGTGCAGAAATGGCAATTAATAATATAAGTTAATAGATTGTGGGATCACTGAAAGACCAGCACTTATTGCTTATTTTTAATTGCTCTGGTAGTGGTGATCTACCATATTGAACCTAATGGTGAATTATTTACAATTCAAGACGATGTATGTTTTCAAGATGTTTTCTTACACCGATGACTCTTGTCCTTAGTGGTAGTGGTCATGGGTTTGGAAGAACCTGTCAGAGTAGCCTAGATAAGTAACTGAAGTGCATTTTGTAGACATTATCACTGGCACATAGTGGCAGTATGAAGAGGGGATGATTGTTTGGGGTGACAGTTTGGGTACCAATGAAATGGGCTGCATCGTCTTGAATGGTGCAAGGCTTCTCCTGTGTTGTTGGAACTGCATATGTCCACACAATTTAAAAAAAAAACTCCATTTGTATCCTCTGGAAAAATAGTTCACCTTTTTCTTTATATTTTGGTGTATTACCAGCAGAGTGTGGTTTAATTCATGCATTTCTTCCATCTTAGAATGTATTTTTAAATAATTTGTGCCTGAAGCTCCCAGCAAATCATTGATGCGTCTCTTTGTGTGTCTTCAGTAGGGTCATCCTCATCTATGAACACCACGCTGCCTTCAACTAGTGCCTGGTCCCTTGGTGGTGCCTCCAGCTACAATAGTTCCCTCAGCAGTACAGCACAAAGCACTCCAGGTAGGAATACAAGTATCCAAAACCTAATAAAAAATATTTGCCAATTACTTCTGTCTGCAAAGCCTTTCATGAAGAACTCTTCTTCCCATTGTATTACTCTTGCAGCATGGACTGTAGATGAATCGGCTCTTTCTTTGATTGGGGTGGGTCGAGGGGAGGGGGAATATGATAAGAAATAATGATTGTGTCAACTAGCACATTAGTCCAAGAAAATTATTGCACACTATGCAACAAGTACTCAGTAACCACTCGCAGCTCGATTCTAACCTACCTTCAGCCGACATGGGGGTGGGATTCCTTAGCAAATTCTGAAGTTAAATAATTGTATTTTTTAAATGCAGGATATGTAGACCTGGTAACTTTCCTTGCAGCCTGTTTGCAGTGATTCTACATAGACTTGGAACCATTGGTTTTGTCTTTTTGCACTATTATTGTTTGATTTTATGTGTGTGTGTGTATATTTTTCTCGTTTATTATATTGTTTCAAGAGTATTATCTTTTTGCATATTCTGTTTTCCTATGCAAGTAAAAATTTCATTGTTCTCGCTAAGACATATGACAACAAAACAGTGACTTTTGACTCTTGTGTGTGTAAGAAATGTAGCAATTAAATGTTGATGATTTACCTGTGCTTCCCTTTCCCAGCCAGAATTGGTGACCCCAAATCCACCTGGTCTCCTGGGCCAATTACCAATGCTTCCCTTGCTCACGAACTGTGGAAAGTCCCCCTGCCACCCAAAAACACTACCGCTCTGTCCCGCCCACCACCAGGGCTGACCAATCAGAAGCCTTCGTCCTCATGGGGCAACAGCTCGCTGCGCATGGGTGGAGGATGGGGGACTTCAGACTCCAGATACAACCCTGGTAAGAAGCACTATCAGTGCAACGATCTGCTGGGCCTACAATGCAAGCCAACTAATTGAGTCATCTGTTAAAGTTCTGGCAGAATATCTCAACTCCCTAGCTTCTTGTTAATTCTCTTTACTCCCAACTCAGACCTGCAATTTTAACAGCCAGCAGCTTGTACAAGTATTGCAATTGACAGGCATGATATTCTTCCGATTTAAATCGGAATTCCGATTTTTTTTCCTTCTTTTCCTAACAATGAATCAGATTTTTCAATTGTTAGTGCCCGATTTTGACACAGTTTAGTTGGCAAGATCGTAAAATAAAAGGGTGAAGGAAGGAGAGTCAGTGGAGGTACCGGTCTGGAGGCAGGCCAGCTTGTGATGCATGATGGAGGTCAGCCAATAGCGGGGGGAGGGAACATAACAACGCTCTTTGGCTGCGGCTGAGATCATCCCGGCGGCGCAGTGTGAGATGTGATGGTGCCCGTTTGTCGGAGGGAACTGGAGCGCGCGAACGGGTGAGACGGGGGGGGGGGGGGGGGGCGGCTCAGGGTGACCGGGATGCCCGTACAGCTAAGACGGGGGTGATGGCTGCGGGGCGTTGAACCCCTCCCCCCTCTTCTCTTGTGGGGAAAATAAATAGATTAACACAACAGTGTTTTGTGTTTCCCATATGGAGCTGCGACTGGAAAGGGAATGGTGCTGGCGATGATAGTGTGGGGTTAGAGAGATGCGGGGCCCTATCTCCCGGGCAGCGGCTACCCCCTCCCCTTTGTGGTGATTTCTGTTCATATTGGGAATTTTTGTTTCCATTGTTATTGGCAGAGGATTTTAGTTTTCTACCTTCTTAGCGTTGTAGATGTGTATTGACAATTATCTGTGCCTTACCGTATTGTGCATAATTATGCCTTGAGATGGTATCTTTCTAAGGTGATGCATAAGTTTTACTTTTGTGTTCTTTTGGCATCTCTACAAATAGCTTATTCAGAAAGGCACGTAACATTTTTTGTAAAGATTTTTTTAGCTGTATGAAGTCAATTTTTTAATGAAATATTTATCTTTTGGGGGTTATTTTACTGGTTATATATTTTTAAAAATTCTAAGCTTCTGTTATGTAAACTACCAGCAGAAAGCTTAGGAATTACTTTCAATTTATTAAAACTACAGGAGCCCCCTGGACCCTGCCAGGGGCCTAGCCGGCCTCTAGGACCCCCCGGCCAATACTTCCTACTTTTTTTCTGGAGGTGAATATCATGCCTCATTTGTGCCTAATCCTTCCATTGTACCAGTAGGTGTATTTCCCAGTAGGGTAGCATTTGGAGGATCAGAAATACCATTTCCTAGAATTGCGAAGCTTAAACTGATCTATAAAGCCGTGGGTCCATGTAGTTATGTGTTGCTCAGCCTCATAGCAGACTATCCACATCGACTGAGGCTTCCTTCAATATATGTGAAGAATAATGTTTGTTTTTTTCAAACCTGGTACAGTAAAACTCCTGTAATCGGGCCTCTGTGTAATCGTGATGACGACTAGCAGTAATGGTGATGAAGATGAAGTTGATTTTTCAGATTATCATTAGACGTATTTATAGGCAAACCAATTTTAACTTCACTGTACAGATAGTTCTGCTATAACACGATAATTGGATTCCTAAGAAATCTCGTGTTATAGAAAATCACATCATAAAACTGTTGTGACAGTGGGGGAAAGGGGGTTAGGGGCGAGAGAGTTTCAGACTTGCAATAACAATGTTACTTCACCTCATGATTTTCAAAAACAAAGGTCGGGTTAATAACTGCAAGTCTTGTTACTGCAGTGTAAAAATACTGAAGACCGTGAAAGTGTTTAGTAGAGTTTGGATGCGCAAGTGTAAATAGAAGCAATTCTCATCAATTTATTTTAGCCTCCTGTGGTGTATCTGACAGACTGCTGTTTAGAGGTGATGGTGTTTGATTACTGTGGGGATTTCTGAAGTAGCTCTTCAGTCACATAATTTTATATATATATAGATTAATAATAATAATAAAGTAACATAATAACCAATTCAGCCCACGTAATACAGATTTGTGTTACAAAATCATGCTGTTGTAACAGAACTACCCTGTGTTAACATATTACACTGTACTATGATACATTTTCAAGTCAACCCAAGAGTTGTAAAGGAGAGTGAAATATACAAGCACTTCACATCCTGGCTCTGTCCACTAATCCGGAACACATTCCTGAAACCTAGTTTTCTGGACCCCAGCCCCAGCTGCAAACCTAGCTCGTAGTCTGGACCCTGTACCTAGCGGTAGACCTCGCTCACACTCCTGACCCCAAATCACATCCAAGACTAATGAGTGAGCCAGATGTTGAACCATCAGGATTCCTGAACAATCTCATATCAAATTATCTAAGTTTTACAGTGCTAATATTTTTCACTTGTGAAACTCCTTTACACCCTTCAATCTTGTTAAACTTTCTGTCTTTCATCCCGCGTTTGTACCAATTTCTATACACTGATGAATCGCAAATGTTGGGGGGTGGAGGAGGCTTGTTTTAATTTGCAAGATGTGTTCTGCAGAAGGTGAGGATTTCAGATTAATCAGGGTGAGGAACTTTCACTCCTGCAGCTGTTGGTTGGGTTTATACATTGTACCAATCTATATCCAACTGTTCAGAAATTTGATGGTTGGGCACCTTCATTCCGTTCCCCCGCACCCTCTCCCCAATAACTCGACTGGTTTACCTGCCCTCCCCACCCTACACCCCATATAACGCCCAAGTTCTGTTTCTCGTGCTTTGACAAATACGTCTGATTTCCAGACTCATTTAAACTTACTGGGTTCACTGGAAAATGATTCCATTGTATAACAGCTAAACAAAATGAATGACATTCAACAGTCTGGAAAATCTATAATCCAACATTGAAATCCCTAGCATGTCGCATTAACAGACCTTCACCTTATACTGAATCCATCTCACTGCCAACTGTTGATTTCAAATGCATCTGAATTTTGACCAATGCTGGTTTTAGCTACGAGTGTGAGTGATGTGTTGTGGCTGGGCAGCTGATCAGCAGTGATGCATCTTGTTAACAGCATCCTCTTGTTGGTTTTGCTGCAGGTCCTAGCTGGGGCGACATCAGCTCAGGGAGAATAACAAATTGGCTTGTTCTCAAGAACCTCACGCCTCAGGTGAGTGTGTGCATCATTCTCAAACAATGATTCAGTTGTCATGTGCAGACTAAAACAGTCGTCAGTGCCACCATAGCTTTGACGGAGAGGCTGAACAGATTACAGGTGTTCAGGATTCCTGGCTCACCATCAAGAAAATGCACATGAAACTCAAGTAAACCCTGTCTGCAACTTGTGAAATGTCAGGATGTACTCCAGTATCTCCAGATGCTGATTTACAAAAAAGGACCTGGAATAACTGAAAGCCCTAGAGTAACGCAAAGTCCTGGAGTAACTCAATGGGCCAAGCAACATCTCTGGATAGGTGATGTTATGGGTGGTGATCTTTCAGACTGATTGTTGGAGAGGGTGAAGAAAGCTGGGAGAGAGGAGAGGCAGGACAAAATGTGGCAGGTTATAGGTAGACAGGCAATGAGGTTTTTGATAGGCAGATGGTTGGAACAGTCCAGAGATTAAAACTGAAGGGTTGAGACTAAAGTAATGAAGAGTTGCAAAGACAGAGGAAAGAATGTGGAGGGGGTGGGAGGAGAGGGGATAAATATGTATTCCAGGTGAGGCACAGAGCAGGAGAAGAGCAAAGGAGAGTGCAGGGGCAGAGAAAAGGTGGATAGAAGGGGGGGGGGGGGGAGGGTTACCTAAAATTGGAGAATTTAAAGTTTACACCATTGTAAGCCAGTCGTGGAATATGAGGTGCTGTTCCTCCAGTTTGCGTGTAGCCTCACTCTGGCAATGGAGGAGGCCAAGGACAGAATGGCCAGTGTGGGAATGGGAAGGGGATTTAAGATGATTAGCAATCAGGATATCCAGTAGGCCTTGGCGGACACACCCAGTGTTCGGCGAAATGTTCACCAAGTCTGCGCTTGGTCTCACTGATGTACAGGAGGCCACATTAGAAACACAACATGTAGTAGGTGAGGTTAGAGAGGGTGCACGTAAACCTCTGTTATACCTGGAAGGACTGCTCAGGTCCCTGGATGGAGGCAAGGGCGGAGGTATACGGACACCGAAACATCTCCTGCAGTTGCTGGGGAAAGTACCTAGGGGGGGAGATGGTTTGGGTGGGAAGGGATGAGTAGATCAAGGAGTTGTGCAAGGAGCAGTCTCTGCAGTTGGCAGAATGGGGTGGAGATGGGAAGATGTGACTAGTGGTGGGATCACGTTCGAGGTGACGGAAAATGTCCGAGGATGATGTGGAAAGTGACGACCAGGGGAACCCTATCCTTGTTTTGTCTAGAGGGAGGAGAGTGAGAGGAACCATGGGGCACAGAGAAGACTTGGATGAGGGATCCATATATGACAGCTGGTGAGAAACCAAGTTTACGAAAGAAAAAGACCATCTCAGGTGTCCTAGAATGGAAAACCTTATCTTGGGAGCCGATGTAGCAGATATGGAGGAATTGAGAGTAGGGAATACCGTCTTTGCAAGAGGTTTGTCTAGGTAACTGGGAGTCGGTAGCTTTGTAGTAGATGTCAATCAATAGGTTATCCCCTGCGATGGAGAGACAAAGATCAAGAAAGGGGAGGGAAGTGACGGAAATAGTCCAGGTAAATTTGAAGACCGGGTGGAAGTTTGAGGTGAAGGTAATGAAGTTTTACACACGCTTTGAAAGGAGAATACGGATGTGCCTTCCCGAGCCCCCATTCGCTGTGATGGTATTTCAGTCTCAGTCACAGAGGCCGACGTCAGGAAATCCTTCAGAGGTGTGAACCCTCGAAAAGCACCTGCACCTGATGGTATACTCGGTCGTGTTCTACCCTTGTCGTGGACTTTGGAAGGAGTAGGATGGGGACCCACAGTCCCGTTTATATCAACGGGTCGATGATTGCAAGGGTCAAGAGCTTCAAATTCCTGGGCATGCACATCTCTGAAGATCTTTCCTGGTCCGAGAACACTGATGCAATTTTCAAGAAAGCACATCAGCGCCTCTACTTCCTGAGAAGATTACGGAGAGTCGGTTTGTCAAGGAGGACTCTCTCTAACTTCTACAGGTGCACAGTAGATAGCATGCTGACCGGTTGCATCGTGGCTTGGTTCGGCAACTTGAGTGCCCTGGAGAGGAAAATACTTTAAAAAGTAGTAAACACTGCCCAGTCCATCATCGGCTCTGACCTTCCATCCATCGAGGGGATTTATCGCAGTCGCTGCCTCAAAAAGGCTGGCAGCATCATCAAGGACCCACACCATCCTGGCCACACACTCATCTCCCTGCTACCTTCAGGTAGAAGGCACAGGAGCCTGAAGACGGCAACGACCAGGTTCAGGAATAGCTATTTCCCCACAGCCATCAGGTTATTAAACCTGGCTCGGACAAAACTCTGAACATTAATAGCCCATTATCTGTTTATTTGCACTTTATCAGTTTATTTATTCATGTGTGTATGTGCTTATATAATGATATATGGACACTGATCTGTTTTGTAGTAAATGCCTACTATGTTCTGCATGCTGAAGCAAAGCAAGAATTTAATTGTCCTATCAGGGACGCATGACAATAAACTCACTTGAACTTGAAATCATCGAGTTCTACACAGCTGCAGGAGACAGCCCCAATGCAATTGGCGATGTAACAGAGAAGGAGTTGGGGGATGGTGCCAGTGTATGCCTGGAGCAAAAACTGTTCGACATAACTAACAAAAAGGCAGGCATCTCTGGTGTCCATGTACATTGCATTTTGCATTGCAAGCATCATTGCAATTTATAAACATTCCCCTTTTAAATCTTCAATCTATCCATACCATTATATATTACCATCTCCCTCCCACTACCTCAAAGGCATGGCATTATTACTAAGACCAGTTTCACACACAACATTATTACTTTGTCCAGATGGCCTTATGTAATTCGACACACACATTGCCAACTATCCAGTCATGCCTGCTAACTGGAATATTTTCCAGGTCAATAGGTAGCCGGATGCCTGGCTGATTAGATTATTGTTCCAGCCCAATAGACTCAACGTGCACAGGTTAATGGAAACTATGTGTAGCTCATTATCACTGCGTGCAGCTAACTATAATACCCTTGCGGTGTAATCTGAACATGATACAGACCTCACAGCATTTTAAACTTCTCAGTGAACCAGGTAATTGATTTTATCTTCTGCTTAGGAAGCTGCTCTTCACACTTTCTCTGTTTTAAACCTCATCCCTGTTGGCAGGTCTTCTGGGATATCGAGTCCAGCTTTGTTTTCAGTTCTGGTTTTGCTCCATCAGGGCAGCCGTGCTTTCAGCCTAATTCCCTCCATAAACCCTCCCACATCTTTTTTTTTAAATACTTTTCTTAAATCTATTTGTTTTTGACTTTATGGCCTACTCTTTTTGTGGTGCCATGTGGATTTTTAATAATTCCTGTGAATCACCTAGGGAGGGTTTTGCTATATATAAGCACCATATAAATACAAGGTAGACAAAAATGCTGGAGAAATTAAGCGGATGAGGCAGCACCTATGGAGCGAAGGAATAGGTGACGTTTCGGGTCGAGACCCTTCGGTAATACTAGTTGTTGTCTATCTGCAGGCCTGCATTAATCTTGCTGACTGGTCTCTTGCTGTATCTTTAATCTTCAGATTGATGGCTCCACCTTGCGTACACTGTGCATGCAGCACGGCCCACTAATAACATTCCACCTTAACCTGCCCCATGGAAACGCTTTGGTCTGTTACAGCTCGAAGGAAGAGGCAGCCAAGGCTCAGAAATCTCTGCACATGTAAGTTGGTCCTGAGCTTGATGAACAGGCTTTTGGGGGGATTTTGTTATCCCTCCAAAAAGGGAAAGGGATTTGTAAACCACATAAATTCGCTTGCGAAGCAAGACATTTGAACCTTGACCTTACCAGGCTGTGGGTTTGTAATCATGTGGTAGGTCTTTGGAAATGTATTTATACAGTGCAGGAACCCACACGTGCTGCAGAGCTACTGCCTATCCCCCAAACTATTTATTCACTGCCTAATTTTCCCTCTGTCCTGTCATAAGAATTTGCAAGATTAGCCGGAGAATTATTTTTAACAATACTTACTTCCTTCAAAAAACACTCAGTAAAATATATGGGAGATAAAAGAAATGTACACTACTTGTCGCCACATTAGTACTTAAGAGAGTAAGAAGATTTGCATGGAGAGTCTTTACTGTGGAGATTTGAGTTATTCAGGAATTGTCTTGTTTGAAACTCCATTAAAGTATCCATTTTCTCCAAGCTCATTGCCATACGATTTAGGAGTCGCTGCAATGTTGTCAGTGCTTTATTTTTAGCTATATTACCGTCTCTTTTAAACCAACAGATGGGGCGCTTTAAACTCCAAACATAGATCAATTGACCATTGACCTACTACCTCACACATCCCCATTTTCATGGCTTTGCACATGTAACCCCTCATGAGTGTCTATCTCAGCCTGGTTTCTGTATACTAGATTTACAAGTTTTAGTTTATTTTAGAGATACCGTGCGGTAACTGGCCCACCGAGTCTGCGCCGACCATCGATTCCTGCATATTAACACTATGCTTCCCTCACTAGGGACAATTTACAATTATACCAAGCCAATTAACCTACAAACCTGTACGTCTTTGGATTATGGGAGGAAACTGTTTTTTGGGTGTTGGAAGTCTACTTGATTGCTTTTCTTTTTGTCTTTCAGGTGTGTTTTAGGGAACACTACCATTCTTGCTGAGTTTGCCAGTGAAGATGAGATTAATCGCTTCTTTGCACAAGGCCAGTCGTTGACGCCCTCTCTAGGCTGGCAGTCTCTGGGATCCAGCCAGAACCGTATTGCATCCATCGACAGTTCCCACCCGTTCTCAAACCGCAACGATCTCAATCACTGGAATGGGGCTGGGCTGTCGGGAACTGGTAGTGGAGACCTCCATGGCACTTCACTCTGGGGCAATCCCAATTATTCCACTAGCCTATGGGGAACCCCGAGCAGCAACGATATGCGGGGAATCGGCAGCCCCTCCCCCATCAATGCTTTCCTCCCGGTTGATCATCTTGGAGGTGGAGAGTCCATTTAAACTTTACTCATGACTCAAACTGTGACCTCGACATGAAAAGCAGCACTAATCGGACTTTTCACCTACAACACGAGAGAGACGGAGAAAAGGGGTCACCTGTGGAAATGTTCCGTTCTGCACCTTTATTTCCACTTTCTTTTAGCCCAGTACATATCAGTTTTAATACTTGAATCATGCAGGTCAATAGTTTAAAAAATGTGAAAAGTATATATTTATACTTCCAGATAGTGCTATCCATTAAAAAAAAACTGCTTCAAATGAGCTAGTTGTGTGCACTCATCATGTTTATTCCTTAAATTCCAAAACTATTTTGAGTTTGGTGATGTTTGGAATGTGAAATCTGCACTGAGTATAGTCTCCCTGTCCAATTGGCAATAGGGCGGGGCGGGGTGGGGGACGGGGTGGAGAGGGTAGTTCAAGTGTAAATGTTTACTCAAATGTTCTTTTAGCAAGGAAATGGCAAAAAAAGGTGTGCTCTTTAATATGCCTTGACATGTACTTACCATAACGTGGTATTGTAGAGCAAAGTTATCATACTGATCTTGCAGTTTCAAAAAGAAGTATTGCACCAACCTGTTTCTTTCAAAAACATTTTAATAAGATTAAAGAAAACCTAAAGAATTTAATCTCTACAGTGTGACACTGTGGCAGTAGCTGTGACTTGCAACCCCACCCTGCAAGCCAGGAGGGTACAGCACTTTCAATAGAGCTTTCATTTTTTTTGGAGGTGCCCTGGTTGTGCCCTCTTGTTTACAGACTTTTGAGGGGAAATGTTTACTCTTCCATCATTAATAAAAATGATTTTTTTTTAATTAAAAAAATTGCAGATGAAGATGTTCTATCTCTGGGAATATTGAACAGTGTTTTGACCATGTTCTTTTTTTTCTATTCCTCTATATCCTGAAACGAGAAGAGCATGGTTCTCAGGAAATAGTTCCCTCCCCCTCTCCCTCTTTCCCATGTTAGAGACTTCTGGTAGTTTTGTGTAGGACCCCCTCTCCAAACTTTTAGCACTGAATTAAACTGCTCTGTAAAATTACCTTTGTTTTATTTTTGCCAAGTTAACTGCTTAAAGCCGGATTTTCCAGCTATTGCTTTGAAATTGCTGTCATTTTATGGTGAGTGAAGGTGAATTTTGCTGACATGTTGTAGTATATATACTTTATTTCCAACACCCTGATCCTTTATATTCCCATTATCGAGTGGCTAAATGTATTTTGCTATTATGACTGTCCAATTGACTGTTGTACTTTAAAAAAAAACTGGCTGAGATCTGTAACTATGCATACTGTAACCAACTCTGATGGTTCACAGAATCACTGTCATCCCCGTAAGACGCCGTTTTAATGTTAGAATTTGCTTCTGAGAAAAGTTCAACAGAAAACGAGTTATTTTACACTTTGGTTTTGTCACAAAATGTATTTGTTCAGAGGAGACAAACCAGGACACAATTTTAACACTGCAGACTTGCCACCATTTCATTGCCTTCATTATAACTGTCTGTTGGAAGATGCAAACAAGTCAGTGGCTTTTTAACTGTTTACAAATAGAATGTGATTGTAAAATGTATAATTTGGTTGTGTTGAATTATGAAGTTACTTCAAATATTAATAAATCATGACGTTTTTGGCTGCTCAGCATTTCTACCCCTACCCTTCCGTTGTTTCTTTTGGTGGTGTGATTTGTCACTGGAACTGGATGATTGTTGACCCACCCCTTTGCAACCCTCCGAGCGTGTGCCTAGACCTCCGCTAACTAAAGCAACGGCCTTGTCACTTAACACGGGCCAGAGGTCAGAGTGCAGGCAGCAGATGGCGTGTTGTTTAATCTGCGGTCAGCCTTATTCCACAGGAAACTCGCACTCGCGGAAGTGACATTATACTCCAGACCCTAATGTCTGGCTAATTGTTTTTGCACAGCATGGCCAGTGTAAAAACATGGAAAAATATACTCTGGTCATGCCAATGCTGCATCCAACCCAAACAAAATAGGCCTGACCTTCAGGAAAAGGAGTGCTGCTTTATCTGCATGTTTTCTATTACTATTTAGGCCGTCCAGTTTCTTTCCATGCTCACAGGTTCCATCCCTTCACAGTACGAGTGTGGCCGTCTGCCTTTGAACTGGAAGAAATAAATTTGATTTTTAACAAATTCTACAGTACAATTAACATAAACACAAAATGCTGACTCAGCGGGTCAGGCAGCTTCTCTGGAGAATAAGAATAGGTGATGTTCCAGGTCGAGACCCTTCTTCAGACCCAAAATGTCACCTAATTTTTCCAGAGATGCTGCCTGACCTGCTGAGTTACTCCAGCATTTTGTTCTATCTTCGGTGGAAACCAGCATCTGCAGTTCCTTCCAACGGTACAATTAGGGCCTTTAGTCCAACAGCTATACGAGTTCCTTCCACTCTATTTCAATTTGAGCTAGTATCCTTCAAAATGACATATTAAAAAATGCATTAATCTCCATCTTTTCGTATGTCTTTTGGAATACTGCCATCCTCCAGGCAGTGGACATGGCCCAGCCGCCGCAGTCTGCACTGCCCGAGTAGAGTGTACTGGGAAGGCCACGCGAGACAAGATCTCGGCGTTGGATACTCTGTCTTCCCAGGATACAGCGGCTGCTTCTCAGGTGGAAGGTGTTGCGTCTTCTCTCCTGCCTGGCATATGTAGTCCATGTCTCACTGCCGTACAGTTATGTCGTATATTTTCACGTGAATTCCACATATTCAATAATATTGTGGTACCCATTATATTCTTTGTTAGTGGCCATTTAAAGTATTCCTGCATCACTTTCCCCTCTTGATAGTGGCTGGCAGATTGAGATTACTGTAAACCAGAACTATGGACCAGTGTCCCTGCAGAGCTGACCCTAACCCTAGTGGGGAATAAGGTCAGTCATTCTGCAAAACACTAATTGCTGGAGTAACTCACCAGGTCAGACATCATCTGATGAGGGACCTATTGGGTGACATTTAGGATCGGGACCCGAATACATAAGAAGAAGGGCCCCCAACCTGACACATCACCTATCTTATTTCCTCCACAGATGCTGCCTGACCCACTGAGTTCCTGCAGCACCATGCATTTTGCTCAAGATCTGCAGTTACTTGTGTCCCCAGGTCAGTCATGGTCAGGTCAACTGAGCAAAGTGTGCTATGACGATCTGGATGTCTCGGCAATGTTTGCACCAGGTGTCACAATGCAAGGAGGAATAACAAACACAACCAGGCTTTTCTTACCAAAGCTATAGGATCTTTGATTCTTACTTCCCATCCTAACTGCAAGCAAATACCAGCTTGCAGCGGCGAGATACTCTGATCTTAAAAACCGTTATGTCTGAGCTCACCAGTGCCTGCAGAAAGGTTGTGTTTGGAGGAATTAAGCCAAAGAGAGGCTCACAAATACACACAGACTGATGCGTGATACTCACCGGCCTGTCCCTGCCGAGTTGGTACAGGATTGGGTAGGGTGCCCACTGGTGAGGTTCAAAAGGCCAGCTGCAAACTGACAAATCACTGGCTTTCCCCGAGTCTCCTGTGTGCTCGTTGATGCTGCTGACGCTAACATCCAAGTTCTGTAGACTGCAGTGGGGGGGAAAAATAAAACCTCTGACTGCATTGAATATCAAGTCAGAGTGCTATTCCCGAGTTAAGAATGTGATGCCCAATATCCTATCGGTGGCTATTTTACACCTGGGCACAAAGTAATGATCAACTGAGGGAAGTCAGGGTGGTTTCTATTCCGCTTTTCTTGTAACCTCCCATGCCTGTGCTTCTACTGTCCTTGGCTGTTTAGATTTTCCCCCACTCCCTTCCACCTTCCTCAGTACAACAAAATCAACACATGGGGGCTGGGACTCAAAGCTCAAAAGAAATGCAAAAAAAAACTTCACAGATTGCAATAGACATTAAAGCAAAACAGCAAATGTTGGAAACACTCAGCAGGTCAGATGGAAACAGCATTTAGATCTAAGACCTTCCGGTTGAAAGATTATTAGCATATATTGACTGTTTCTCTCTTCAGATCTGGCTGATTTGCATTTTGGTTTCAGTTCAGATTTCTAGCATCTGCAGGTTTATTTTGCTTATGCACTGCAATAAAGATGTATAAATTATAGGCTCTCTTTCCCATGATCACTTGTATTGACTTTACAAAACCTAAGTGGGTGGAATATTGATACAAGTAATTCTTTAACACAATAATTTCCTTGCTGAATTCCCTAGAGACTACTGCCAGAGTAACACCACCTTAATTGAAAAGATTAGGGTCATGGGGAAAGTGTGAGGATGCTTTGATAACTGTGGTGCGAGGGCTCATAGTCAATCATCCTTGACACCACCCGAATCACGTCACAACGGATGTTATTTCGGGATCATGGAAAGCTTTCCAACATCCACCCTCTGACTGGGAATCTCAAAACAACAGCAGCAAAACTTAACTACTTATTGCCCAGAGCAACCATTGTAACTGCAATAGTTACAATTAAACAAAGGTCCTTCGAGTAGTAAGGTTTAGTTGCAGCCCAATTTCCAAGAAGGTCTATTACAATACCATTGAACTTTATCCCAGGAGGGAGATGGAACTGCCGACAGTCATAAAACACATCTGCCAGGTTGAGGTGGAAGGGTGAGGGTAGATGATTGACAGGTGTAATTTGGTTAAAGGGGTTGTTTCTGATCTGAGTTATGACTACAAGGAGGAATTCAGTGTGTCGTTAAATACTGAAGCTCACGGCAATGGAGAAAATGGCTTTCAGCCAGCTCTGGATCAGTTGTAACGCTCAAGATTGCGTCAGAAGACTGTGAACCACTCCACTGAGTCAATATTAAAATCTAATAGAAAACCTACAACATGCAGGCCAGTCAATCATTCTTGTATGTGCCTGTTGAAAAAGTATCCAGCCTCATCACCCTCCAGCACCAGCTCTAGTCCTGCTGGTCAGTCCACTGGTTAAATGTGATGAGGGCTTCTGCATTGGAGTGGGTTCAAAACTCCCCTCAGCTCATTCCCTGGGTGAAGAAAATCCTCTCTCTTTAATCTTACACCAATCCACTCCCTTTTGATTTTTGACCTCTGCAAACAGAAATAGGCTCTTCCTATTTATCCATGCCCTTCATTTTATTTATATGGTTAAATTACCCTCACCCTCTTGTTCCAAGGAAAAAGCCCTTAGCATAGCTATTCTTTCTTCCAAGCTACACTTCTACCATTCTCACCAGAATCCTTGGGATGATTTTGTCCACTGGCATCTTCCCTGCAATGTGGCGGCTGGAAGTGTATACAGCACACGTGGTGTGGTTTAACTAATTACTGCCAAAGTAACCTCCCAGTATATATTGTATACCTCAACTAATAAATAAATAAAATATATGTCCTACTTTTTAATCTGCCCTGCTGGCTTTGAGGGAAGATGTAGATGTACATTCCAAGTTCATTCTAGATGTTCATATTTAGAACACGTGAAAAGTACATCACTGGAACAGGCCCTATGGCCATCTAAACCGGGCACCAGTCTGGTTAACCTGCACTCTCTCCAAAGCCTCCAATCCTTCCTGTAATGCTCAAAAAAGTCCTATAAATGTATTGTGCATTCACTTATTACACCTCCCTAAACGCATGTCTGTTAATTCCATTCATCACTTTTCTGACCACCATGTCTCCATTTTCCCATTTGTCCTCATGGGCAATTTATGTGTCATGTGCAAAATTCTTATTTGCCAGATGTTTTAATCAAAGGGCACTATTATGTACAATAAACCCAGAATACTGACTGCTTGGAACCTTTCTGGTAACAACATCGCAATCTAGAAAAAAACACTCCTCAACTACATCCTGTCACTGAGCCACATTTTGAATCAAATCTGCAGTTGCCTCTTGTTTCTCAGAGGCTTGTGCTCGTTTGGCCTTTCTGCCACAGGGAACCTCATCAAATGACTTGCTAAACACCCGGTAGACCACATCCACCACACCCCCCTCATTGATCCTTGTTACCTCAAAAAATTCCTTCTCAGATAGTTCTGAAGACTAAGATAAAATATTAATTGCAAACCCTACCCATATACTTCACCACCATATATCAATTATTGTTTTTGTCCCCAAAATATATCCAGTGGGTCCTGACACAGCCATGTACTGGTAATTGAAATTAAAATCTGATAGTTCTTTGAACAGAGTCCAGGCACATGCAAGATATTCTGGTGGTAGGACAGATAGACATTGGCCAGAGATTCTAGGCACGGAGACTCGGACATTGTCCAGAGACTTCAAATACTGGAGAGACAAATCTTGTCCTGAAATTCCAGTCAACAGAGAGATGAACATTGACTTGAATTTCTGGGCACCAGAAACTTACTAAGTTGGCTGGAGATCCTGGGAGCTGGAACGATGGACACCGACCTAAGATTCTGCCAGGAGGGCAGATGGATTTTGGCCGAATCCCCCAGACACTAAGGGTTTTACCGTAGCCGCTGAGCTGTTCACTGGAGATGCAGACTATGTGTGGAGGAGGCGAGGGGTTGTGTGGAGGAAGGGGCAGGGATATTTTATACACAAAAATCCCTGACATGTATTGCATTTTAACCATTTTGTGTTTAAACCACACTTTCCAGAATTATTTATACCTGTGCCTGAAAGCCGGCTGACTGTGCCGTCCTGTCCTGCGACTGTTGTATGTGCTGGTCTCCGACTCTTCATGGCAAGAGTAGAAACTGGTGTCCAAGATATGCAGATGGATCAGTTCGTCTGAGTTACTGAAGCCGGGATTGTCCAACGAATTCACAGAGAAGTCGAGCCAGGATTGGGACTGGCTTGGATTGGAGAAATCATCAAAGCGACTGAAACGCTTATAACTAGGAAGGGTAAGTCACAACAACATTATTAAGGGTGTTTGGCCAGTCAAAGAGGAACGCACATCCTTTTGAAACTCTGGAATATTGCATTTTAAACAGATGTCATAAATGTTATCATTTTTTCCTGTACATGTGTGCATTTGTTTATGAACACACTTGTGTTTGGCTGTGTATCCGCAAACGAATTGAAGTGTTGAGCCAAAGATTTACTGGGCAGATAACAGACTGCTGCTCATTGTTTTGTTCAGACGACTCCTTGTTACTGAAACTCAAAACAATAAAAATGGCAAGTCCAAGACAGATTTCAATGATCTATGGAGTTTCAGCTATTGCATGGATCAGAGACAGGGAGCCAGCCACTGCCAACGCACTCTTGGATGCATCAGGAGTTAGGCTGCACATTATAAAGCAAGATCTTGAGGATAATAATCTCAGAATTCTTGTCCAAACCACGTGTAAATTGGCAAAGCCGCAGACACATCAGCAGAATTAACCCAACTAACCCAAGTGTGGGAAAGAGGGAGTTCCTTGTGCAGTTGTCCAGAGCCCTAGTGAGACCACACCTGGAGTATTGTGTGCAGTTTTAGTCCCCTAATTTAAGGAAGGACGTTCTTGCTATTGAGGGAGTGCAGCGTAGGTTTACAAGGTTAATTCCCGGGATGGAGGGACCGTCATATGCTGAGAGAATGGAGCAGCTTGTACACTCTGGAGTTTAGAAGGATGACAGAGGCCCAGGAGCGCTGGTGAGGGAGGAGCGACTGAAATCCGTAACATTCTAAATCTGTAACGTTCTATTCAATTAACTGGGCTTGAGGAAGCCGCTGATTGGTGGACTTGAGTACGCAGCTGATTGGCAGTCAGATTCCAGCAGTTTGTAGTGTACTGTATTTTGTATTTTGTATTGTATTTTTGTATTGTATATTGTATTTTGTGTTGTATCTAGGGTAAGGGAAGTATG
The DNA here is from genome assembly GCA_963514005.1 of Raja brachyura. The sequence goes on along the minus strand of OY740801.1, from coordinate 16,174,055 downwards.
AGTGCCAGGGCAGCTTACTGTTCTGGATGTCAGATGTGGGAGGTCATGGAGTCGGGTAGCCCTCCAGACGTCCACATCTGCGCCAGATGTGTCGAGATGGGGCTCCTAAAGGAGTGTGTTAGGAACCTGGAGCAGCAGCTCGGTGACCTCCGTCTGGTCAGGGAGAGTGAGGAGGTCACAGAGAGGAGTTACAGGGAGGTAGTCTCTCCAAAACCACAGGAGGCAGACACATGGGTCACGGTTAGGAGAGGCAAGGGGCAGAGGCGGGCACTAGCGAGGACACCAGTGGCTGTACACCTTGGAAATAAGTACTCCTGTTTGAGTGCTGTTCGGGAGGAGAGCCTACCTGGGGGTAGCAACAGCGACCTGGCCTGCGGTACAGAGACCGGCCCTGTTGCTCAGAAGGGTAAGGAAAAGAAGAGGAGGGCATTAGCAATAGGGGACTCTATAGTTAGGGGGTCAGATTGGCGATTCCGTGGATGCAGTCCGGAGACCCGGATGGTAGTTTGCCTCCCTGGTGCCAGGGTCCGGGATTTGTCTGAACGTGTCCAAGATATCCTGAAAAGGGAGGGAGAGGAGCCTGAGGTCGTGGTACATATTGGTACCAATGACATAGGTAAGAAAAGAGAAGAGATCCTGAAAGGAGAATTTAGGGAATTAGAAAGAGAGTTAAGGAAAAGAACCGCAAATATAACCATCTCAGGATTACTTCCTGTGCCACGCGACAGTGAGAGTAGGAATGGAGCAAGGTGGAGGATAAATGCCTGGCTGAAGGACTGGTGCAGAGGGCAGGGATTCAAGTTTCTGGATCAATGGAACCTCTTTTGGGGAAGGTGTGACCTGTATAAAAAAGACGGGTTGCACTTGAACCCAAGGGGGACCAGTATCCTGGCAGGGAAATTTGCAAAGGCTACCGGGGGGACTTTAAACTAGAACGGTTGGGGGGAGGGACTCAAATAGAGAAAGCCAGTAGACAGGGTCTGAGGCAGGAGGCAGAGAAGGGAAGCACTCAGACCCAACATGTAGGGGAGAAAGAAGAAAAAAATAATAAACAAGGAATAAGAGATGGTGGGTTTCCAGGGCAAAAATCAAAAGGGACCACTTGTCAACATAATTGTATAAGGAGTAAGAGTGTTGTAAAAACAAGCCTGAAGGCTTTGTGTCTCAATGCAAGGAGCATTCGTAATAAGGTGGACGAGTTGAATGTGCAGATAGCTATTAATGACTATGCTATAGTTGGGATCACGGAGACATGGCTCCAGGGAGACCGAGGCTGGGAGCTGAACATCCAGGGATATTCAATATTCAGGAGGGATAGACAGAAAGGAAAGTTAGGTGGGGTAGCGTTGCTGGTGAGAGAGGGGATTAATGCAATAGAAAGGAAGGACATTAGCTTGGAGGATGTGGAATCGATATGGGTAGAGCTGCGAAACTCTAAGGGGCAGAAAACACTAGTGGGAGTTGTGTACAAGCCACCTAACAGTAGTAGTGGAGTTGGGGATGGCATCAAACAGGAAATTAGAAATGCGTGCAACAAGGGTAAAACAGTTATAATGGGTGACTCAAACCTACATATAGATTGGGTGAAACAATGGGCAGGGGTGCTGAGGAAGAGGATTTCTTGGAATGTATGCAGGATAGTTTTCTAAACCAACATGTAGAGGAACCAACGAAAGAGCAGGCTATTCTAGACTGGGTATTGAGTAATGAGAAAGGGTTAGTTAGCAGTCTTGTTGTGCGGGGCCCCTTGGGCAAGAATGACCATAATATGTTAAAGAAGGAACTGCAGATGCTGGAGAATCGAGGGTTACACAAAAAACTGGAGAAACTCAGCGGGTGCAGCAGCATCTAAGGAGCGAAGGAGATAGGCGACGTTTCGGGTCGAGACCCTTCTTCAGACTGGTCTGAAGAAGGGTCTCGACCCGAAACGTCGCCTATCTCCTTCGTTCCTTAGATGCTGCTGCACCCGCTGAGTTTCTCCAGTTTTTTGTGTAACCCAGTGACCATAATATGGTTGAGTTCTTCATTAGGATGGAGAGTGACATAATTAAGTCAGAAACAAGGGTTCTGAACTTAAACAAAGGTAACTTTGAAGGTATGAGAAGTGAATTGGCCAAGATAGACTGGCAAGTGATTGTTAAACGTTTGACAGTGGATGTGCAATGAAAGGTATTTAAAGACTGCATGGATGAACTACAACAATTGTTTGTCCCAGTTTGGCAAAAGAATAAATCAGGGCAGGTAGTGCATCCATGGATAACAAGGGAAATCAGGGATAGTATAAAAACAAAAGATGAAGCATACAAATTAGCCAGAAAAAGCAGCCTACCAGAGGACTGGGAGGAATTCAGAGTTCAGCAGAGGAGGACAAAGGGCTTAATTAGGAAAGGGAAAATGGATTATGAAAGAAAACTGGCAGGGAACATAAAAACTGACTGCAAAAGTTTTTATAGATATGTGAAGAAGAAGAGATTAGTTAAAACAAATGTAGGTCCCTTGCAGTCAGAAACGGGTGAATTGATCATGGGGAACAAGGACATGGCAGACCAATTGAATAACTACTTTGGTTCTGTCTTCACTAAGAAAGACATAAATAATCTGCCGGAAATATCAGGGGACCGGCGGTCAAATAAGGTGGAGGAACTGGGTGAAATCCAGGTTAGCCGAGAAGTGGTGTTGGGTAAATTGAATGGATTAAAGGCCAATAAATCCCCAGGGCCAGAGTATTCAAGGAAGTATGCATCCCAGAGTACTCAAGGAAGTAGCCACAGAAATAGTGGATGCATTAGTGATAATGTTTCAAAACTCCTTAGATTCTGGAGTAGTTCCTGAGGATTGGAGGGTAGCTAATGTAACCCCAATTTTTAAAAGAGGGAGAGAGATGGGGAATTACAGACCAGTTAGTCTAACATCGGTAGTGGGGAAACTGCTAGAGTCAGTTATTAAAGATGGGATAGCAGTACATTTGGAAAGTGGTGAATTCATTAGACAAAGTCAGTATGGATATACCAAAGGTAAATCATGTCCGACGAATCTTATAGAATTTTTCGAGGATGTATCTAGACTTTCAGAAGGCTTTCGACAAGGTCCCACATAAGAGATTAGTATACAAACTTAAAGCACATGGTATTGGGGGTTCAGTATTGATGTGGATAGAGAACTGGCTGGCAGACAGGAAGCAAAGGGTAGGAGTAAACGGGTCCTTTTCAGAATGGCAGGCAGTGACTAATGGGGTACCACAAGGCTCAGTGCTGGGACCCCAGCTATTTACAATATATATTAATGATTTGGACGAGGGAATTGAATGCAACATCTCCAAGTTTGCGGATGACATTAAACTGGGGGGTAGTGTTAGGTGTGAGGAGGATGCTAGGAGGCTGCAAGGTGACTTGGATAGGCTGGGTGAGTGGGCAAATGCATGGCAGATGCAGTATAATGTGGATAAATGTGAGGTTAACCACTTTGATGGCAAAAACAGGAGGGTAGACTATTTTAGGACTATTGGTGGCAAATTAGGAAAAGGGGAGATGCAACTGGACCTGGGTGTCATGGTACACCAATCATTGAAAGTAGGCATGCAGGTGCAGCAGGCAGTGAAGAAAGCAAATGGTATGTTAGCATTCATAGCGAAAGGATTTGAGTATAGGAGCAGGGAGGTTCTACTGCAGCTGTACAGGATTTTGGTGAGACCACACCTGGAGTATTGCGTACAGTTTTGGTCTCCAAATCTGAGAAAAGACATTCTTGCCATAGAGGGGGTACAGAGAAGGTTCACCAGACTGATTCCTGGGATGTCAGGACTTTCATATGAGGAAAGACTGGATAGACTTGGCATGTACTCGCTGGAATTTAGAAGACCGAGAGGGGATCTTATAAAAACTTACAAACTTCTTAAGGGGTTGGACAGGCTAGATGCAGGAAGATTGTTCCCATTGTTGGGGAGGTCCAGAACAAGGGGTCACAGTCTAAGGAGAAGGGGGAATTCCTTTAGGACCGAGATGAGGAAAACATTTGTCACACAGAGAGTGGTGAGTCTCTGGAATTCTCTGCCACAGAAGGTAGTTGAGGCCAGTTCATTGGCTATATTTAAGAGGGAGTTAGATGTGGCCCTTGTGGCTAAAGGGATCAGGGGGTATGGAGAGAAGGCAGGTACAGGATACTGAGTTGGATGATCAGCCATGATCATATTGAATGGCGGTGCAGGCTCGAAGGGCCGAATGGCCTACTCCTGCACCTATTTTCTATGTTTCTATGGGATCTCATTGAAACATATAAGATTGTTCAGGGCTTGGACACCCTAGAGGCAGGAAACAGGTTCCCGATGTTGGGGGAGTCCAGAACCAGGGGCCACAGTTTGAGAATAAGGAGTAAGCCATTTAATACAGAGACGAGGAAACACTTTTTCTCACAGAGAGTGGTGAGTCTGTGGAATTCTCTGCCTCAGAGGGCGGTGGAGGCCGGTTCTCTGGATGCTTTCAAGAGAGAGCTAGATAGGGCTCTTAAAGATAGCAGTCAGGGGATATGGGGAGACGGCAGGAACAGGGTACAGATCGGGGATGATCAGCCATGATCACATTGAATGGCGGTGCTGGCTCGAAAGGCCGAATGGCCTACTCCTGCACCTATTGTCTATTGTTATGGGTTATTGACACAGTTTCAGGGACAGAAGGAGCTTCACAAGTGGAATGGGGTTAACCTGAACGTTCACGTCCTGCAGGACAGGATAAATAAAGAGATGGCAAAAAGCTTTGAGGTTTTGAAACACAAAAAAATGAGACAGTTAAATATAAACAAACAGCAGCAGGAAAGAATAAAGTAAGGGAAGAACTGACAGCAAGGCAGCAAATAGAATTAAGATGGTTTATATTAAATGAAAGGAAATCCTATTTAAAAAATAAGTTAAACTATCTTTAAGCCATGTTCAAACTCAAATAACGCCAAGAAGTTGGATGCAATCATGCATTGGGAGGAACCAAGACATAAGAAAGATTACTGAGGCACAGTGGAAAAATCAGGACCAGGAATAAAATGCTGCAGGGTGTAACATAATTAGAAATGAGAGGTGAAAAGGGAAGGTGGAATAATCATATTTGATAGATGCAACATAATGCAATGGAAAGATGTGACACGACTATTACAAGGACACAAATAGTACTCACAGTACCGGAAAAATCTCACATGTACTGTAAGTGTGGTCTCCACCCAACAATGAAAAGAAGCGTGAGAAGAATTATCCAGGCAAATTAAGGAAATATTGGCGTAAATATATAGGCAATTTTAGTTACCCTGACTTTAATTGTATGCGGAAAGTAGGAAAAAGATGTCAGAGAGTGGTGTACACAAAATACAGCACCAATCTAACCAACCTTATTTTAAAAAGTCCAAAGATCTGTTATTAGATGTAGTTATGGGGTGAACGATAGATAGGCACAAGTGGGGGAGCAATGTGCAAGGGTGACCATAACATATTTTATTTTTTCGATAATGAAGAATACAGAAAACTAATTTTGGGAAGACAAAAAACATTTTAAAAGATAAAATGGATAGCAATATTCAGCAAGTAAACAGATGACAGAAAGCAATTTGGAAGGTAAAAGGGAACTATGAAATATAATTTTTAAAGAAGATAAAAGAGTAAAAATATCTTACAGACACAGGGATGGCCTACTCCAAATGCGGTCTAACCAAAATCTTATTTGTAGCTCTTTAAAAATTTGGTTAGGTCCGCATTTGGAGTACAAGGACATTTCTGGTAGGCACATTATAGAAGCTTTGGAGAGAGTGTAGAGGAGGTTTACTAGAATGTTGCCTGGATTTGAGGGTTTCAGCTGCAGAGAGAGTTTGGATAAACTTGGATGCTGGAGTTATCAGCTATCTTTGGTGTAAACAAGGCATCTGTAGTTCCTTACACAAATCTAACCCATGCAGTCTCTCCTCTTACAGTATTAGTGAAAGGACAATGATGGGAAGACATCAAGAACACAAAATCATCAATTTAGTTTGCTATGTTGAATATCAGATACATGATGAGATAAATGTATTAAAATAGAAAAAAAACGATACATTAAATTAATTCAAACTCAAAGAGGATATAAACCCTGGTCTGAATTTATTGCAATAGTGACATTTAATATATGGTGAAGCAATAACAAGGGAAGAGACACCCAAATGTAGCAACGCGTTAGAAACTTTGTTGAATAGAGCCAGGGGTGGTGGTGGAAGCAGACACGATAGTCGTGTACGAGTGTGTTTTCCATAGGTTAGAAGAAGTTGCAGGGAACTGAACTTCCGCCACCTTCCCTCTACCCCCCCACTCCCCAAATTCCCTCCACTCCCCCCACTCTCACCCCTCCACATCGCTAGTGCCATCACCCCATGAACCCTCTCTCACCTGCTTCGGGTCTGGTCCATTTTGGCCTCGACCAGCACCACCTTGTACCTCCGGCGGACGCCGATAGCCACGGCGACTAGCAGCAATGCCAGAGCAAACACCACGCCGAACACGATTGCTATCACGCTCTGTCGGGTCATTCTGTGGTCGCACCTGGAGCCCATGTACCAATAGTCACTGCCCACGGGGCACCTGCGGTGAAAGACAATGAGCAGCGGCTGACACCGTGGTCTCAGACACAGTCCGTTTCACAAAACACCATCGTCGCGCCTCTTAATGAGACATTGTAGCCCCACATTGTAGGACAAACTTCCCCCACTAAACAACTAAAGGCTCTTCAAACCCTTGCCCCATTCCCAGCTCAAGTTCCCATCCAGCCAACCACCCCCGGTTACACAAAAATCTGGAGAAACTCAGCGGGTGCAACAGCATCTAAGGAGCGAAGGAGATAGGCGACGTTTCGGGTCGAGACCCTTCTTCCAGTCAACCACCCCTGTTGCCTTTATAAATCCAGAGTTACCCTCTCCTCTGACTCTCAATCTGAAGAAGGGTCTTGACCCAAAACATCACCTATTCCTTTTCTCCAACAGCTCCTAATATTTCACTTGGGCAGCTTACAACCCAGTGGTATGAATATTGATGTCTAATTTCGAGTAACCCTTGCATTCCCTCACTCTCCATCCCTCCCCACCCGAATCGTCCTGCTGATTTTACTGTTCATATCCCCTCGTTATCATCTCCACCACAGCCAACAATGGATCATTGTGGTCTCTTTGGCCATCGGTGCCGGCTCTGATCGCTTCTGTACTTTTTTATACCTCCAGCCTCCCCTCTCCCCTGTGTCTCCGTCTGAAGAAGGGTATCGACCCGAAATGTCACTTATTCCTTTTTCCGGAGATGCTGCCTGACCCACTGAGTTACTCCAGCATTTTGTGTCTATCTTCGCCTTTTCCGACAAACGTTCGGAAGACAGACATCCGCGCACAAAAAGCACCCGCAGTCCACTCACGCCCCAGTTCTGGTCTCTGTCAATTATTTTAAGTTGATTGCCCCTTGCTATTGATTCAATGGGCCATGGGTAAGGCCATGAGGTAACATCTCCCTGCTTGCTGCAGTGCCAGGTGTAGGGACTTGGCCCCAGCAATAAAAAAAGAATGGAGATTTCAAAGTAAAGATGGTGCATCTTGGGGAGTTGGGGAAGCTGCAACTCCAATGCCCTACTGCTTTTTTCCTTCCGGGCGGTGGGGACTAGGTGCATGGACAGAACTGTTGAGGAAGCCTTGCTGAGTTGCTGCAGATGATGTGGTGGTTGTAAATGATGAAGGTGGTGGATGTGGGGCCAGTGGCAGAGGTTGACCAGGTTGATATTGACCTCCTTGAGGGTTTTGCAGGTATTACTTATCTTCCCTTCACACCAAATGCTGGAGTAGCTCAATGGGCCAGGCGGCATCTCTGGACAACATGGACCCGAAACGTCACCTGCCCATGTTCTCCAAGGATGCTGCCAGGCCCACTGAGTGACTCCAGCACTTTGTGAGTTTTCTTTTTGTAAACTAGCACCTGCCGTTTCCTGATTCTATATTTCTCCCTTCACACCCCTTATAGACATTAAAATTTTCAGACATTAGAGATATAGCGTGGAAACAGCTTCTTCAGCCCAGCGATCACTCCGTACACTAGCACCAACCTACACACTAGGGGCAATTATTTTTTGTTTACCAAAGCCAAATAACCTGCAAACCTGCACGTCTTTAGAATGTGGGAGGAAAATGGAGCACACGGAAAAACCCCACATGGTCACAGGAAGAACGTACAAACTCCGTACAGATAGCACTCGTAGTTAGAATCGAACCCGGGTCTCTGGCAATGTAAGGCAGCAACTCTACCGCTGCACCACCGTGCCACACCTTCCTCATGCTTTGGAGTGAAGAAAAGAGTTGCAGAGAGATAGACCACGTAAAGGGGCCCTTCAGCCCACCGAGTTCACACCAAATCCCAACCTGGACAGGACAGGGTTAGAGGGATATGGGCCAAAAGCAGGCAGGTGGGGCAAGCGTAGATGGGCCATGTTGGTCCACAGTGTGTGATTCTATAAACACCCATTTCCATGAATCCTACTTTAATCCATTTTATTCTCACACATTTCTCTCAGTTCCCTCCCGGATTCTACCACTCCTTTTCCTTTTATTTCGGGTTCTGGCAGTGTAGACGCTGCTAAGCGTATTACTGCCTTCCACAGTTCAGAATTCACAATTAGTTTTCCTCATTAAAGGGACAGGCACCAACCTCCCTCCCCTCCAATCGGTTGTAGCCCTTCTACCCCGAATGCCCCGGCACCATCGAATGGTCCGATGGGCGCCTCTATTCTACCACTCACGCACACAGGCACAATTTATGGTGGCCAATTAATCTACTAATCATGTTATTGAGATTACTGAGGAGACCCACACAATCACAGGAGACCAGATGGCACGTGGCCTGGGTTGCTGGGGCTGTCAGGCAGCAGCTCTACCTGTTGGATTGTTTATTGTCCGTCCCTGGTGTTAGGAGATACATCACTAGCTGCAGATGGTACGCAGTATCATAGCAAAGGAGTAATTAACATTCCTAAAGGATTGGTGAAATTTAGGGAACTAATGTCAGATTCATTCTCCTTACCATGCAATCTGCACGGCATGTTTCTAAACACAGCGCTTTGGGGAGTGTTGTAGAGCAGGGAACTAAGGGAGCAGGTACATACTTCCTTGAAAGTGGCCCCCCAGTTAGACCGGGTAGTCAAGAAGGCCTTCATCAGTCAGGGTATTGAGTATAGAAGTTGGGATGTATGTGCAGTTGTGCGGGATATTGAGGAAGAAGAATAAAACTGGAAACTATGGCAGAAGTCTCTGGGATCTGACAGCGCAATTTAAACTATGCAACTGCTGTGTTGCTATGAGTGCTGTCAGTATAGTGTTTGTATGTTCTCCCCATGACCTGCGTGGGTTTCTCCGGGATCTCCAGTTTCCTCCAACATTCCAAAGACATACAGGTTTGTATGCTAATTGGACAGTAAAAAATGTAAATTGTCCCCAGTGTGTATAGGATAGTGTTAATGTGTGGGGGTCGCTGGTAGGCATGGACTCGGTGGGCCGAAGGGCCTGTTTCCGCCCAGTATCTCTAAACTATACTGCTGGGTGGGATTTGCTCTCAAGTCTTTGGATTTGGTATTTAGAGGGGGTTTACTTGAGGCAGGGTCTTAGAGGAACATCTCGTCTGGATGGAACATTACCCTCCAACACCATGACTCTTGCTATGGGCATTTGTCAGTTGGACAGCAGCTGGCTTCAAAGGGTTCTTCGTCTACACTGAAGATGATAGACACTGAGCAACCTGCCCCGTGCACGGGGAAGGCCACGTCACTTACTGGCAGATTGGCCCCTGGCCCCGTCTGTGGGTGCAGATGCCGCTGTTCTTGCAGTAGGCAGTGTGGCAGAGGGAGGTACAGCTCACGTTCCCCGACTTTCTGTGTACGCACTGGAACCCGTTCTGGCAGAAAAGCACCTCACCACACAAAGCAATTAGTTTTTCTGTAGAGAGAGAGAGAGAGAGAGAGAGAAATGTATGACAATGTGATTGATACACATGTGTAGGAAGGAACTGCAGATGCTGGTTTACACCGAAGATAGGCACAAAAATAACATAGCGGGTCAGGCAGCATCTCTGGAGAAACAGAATAGGTGAAGTTTTGGGTCGAGGCCCTTCTTCAGACTGAGAGTCGGGAGAGGGAAAGGAGAGGTAGGAAAAGGTACAGAACAGATCAGAGTTGGCACTGATGGCCAAAGAGTCCACAATGGTCCATTGTTGGCTGTGGAGGAGGTGGTAACGAGGGGATACGAACACTGAAACTAGCAGGCCGACTAGAGTGGGGAGGGATGGTGAGAGGGGGTTTTGCTTGAAATTAGAGAAATCAATATTTGAACTGCTGGGTTGTAAGCTGCCCAAGCAAAATATGAGGTGCTGTTCTTCCCATTTGGTTGTGGTCTCACTTTGACACTCAACCACAATTCTAATAGTTTCAATTGACTCTTAGAATTGTGGCTATAGACTCCACTTCCTTATTAGGATGTAAACCCTGATCCATTACTGGGTTGCCCTACCCCTAATATAAAGTAACCATCCACTGAGAACCCCACACAGAGTTGCCACACAAAATGTTGAAAGCTTGTAATCAGATCTGAATGGGGCAGAGCTGTGCAGTACTAATGGGCATAGAGTTTCTGAGAAAATTACCATAAATCAAACCACGCAGAAAATAACAACTTCACACAACTATCATGTACTCCTATCTTAAGTATACCTCACTCCGTTATTCCATTAATGTCCTTCTAATTTTTTTTGTTGCACACTTTGTATTGCACCGCTGTCTTGCACCATTCTGCTAATTTGCACCTGCCAATGTATTTATTGTTGCATCTATCATAGTCTTAGCTTGGAAACAGGCCCTGCGGCCCAACTTGCCCACACCGGCCAACATGTCCCATCCACACTAGTCCCACCTGCCTGCGTTTGTCCCTCTAAACCTATCCTATCCATGTACCTGCCTAAATGTTTCTTAAACGATGTTACTCTGTCGGCTTCATGTGATCAGAGAATTTCATTGCACCCTACTGTATATGACGATAATTATTCTGAATTTGAATAATTACTGACATAAACTCCTTCTCCTCAAGTGTAACGGAAATAACCTCAAACGACTTGTTCTAAACCAGACCCATGAAGAAAAGAGGTCACCCCCCTAGTCCTCTTTACACAACAGGGGAGATGACAGTGGAATGGTCTGGGCTGAAAAAGGGCCTTGACCCAAAACATCACCTATTCCTTTTCTCCAGAGATGCTGCCTGGCCAGCTGAGTTACTTCAACATTATGCAACTGGAGATGAGGGGAATCATCCTCTTTCCTCCATGATCAGAATAGTAATCAGAGAAGGTAGGATACTATACGTTCGGTAGTTTGGTACCTGTCACATACACCGTCACCACTTGAGCGCCACCGATCTCGAAGCCAGCGGCAATGACGAGGCGCAGGCCACTAACATTGAAGATCAGGTTGGGCTCCAGCAAAAACCATTGCATTTCCTTCAAGGTGAAGATGGCGTCAAACTCAATCTGCACACTGCCCACACTGTGGATGGAGAATGGTGAAATTAATAACATGATAGCAACAATACCAGCACTGATTACCCGAGAGCTGGTAACCAGACAGAGTGCACACAATTTCTGACCTGACACACACACAGAGCAATGAGACATCTAGGGGGTGGACTGAAAACAAACATTAATCTGTTATGCAAACCAGCCTTCCCCCCCATTGACCCCATCTTCACCATGCGGCTCCAAGAAAGCAGTCAACATGATCAGTAGAAGGGTCTCGACCCAAAACATTGCCTATTTCCTTTGCTCCATAGATGCTGCCTCACCCGATGAGTTTCTCCAGCATTTTTGTCTACCAACATAACCAAGGACCACTCACACCCCAGTCATTCTCTCTTCTCCTCTCTCCCGTCGATCAGAACATAGAAAAACCTGAAGGCACGCACCACCAGACTCACAAATAGCTCCTTCCCCACTGTTATCAGACTCAACTTCAACTGATCTCTCAACTGTTAAGGATGAATTTCCATTCTTTCAATCTAACTCACCACTGCCCTTACACTTTTCTTCATTTGCACTTTCTCTGTAGCTGTACACAATATTCTGTATTTTCTTTCCTTCCGCTTTTTGTACTACCTCTTGTTCTCATGTATGGTATAGTTCTGCCTGCATTGCATGCAAGACCAACATTTTCACTGTATCTCAGTGCACATGACACTAATAACCAATACTCATATCAATTATGCAGCAAGTGTCCACACACTTACCAGGACATGAAGATTGTCCATGGAAATTAACACACAGATTGTCCATGGGAATGAAGATACATGTTAACCAAACACAGAAATATTCCTGGACATTGATCAGCCTACACAGAACATCCACAAACATTACTCAGGCACACGCGCACACACACACACACACACAAACCCACTGGGAATAACTAGGTGAGAGGCTGAAGAATGGTCCCAACCCAAAATGTCACATCGTTTTTCTCCAGAGATGTTGCCTGACCCAATGAGTTACTCCAGCACTTTGTGTCTAACTGGGTGCAAGCACAGAGAAGGCTCCCAGAGATATGAACCAGACATAAGCAAGGCATTATCCAGTAACACATAGAATCTAAATACATTAACCACACACCGAGATCATACCGGGTCATTGACACGGTAGACTTTAACCAGGCACACAGAATATTTACATTCGGGTTCAGTAAGCAGAGAATCTACAGACAGAGACGTTAACCAGAGACGCACAGAGCACCAAATAAGCAGAATAACTGGTGGTATAATAGTACACACAAGGTAACGTAAATCAGACACACAGAGGATGTACCTGGGCATTAACCAGGTGCACATCCATCACCCACAGACAATAGGCAAGACATGGAGCACCTGCATCCTTAAACAGATATGGAAAGGACCCAGGCACATATGCAGTCATTAACAAATCAAACTCAGAGCTTGCATATACAGGAGAGATGGAGAGGGAGAGAGAGAGAGAGAGAGAGAGAGAGAGAGAGAGAGGATAATGCCTGACAGAATGAGCATCCACAGACATCATCCGGTCACGGAGAGTATTCCGTGATATTAACCAGGCACAGAATGGCCACAGAAATGAACCAAACATGTAAGTCACACAACAAGCATGTAAATCCATTAACCAGACACTGACTGACATTCGCTGACATTAAACGGATGCACCAGGGGTGTCCACAGATGCCAACCTGATAGAAAGAATCTCCACAGATATTAACCCCAAACATAGAGGTTTCACCAACATTAACCAGACCATCAAAGGGTAAATGCTGAGATACTAACCACATAAACGGTCATCCACGAGGCAGACACAATGTGCCAGCAGACGTTACCAGACACATACAGAGACCTCATGGAACAGCAGGCAGGCAGAGATCATCTGCAGACATTCACCAGATGGTTGGTGTCCACAGACATTAATGAAACAGAGAGAACAGTCAAACACATTATTGAAGCGTGTAGAACATCCACATGCATTAAGATAGAGCAAGTCCTCACAGACATGAAGCTGACACAGAGAGCACACACAACAAGTATTAACCATGGACATGGACGATAATCAGATACAGAGAGCATCCAGAGATGGTAACAAAACACACAACTTGTCCAAATTAACCACATACGACATCTAGCAACATTAACTGGGTGTCCATAGACACTAACCAGACACACACACAGACTGTCCACAGACACTAACTAGACACACACAGACTGTCCAGACATTGACCAGACATTAACCAGACACATACACTGAGTCCACCAACATTAACTAGACACACACTGACTGTCCAGACATTAACCAGACACACACATAGACTGTCCACAGACATTAATCAGACACACATTGACTGTCCAGACATTAACCAGACACATACACTGTGTCCACAGACATTAACCACACACTAAGAGTCCACATACTTTAACCAGACACACACCATGTCCATAGACATGCAGCATCCACAGACGTTTATCTGACATATTTACAGAGCATTCTCAGAGATTAATAAAATAGAAATAATCCAAAGATATTAACCAGATAGACAATCAGCGCAAACACAGACACACAAGTCACAATGACAGTGCCCATGGACATTAACCACACACACAAAGTATACAAGGCATGAATGGCTGACAGTCCACCCTTCACTCAAAGCTGTTATCATTGTTATCACTAGAGCCAGGATGTTTAGGCGCTAAAAAACTCTGAAATAGGCAGGCAAAAAGGCATAATAAAATTACAAAAAAATCATGAAAAAGGCATTTATTGACGAAATATATATAAAAAGGCATTTATTTCCACCACCAAAATATGGTTAAAAATGAGAATTTAAAGATATCCTACACTAAATGACCAAAGTTGCCTGGTTGCACATAATTACTAGCATTTTTTTCAAATTATCTGGTGTTAAACTATGCCGTCTGTCAGACAGAATATGCTCCAGTTGTGAAAAACGTATTTCTACCCCAGCTGAGGTCACTGGTGCATACCCGAAACAAGCTACAGACTCTATATTCAAGTCAATATCTTATGCATTACAACTACCTTTGAGAACTTTAGCTGTGTTTTCTATTTCTTCAAGATCTTTGTTAGCTAAAATCACTCTCTCACATTTTCCTTGTATATCTTCACCTACATCACCAGGAACTTTACGGATATCATCAGTTACTTTGTTGAAAACCTGCATGTTATTCACTAATGTTTTGCCACATTTCTCAAGGGAAGTGATAGCTTGTGGGAAGTTCGCAAAATTGGAAGCAATAAACACAAGATCGCAGTGGAGGGACTTTTTCTGCATGATTTCACTGACGACCCTGACTACAGCAGATTCACCTTCTTCAAAACAGTTGATGATTTATTTTATCTTTTCAAAATTTGCAGCATAGTAGAGAACAGCAGAGAGCCATGTACCCCACTTAGTCAAAACGGGCTGATGAGGTAGCGGAATCTTGGGTGCCATTTCCTTGAACTGCACACGTGACGGTGCTTTGGGGAAGATTTTCTTGACATTGGAAACTAGGCGATCAATATTTGGAAACAAGCTACGTACGTGCTTGCCAATTCTATAAAGTCCTTGAGCTAAGCATGTCAAATGCAACATTTTGGGCAATAAAACTTAGTCACAAACAGAAGAACATTCTGGTGGTTTATACCTTCTGGCCAAAGTACAGCAAGTGACGATGTAAACAACTGAGCAATAGTTGAGCTGTTTGACTTCCCCAATACTTCCAATGTCAACAAATACTCCTTTGATGGATGACTTGCCTCCAGTGTACCGATGACCACATTGGCAACATATATCCCCACAGCATCGGTTGTCTTGTCTATTGAGATCCATATTTTGTTGCATGCAACTTCATCTCTAATTTCCATCACCAGAGTGAGGCCACAAGCCAATTGGAGGAACAGCACCTCATATTTCGCTTGGACAGCTTGCAACCCAGCGGCATGAATGTGGAATTCTCTAATTTTAAGTAATTCCACAAACACTCCCCTCCCTCTTCTCCTTGTTCCCTTTCCTCCACTAAAAAACATTAACCAGTCCACAGTTCCACAGTTCCTGGTCTTTGCTGGTTGTCAGTCCCCCTCTCCCTCCTGCAAACCAGTCTGATGAAGAGTCCCGACCCGTAACATCACCCACCAATTTTCTCCAGAGATGCTGCCTGACCCGCTGAGTTACTCCAGCATTTTGTGTCTATCATTGCTACTATAGTTGGTCAGAGGCAAGACCATCCTATGCAAGTCTCTTACTTCCTGACCCTCCAAAGCTTCTTCACAACACAACTTCTGTGTTGGGATACTCTCCGCTTGCCTGGATTGTACCACAATTGCAGCAAATTGTGGACGCAACCCAGGCCATCATACAAACCAACTTCCCTTCTATCGATTCCATTTATACCTCCCGCTGCCTCGGCAAGGCCACCAGCATAATCAAGGATGAGTCGCACCCTGGCTACTCCCTCTTCTCCCCTCACCCATCAGGCAAAAGGTACAGAAATGTGAAAATGCACACCACCAGATTCAGGGACAGTTTCTTCCCAGCTGTTATCAGGAAACTGAATCATCCTACCAAAACTAGAGAGCAGTGCTGAACTACCATCTACCTCTTTGATGTCACTCGGACTAACCTTGACTGGACTATGCTGGCTTCACCTTGCACTAAACGTTATTCCTTTATCATGTATCTAGACACTACAAAATGATTGATTGTAATCATGTATTGTCTTTCTGTTGACTGGTTAGCACGCAGCAAAAACACTTTTCATTGTACCTGTGACTGTACACGTGACAATAAATTAAATTGAACAACTGAACTGATCTCTCGTCTCACTACTACCATCAGGAAGAAAGTACAGGAGTTTGAAAATCATGACCTCCAGGTTCAAGAATAGCTTCTTCCTAGCACCTATCAGACTGTTGAAGATTGCACAACACTAACCATTGCCTCAGCAACTATGATCTATCAACATTATTTTGGTTGCACTATGGACTTTGGTTTTGCACTATTGTGGAGTAATAACTAGTATTACTGATTAATAACTTATTGCATTATTGCTTATTGTATATTTATTTGTACATTATTACGTTAATGGGCCTTGATAAGCTGCAGGAAGTAAGAATGTTCATTGTCTTGTTGGCGGTATAGATGACTATTAAACACTCTTGACTTGATGTGTACATCTTCAACAACTCTCAAGCAGCAGGACAAAGCAGCCCATTCCATCCACCTTCCTTCCCTCCACCCACACAGTAGTGGCCCTGTCTACAAAATGCACCAGAGGTACTCAACTAGGCTACTCCAAGAGCATCTTCCAAACCTGCAATGCCTACACAGGGCAGCCGGTGCAGAGGGACACCACCACCTCCATGTTCCCCCACACACCACGCCGGCTGGAACGAAAGCACCAATCAATCATTGTCACTAGGTCCAAATCTTGGAACATCTACCCAACAAAACCACCGGACAGACTGCAGCAGTTCAAGAAGGTCAGCTCACCAACACCAACTGGGGATGGGTAATGAATGCTTGCCTGGTCAGTGAGGTGCAAATTCTAAACAAGGAAGTGACGTGGACATGTACACACACAGAGCTTCCACAGTCACCCATCTGATTATCATAAGACATCTGCAGACACGGGTCAGACACACAGAAAACATGCAGGGAGGAACCAGACTCACACACAGAGCATACACAGAAATGACACAGAAATTCGTGGAGCCTTGACCAAAATTACCAAGAGATAGGGGGAGGAGGCATCTGCAGGTGAGAGACACATTTAGTATCACAGTATTCACACAATTTCCGCAACACATCGTCCACCATTGGTATGGATCACAGAGCCATTTCCAGAGCATTTTTTAGGATGGAAGAAATGGGAGATTTAAATATTACATTGGACAAAAAAAAAATCGCTATTCAGCATGCGGACTGAAGCGGTTTGTGAAATCGTCCTCACCTGAAGCGTTTAATCTGCAGCTGCTGAAACCCAGGAAACTTGTCATAAAATGGAACGATCTGCAGGACAAGAAGAGGAGAGGGGTTACAGTATTCCTGCTTCCCGAAGAGGCAGCAAAACCCAGCAAGGCGAGAGCTGGGCAAGTGACGGTGTAAGTGGACACACTTGGAGACACTTGGTGTGAGTGAGTGAACACATTCTGTAATAACAGGAAGTTACACCTAATGACAGCAACTATGTGTAGTGAACACCCAGTGTCAGTGTGAGCAGTGTGGCAACAACGTACGTGGAAACCCAATGACTCTACCTGCCTTTGCTGGAGTCCATCAACAGCAGCAGTGTGAAATGAGTTGCAATGACTGTAACAGCTGAACACATTGGGGTGGCACAGTGGCGCAGCAATAGAGTTGCTGCCTTACAGCACTGGTTCGATCCCGACTATGGGTGCAGTCTGCACAGAGTTTATATGTTCTACCTGTGACTGCGTGGGTTTTTTCCGGGTGCTCCGGTTTCTCCCCACACTCCAAAGATGCACAGGCTGGTTGATAAATTGGAAATTGTCCCTAGTGTGTAGGATAGTGCTAGTGTACACTGGTCGGCGCAGACTCAGTGGGCTGAAGGGCCTGAATCTCTAAAGTAATACTGGGTGAATTGGGACTGTCCAAGGAAAATGTCAGGAGGAATCTGGTGAACCCGGGTGGGAAGGTGCAACGGAGCCTTGAGTTCATCACTCGGCACCTCGCTCGGGCTGGCACCCAGGAGCTTTGGCACATTGTGGAGAGTACTGTACACTTGCTCATTGGATGCAGAGTAACAACAAACTACAATCCCCCTCAAACCATTCTCAGCGGTAGAACAAGCCAACCCAGATGAAAGCTGCTGATCAGATCATGACTTTAAAGTCTTACTTTGAGTGTGAAATCCTCGGCAAGGTTCTGGTATTTATCTGACTTTGAGTCTTCCAGTTGATGATCAAAGCTCATATCCAGAATAAGCTTTGTTGGAATCTTTACAGTGATGCCCTCTGCAAGAGAGAGCATTGAGGTTATCATTACTGATCCAAGTTCCTCCATTATCCCACATCCCCCGAACACCACCACCTTACACGGAGATATTGCCATTCCTTCAATTCTGGTCTACAATTCCTACCATCATTTTAATCACTCCACCATTGCAACTGTGCCGTTACTAACAATGAACCAAGCACTGGAATATCCTGCCCACCACATTGCACCATTATAACCAACAACAATGACCAAGCTATTTGTCTCCAGATAAATTACATTCTGACGTGCTGTATAAGAATGCTTCACAGGAATAAGATAATTTGACATTAAAGATGCTGTAGAAATGCATTCTTGTTTTTGATCAGATCTATCGTTGTATAACTGGGGTACTGTACTGGTGGGGACAGGTCTGTTGCTGTATAACACTGGGGTACAGTACCAGTCAGATCAAATCTGTAACTATATAATACTGGGATATAGTACTGATGGGGACAAGTCTGTCACTATATATATAAAATGAAGGGCACTGTACTGGTGGGGACAGGTCTATTGCTGAAACACTGGGTACAGTACAGGTGCGGACAGGTCTGTCACAGGTCTAACACTGGGGCAGAACACTGCTGGGCACAGTTCAGTAAATATGTAACACTGGAAAAGTGTACTGGTGAATGCAGGTAAGTCACAGTGTAACTGAGCATGCAATGGTGATCGGCACTTGGTTTGATTTAGTTTAGTTTAGTTTTGTTTTGTTTATTGTCATGTGTACCGAGGTACAGTGAAAAGCTTTTGTTGCGTGCTAACCAATCAGCAGAAAGACAATACATGATTACAATTGTGCTATCACTGTGTGCAGACACGTGATGAAGGGAATAACGTTTGGTGCAAAATAAAGTCCAGTAACATCTGATTAAAGACCAATGAGGTAGATAGTAGCCCAGGACGGCTGTTTAGCGGTTGGTAGGATGGTTCACTTGCCTGAAACAGCTGGGAAGAAACTGTCCCCGAATCTGGAGGTGTGCGTTTTCACACCTATACCTCTTGCTTGATGGGAGAGGGGAGGATAAGGAGTGGGCCCGGGTGAAGAAATGCTGCCGTTGGGGTGGAGATATAAAAGAGTGGTGTGACTGTAGTTCGTTATCTTCAATAACTTGCAGATAAAGTTGACAATGCAAAGTATTCAGGGAGGAAATGAGCCACTTCCTGAATGGGAAAAATGTCTGTGCATGAAGCTAAATGTGTGAACTTTTAAAACACACAGCTTTTATATACCTCCTGCATTTAAACTCCACCCCTGAATTAACCTCTGCCTCAGGAGCTTCACAAGAATCTAGTTCTGGCACTAGGCACTCCTGATTGGTCTTTACAAATAAAAATCTACTCTCCTCACCAATCGGAAGGGCATTTAGACGATTTCAGAAAATGCACGAATATGCTGAAATGGAAAATACTGCAGATCCTGGACATCGGAAATTAGTCAGAAAATCCTGGATGTACTCAGGAGCGAAGTGGAGTAAAGAGTTAACATTTTATTGTGTAGCGAACATTCCTCAGGCCTGAGTAAAGTACAAGGTTATCATGCTGAAACATTTATCCTGTTCCTCTCTCCAGGAATGCTGACTGACCCTGCTCAGAACTGCTAGAATGTTCTGTCTGAAAATACTGGGTCTCTGAGTCATTTCTTATTGTTCAACGTGGTCGGCATCTGAGGGAATGTGAATGGAATTGCTCTTCTCGTTGGTTGCAATAAAAGGAATCTGACTTTTACGGCACCTTCCCTAGTCTTCAGAATCCTGAAGTACTTTTTTTTTTGTTAAGTTTTTTATTAATTAGAAGCAATTACATAATTTTAAAAAAGGTGCGTGTTCATTGTTGACATAATAAAAATCATTTTGTTCTTTGTAGATATACATAATCAGTATTATTTATGTTAATCCTTGCTTAATAATTGTGCTTCTATATTATTTTTTTCCCCATTTTTTATAAAGGTAGAAAATAGTAGAAAAAGATTAAACAAAAAAAAAATATATAGATATATATATATAAAGTTGGGAAAGAATGGAATATTCTACATATTTTACATCATTGGAGATATATCCGCGTTTTATGAAATGTACTACTTCATCTATTTTTCGATTCTGGTTTCAGTCGGGTTCTCGTGCCGAACCAGTTTGCCCCTTCAAATATTCAATAAATGGGGACCCTATTTTTTTAAATAGTTCTTGTTTGTCCATTAAGATAAATCTTATTCTTTCCAAATATAGGGTCTCCGACATTTCTGTGGTCCACATTTTAATTGTGGGGGTTATAGAGTCTTTCCAAAATTTTAATATTAATTTTTTCCCAATTAGAAACATAGAAACATAGAAAATAGGTGCAGGAGTAGGCCATTCGGCCCTTCGAGCCTGCACCGCCATTCAATGTGATCATGGCTGATCATCCAACTCAGTATCCCGTACCTGCCTTCTCTCCATACCCCCTGATCCCTTTAGCCACAAGTGCCACATCTAACGCCCTCTTAAATATAGCCAATGAACTGGCCTCAACTACCTTCTGTGGCAGAGAATTCCAGAGACTCACCACTCTCTGTGTAAAGAATGTTTTCCTCATTTCGGTCCTAAAGGAATTCCCCCTTATCCTTAGACTGTGACCCCTTGTTCTGGACTCCCCCAACATCGGGAACAATCTTCCAGCATCTAGCTTGTCCAACCCCTTAAGAATTTTGTAGGTTTCTATAAGATCCCCCCTCAATCTTCTAAATTCCATCGAGTACAAACCGAGTCTATCCAATCTTTCCTCATATGAAAGTCCTGACATCCCAGGAATCAGTCTGGTGAATCTTCTCTGTACCCCCTCTATGGCAAGGATGTCTTTCCTCAGATTTGGAGACCAAAACTGTACGCAGTACTCCAGGTGTGGCCTCACCAAAACCCTGTACAACTGCAGTAGAACCTCCCTGCTCCTATACTCAAATCCTTTCGCTATGAATGCTAACATACCATTTGCTTTCTTCACTGCCTGCTGCACCTGCATGCCTACTTTCAATGACTGGTGTACCATGACACCCAGGTCTCGTTGCATCTCCCCCTTACCTAATCTGCCACCATTCAGATAATAGTCTACCCTCATGTTTTTGCCACCAAAGTGGATAACCTCACATTTATCCACATTGTACTGCATCTGCCATGCATCTGCCCATTCACTCAGCCTATCCAAATCACCCTGCAGCCTCCAAGCATCCTCCTCACACCTAACTATACCCCCCAGCTTGGTATCATCTGCAAATTTGGAGATGTTGCATTGAATTCCCTCGTCCAAATCATTAATATATATTGTAAATAGCTGGGGTCCCAGCACTGAGCCTTGCGGCACCCCACTAGTCACTGCCTGCCATTCTGAAAAGGACCCGTTTACTCCTACCCTTTGCCTCCTGTCTGCTAGCCAGTTCTCTATCCACATCAATACTGAACCCCCAATACCGTGTGCTTTAAGTTTGTATGCTAATCTCTTATGCGGGACCTTGTCGAAAGCCTTCTGAAAGTCTAGATATAACACATCCACTGGTTCTCCCTTATCCACTCTACTAGTTACATCCTCGAAAAATTCTATCAGATTTGTCAGACATGATTTACCTTTCGTAAATCCATGCTGACTTTGTCCAATGATTTCACCACTTTCCAAATGCGCTGCTATCCCATCTTTAATAACTGACTCTAGCAGTTTCCCCACTACCGATGTTAGACTAACTGGTCTGTAATTCCCCGCTTTCTCTCTCCCTCCTTTTTTAAATAGTGGGGTTACATTAGCTACCCTCCAATCCTCAGGAACTACTCCAGAATCTAAGAAATTTTGAAAAATTATCACTAATGCATCCACTATTTCTGTGGCTACCTCCTTGAGTACTCTGGGATGCAGACTATCTGGCCCTGGGGATTTATCGGCCTTCAATCCGTTCAATTTACCCAACACCACCTCCCGGCTAACCTGGATTTCACTCAGTTCCTCCATCTTATTTGACCCCCGTTCCACTGCTATTTCCGGCAGATTATTTATGTCTTCCTTAGTGAAGACAGAACCAAAGTAGTTATTCAATTGGTCTGCCATGTCCTTGTTCCCCATGATCAATTCACCTGTTTCTGACTGCAAGGGACCAACATTTGTTTTAACTAGTCTCTTTCTCTTTACATATCTATAAAAACTTTTGCAGTCAGTTTTTATGTTCCATGCCAGTTTCCTTTCATAATCTATTTTCCCTTTCCTAATTAAGCCCTTTGTCCTCCTCTGCTGGATTCTGAATTTCTCCCAGTCCTCCGGTAGGCTGCTTTTTCTGGCAAATTTGTATGCCTCATCTTTTGTTTTTATACTATCCCTGATTTCCCTTGTTATCCATGGATGCACCACCTTCCCCGATTTATTCTTTTGCCAAACTGGTATGAACAACTTTTGTACTTCATCCATGCAGTCTTTAAATACCTTCCATTGCACATCCACTGTCAACCCTTTAAGAATCACCTGCCAGTCTATCTTGGCCAATTCACATCTCATACCTTCAAAGTTACCTTTGTTCAAGTTCAGAACCCTTGTTTCTGACTTAATTTTGTCACTCTCCATCCTAATGAAGAACTCAACCATATTATGGTCACTCTTGCCCAAGGGGCCACGCACAACAAGACTGCTAACTAACCCTTCCTCATTACTCAATACCCAGTCTAGAATAGCCTGCTCTCTCGTTGGTTCCTCCACATGTTGGTTGAGAAAACTATCCCGCATACATTCCAGGAAATCCTCTTCCTCAGCACCCCTGCCAATTTGATTCACCCAATCTACATGCAGATTGAAGTCACCCATTATAACCGTGTTACCCTTGTTGCACGCATTTCTAATTTCCTGTTTGATGCCATCCCCAACTCCAATACTACTGTTAGGTGGCCTGTACACAGTTCCCACTAGCGTTTTCTGCCCCTTAGAGTTTCGCAGCTCTACCCATATCGATTCCACATCCTCCACGCTAATGTCCTTCCTTTCTATTGCATTAATTATTAAACTATAATCAATAAAAATTATTTGATTCTAAGTCATGAATTGATTTGGTTCCGTTATTCCTAATATTATTAATTTTGAGTCAGGAGCCAGTTTGGTATTGACGACTTCTGAGATTATCTTAAAAATTTCCATCCAAAAATTATTAATTTTTATACAACTTACGAATGAGTGCAATAGGTTAGCCTCTAAGTGTTGACATTTATCACAAATAGGGGAAACACTTGGAAGAATCCTGAAGTACTTTAAATCCAATAGTTCAGTTTCTCACTGTATCTTGGTACATCCGACAATAATAAATTTAAACCCAAATCTAAACCGAAAATGTCCACACCAGAACATAGAAACATAGAAAATAGGTGCAGGAGCAGGCCATTCGGCCGTTCGAGCCTGCACCACCATTCAATATGATCATGGCTGATCATTCAACTCAGTATCCTGTACCTGCCTTCTCTCCATACATAGAAACATAGAAACATAGAAATTAGGTGCAGGAGTAGGCCATTCGGCCCTTCGAGCCTGCACCGCCATTCAATATGATCATGGCTGATCATCCAACTCAGTATCCCGTACCTGCCTTCTCTCCATACCCTCTGATCCCCTTAGCCACAAGGGCCACATCTAACTCCCTCTTAAATATAGCCAATGAACTGGCCTCAACTACCCTCTGTGGCAGAGAGTTCCAGAGACCCACCACTCTCTGTGTGAAAAAATTCCTTCTCATCTCGGTCCTAAAGGATTTCCCCCTTATCCTTAAGCTGTGACCCCTTGTCCTGGACCTCCCCAACATCGGGAACAATCTTCCTGCATCTAGCCTGTCCAACCCCTTAAGAATCTTGTAAGTTTCTATAAGATCCCCTCTCAATCTCCTAAATTCTAGAGTGTATAAACCGAGTCTATGCAGTCTTTGTTCATAAGGCAGTCCTGACATCCCAGGAATCAGTCTGGTCAATGAACTGGCCTCAACTACCTTCTGTGGCAGAGAATTCCAGAGACTCACCACTCTGTGTGAAAAATGTTTTCCTCATCTCGGTTCTAAAGGAATTCCCCATTATCCTTAAACTGTGACCCCTTGTTCTGGACCTCCCCAACATCGGGAACAATCTTCCTGCATCTAGCCTGTCCAACCCTTTAAAAATCTTATAGAAACTCCTTAAGTTTCTATAAGATCCCCCCTCAATCTTCTAAATTCTAGCGAGTACAAGCCGAGTCTATCCAGTCTTTCCTCATATGAAAGTCCTGACATCCCAGGAATCAGTCTGGTGAACCTTGTCTATACTGTGCACCACAGATGAACTGGCGGAGATCTTTAACCTCTCACTACTCCATTCTGAGGTCGCCACCTGCTTCAAAAAGACCACTTTCATACCGGTGCTGAAGAAAAGTAAGATATCGTGCCTTAATGACTACCATTCAACGGCTAAGACATCCACTATCATGAAGTGCTTTGAGGGACAGGTGATGGAGCACATTAACTCCAGCTTCCCAGCCAGCCTTGACCCAACAGTAGTTTGCTTACCGTCACAACAGGTCCACACCTGACACCATGTCCCTGGCCCCAAGTTGCTAACCCATCTCTGGAACACCTCGACACCAACATTAGATTCATATTTATCAACTACAGTTCTGCCTTCTCCACCATAATCCCATCAAACTCGTTGTAGATGTAGCCCAGTGCATTAAAAATACAAGACTTCCCACCGTTGACTCCATCTACACTTCACGCTGCCTTGGAAAATCAACGAACATAATCAAAGTCTTGTCCCACCGCGGTCATTTCTTCTTCTCCCTCCTCCCATCCATTATTATTGTTCAGTCGCCCATCGTCAACATTTTGGACGTCATCGTTTGCCAGAAACTTAACCAGCCCAGCCACACTAATCGGTTAAGGCGTACCTCTGACCTGTGGTAGCCGGTCCTCCACGATAAAAATCTGCTTGTGCCTCTCTGGAGGAGTGGACAGTGAGACTGTGTACTCCGCAGCTCCGGGGGTGGCTGGTGTGTGCTGCTGCTGCTGCTGCCCGGTGCTCTGCACAGCTCCCACTCTCTCTGTATCCCCAGCTGACGATGTTGGCCTGACTGATGTATCGATGCTTGGCTGGGACGTAGGGTGCAGGAGTGCAAATGATCCGGTGTTTGGTGTGGGCAAAGTTAGAGTAGAGCCAACCCTGCCCTGTGTCTGACTGATGCCTGTACCCCTTGTCCCAATTACGCCTGTGCTCTGTGTCTGACTGACACCTGTGGTCTGTGTCTGACTGGCATCTGTACTCAGTGTAGGTCTGATGTGTGAGGTCAGTGTATTAATGATGTCCTGGCTCTGTGTCTGGATAACATCCATGGTCAGTGTCTGACTGATGTCTGTGCTCTCTGTCTGACTGATGTCTGTGCTCTGTGTCTGACTGACGTTCGTGCTATCTGTCCCAATGATACTTTTGATCAGACTGACATCTCTGCTCTGTGTCCAATCGATGTATGTACTCTGTGTCCTTCTGATGTGTGTGCTCTGTGTCTGAGTGATATCCGTTAGCAGTGTCCGGCTGCTGCCTGCACTCAATGTCCGACTGACGTCTGGGCCCAGTGTCCGACTGACATCTGGGCTCTCTGTCTGACTGACATCTGCTTTTAGTGTCAGACTGATGTCTGGGTTCAGTGTCTGACTGATGTCTGGGCTCTCTGTCCGACTGACATCTGTACTCAGTGTAGGTCTGATGTGTGAGGTCAGTGTATTAATGATGTCCTGGCTTTGTGTCTCGCTACCATCCATGGTCAGTGTCTGACTGATATTCGTGCCCAATGTCCAGCTGATGTCTGTCCTCTCTGTCCGACTGATATCCGAGCCCTCTGTCTGACTGTCATCCGTGTTGAATGTCTGTCTGTTGCCTGTACTCTCTGTCTCATTCACAACCATGCTCCCCGTCTGGCTCATGTAGATGCTTTCTGCCCAGTTGATGTCTGTGCTTTGTGTCTGACTGATGTCTGTGCTCAGTGTCTGGCTGATGTCTGTGCTCTGTGTGTGACTGATGTCTGTGCTATCTGTCCCAACAACACCCGTGCTCTCGATCAGACTGGCATCTCTGCTCTGTGCCCAATCAATGTCTGTACTCTGTGTCCTTCTGATGTGTGCGCTCTGTGTCTGAGTGATATCCGTTAGCAGTGTCCGGCTGCTGCCTGCACTCAATGTCCGACTGACACCCGTGTTCTGTGTCAGACTGATCCCCGTACCCAGTGTCTGACTAATGTTGGTGTTCTGTGTCTGACTGGCATCTGTACTCAGTGTAGGTCTGATGTGTGAGGTCAGTGTATTAATGATGTCCTGGCTCTGTGATTCGCTAACATCCATGGTCAGTGTCTGACTGATATTCGTACCCAATGTCCAGCTGATGTCTGTCCTCTCTGTCCGACTGATATCCGAGCCCTCTGTCTGACTGTCATCCGTGTTGAATGTCTGTCTGTTGCCTGTACTCTCTGTCTCATTCACAACCATGCTCCCCGTCTGGCTCATGTAGATGCTTTCTGCCCAGTTGATGTCTGTGCTTTGTGTCTGACTGATGTCTGTGCTCAGTGTCTGGCTGATGTCTGTGCTCTGTGTGTGACTGATGTCTGTGCTATCTGTCCCAACAACACCCGTGCTCTCGATCAGACTGGCATCTCTGCTCTGTGCCCAATCAATGTCTGTACTCTGTGTCCTTCTGATGTGTGCGCTCTGTGTCTGAGTGATATCCGTTAGCAGTGTCCGGCTGCTGCCTGCACTCAATGTCCGACTGACACCCGTGTTCTGTGTCAGACTGATCCCCGTACCCAGTGTCTGACTAATGTTGGTGTTCTGTGTCTGACTGGCATCTGTACTCAGTGTAGGTCTGATGTGTGAGGTCAGTGTATTAATGATGTCCTGGCTCTGTGATTCGCTAACATCCATGGTCAGTGTCTGACTGATATTCGTACCCAATGTCCAGCTGATGTCTGTCCTCTCTGTCTGACTGATATCCGAGCCCTCTGTCAGACTGTCATCTGTGCTGACTATCCATCTGCTGCCTGTACTCTCTGTCTCACTCACAACCATGCTCTCCGTCTGGCTCATGTCCGTGCTTTCTGTCCAGTTGATGTCTGTGTTCAGTGTCTGGCTGATGTCTGTGTTTAGGGTCTGACTGACGTCTGGGCCCAGTGTCTGACTGATGTCTGTGTTTAGGGTCTGACTGACGTCTGGGCCCAGTGTCTGACTGACGTCTGGGCTCAGTGTCTGACTGACGCCTGGGCTCAGTGTCTGACTGACGCCTGTAGTTCGTGTCTGACTGACGTCTGGGCCCAGTGTCTGACTGACGTCTGGGCCCAGTGTCTGACTGATGTCTGGGCTCAGTGTCTGACTAATGTCTGGGCCCAGTGTCTGAATGACGTCTGGGCTCAGTGTCTGACTGACGTCTGGGCTCAGTGTCTGGCTGATGTCTGTGCTCAGTGTCTTACTGATGTCTGCGCTCTGTGTCTGACTGATGTCTGCGCTCTGTGTCTGACTGATGTCTGTGCTCTCTGACTGACTGATGTCAGTGCTCAGTGTCTGACTGATGTCTGCGCTCTGTGTCTGACTGATATCTGTGCTCTGTGTCTGACTGATGTCTGTGCTCTGTGTCTGACTGATGTCTGCGCTTTGTGTCTGACTGATGTCTGCGCTTTGTGTCTGACTGATGTCTGTGCTCTCTGACTGACTGATGTCTGTGCTCAGTGTCTGACTGATGTCTGTGCTCTCTGACTGACTGATGTCTGCGCTCTGTGTCTGACTGATGTCTGTGTCCTCTGTCTGACTGATGTTCGTGCTGTCTGTCCCAATGATGCCCGTGCTTTCGATCAGACTGGCATCTCTGCTCTGTGTCCAATCGATGTCTGTACTCCGTGTCCTTCTGATGTGTGCGCTCTGTGTCTGAGTGATATCCGTTAGCAGTGTCCGGCTGCTGCCTGCACTCAATGTCTGACTGACGTCTGGGCCCAGTGTCTGACTGATGTCTGGGCTCAGTGTCTGACTGACATCTGGGCTCAGTGTCTGACTGACGTCTGGACTCAGTGTCTGACTGACGTCTGGGCTCAGTGTCTGACTGATGTCTGGGCGCAGTGTCCGACTGATGTCTGTGTTTAGTGTCTGACTGACGTCTGGGCCCAGTGTCTGACTGATGTCTGTGTTTAGTGTCTGACTGACGTCTGGGCCCAGTGTCTGACTGATGTCTGTGTTTAGTGTCTGACTGACGCCTGGGCTCAGTGTCTGACTGACTTCTGGGCTCAGTGTCTGACTGACGTCTGGGCCCAGTGTCTGACTGATTTCTGTGTTTAGTGTCTGACTGACGTCTGGGCCCAGTGTCTGACTGACGTCTGGGCTCAATGTCTGACTGACATCTGGGCTCAGTGTCTGACTGTTGTCTGGGCCCAGTGTCCGACTGATGTCTGTGTTTAGTGTCTGACTGACGTCTGGGCCCAGTGTCCGACTGATGTCTGTTTTTAGTGTCTGACTGATGTCTGGGTTCAGTGTCTGACTGATGTCTGGGTTCAGTGTCTGACTGATGTCTGTGTTCTCTGTCTGACTGATGTTCGTGCTATCTGTCCCAATGATGCCCGTGCTCTCGATCAGACTGGCATCTCTGCTCTGTGTCCAATCGATGTTTGTACTCCGTGTCCTTCTGATGTGTGCGCTCTGTGTCTGAGTGATATCCGTTAGCAGTGTCCGGCTGCTGCCTGCACTCAATGTCCGACTGACGTCTAGGCCCAGTGTCCGACTGACGTCTGGGCCCAGTGTCTGACTGACGCCTGGGCTCAGTGTCTGACTGACGCCTGTAGTTCGTGTCTGACTGATGTCTGGGCCCAGTGTCTGACTGACGTCTGGGCTGAGTGTCTGACTGACGTCTGGGCCTAGTGTCTGACTGACGTCTGTGCTCAGTGTCTGACTGACGTCTGGGCCCAATGTCTGACTCACGTCTGGGCCCAGTGTCTGACTGTCGTCTGGGCCCAGTGTATGACTGACGTCTGGGCCCAGTGTCTGACTGATGCCTGGGCTCAGTGTCTGACTGACGCCTGGGCCCAGTGTCTGACTGACGTCTGGGCCCAGTGTCTGACTGACGTCTGGGCCCAGTGTCTGACTGACGTCTGGGCCCAGTGTCTGACTGACGTCTGGGATCAGTGTCTGACTGACGCCTGGGCCCAGTGTCTGACTGACGTCTGGGCCCAGTGTCTGACTGACGTCTGGGCCCAGTGTCTGACTGACGTCTGGGCCCAGTGTCTGACTGACGTCTGGGCCCAGTGTCTGACTGACGTCTGTAGTTAGTGTCTGACTGATGTCTGTGCTTAGTGTGTGACTGATGTCTGGGCTCCATGTCTGTCTGGTATCCTTGCTGAGTGTTGAGGCTCTAGGAGTGTTATGTGTTATAAATAACTCAGTCGGTACTAAAGTTGACGAGAGTTGTTGAGTGATTTTGGGATGAATTGACGGGCCTGATGTAGTTGACCCCCCATGACTGCTTGTTTCCACCACTGAATCAGGCTCAGCAACATCGGCTAACGTCGTCAACATTTTCCATTGCCATTGTTCAGTTAACCAAGGCCGTGCTGTCAGCATAGCTAGGTTGCCAAGATCTTCTGTGCCAACATGTGCGATAGGAAGCTTTGAAGAACCTTTGGGCACTGAACTCAGCGTCCATGACGTGAAATATTCTTCACTGACTAAAGAACCCTCTGCAGAAGGTGAAGGTGGTGGCGGAGAGTTGATCTTCAAGCTGATGCTGGTTGGTTGGGCTGATGCCCCACTCGAGGCTGGAGAGGAGCTGCCAGGCTTTTGCCAATGCACCCCACCCCACTGGTCACCAGGAGGCTGAGATGTTGTCAGAAGGCCAAGCTCAGATGGCTGGGACATGGGCAAGTTGGTCACCGAAACAGGCAGCGACGAAGATGGTGGGAATCGTGCCCCAGAATGGGTTGGGTCTGAGAAATCAAAAGTCAAGGAAGGGGTGGTTGGAGCAACCAACCTTCCCAAAGTGGTCACTTCCTGGTTCAGGACTTGTGCCAAGGTCTTGCCCGGTAAAACTGCCACTCTTCCTGAAGACCATGCACTGGGCAAGGTGATTTGACGTGATGGCCTGGTGTTAGGCAGAGCTTGTGATCTCCATGGAAACCACGTGAATAGCAAGGCTGTTTGGAGATCCATCACACTGGGTGGAGTATCACTGAAGTCAATGTCAGTGGGTGGTGGGCTTCTGTTTGCTAGAGGCCGTGATATGATGACTTCGGTGGTGGAAAGCCTCGTTAGGCCGGTGAAACGTCCGGAACTGGGAGAGGTGTTGATGGGCACCGTTGTCAAGTACCTTCCATCCGTTCCCAGTGAGTGCGATGGTGCAATCTGTGTGGTGTCCACATTATTCATAGAAGGAACAACAGCTGGAGGGATTAAAGCGACTTGGGCACTGCCGCTGGTTCCTGACTCGCAGATCAAACTGTCCGCATCTGTTTCCTGGTCGATGGAAGGTCCCCCCACTGGGAGCTTGGAAGAATGTGTAGTCGGTTCAGGACTTTGTGACACGGTCCCCGGTTTAATCACCGCCTGGCTGTGGGCTGCTGGAGCGGCGGAGGAAATGTCTTTGAACTGGAATTTCCTTTGCATGCCGCCGAGCTGACTCACTTCTGCTGAGGTCAGCAGATGGTGGCTTCGGAGATCACCTGCGTTTGAGTTGCCAGCGTGGAGTGAGGTGGGCCCGTGTTTCCCGGAGCCCAATAATGCAGCTTCCCAGTGCTCTGTGGAGGACTGAGCGGCCGCCAGAGGCCGCGGGGTGTTGGGGTGGGACTCGGTTGCAACCTCACCCCGACCGCCTTCGGCATCGCTGCTGCTGCTGCTGCCCGTCTCATCGCCACCCCTGGTCAGCCTCGGCTCCTGCCCCAACCCCAACCCCGAGCCCGGGACACGGCGCCTGCCCGTCTTGCCTTCCTGGTGGGTCATCGCATCATCCAAGTCCTCTAACCGAGGTTCCGCCGCCCGGGGATCCAGCGCCCGGGCTCCAGCCACCAGCGTGATGTTCCCGGGGGTGAATGAAAAAGCCCCAAGGCTGGGTCTCAGCACTGGGCTGAAGTTAATGTTCGCTCTGGGGGTGAGTGTTGGCGCGGTCAGTGGCTTCCGACCGCTGATGGAGCTTCCAATGGGCCCGGGGATGGTGTTGGCAAGTGGTCCAGGGATGGAGAAGCGACGTGGGCGAGAGCTGGAGGCAGAGCGCGGTCCTGGGTCTGTGCCGCTGATGTGTCGAGTGTCGGGGACGGGGTTGAGTTGAGCTGCGCTGCTGTGTTGTGGGCCAGGGTTGGGGGTGGTGTGGCTGGTGGAGTCAGGAGGGGCAGCAGATTCTCCTGGAGACCCCAGACTTGTGGAGTTGGGGTGTGATGAGACGCGGGGGTCCGTCTGGCGATGCCTTGTTGCCGGGATATTTCCTGGCACCGGGCGGGCTCGGGTTCCCCGCTTGGGGCGGACTGGAAGATTGGGAGCCTGGGGACGGTGGTGGACGCCGGCAGCTCGTCTTCTCGCCAGCTCCTTCCCACTGGGTTCCGGGGCTTGATCGGACGACATTAAGATTTCGTTGCGTTTGAAGCCAGCTTCCCATCCCCGGGCTGGAGAAGGCTTTGCAATCGTCCTCAGTGGCTCCGGGCCATTTGGGTCCATTCCTCTGCTGGGGAATCCTGTCCCAAACACGAGAACAAAGCACGGGTGAGATTATTCAGGAACAACCGTGGCATCAGTTTGCAGTTTTAGTAAAGCTTGGGACGGGTCGTCCCCTCGCCGTTTACTTCACGTTTTCTAGGGTCCAACACCAGCGACAGAATCACAGGGGGAAATATATAAACACACAGAAGATAGACACAAAAAGCTGGAGTAACTCAGCCGGACAGGGGGCTCTGGGGAGATGGGTTTCGGGTCGAGACCCTTCTTCAGACCCGAAACGTCACCCATTCCTTCCCTCCGGAGATGCTGCCCGTCCAGCTGAGTTGCTCTAGTTTCCTTGTGTCTATCTTCGGTTTAAACCAGCATCTGCAGTTCCTTCCTAAATAAACGCAGTATACACATAAGCGCGAAGCTACACGCGTGTGTATGTATATGTACAACGCGTGTACTCACACCTCCCGAGGCGCTGCTCCAGAGTGGAGGCAGACTGAAGATGAGATCTAATGCACCAGCAGGGCTGATCTGGTGCGGTTTTAACCAGCGTCTTCAATGGAGAAAAGAGACCGAGATATTAGGACGGAGTCACCGACTATGGAGCTTGGCGACTGCAAACGTGAGGATCAGCAACAGATTGGAAGTAGAGAATCCGGCAGCTTGGAATTAGAGACAGAGAAAGGTGCAGGTGCAGCGATTTCACAAAGGCAGTCAAACATATACTAAACCACACATAGAGTACTGGAGTAACTCCGCATATCAGTCGGCATCTGAGGAGGGGATAGATAGGCGGCATTCCGGGTCTCGACCTTTCTTCACTCGAACCGGACCCGAAATGTTGTCTACTCATTGCCTCCACAGATGCTGCCTGACCCGCCGAGTTACTCAAGCACTTTGTTTTTTGCTCGATTCCATTATTAGTGATTCCTCGTGTATTCATGCACAGAAACAAAGACAAATTCTCCCTCTTTATTATTTATTTGTCTCTATCTCTATAGAGATCTCACTCTCTCACTCACTCACCCACATACTCACTCACTCACCCACTCACTCACTCACTCACTCTCTTACAATGGCATGAGTCTCGCTGTGCCTCAGTCCGCCAAACTTACCCAAGTACTGCAGGGTAAATCCATTCTTGAAGCCAGAGGTCAATGCTTTAAGAGTGATAACAACCGGCCCTCGCGCTCGGATCACAAGCTTCTCTCCAGCCTCGTGGATACTCCAGAAGAGGCCACAGAATTCCCTTTCCCTTTCTGCTGCTTCCAGTTTGATTGTCAAGTGGGCAGACGTACAGCCGGCATCGGCCCCGGGCGTTGTCTGATTTGACACAACCTTCAACTCGACGGCCGCCGCTCTGGGTGCTGGCAGAATCCAGTAACA
The DNA here is from genome assembly GCA_963514005.1 of Raja brachyura. Next base: position 16,140,452 of record OY740801.1, on the reverse strand, counting down.
GCTGATCCCATTGACGGAGTCGGTCGCAGGCAGGGAATACTGCGAGATTCCCTGGGTGACATTGGGAAGTAGAACGCCGCCACACTCCTCCTGGGATGGGCCGAGGAGAAACCCTGAAGAACACAGATTGTGATTAAAGAAACGACTGCACTCACGCAGTCTGATCTGGGACACAGTGCTGTTGTACACACAGTCAGAGCTGGGATTACAGTCCCTGTCATACACAATGTTGGGACATAGTGCTGTTGTACACACAGTCAGTGCCCCGGATTACAGTCTTGTCATACAGACAGTCAGTGCTGGGATTACAGTCCCCGTCACACAGCCAGTGCTGGGATAGACAGCGCTTTTGTACCCACAGCTATTCTGACAAACTCGGTGCTGTTGTACACATGATCAGTGCTGGGACATGCACTCTATTGTCCACACATACCTTTGGTATGCAAGCAAAGAATTTCAACCCACTCACTGTGTTGTACCTATATTTAAGAATGGCTGGAAGGACAAATGAGGGAATCATAGGCCAATGAGTCTGACATTAGTGGTGGCTGAGTTACTGGAGGGGATTCTATGGGACACAATCTACCCAACATTGGTAAGATTCCAAATAATGATGAGATGGAATATAGGAAGGAGACAGGGAGTTTAGTGACATTGTGCCAAGACAACAGACTCTCCCTCATATGTCAGCAAAATAAAGGAGCTCGTCATCGACTTCAGTAATCAGGGTGAGTACGCACCCCAGTCTGTATCAATGGTACTGAAGTGGAAATGTTCTAGAGCTTCAAGTTCCTAGGTGTAAAATTCACCAACAATTTGACCTGTCCAACCAAATGGCCAAGAAACCACACCGATGTCTTTCCCGCCTCAGAACAAAAATGAAATTTGATGTCCGCAATGACCGTCACCAATTTCCACAAATGCAGCATAGAAAGCATCCTATTTGAATGCATCATCACAGCTACATTTGGCAACAGTGTAGGAAGGAACTGCAGATGCTGGTTTAAACTGATGAAAGACACAAAAAGCTGGAGTAACTCAGCGGGTCAGGTAGCATCTCTGGAGAAAGGAATAGGTGACGTTTCGGGTTGAGACCTTTCAACAGTCTGAAGGGTCTCTGGCTTTGTGGGAGAGATTTCCACAAATCTCTGGGTGAAAAAGTTTTTTCCTCATCTCAGTTTTAAATGGCCTCTCCTTTATTCTTAGACTGTGGCCCCCTGGTTCTGGACTCCCCCAACATTTGGAATATTTTTCCTGCATCTAGCTTGTCCAGTCCTTTTATAATTTTATACGTTTCTATAACATCCCCTCTCATACTTCTAAATTCCAGTGAATATAAGCCCAGTCTTTTCAATCTTTCCTCATATGACAGTCCTGCCATCCTGGGGATTAACCTCGTGAACCTACGGTGCACTGCCCCAATAGCATGAATGTCCTTCCTCAAATTAGGAGACCAAAACTGCACACAATACTCCAGATGTGGTCTCACCAGGGCCCTGTACAACTGCAGAAGGACCTCTTTACTCCAATACTCTAATCCTCTCGTTATGAAGGCCTACATGCCATTAGCTTTCTTCACTGCCTGCCATACCTGCATGTTTACATTCAGTGACTGGTGTACAAGGACACCTAGGTCTCGTTGCACTTCCCTTTTTCCTAATCTGACAGCATTGAAATAATAATCTGCCTTCTTGTTCTTGCCGCCAAAATGGATAACCTCACATGTATCTACATTATACTGCATCTGCCATGCATCTACTCACTCACTCAACCTGTCCAAGTCACCCTGCAACCTCGTAGCGTCCTCTTCACAGTTCACACTGCCACCCAGCTTTGTGTCATCTGCAAATTTGCTAGTGTTACTATTAATTCCATCACCTAAATCATTAATATATATTGTAAATAGCTGTGGCCCCAGCACCGAGCCTTGCGGCACCCCACTAGTCACTGCCTGCCATTCTGATAGGGACCTGTTTATTCCTACTCTTTGTTTCCTGTCTGCCAACCAATTCTCTATCCACGTCAATACCCTACCCACAATACCATGTGCTCTAATTTTGCCCACTAATCTCCTGTGTGGGACTTTGTCAAAGGCTTTCTGAAAGTCCAGATACACTACATCCACTGGCTCTCCTTTATCCATTTTACTTGTCACATCCTCAAAGAATTCCAGAAGATTAGTCAAGCATGATTTCCCCTTCATAAATCCATGCTGACTTGAACCAATCATTTTACTGCTATCCAAATGTGCCGTTAGTACTTCTTTAATAATTGACTCCAGCATCTTCCCCACGACCGATGTCAGGCTAACTGGTCTATAAGAATTCCACAGATTCACCACCGTCTGGCTAAATAAATTCTTCCTCATCTCCTTCCTAAACGAACGTCCTTTAATTCTGAGTCTATGACCTCTAGTCCCAGACTCTCTCACTATTGGTAACATCCTCCCCACATCCACTCTATCCAAGCCTTCAACTATTCGGTAAGTTTCAACGAGATCTCCCCTCATCCTTCCAAACTCCAGCGAGTACAGGCCCAGTGCCATCAACGCTCATCATATAACCGACCAATTCCTGGGATCCTGGGAAAGCAGCCAACATAATCCATGACAACTCACACCTCAGTCATTCTCTTCTTCCCTCTTCCTTGGGCAGAAGATACAAAAGCCTGATAAAATTCACCACAGAATTCAGATTCTTGAATGGACCTCTTTGTTGCTAAAGATTGGATCCTGATCTCTCACCTAATTGTGGACTTTACACATTTTTTAAATATGCACTTTCTCTGTAATTGTACAATCGATTTATTTTCTCTTTTTTAACTACCTGGTGTACTAATGTATGCTATGACTTGCCTGAATAGTACGCAAAAAAACGTTTTTTCAATGTATCTCGGTACACGTGAATGCTGCTGCGCTTATGATACTGAGTACTGAGACATTCGGTGCTGTTGTACATACGCTGTGCGCTCTGGTTACACCCGCAATGAAGACGTATTCGTAACAGTTATCAGAGCGCCACAGGCTCGTTCAAAAAAGTACGTTGCATTTTGAAAAATGTGCGACAGGATTTGAGTTAAACGCGAGGGAATTGCAGTTAAACGCCACCTCCTGGAGCCCTTTCGCCCCTCTATTCCGGACTGCAAACTCTGGTTACCTGCATTGGCGAGCAGCAGAAGCCAACTTGCTCTGGCCCACATGGTCCATCCGAGAGGAGGCCGAGGAGCCCAGCGGGAAGAGAACGGCTGAAGACCCGGGAGCTGCATTGATCGGAGCGAAAGGCAAGGAGCCCGGAGGGTGGCTCGTTGATCCTGATATCCCAGCGCTTGTGGTTGGCCGGCAGCCGGAGAGGATATCCGACCCAAACCCTGTCGGGGAAATGGGAGCGTGTCTGGGAGAGCTAGGAGGGAGAAGTGGGAGAGACAGAGAGACCTGAGGAGAGGAGGGGGGAGAATGAATGGGGATACCGGGGAGGGGGGCTGATACAGCAAACAGGAGCACCGGGCGAGCGCAGGGTACGGGATGTTAACAGGTGGCCGCGGCTTGTGTAGGAAGGATCAGCAGATGCTGGCTGGTTTACACCGTAGACACAAAGTGCTGGGGTACACTCTGGAGAAAAGGTATAGGTGACGTTTTGGGTCGGAACCCTTCTTCAGATTCGGCTGTGCATGTGCTGGCTTGTTGTAATCCTATCTCCACTAGAGGTAGATAACCACATGTAAAACATGCATTGGAAAACATCGGTTTACAAATAATCTCGTGTTGCGTATAGTAACAGTCGAGGTAAATTGAGGATTTTAAAGTGCGGTATATTTGAAAGCATAATGTAAAAACCTCGGAGTAACTCGGCGAGTCAGGCAACATCTGCGGAGGCAAATAGACAAAATGTGACGAGTCGGGACCTATCTTCATTTCTCTCCACAGATGCAGCATGAGCCGCCCAGTTCCTCGGTTTGTATTTTGCTCACGATTCCTGCATCTGCATCTGTTTCCATGTGAAGGCACAAACCCGTCTCACCCTGCCACCTAGTGTGGAAAATGCATACTGGAGAATACTGGGATGATTCTCCTCTCCTCCAGGCGCCAATGGACCAGAATCTCAATGACTTGGGTCGTCAATTGCTTCCTAAAGAGTTCTGCTTGAAGACGATCATGAATTCCTCTAACGCAACCCAGACGACATATATTACCAATAAATAATAATTCCAAGAGATAATTCAGTACACACTTAATTTAGATGTGTTACAATGCAAAGTTCATTTTCGCAGTGACAATTCAGGCAGAACTTGAGACATGTGTAAGGGAAATCAGGAGGGCAACTTCCCTTTTTATTTTGGAACGTAAGAGAGCACACTAGACCCACATATAACACTAGTTAGTCCACAGACAATATTCTGCATACAGTTCTGGTACCAGCACATCAGTTAACATTGGAGAAGTTGGAAGGGATTTACCCCTATTTTGCCAGTCGTTAGGAGGAAACATTGAGATCAATTGGATGGAAGAAAAGCTTGTTTCACAGTGTAGCGGGGTTTGAAAAGGTGAGACAACCCTGATCTCATAGACAAATACTTTGCGTATTTTTAATGTTTGAGGCTAGAGTGACTGCTGGAACAGGAGATTTATCCCAATAACAGCACGTGTACAAATGAGCCAAACACCTCATGCCATAAATGTTTATGATTATCTAATTTGTTTCTCTTCTCGTCAGCTGGTTAGCGACCAGTGGGAAGTGTAGAATGCAAAGAATATTATTTGAAGCTGTCCTTTCAGCAATTGAATATCTGATTTAATAAGATCCAGTGCCTTCCATAATATTTGAGACAAAGACCCATTCTTTATTTATTTGCCTCTGTACTCCACAATTTGAGTTTTGTAATATAAAATATCACATGTAGTTAAAGTGCACATTGACAGATTTTAATAAAGGTCATATTTATACATTTTGGTTTCACCATGTAGAAATTACAGCAGCATTTATACATGTCCCCCCCCCCCCCCCATATTTCAGGGCACCATATTGTAGCAATGTTACAAAATTTTGAGATTTAAAAAATCAAGTCTGCAATTTATCCCATCAGATAAAGCATAAAAAGAAGTTTAATTTGACACCTAATTTACTTTCATATCTTCAGTATTAAGAAACTTATGGCCATTTTCATACTCGGAAATGAGCATCTTGCTTCCCATTGCCTTTCAATTGACTTAACTCAAAAGATGTGTTCTGGAAAAGTTAAAAGTCCATAACATTCTTAAAAATTAAGAGAACTCAATGAAATTTTCAGTTATTATAGATTGAAGCATTCTGAAACAAATATTAAACAATCTTACTTGGATTACCTGAAATTAAAGCATATAATTAGTTAGTTATCTAATTGTAGCTAATTACAAAATTCAATGAGTAGATCTAAACATCTATCAATTTCTTAAGAAAAGATAAACTTTTTTAAAATTGCCTAAGTGTCCAAATAACATTCACACAATAATCCACAATGTAACATAATTTTTAAATCTAATTTTCATGAATTTCTGGGCCAAATGGAAGGAATTTAGTGTTTTATGCCTGTAAATTAACGGCCATTTAAATGAACTAGTGAGTGGGTTTTAGTAGAATGCGGTGGATTAGAACGTTGCGGTTAGCGGTGAAGTCGGGGGGAAAATACTGGGGGTTCATACATTTTTTGGGGACCCCATTTCGCAACATAAAAATATTATTAATGCCTCCCGAAAAACCAACTTTTAATATAAAAATAAAGTATTTACCTTTTTTTCTCCCCTACGGAAAATGCTTCCGGTTGTCTGCGCTCACGGCTTTTGAAGGTGATTTTTAAATTACTCTAGTTAATAAATAATGTAGAGTAATTTAAAAATACCACCATTCATGAAATGTCGGAGCGATTTTTCTTCAGCAACCAAATCGCCCGACATTGATCGATTTGTCCTGCCTGTTGAAAAACGGCACTTTAAGCCCGCCCCCCCTCTGCAAGGCGCGAAAGTCACGCACACGGGGAGCGGCAGAAGTGCAGCGCCGGTAAAGGTACGTTTTGTAACATACCTACATATTGTTTGGGACAACAATATAATGTAAATGAAAGTAGTCATGTGGTTGCATATCCTTTGCATGCAATGATTGCTTGAAATCTGCAATCCATGGACATCACCAGTTGATGGGTGTCTTCTCTGGTGATGCTCTGCCAGGCCTGTATTGAATGAATGAATACGTTTATTGGCCAAGTACAATCACATACAAGGAATTTTGCAACCATCTTTAGCTTATGCTTGTTTTGGGGGCTAGTCCCCTTCAGCATATAAAAGGCATGCTCATTTGGGTTCAGATTGGATGATGGACTTGGCCACTCAAGAATTGACAATTTTTTAGCTTTGAAAACTCCTTTGTTGCTTTAGCAGTATGTTTGAGATCATTGTCTTGCTGTAGAATGAACTGCCGGCCAATGAGTTTTGAGGCATTTGTTTGAACTTGAGCAGACAGGATATGCCTATACACGTCAGAATTCATTATGCTACTACCATCCGCAATTGTATCATCAATGAAGATAAGTGAGCCAGTACCTTCAGCAGCCATACGTGCCCAGGCCATAACACCCCCACCACCGTGTTTCACAGATGAGGTGGTATGCTTTGGATCTTCGGCAGTTCCTTCTCTCCTCCATACTTTGTTCTTGCCATCACTGATATGTTAATCTTTGTCTCATCTGTCTACAAGACATTTTTCCAGGACTGTGGTTGCTCTTTTAAGTACTTCTTGGCAAACTGTAACCAGGCCATCCTATTTGGCCATCCAGTGGTTTGCATCATGCAGTGTAGCCTCTGTATTTCTGTTCACAAAGTCTTCTGGGGACAGTGGGGACTATGTATAAACACAGCTGTAATTTCTACATGGTGAAACCAAAATGTATAAAAATACCCTTTAATAAAATCTGGCAATGTGCTCTTTAGCCACATGTGATTTTTTTCTATTACAAATTTCAAATTGTGGCGTATAGAGGCAAATAAATAAATTATGGGTCTTTGTCCCAAATATTACGGAGGGCACTGTCACATGGAAACAAAAGCTTTTCACTGTATATCGCATGTGTGACAATAATAAATCAATGCCAATTTAACTTTGTAACTCTACTAACTTTGCCCAATAATGGACGCACTCCCCAGGAATATAGACTAAAGGCAACTTAATTAAAGTATAGTTATACCTGTCCTGAACTGTATACTAAAATGAATTTCACTGTACGTGACAAATAAAGATCCATTGAACCATTAAAAGTTTGGATTTTGAATAGAACAGAGGAACTAAACAGAGGGAGGGTTATTCCTGCTGAGAGAGCAAGAGCAAGCGCATTCAGGAGAGAAAATTGGAAACACACTGAGAATGGTATAAATTTGGCACAGTTTTACACAAAAGAGGAGCCCAAGGTATAGTAAATATAGGATGGGATACACATTAAAACCCTCAACGAATGGCAGAATTTAAGGTAGTTAATTCCTTCCCACCTGCCATTTCTAATAAATAATAACCACTGTTGCTTACTGATCTAGGATTCAGTGTGTCAGATTGATCAGATTAATAAACAGCAATACATGCCCAAGTCATCAATAGTAATTTATTCTTTTCAGAAATCAAATAAAAGGTTGAAGAATGTGAAATATCACTATCTCAACAAACAACAAAATCCGCAGTAGCACGTTGTACTTCAAGCACTACCGACGTCTTGGGTGTGTCACATACTTCCGACAGCAAGTACCTGCAAAAGCAAACACTGGTTTCAGAATCTTTACATGTTTTTTTTTTAAATTTCCAAAGGTGTCACTGATCAGTTTACAGAGAGTATTGTTTCACACAGGCCTGTTCCCACGTCTGTGTTGAGTTAGCTGATCATGGAAGGGGAGGGGCTGTTAGTGTACTATAGCTGACCTACACATTGCACAAGTATTGGTGTCTAACTCAATGCAATAGACTCCAGAAGAGATATTTTACCTGATCCTCTTTTAAAACAAAATCAGCGTGGCCATCATCAGTATTTGTATTTATCACACTTTAGAAAGTGGTGGGTTGTTGTAACAATCTTTGGTACATTTCTGATGCCAATTAACATTCATCCACTTTGCAGAGATGTACCAGTCAGATTTTTCAAAGATGGCAATTTCCTTCTCCAAGGAAAATCAGTGAATCATGCTTTCATAATAGCTCTGATGTTTTATGCTTTCTATTTCAGATACTATTTATTCCAGATTTATTTAGTGAACTGAATTTACATTCCTTAACTACTCCATTTTGATTTGAACTTGTGTTTCCAGATTATTAACTCCCAATGCTATTGTTCCACTGGCTTCTTAGTACATTGTCATATCACGGCCATGACTTCATTGCTGAGTCATGTTGAACAATTCCTACAAAGGACTTTTTCTACTATTGGGAGCTGTCACATCCCAACCTCCTCTCAATCTGAAAACTGATGTTTGATATCAATTCTTATGACCAAACCCCTCACCGCTCCCACCCATCCCACAGCAACAACAAATAAATATTCTTCAGTAATAAAACTCTACAAATGTCATTGCATTATTTCTGACTCCAAGGGTTCTGAGAGAGAACAAATTAATATTTCTCTTGCCCTTCACAGCTCATGTGACTGAAGAAAGATTAATGCGACTTTGTGCACATTGCCCCTCCCCTTTCATCAGACATGTGAAAGCTCTTACCCTGCAATGATTCTCCAGGAACAAAGAAAAACATTTATTCATACACATCTTTTTTGTCTGCGATGTAAGTTACAATCTCTTCCGGCGTCATTAATTTTTCTGCATCTCCATCTGGAATCTCAAACCCTGCAATAGATAGAACAGAAGATCAGTGGCCCTGGAGACTGGTTTTATCAGCGTTATGTTTCACCAACTTGTACCAACACTGTACAGTGTACCGCTCTGCCAGATATCCATCAAGTACCTTGGAGTCAACAGCTAGCCGTGCCAATCTAAGTGGTAATACATGTGGTAACACCTGTGGTTGTGAGCTGCTGCCAAAAGAACATTGGGGAACCACTGCACCTGCACAGATACTGTATGCTGCACCCACTTTGCACGGTGGATGGAGTGAACATTCAAGTAGTAGATCGACTGCTAACAAGCAGACTCCTTTGCACAAGTTTCTCGGCTGCAGCCAACCAGATTCATGGATAGTGACCCATTCTACTCCTAATATGCCCAATGAAAATGGCGGTAAGTCTATGGGGGAGTCAAGAGATGAGCTACAAGCCCTCAGAATACCAAATATAATCTTTAATTGCCATTGTAAGCATTGATGAGGCTTGTCAGAAGGTTTATGTTGTGTGCTGCTGGAGAAGGTAAGCGAGGGAGATTCAGTCTTAGCAATGATATTAAATGAATGTTAGGGAGAGGCAGTCATTGCTGGGAGGTAGCACAATGTTATATGCTACTCAGTCGATACCAAATCTTGCTGCAAGAGGACACTAACTACTCGGCCATTTATGGGACGGAGCTCTAGTAAGCAGAAAGCCCTGGTCACCAAAAGCATGTGCGTGTGTGTGATTGTGTGTGTGAGGGTTAGAGACAATGACTAGGTCTAGAATCACACACGACAACCTGCCATTTGAACGTGGCATTGGAAGGCTCCTCATTAGAATTCATGCACCATAATGTGAACCACCTTATTCAGGGAAAGGGAGCAGAATTTATAGGACACAAAAACAGCACTGATCGAAGCTTACAATCGGAGGGAAAGGAAGTGAGAATGCTTCAGGAGGATCTTACCAAACTCATCTTCCATGGCCATAATGATTTCCACTTGATCCAAACTGTCCAATCCCAAATCTTTCTTAAAATGGGAGCTTACCACGAGCTTTGAAAAGAGAGTAATCATTGTAAATATAGAGGGTTCCAGGTGTGCACAAAATAAATCACTCGCATGGAATCACTGGAGAGCTCTAGTCTAATTGACCAAAGATCAATCCAAGAATCATCAAACAAAAAAAATGTTCCCCATATTTCACCAGCCTGTTGAGTCTGTGCCAGCTCTCAGAGCAATTATTTCTGTCTAAAATATTCCCTCCCATATGCCCACCAATTTGCCCATCACCTACACTAGGGGTAATTTACAGTAACCAACTAATCCACCAACCAGCATATGTTTGTGATGTGGGAGGAAGCCAGAGTATGCAGGGGAAACTCCCAGGGAGAACAGTCAAGCTCCACGCTGATAGCACCAGAGGTTAGGAATGAACCCAAGTCAGTTAACTTAGAGACAGCAGAACTACCCACTAGACCACGTTGCTCGTTTCTCCTAATATAATTTGCCTTACTCATGGTTAGCTTCTGGGCAGAGGGCTTGGGCTCATTCACCCTCACTGGCACACATTGATCACAGAGGGTAAGCCACAAACCTTTTTTTTTTTTAAAGCAAGGAGCACAGTAAAGTTAAATGATGGGAGGGTGGAGATTCAATCATAACTTTCTTTAATGCTTCTAAGTAAGAGTGGGGTGAGGATGCAGAGAAAAATAATTCTCTGAAGAGGGCGTCAAACAAAACATTTGGGAAGCCGAGTTGTTTCTGTACGTATACTGTCTGCAGAGCATGTAGCTCCTACTATCTGCAGTCCCATTGTTCCAACATGTTACAGAACAGAAAATGACACAGAAACTTTCCCCCAGAGAAATAGAATGGAGGGAGATTTTCCAAAATGCATTTCCATTTGAGCTTCCTGTTGGAATTGGGATGGGAGTATTTGCAACCAATTCCTTCTCCAGCAAGACTTCTGCATCAAGTATCTGACTGATACATTGTTTGTGAACATTCCCAATTCTAATGCAACTTCTCTTCCAGAGCTCAGAGGTGTTGGTGTTTGTTGCAACTCTGGTTTATCTCAAACAGTCTTGACCTCTACAGCATCCATTAAACTTCTCCTAGGACTGGAAATGCATATTTCATCCTATCTTATTCTTCTTCTTTGAAGGATATGAACTATCTGCATTATTATCACTGCTAAGACAAGTTCTTTTCTCCAGAATTAATTAGTTGAATCCAAGTTTCATGCTTAGCAATGTGACCCAATATCTCCAGATAATTATTCGTGGCTTCCAGATATTAACAGTATAATGTTACCCCCACTCCACTTAACCACCCGAAGGCCATGACAGCAACGTTTTAGGGTCTTGACCCGAAACGTCACCCATTCCTTCTCTGAAGAAATGCTGCCTGTCCCGCTGAGTTACTCCAACATTTTGTGTCTAACTAAGGTTTTATACATGTCTATCTCTAATTTTTAAATTCTAATAAAACTAGTTGGTTTAAAAAAAACCCATTTACATCTAATCCACTGAAATTTTTCTATCTATAACTACATCTTTCCCAGTGCTTATATACTTCCCATTTGGGCAGCACAGTGGCACAGCTGGTAGATCTGCTTCCTCATAGACCCGGGTTCAATCCTGACTGGGTACCGCCCGTGTGGAGTTTGCATTTTCCCTGAGACCGCGTGGGTTTCTTTTGGGTGCTCTAGTTTCCTCCCACGTCCCAAAGATGTGCGGGTTTGTAAGTTGGTAGGCCTCTGTAATTTGCCACTAGTGTGTAGGGAGTGGATGAGAAAGTGGGATAACAAAGAACTAGTGTGAATGGGTGATTGATGGCTCGTTGACAAAAGGCCTGTTTCCATGCTTTACCTCCAAACTCAAAACAATGGCAGCCCATGGCTCACCATTAAAAAGCGTTAAATGATCTTTTGCAGAAGCATTTCATGACATTATGTGACCAAAGCAAAATCAGCTGGTGCTGAAAATGTATTAATGCATAATGTCAGAAATGTTCAATGGATCAAGCAGCATCTATGGAGAGTTAATGATCAAGGTGATACGACCTTGTAGCCATTAGTTAGCTAACTGAGGTACATGCTGTTACCCCCCCCCCCCCCTTTGATGTGGTGTATTATTCATCAGGGTTTGTCAAGTTTAGAAGTTAAATTTATTCCTGTTAACCTTTGTATTTTAAAACAAAAATATTTGCCATTATAATCTACAGGAAAATAAAGTACCCATCCCACATACAAAAATGTTTCCGTACCTTTTCAGGGTTAATTTTGTCATACAGTTTTAACACATACAGTACTCGCTCAAGGATGCTGTCCAGTGAAAGAGGCGGCAGATCTCCATACTGACGACATGTCTGTGGGAATAAACTGCACGTCTGCAAATGAGAAAAACAAGTTGATTTTAAATATGTAAATAACAATCTGGGCTAATCTACGAAATATATACATATACCGTGCCCTCCATAATGTTAAGGACAAAGACCCATCATTTATTTTTTTGCCTCTGTACTCCACAATTTGAGATTTGTAACAGAAACAAAATCGCATGTGGTTAAAGTGCACATTGTCTGATTTTAATAAAGGCCATTTTTATACATCTTGGTTTCACCATGTAGAAATTACAGTTGTGTGTATACAGTCCCCCCCCCCCCCCCCATTTCAGGGCACCATAATGTTTGGGACACATGGTTCTCATGTTTGTAATTGCTCTGGTGTGTTTAATTGCCTTGTCGATGCATGTACAAGAGAGCTCTCAGCACCTAGTCTTTCCTCCAGTCTTTCCATCACCGTGGGAAACTTTTATTGCTGTATATCAACACGAGGACCAAAGTTGTACCAATGAAAGTCAAAGAAGCCATTGAGCCACTGAGGAACAAGAACAAAACTTGCCAAAATCAACTGTTTGGAACATAATTAAGAAGAAAGAGAGCACTGATGAGCTTACTAATCGCAAAGGGACTGGCAGGCCAAGGAAGACCTCCACAGCTGATGACAGAAGAATTACCTCTATAATAAAGAACACCCCCAAACGCCTGTCTGATATATCAGAAACACTCTTCAGGAGTTGGGTGTGGATTTGTCAATGACCACTGTCCGCAGAAGAGTTTATGAACAGAAATACAGAGGCTACACTGCAAGATGCAAACCACCGGTTAGTCACAAAAATAGGATGGCCAGGTTACAGTTTGCCAAGAAGTACTTAAAAGAGCAACCACAGTTCCAAAAAAAGGTCTTGTGGACAGATGAGACGACGATTAACTTATATCAGTGATGGCAAGAGCAAACTATGGAGGAGAGAAGGAAATGCCCAAGATCCAAAGCAAACCACCTCATCTGTGAAACCCACTTAGAAAACCTGAACGGAAACCTCTGGAGACTTTGTGCCCCACCCAAGGTTTCCGTGCAGTTTCCTGAGGTTCCTGGAGGTTTTTGTCAGTTTTGACCATTAGGGTGGCTGACAAAAACCTCCGGGAACCTTGCGTGGGGTGCAAAGTCTCCAGAGGTTTCCTAAGTGGGTCAGGGGCATAACCATGCTGATCTAATTTCTGCCTAATCATGATAATCTTTCACTTATCAAGTATTCTTCGATCTCCTCAGAAACATTCAGATGCTGCATTCAGCTTTGACGAAACACATTTCCAAGCCTCACAACCACAGGAAAAATAAATCACCTCAACTGAATTATATGAATTAAAATAATTTCACTGCTTTGCACTTGACAATAAAACACAATTGAACTATTGAAAATTAACTCCGAACTAACTGTTTCCACGAGTAGAAAGAATCACCCCAAATCTGTCTGTTGATCATTCAGTCACTCTTCACCTTTCATCCTACCAAACTCAGAAAATGGTGCTGAACTTATTGAATGGCAATGTTGGGCCCGAAGGGCCAAATATGTATACCCTGTCCAACCTTTATGCGCACGACAACCCTCCCATTCCAGGCATGCCAACTAAATCTTCTATGAACATTAAACTTCAAACACATCAACATAATTTGGTAAATAAGGAACATGAAACATTGCAGGCGTTGTCTTGCCAATTCTCCAAAGAAATGAAGCATCTTTGCATAAAATTCACCAGACAACAATATTGCAAGCTTGCCCCATCACTCTACATACCTACTACATACCTTATTTCTGCAAATCACTGGGAGAAAAACATTCTCTGCAATCTCTTACAATTTACATTTCCTACCAAAGTAGATAACTTGACGTTTTTATACATTATATTCCACTTAGCAGATATTTGCCTGTTCAATTATCCTAATCCCATTGCAACTACTTTATATCCTCTTCACAATTTACTTCCCTACCCATCCATTCTGGAAGCTACTGTTATACTCTGTTCTGAATTCATGACCAAGCACTATGTCCCAATGTTGGGCGAGTCCAGAACCAGGGGGTCACAGTCTTAGAATAAAGGGGAGGTCATTTAAGACTGTGGTGAGAAAAAACTTTTTCACCCAGAGAGTTGTGAATTTATGGGATTCCTTGCCACAGAGGGCAGTAGATGCCAAGTCACTGGATGGATTTAGAGTTAGATAGAGCTCTAGGGGCTAGTGGAGTCAAGGGATATGGGGAGAAGGCAGGCACGGGTTATTGATAGGGAACGATCGGCCATGATCACAATGAATGGCGGTGCTAGCTCGAAGGGCCGAATGGCCTGCACATATTTTCTATGTTTCTATATAAATGCAAGTTTAATTTCTTGCCTACATTGAAGATTTTGTCACATGATGTCCTGACCTTTGCAAATGACAGTAGATATCAGTGGGGGCTGATATCTACTGCTCCAAGTCTAAAGCCTAATCCCCCAAGTCTAAATCCTGTTTCTAAGGAAAATATTGCAGAAAATAAATGAGATTTTCTGGCTGGATTCAAGTATTTTAAACAGAAGTACGGCCCCGGGGTGAGTGCTCCCGCCCCCAGCCAACAGCCCCAGGTCAGACGCAGCCTCCAACAGCCGAATTACCTGAGCCGGGTGCGATGCATCGGGTGCTCGCCTGCTCAAAGCATGGAAGCAGTTTGCGCTGGCTGCGGCCGGGAGCTGGAGCTGGAGCGGGGCCCGGAGATCCACGCCTGTCCTTGGTCCGCTCCAAGGTTGCGGCCACCGGCGCAGGCACCGAGAGAGCACACGCGCCGCCATCTTGCTGGGAATTCCAGCGTGCACCGCGGCGTGCATGCGCAAACCAGGCTGCGCTTCGGTGGCCCGCCACTGGCGGCGCAGCTGAGCTCACCCGCAGCCACAGGTTGTCTGTCCACGGACCTCCTGTGGGCGAGTCCTTGCGGCAGCAGGAGAACATTGCATTAGACCCCTCGAAACCTACCCGCAGCTACAGGTTGTCCATTGACCTGCAGGTGAGTCCATGGAGGAGAATAAACTGGAGTAGGACCCCACATTGGACCACTCGAACTTACCCACAGCTGCAGGTTGTCCATGGACCTACAAGTGAGTCCATGTCGTAGGAATAAACTAAAGCAGGAACACATTAGACCTCTCGCAATTACGCCATTCAACGTTCACGCCTAATCCTCTACCTCAGCATCATTTACTGGCTCTTTCTGTAATCTAACAGTTCGCCCATGAACATGGATAGGCACCTTTCAGCCCACAATGTCCGATGCCAATTTAAATGAATATCCTCTGCCTGTATGTGATACATATTCGTCCATCCCTGCGTATCCATGTGCCTATTCAAAAGCCTCCTCAAAAGTTTCCAGTGGGAACGTCTAGGACTTACAGTTGTGTTTATACAGTCCTCCCCCATTTCAGGGGACCATAATGTTTGGGACACCTGCTTCTCATGTTTGTAATTGCTCTGGTGTGTTTAATTGCCTCCTCAATGCAGGTACAAGAGCTGTCAGCACCTAGTCTTTCCTTGGGGAAACTTTTATTGCTGTATATCAATGTGCCAATGAAAGTCAAATAAGCCATTATGAGACCGAGAAACAAGAATAAAACTCTTAGAGACATCAGCCAAACCATAGGCTTACCAAATTCAACCTAGTGATACCACACCTGGAGTATTGTGTACAGTTTTGGTCCCCTAATTTGAGGAAGGACATTCTTGCTATTGAGGGAGTGCAGCGTGGGCTGCAATACAAGGTTCATTCCGGGATGGCAGGACTGTCATATGCTGAGAGAATGGAGTGGCTGGGCTTGTACACTCAGGAGTTTAGAAGGATGTGAGGGGATCTTATTGAAACATATAAGATTGTTAAGGGTTTGGACACCCTAGAGACAGGAAACTTGTTTCCGATGTTGGGGGCGTCCAGAACCAGGGGCCACAGTTTAAGAATAAGGGGTAAGCAATTTAGAACAGAGACGAGGAAAGGTTTTCTCACAGAGAGTCGTGAGTCAGTGTAATGCAATTCCTAAGTGGGCGGTGGAGGCCGGTTCTCTGGATACTTTCAAGAGAGAGCTAGATTGGGCTCTTAAAGATAGCGGAGTCAGGGAATATGGGGAGAAGGCAGGAACGGGGTACTGATTGGGGATGATCAGCCATGATCATATTGAATGGTGGTGCTGGGTCGAAGGGCCGAATGGCCTACTCCTGCACCTATTGTCTATTGTTTGGAACATCATTAAAAAGAGAGCACTGGTGAGCTTACTAATCGCAAAGGGACTGGCAGGCCAAGGAAGACCTCCACAGCTGATGACAGAAGAATTCTCTCTATAACAAAGATAAATCCCCAAACACCTGTCCGACAGATCAGAAACACTCTTCAGGAGAAGGGTTTCGGCCCGAAACGTTGCCTATCTCCTTCGCTCCTTAGATGCTGCTGCACCCGATGAGTTTCTCCAGCCTTTTGTGTACCCTCGATTTTCCAGCATCTACAGTTCCTTCTTTAACACTCTTCAGGAGTCAGGTGTGGATTTGTCAATGACCATTGTCTGCAGAAGACTTCATGAACAGAAATTAGAACCTACACTGCAAGATGCAAACCACTGTAATTTCTACATGGTGAAATGGCTTTTATTAAAATCTGACTATGTGCACTTTAACCACATGTGATTGTTTCTATTATAAATCTCAAATTGTGGAGAGAGGCAAATAAATAAATAATGGATCTTTGTCCCAAACATTCTGGAGGGCTCTGTATATCTGAAAATGTGAGGGTAACTTTGACAACTGTATCACAGAAAACCCAGAGGATAAAGAGCGGTTAGCCAGGAGATTAGGTCAAAATGTACTGATTAGTGCTGGAAGAGCGGTTCTGGACAATTGCACATTGTGCCATGGTGAGAGCTCTGCTGCATGGTGTTGCTGCATTCGATTGGTCAGTCTTTTACTTTAGACTTTAGAGATACAGCACAGAAACAGGCCCTTTGACCCACCAAGTCCATGACGATCAGCAATCCCCGCACTCCTACACACTCGGGACTATTTACAATTTTATCTAAACCAATTAACCTACAAACCTGTACATCTTTGGAGTGTTGTAGGACACGGAGAAACTCCAGGATCGAACCTGGGTCTCTGGTGCCGCATAGCAACAACTCTGCCACTGTGCTGCCCTCGATTAATGTTTTGATCAGGTTCTTCAACAGATCTGCACAACCCTAATCCTACCTCAGCAACAGAACGTAATGGAGCACTCCTTATGCAACCATGAATTGCATTTCTCAGTTTGTCTTGTTTTTGCAACCTTTTTCCCCCACACTGTCTTGTAAATAATATTTTATATGTTGTATAAAATATTTTGTGTGTGTCTGAGCGTATGGGCTTGTGATGCTGCTGCACACATGATTTTAACCTCAACGTACTTGTGTATATGACAATAGACTCAATTTGGCATGATGCTTCTTACGCATTTTATGTATATATACATTGAATATGAGAGATTGATTAATTTATTTTATTTATTGAAGACAGATTTGTGACATTATAATCCTCTTTCATTTGTCTTTTTAAACAAGTACAATCATTCCATTTTTGGAAACTTTTCAAAGTTCCCCCTTAATAGGAAAAGGCAACAACCCCAACTACCAAATGGAAGTAAATTTGAAGCTGTGTAGGAAAGGACTGCAGGTGCTGGTTTAAATCGAAGGTAGACACAAAATGCTGGAGGAATGGGTGACGTTTCAGGTCGAGACCCTTTTTCAGTCTCCCATTCCTTCTCTCCAGAGATGCTGCCTGTCCCACTGAGTTACTCCAGCATTTTGTGTCTAAATTTGAAGCTGGCTCTACAGTTAGCGGATGTGAATACAACTCAGATTTTCCAACGTTACATTAGCGGTTGTTTCAAGCAACAGTGTACAGAGGAAAATATAATCTGCTCGTTTATCATGATATACAGTGATCCAGGAATGCTCTTCAAGTACATTAGGAAAGGAACTGTAATGTCCTATCACCACAGTTAAAAGCAAAAATAAATCTACAATTATTTGAATAAATTAAATAATTATGCACTGAATATTTTACTGAAATAGTCCATAGTAACTTATAATATATCCCTGCAATAAAAAAAGCACTGTGCAGTGGCTCAGTAAATCATTGTGCACAAGAATTATACACTTTGCTCACAATGAAGTCTTTGGTGGTTTTCATCCAAAAAAGAGGTGAACAGGTTTCATGAACCAAGGTACTGCAAGTTTATCCTGCATAATCTTGACACAGCAATAGTATATTCATACTGTTCTGGCTCCTAAGCATTTGTATATATACACAGTGCTATCGTTCTTTCTGGCTAGAAGACATGAGTCCTCCTCAGCCCAGTAAAATAGTGACCAGTCCCCACTAGAGTCATGCTGGAGCATGGTTGAGATTTGGCCAGACAGTAGATTCCAAAGTACCATGGTTCCGGGAGTTACAATTGCTGCAATGGACTGTCCCTTCACACCTCCGTCAATGTACCTGATAAAAGAAATACAGTCAATGTTAAAATGAGAAAAACAATACTCCTACAAATGTGTTATTAACCTAGTTAAAAGGAAGAGCACGTCCAACTAACCTGATTCACAGAATGATTAGTGTGGAAGGAGGCCTTTGTGCCTCAAACAACTTTGTAGTTTCTCCAGCTTTTTGTGTAACCCTCGATTCTCCAGCATCTGCAGTTCCTTCTTTAACACTCTATATAAAACAATCCAGGTGCTCCCACTCCCGGCTTTCTTTTATTTCAGATAGTAATCCAGGCTCCTTTTGACTATTGAATCTGCTTCCACTATTAACACCGTAATATATTCCACGCCCACACTATTTGGTGCATAAGTTTTTCCTCGTGTCAATTATGATTCTGTCAATCACCTTATTTCTATGTTCTTCTTTTGCCTAACTCTTGACAAGAACATGGTATATGGAATATAATGCGAGAGCTTTGAAAGCATTGAAATCCAGAGGAAGCTAGGCACTCTTACAAATATTTGGTACAACAAACAATTAGACAATAGACAATAGGTGCAGGAGTAGGACATTCGGCCCTTCGAGCCAGCAGTGCCATTCAATGTGATCATGGCTGATCATACACAATCAGTGGATGTGGAAAAGCGAATGGTATATTGCGAATTAGAAAAGCGAATGGTATATTGGCCTTTATTGCAGGAGGATTAGAGGACAAAATGTGAGACAACACATTGCTCTACTTATATAGGACTTTGGTAAGAAAACACCTACAGATCTAGATCTCCCTACCAAAGGCCTATCATACTTGCAATTGAGGGAACATTGCAAAATTCACAACCTGACTCCTGGGATAGTAGGTTTGCCAGTAGGAGGTGAGATTTGGGCTGATACTTTCTTGAGTGCAGAAGAATGGGTTGAACACACAAGATTCTTACAGTGCTTGACTGAGTAAATGTGGTTGAAGTTTCCTCTAGCTAGAATGTCAAGAATAAGAAGTCACAATCTCATAAGGTATTGTCCATTCAAGACAGAGAAAGAAATGTTTTTCTGCAGAGCGCACTTAATAGGGTCATGAAGGCTCAGTCTCTGTGAATATTTATGGATAGATTTTTTGTGAATCAATGGGGTAAGGCGTTAGTACAGGCAAATGTCACTAAGGTAAAAGATCAGCCATTATGTGACTGAATTACATATCTGCTAAATGGTTTAGATCTGTTTTTTATGTAGTTGGGCAAGGGCGCAAAGGCAGCACAAAAGTGCAGGCACGCCTTTCACATGAAAACAAATTGGGGTTGTTTCAATTCATACCATCAATTTCCTGCTGGGTGGATCCAGTTAAAGTGATGCCCAGGCACCTTTGATTAATGTAAATGCAACATTTCATTCATGTTAGAACCTTGTTTCTCCATGAGCCGGACAACACTGAAGAAAATTATGATTCTACTCCATTTTCCATTTTCACTGACAGGAAAGTTAATCTCTTACCATACTACAAATCGATGCAATCAATAGGAGAATATAATTTACAGGGAAACTTTCCCAGAAAAAACTTGAATGTACAGATTTAGCAGGGATAGTCTACTCTCAGGCACAATTAGATATTATGCCTGAGAGTGGACTATCTGAACATAGCCCAGTAACATACTGAGTATCAAAGGGCATTTTTATACAGGAAGATGCTGATCAGGTAATACAAGTGGACCTTACCTCCCACTGCATTCCACAGGGATTGTATACGACATGATGGGTCTACTTTTCCCATTCATGGGATTAACAGCCACCATTTTCAAAACACAGACCTGCTCTCCAACTAATCCTTCACAGGTGCCAATGTACCGACGACTGAGGAGAATGAACAATATTCCCTACATGCCAGAAATAAAACAATTATTACAAACTATTTATTCCGGTCCGTTTTAACTTTGTAGATTTTACTGATAATTTAGGTGCTGCATTTAAGATTTTATTTATTTTTTCAGCTGCTTTTCTATTTACTAGCAAGCAACTCTCCGGTATACTATAAAGACCATGTGAAATATATAAACTGGTGATATTGGACATAATCATGACAGATATGTAATGGCAGGGATAAAATGAAACTGCAAGTGTTAAAAGTCTTTACTTTGGGGAGTGATGGTTTGGAGAAAGAAAGGCGTGCATATTCTACCTATCAATTCTTGGTCAAAATACTATTTGCCACTATTTCTAACCTACCTGACGATGCTAATCCTGCTCTAAAATCCCAGAACTTGTAGTTTCAATTGCAAGTTATTTAATCAAGAGGCCAAGCAGGCAGTAGGTCCAGAGATTGTACAGCATCAAACAAGGCGAACCAAATTAAATGTCGCTGGTCCACAGTTAAATTGTACCACTGGGTTTTGAAATGAATTATCAGAAGCAAATATTTCATTTTTATTTTGGAATGTTAACTTTTTAGTGGCAATCTTTTACTCTCAAATCATCAGGGTCTTGAATGAAAATGATCTCTACTTCCTGCTCTCAGTCAGCCCTGAGTTAATTAAATGAGAGGAAAGTTTGCCTCCAATACATAGTCATTTCCTTTCCACACAGCACTTCTATTTACTGTACTCAACGTTAGCAATTCTGCATATAGTCTGAAGCTCATATTAATACGCCATACACTATAAATACAGTCCAAATACCACATTAATAAGGAATCACTAAATCTATTTTAGTTAAGATCCTTTCAATTATTACTAATTTTCTTCTTTCAGTTTAAAATGTGGCGGGGTCTGAATGCAATCACCTCCTACTCGGCGAAATCAGGAGGCAGCTCGAATGTCGGCGAAACAACACCCCCTGATGAGCTCAATGCGTTTTACGCATTGATAAGGAGAACACCATGTGCCTTCCCAAACCCCCATTCGCTGTGATGGTATTTCAGTCTCAGTCACAGAGTCCGACGTCAGTGCGAACTCCATCATCAAGTTAGCTGACAACACCATTGTTGTAGGACATATCACTGATGGGGATGAGTCGGAGTACAGAAGAGAGATCGAGCAACTGTCCATATGGTGCCAGCACAATAACCTGGCCCTCAACACCAGCAAAACCAAGGAACTGATTGTGGACTTTGGAAGGAGTAGGATGGGGACCCACAGTCCCGTTTGTATCAACGGGTCGATGGTTGAAAGGGTCAAGAGCTTTAAATTCCTGGGCGTGCACATCTCTGAAGATCTTTCTTGGTCCGAGAACACTGATGCAATTATCAGGAAAGCACATCAGCTTCCCGAGAAGATTATGGAGAGTCGGTTTGTCAAGGAGGACTCTAACTTCTACAGGTGCGCAGTAGAGAGCTAGCTGACCGGTTGCATCGTGGCTTGGTTCGGCAACTTGAGCGCCTTGGAGAGGAAAAGACTACAAAAAGTAGTAAACACTGCCCAGTCCATCATCGGCTCTGACTTTCCTTCCATCGAGGGGATTTATCGCAGTCGCTGCCTCAAAAAGGCTGGCAGCATCATCAAGGACCCACACCATCCTGGCCACACACTCATCTCCCTGCTGCCTTCAGGTAGAAGGTACAGGAGCCTGAAGACTGCAACTACCAGGTTCATGTATAGCTACTTCCCCACCGCCATCAGGCTATTAAACCTGGCTCGGACAAAACTCTGAACATTAATAATCCATTGTCTGTTATTTGCACTTTATCAGTTTATTTATTCACGTGTGTATATATTTATATAATGGTATATGGACACTCTGATCTGTTTTGTCGTCAATGCCTACTATGTTCTGTTGTGCTGAAGCAAAGCAAGAATTTCATTGTCCTATCAGGGACACATGACAATAAACTCACTTGACTTGAACTTGAAATGGGTCCCTCCCTGACAAAAGGCTCACAGAAACCAGAGTTCTGGATTGTATGCAGGATTTTCTAGTTCATAGTCTCCACCACCATAAATCAATAATTTCTCACTGCGTCTTACCGACTGGGAATAGGCCTTCTGGCAGACAGTTCCAGGGTAGCTTTCACTTAAATGGATCTTCTTGAGGAGGTGCCCAGTCTTCAAGTTCCTAGGAGGTAAACAAGAGGTAATCCAAATTTTAAATAAATTTAAACAGTGCTTCACCCCTCCGTGGCAGCTGAAATTGTCTCGGGCATCTTACTATTTTCGATTATGTTTGAGTTTTATTACTTGCAAAATATTTATATTTATTTAAAGGAAGTCAAGAAATGAAATTAGATCAAATGATCAAGTGAGTACCATAGGCCATGTACAGGTAAACAGTCAAAAGATGAAAGATCTGTACTTTTATGGAGCCTTACTCCTACTAAGAGTAGGAGTAAACGGGTCGTTTTCACAATGGCAGGCAGTGACTAGTGGGGTACCGCAAGGCTCAGTGCTGGGACCCCAGCTATTTACAATATACATAAATGATCTGGATGAGGGAATTGAAGGCAATATCTCCAAGTTTGCGGATGACACTAAGCTGGGAGGCAGTGTTAGCTGTGAGGAGGATGCTAGGAGACTGCAAGGTGACTTGGATAGGCTGGGTGAGTGGGCAAATGTTTGGCAGATGCAGTATAATGTGGATAAATGTGAGGTTATCCACTTTGGTGGCAAAAATAGGAAAACCGACTACTATCTAAATGGTGGCCGATTAGGAAAAGGGGAGTTGCAGCGCGACCTGGGTGTCATGGTACACCAGTCATTGAAAGTAGGCATGCAGGTACAGCAGGCTGTGAAGAAAGCAAATGGTATGTTAGCTTTCATAGCAAAAGGATTTGAGTATAGGAGCAGGCAGGTTCTACTTCAGTTGTATAGGGTCTTGGTGAGGCCACACCTGGAGTATTGCGTACAGTTCTGGTCTCCAAATCTGAGGAAGGACATTATTGCCATAGAGGGAGTGCAACGAAGGTTCACCAGACTGATTCCTGGGATGTCAGGACTGTCTTATGAACAAAGACTGCATAGAGTAGGTTTATACTCTGTAGAATTTAGGAGATTGAGAGGGGATCTTATAGAAACTTACAAGATTCTTCAGGGGTTGGACAGGCTAGATGCAGGAAGATTGTTCCCGATGTTGGGGAGGTCCAGGACAAGGGGTCATAGCTTAAGGATAAGGGGGAAATCCTTTAGGACCGAGATGAGAAGGAATTTTTCACACAGAGAGTGGTGGGTCTCTGGAACTCTCTGCCACAGAGGGTAGTTGAGGCCAGTTCATTGGCTATATTTAAGAGGGAGTTAGATGTGGCCCTTGTGGCTAAAGGGATCAGTGGGTATGGAGAGAAGCAGGCACGTGCCGTCAGGGTAGGCAAGGTAGGCACTGCCTACCCTGACTAAAATTATGAAATGGCAATTTTTAAATATAAATAGTAAAGGCATGGGAGAATTATGCCTGTCTAAGAGATCGATCTCTTAGGTAGGCATAATTCTCCGTGCCTTTCACCCGCAGCGCTTGTAGCACGGGAAGCTCTGTGCAGCCCCCGTGCCGTCAGCGCTGCCTGAAGCCGTCAGATTCAATGGAATCTGAAGGCAGCAGAAATTCTGCCTTTGCAGCACTGCGCATGCGCATCATCCGTCTGCGCATGCGCATCGCGAGTTTCTTGGCGGGATGTTCAAATATGGATTGCCATTATTTTAATAGTATCTTAGCAAACAAAGAATGAATAATGGACTTAATGTACCAATAATGCGGTAAGTGCATTTCTTTGTGCTTTATGTTTTTAAATACTGTAGTTCCCGGGGTGGGGGGACAGCTCCGTTCACAGTGTTTGGGCAGTCTGGCGTTGTGAAGGAGGGGATTGGGGTCAGTAACCCACTTGCCACTCTCCGGTCTGAGTGCAGGTGAGATGGGACTAGGTGAGAGTAAGTGTTCGGCACGGACTAAAAGGGCCGAGATGGCCTGTTCCCGTGCTGTATTGCCATATGGTTTTATTGTGGCCGGGGAGTGGATCAGCTCGGGTGGTAGCCGCAGCACTCCGGGCACGGACAGCAGAACTGGCCGCCACTTCCGCGGAAGGAAGCAGCTCGGGTGACTGCGAGTGGCCACCGGGACCCTGCCACTTCAGCCCCTTCTGCTGGTCCCCACTCACCTCTGGCAGTGCTCTCCGTCTGAACATCTCTCACCTGCCGCTCGCCGGCCGTCTTCCCGCAAATCTTTAAATTCCGACAGCGCGTTCACAGGTTCAGTTAAGGTTACTTGGCTGTGGGAATTTAAGGATTTGCGGGGCGCGGTTGACATGAGCGAAGCCGGCGAACGGCAGGTGAGAGATGGGGGTTACACAAAAAGCTGGAGAAACTCAGCGGGTGATAGTTCCTTCATACAGGCACCTGTTATGTGCTAGAAAAGCAGCATAAAATCCAAATACACATAGATTAAACATAGGGGGTTACACAAAAAGCTGGAGAAACTCAGCGGGTGCAGCAGCATCTAAGGAGCGAAGGAGAGAGGCGACGTTTCGGGTCGAGACCCTTCTTCAGACATACACGACTATGCTGTCAACAGTAAAGATGATCACGCAATTCCAAAAATATGAGCGCGTAAATCATGCTTTGGTATTAACGGAACAAGTGTGTTATTGTAAAAATGCACAAATCAAACACACATAAAAAGCTTTTGCCCTTGGTCCTTACCACAACCTCAGTTTCCTTGCCAACGATGCCATCCTTCCTGTCAATTATCCATAAAATCTGACAACTCAGCTCCCACCGTCAGGTTAAGTAACTGACCATGAATCCACGACAGCACACCAAATGCCTTTTTTCACCAAAATAACATCACCTGACAGCCTCAGCCCCACATTATGTGCTCTTGCAAACCATTCCCGTGCCTGTATCAACTCTAAAGCGGACCGTTCCAAACCAGCTTCACACCTACTTAAACTTTAAGTCATTCAAAACTCTGCTGCCCTTATTCTAACTTACAATAAGTCCCACTCAGCCCCGAATAAACTGTTCACAGGAGTTTACAAGAACCATAGATACATAGAAGGTTACACAAAAAGCTGGAGAAACTCAGCGGGTGCAGCAGCATCTAAGGAGCGAAGGAGATAGGCGACGTT
This sequence comes from Raja brachyura, assembly GCA_963514005.1. The sequence continues at coordinate 16,114,744 of OY740801.1, read as the reverse complement.
TCGGGTCGAGACCCTTTTTCAGACTCAGTGGCGGCCAGTTCTGCTGTCCTTGCCCGGAGCGCTGCGGCAGCGGTGAGTGAGTTTGATATGATCTCTGTCCCCCTCCTTCTCAAAACTTCTCCCTTCTCGCATATTTAACCCCTGCCGCAGGCTCCCCACACGCTGTGAAAGGAACTCCCCCTCCAATTGGACCCTTGAATTAGTATTGTCATTCCATAAGATGACAACTGATTCAACGTCCCGATGTGCTCCCGTTTTCCCCACCATCTCTCCACCTGCCTTCATCCTCCGTCCCCCACCCATTCAGTAATTAAAAAATGAAGGAGATTTAGAACCCTTGGGAAAATTGAATTGTTACTTATTTTTTATTGTTTACGAAGAGAACAATCTGCGCATGCGCGGTTTTAAGATTTTTTGAAAGCCGGCTGACTGCCTACCCTGAGTAATTACTCACGGCACGTGCCTGGAGAGAAGGCAGGTACAGGATACTGAGTTGGATGATCAGCCATGATCATATTGAATGGCGGTGCAGGCTCGAAGGGCCGAATGGCCTACTCCTGCACCTAATTTCTATGTTTCTTAAGGAGCTCAGAAGCCATTGAAAAAGCCTTTGAAGCGCAATCCCTGATGTAGTATGGGAAATATGACAGCCAATTATCACACAGTAAGGTCTTACAAATAACAATCTAATTATCAGATAAAGTGTTTTTTAAAGTGATGTTTCAATGATGTTGATTGAGGGATAAGTATTCGTCTCTGGCCAGTAATGACAACTCACCCACTCCTCTTCCACAGGATCTTATAAGTACACGGATGTGAGACACGGCTTTGGTTTGAAAGAGAAACTCCTTACATTGCAGGACACTCTCAGCATTGAACTGCAATATTAACTCAGGTTTGTTTTCTCAGGTGGCTGAAATGGATTTCAGCTGTCTGACTCATGCTACCAGTTGAACTATGGTATTGGCATATTATTGCCTTGTGGACCAAGATGCAATGAAAAATTTGCTTTGCGTGCTAACCAAGTAAATAATACCAGTCACGAGTACAATCTAACCATGCACAAGTAAAGCAGGCTGTGCAAAGAGAGGAAGGAAACAGACCTACAGAATATAGTGTTACTGCTACAGAGAAATTGTGATATTGTTATTAAAGAATCAAATGGGAATAAAGTTCTCACCAAATGACGATGTTGCTCATTATAGTCGATCCGATCAAAGCTTCTATTTGCCCTTCAACTTCGCTGAAAGCCAAAACGATCTCATTGGGAGGGACAAGTTGCATTGATTGCTCACTCCTAACCAAAAAATTCAGTCAGTAAATCCACCCAACATCCAAATGAGTACAAAATATTTTCACTCCTCTTATTCTGAATTTTCATCTAGCTCTCTGTGAAGTCACGATATTTTTGTGTTAAGGCTCAAGAGAGATTTTTGTGGACATGCCAGATTTGGGAACTGAAAATCTTATTTAAGCCACGAGTCATGACGATGCCTTTTTGTTGTTTATTTTGTGCATTTGTGACACTAGCAAGTCCATCATTATACGTCAACGTTATCATAATTAAGAAGTCGGCATTATCTTGTGACATCTTTAACACAAAGAGCAGGATAAAAAACACAATATGTTGTTGGTTATATCTAAACTGCTAGGAATTACAGAGCAAAATCATGTTAATACGCATTTTATTTGACTGGCCTTCCATGCCTCCTTGCTGTCTAAATCTGAGCTGAAAGCTTATAATAGTTTCTCTTCATTGTTGTTTCATCTATCTCTCTTGAACCCTCCAACACCATTTTAATACTCAGTCCATATAGAATCTCGGGTGGTCTGCTAACTGAGAAACTGCTGACCAAAGTAAAACAATAAAGAGAAAGCAAATAATACATATAAAATTCTGACCTTCCTTCTCTGGAGAGGGTGTTCATTTCTATGCTTTGAGTCTGGAGCGTGCCACAAGAGCAGACTAGTTTCCATCCAGGCAGCCCCAACACGGCATTTATATCTCCTGTCTGTAGCAGAGTATGTTCCAAGCAGCCTTGCTCTGTAGAGCATAATACCCTGATAAGAAGCAGGAGGGAAAAAACATCTTTATCACAAAGGAGAGGAACCTGCTTTCACCTGAACAATTATTGTACAATTCCCTTATATCCATTATTAGAATTAGAGTGGCATTCTTTAAAAGTAATAGTTTTCTCCCTGCATGAGGTAGAGCTCCCTCTAAGCTAAAACACTACTGACAAATACAGTATGGGCTGAAGTAACTCAGCACATCACTTATCCATGTTCCCCAGATTTGCTGCCTGATCTTTTGAGTTATTCCAGCATTTTAGTTATTTCAATTCAAATGTCCTTGGAAAAGGGTTCTGGACTTTATTAGACATTGTATTCCTGGGGAACAGATCTGGCAAATATGGGAAAATGCAAATCTATTAATTTTGCAGGAAAAATAAGGAGATATTTTATCAATATATCAAGAGTTTGCAGAGCCCAGATAAGCAGAGGAACCTGAATGTCCCAGTGCACATTTCACAAAAGGATAGCAAATAATTGGAGAAACTGACCAAATATTATTGTTTATTACTAGGATAATCAGATATAAAAGTAGGGAGAATATGATCCTGTTATATATGGAACTGATGAAAAACATTTGGAGTGCACTATATTGATCTTTGTATTCAAGTAAGAATGTTAATATGTTAGATGCTGTTGGGACTGACCTAATTAATTGGTGACGTCACCTATTCCTTTTCTCCAGAGATGACCCACTGAGTTACTCCAGCCTTTTGTGTCTATCTTCGGTTTAAAACAGCATCTACAGTTCCTTCCTACACATGATTAAATTAATTCCTGGATTGGGTGGATTGTCTGACGATGAAAGATTGTACAGGCTACATTTGTATCTACGAGTTTAGAGGGGTGAGAGGAGATTTAAGCGAAACATTAAATTTTGACAGGTGTTGACACAGTGAATCCAGGGAGTATGTTTCCTATTATGGGTGGTTAGAAGCAGGGGACGCCCATTTAAGACGCAGGTGGAAGCAGAACTTAATATTTTCAAGACAACAGTAGATGGATTCTTTATAAGAAAGGAGGTAAAAGGTTACTGCAGGTAGATGGGAATAATGACCCGAGATTATAATGAAATCAACCTGCTGAGCTGAGATTACATTCAGATAACAGCCGTTATCTTAATAAATAGAGGACATATGAATAGCCTATTAACATAGAATATAGGTGCAGTAGGCCATTCGGCTCTTCGAGCCTGCTCCGCCATTCAATATGATCATGGCTGATCTTCCAACTCAGTATCCTGTACCTGCCTTCTCTCCATACCCCCTGATCCCTTTAGCCACAAAGGCCACCTCTAACTCCCTCTTAAATATAACCAATGAACTGGCCTCAACTACCTTCTGTGGCAGAGAATTCCACAGATTCACCACTCTCTGTGTGAAAAATTCCTACTCCTACTCCTTGTTCGAGTGAATATGAAATTCCTTGTTGTAAATCCTTATAATTCTCTGTGTGCAAGGGGTGTGGATGTTGTTACTATGCAGATTCAAGGCTGAGATAGATTGTTGGACTACTGGAAAAACAGAGGCTGTGGGCATCAGATAGAAACTGTAGTCAAAACCAAAAATTAGATCACCCAGTTTTATTGATTGGCAGAGTAGACCTGAATAGCAGCAGCCAAAATCCAAGCAGCCTCTTTCACATACAGTAGTTAACAAGCTTCTGCAGTTCTGCTTTGTAACAACTGTTGGGGTCTGAGAGACCAACCAAAGTCAGCCAATGATTAGTTTATATTAGTTTAATTTTTAATAACATAGTAGAGACAGACTGGGAACAAGCTAAATACTACACACAGCAAAAGACTAAACAATTAAAAAATTGTCATTACATTTCTTGGTGAATTTTACAACCTTGGAAAGCCTGAAAGGACTTTTTGCCATTTAAGTACTTTTGAACATGGTCACTGTTGTAACATAAGAAATGCAAAAGCCAATTTGTTTGCAGCAAGCCTGCACAAAACAACAATATGATAATTAGTAGATAATGTATTTTTTTAAATGATATTGATTGAAGGATAAACATTGCCCACGTCACCTGGAAGAGTTCCCCAAGTTTTCCTTGCAATATTGATTTTTTTAAAAAAAATGTCCAGCCACAATGATTTGGGTTTTAATGCATTATCTGAAAGACAATGGTTCCAAACATCTTATGCTTTTATGTTCCATAACTTCTTGAACTAGAAACAAAACTGCTCCTAACTCACTACTACTTCTACTGACGTATTTTACTTCAGTATGCCCTATTTTGAACTGTGATAGAGATATTACGAGAAAATAAATTTCCCATTGACAGCCATACACAGATTTTATATTGAGACGCTAAGAACAGTTGCCAAGAGGAATTTAAGTGGGCACAGGACATTTTCCCTGCTAATTTCTACAATCACATCCTCAAGAGGCAATTAATTTCTGCTCTCTGCTCAAATCTTAGCTCAGTGGCTTGTTACGATTATGTTACATCACAATTTGAATTAGTCTGGTTATGATGCGTTGTTGATTATTAAAAAACTGTCGTGTTGTGTAGGTGTAATTCTGTCAGCAGTGCAGTACATTTATGGTTTTGTCTACATTTTTTTCCAGCCTTACTTTACTTCCCTTATCTCCAGATTTCCAAAAGCCACACACAGAATGTTAACAGCATCTGGAATGGGAATGAGTTCAATTATGGGAACCTGAATAAAAGAGGAAAGAAGCAAATCAATGTTAGAAATGGTAAAACCTTCAAAAATTAGTCCACCTCCTCATCAACCCATTCTTAAACACCGTAAAACCTGTACACATAAGGAGTTAAAACTGCTGCCAAGTTGTCTCTGAACAGATCTAAATGGCTAAGATACTGTCTCATCAGGTCAGATTGACGTGATGTAAAATCAAATTAAGATCGAATTAGAACGATCTATTAGACTGGAAAGCACAAGGAAAAACATACAGGTTTGTTAGTTAATTGGCATCTATAAATTGCCCCTGGTGTGTAAGAAGTGGATGTGAAAGTAAGACAACCTAGAACTAGTGTGAACAGGTGATGGTTGGCATGGACTCAGTAGGTTGGAGGGCCTGTTTGCATGCCATATCTCTAAACTAACAAAAATTTCAGACTTGTTGTGAACACTAGTGTTTATTAATCACATTCCTCCAACTTTTTGTTATACCCAAATGCTGGCAAAACAATTTAATTAACTGGTTCAATATACAGGTTTCCACAGATATCACCAGAAGATGATAATACTCAAAAGAAGATAAATTCAACAAATTGTCTGGAATTCTAAGAATGTAAAGATTTCGGGTTAATTTCAAACTAATCTAACTCCATCATTCAGCATTGAATACCTGTTGGATGATCAGAATTAAACAAATGTATAGCAACAAAGAAAGAATAGACATCTTTACCTTATCAAAGGCCCAAGTATAGATATTAGTCCATTGGTTAACCTGGTCTGGAGCCCATAGCAACACTGCTGTTTCACAGGCACAAGCAATACACAAAGTTCTGGTCTCTTTCACTATCCAAAATACTGTGCACAAGTCGATAATGCAGGATGTGGATGGATTCTATAAATAAAACAATAAAATCACGTATCCTCCTGTCTGACAAACCATTGAATTTATGTATTATGCCAGCAATGAACGTTAGTCTATAAATTGCATTTGTTACAACAGTCTCTTCCATAAAACATGCTTTCTGCAAAATCAAGACTAGCCATAACAAAAGATATGATAACAGTCTTGTGCTTGAACCAGAAATTTGAGCAGATCAAACATAAATCTCCTCTCTAATGTGAATAAGATAATTTATTGAAAATAAAGGAAATAACTGCTTCACTGCCATTGTAATGCATTCATTTCTGGGACTTGGGTCACACCAAGATTCCTCAACCATCTTTTCTACAAGGAAAACAGTTTTTGCACTTTAATGTATCTTTGTGATTGTTGTCACTCATCCCAGTAACCATTGTTTACGACCCCCCTCTCATGTCTTCACATCATTGCTATAATGTGATGACTAAAATTGAACACAGCACTCTAGTTGAGGTTGAGCAGTGTTTTATCATGCTATCTATTATCAAAACAAATATTTTATTTGTCTTATTATTACCACAATCCCAACCTACCACTTCCGCTGACAAGTGCACACATAATTCTGGGTCCCTTCTGGCATTCCTTTTAGAACATTTTAAAACATTATTCAACATTGTCACTAAAATTCATAACCTTGCCTTTTTTGTATTTAAATTCATCAGCCCATTCCGCATGCCTGTTTACGTGTTAGTGCAATCTCTCACTGTCCTCTTTACTGTTCCCAATACTGTCACGGTTAGTGTCATCTACAAATTAGAAAATTATGGTTCGCAACTCAACTCTTGATCATTACTATACATTTAAATTAGCAATGGCCCCACCACAAATGCCCCTAGAATTTGCTTGACTTTCCGAGAGTGTTGGTTTCCTCCAGGGGTTCTGCTTTCCTCCCACATCCCAAAGATGTGCGGGTTTGTAGAGTGATTGGCCTCTGTGAATTGCCCCTAGGGATAGAGTGGATGCAAAAGTGGGATAACATAGAATGAGTATGAATGGATAATCGATGGTCGGCGTGAACTCAGTGGACCAAAGGGCTTTTTTCCATGACTACATATCTTTCAATCAAAACATTTATTTTGTATTTATCCAACTTCATATCTGTGCCATCAATGTTCCTTGTATGCCATGGGCTTCATCTTTGCTGATAACCATACAATGTAGCATCTTATGAAAAGCCTTCTGGCTATCCATGCACTTCACATAATCTGCATTATCCTCATCAACTCTTATCTGTTACCTCAGCAAAAAACTCCATCAAGTTGGATAAGACAATGAAGAAGGATCCCGACCAAAAACATCACTTATTCATGTTCTCCAGAGATGCTGCTTGACCCGTTGAGTTACTCCAGCACTTTGTGTTCTCTCGCATGGTGGTTTGCCTTAATTTACCTCCAGGGAACCATTAATCATGTTCTGGATCAATGTTTCAAAGTTTTCCACTGCCAAGGTTAAACTGATTGTCTTGTAGTTGCCAGGCTTATCCGTACATTTGTTTGGAACAAGATCAATCAAAAACATCACTCAAGACCTGAGCACTGCAGAGGACATCATTGTCTTAAACCTTCAAGCCTAGACTTGCCCATCTGAACTACTTAGGTCTGCTATGACTGGGTACTTGTACAACTTGAAACTCAGCAAAATCTGGATCTTTTAATTCGTACTTCAGTGGTGATCAGTATTCACTAACCTGTATCTTGGAGATTAATTGTAATATCTGCTTTTCCACTGTTTGTTCCAATTGCATTGTAGCAAGAGATGTAGTCAAGACATCATCTTTCTGCTACAAAAATAAGAATCCCTAAAATTAGTGAAAAGATTTAGAATCCATGAAATATTACTCCCCTCAGAACAAATGGTATCTCCTCTTTTCAGTTACAGTAACAGAATATTAATCCAAGCAAAAGAAACGCATTTGCTCACCAGCAAGCAAGTTTCAAAATGAACTGAATATAAAATCTACCAGGCTGATACATATAATAGTAAGATTAAATGAGAACTTACCAGTTCGAAGTTTGATCTGTATTTTATGAGGAGTTACAATGAGCGATTATGTGAAGACTCCGTCCAGCACGCATGCGCAACATTCTTCAAAGCAGCGGTGTAGATTCACAGCACAACGATCGAAATAAATATAGAAAAGAAAAATTAAGAACTTAATTACCAGTTGATCTGTATAATAGAGGGTGGGAGCGGAGGGCACGTACTCCCTCATCGTAACTCCTCATAAAATACAGATGAAACTTCGAACTGGTAAGTTCTCATTTAATCTTACTCTTTTATTTCGGAGTCACGTTAGTGACTACGTGAAGACTTCAAAGCTCTGTGATTCCGAACCATGTACCAGCTCATGCTTCACTCACTGTCTGAAGACCTTTGAGGGAGAAAGTATGTTATCACAATCAACAATAACCTGTTTGTGAACAAAAAAGGTTTATTAATAACAACAAAAACAGAGAGCTCCCCCGGGCTTAAATTAAATATTATCTGCAGACTCTAAAATTCTGTCTGCAAATGGAGCAGGTTCCACCAGCGGTTTATTATAAAACCTTTGGAAAGTTCTTTCCGAGGACCATCCTGCTCTGGCCAGAATATGGTCCATAGGCACATCCATTCGCTTAGCCGCCGACGTGGATGCAGCCCTGGTGGAGTGAGATTTGTAAACATTAGTGTTGATTCCCGTGGACTTAAGCACCTGCTTGAGCCACCTTGAAATGGTTTGGCTCGTCACCTGACCATGGGGCTTCTTGTGGCTTATCCATAAGGCTTTTTCTCTCCCTCTTAAGTTGTATGTTGTGTCTATGTAAATGGCGAGATGGGTCTTGGCACACAGCTGTGGGTCAGATGAATATGCCCGGAACTCCATAACTGGAGGCGTGGTTCCTGGTCTAGTTTGTTTGACCAGACCCTGAATATGGAATATGATACAGTCCAATGACTGTCATGCTGTCCAGCCTCAGAAGGTGAAGGGACTATACCCTTTGTGCTGACACTAGTGCCATGAGCATGACTGATTTCAGGGTACGTTGTTCCAGCAGCTGGAACCAAATAAGCTGACAACGCACTCCTGGCTGTATTGATGGCGCTGTAGCTGAGTCCATCCCGTTGTAATCCAACCAGGAACTCCACAACACTGGTAGCTGTTGCTGTTGAGTAGGTAGTTCCTGTTTTGGAGCAATACCGTTCCCATTTCCTTATGTTGGTCAGGTATTGTCTCCTGGTGGACTCCCGGTGGGATCCGGTCATCATGTTGATGGCGTCCTCAGACAGTCCCAGGCCCAGTAAAGGTCTTTTTAGAATCTGCAAGCCAGGAGATGAACTCTGTCATGGCACAGGTGACTAATGCCTGACACTGGGTGGATTAATAATTCTGGACTGCTGGGGAATTCCAACGGTGTTTCGACAGCCATGTCGAGGGCCACTGGGAACCATGGCTGTGTAGGCCAGTCGGGTATTATCAAGATTCCTGAAGTGGAATCCAATTGAATCTTGCGTAATACCCGATTGATGAGGCAGAAAGGAGGAAAAGCATAGAAGAACATTTTCCCCCAATGCAGCGTGAATGCATCAACTGCTGCTGCCTCAGGGTCTGGTTCCCAAGCGACATACGTTGGTACCTGGTGATTCAGCCTAGATGCAAATAGATCGATATCTGGTGTGCCATATTGCTTTGTAATTTCAGCAAATACTTTGGGATTTAACATCCATTCGATGTTATCGTTAAATTTGCGTGACCTGGTGTCTGCCACTGTATTTTGCTTACCTGGTAGGTAAGTTGCTGATAACCAAATATGTCTTTTGACATACCATTGCCAGATTAGGTTGACCAAATTGTCACATGATATCGACTTTACACCATCCATGTGGTTGATATAAGCCACCACCGTGGTATTATCTAATTGCAACCGGACGTGTGTGATGCGTATTAGATGAATATGTTTTTAAACCATAAAATGCACCCAACATTTCTAAATAGTTAATACCCCGTGTCTGTAGGCAACATGATTCAAAATTAGTCCATTTGCCCCCTGTGCTGGATTGGATGTTAGTTGCTCCCCAGCCCAAAGCACTGGCATCCGTTTGAATGGTTAATACTGGGTTGGTGATTATTATGGGACTAGAGCTAAGCCTAAAGTTCCTTGTCCACCATTGTAACTCTGGAATGGATTCAGCAGTTAAATTCATAACTCGGTCAACGTGACCTGAGTTTTTCTTTAGCGCGTGCACTTTTGCCCTTTGTAAATTTTGATAGTGTTGAGGCCCAAATTGTACAGCTAGAAAGGCTGCTACCATTTTCCCAATGACACTAGCTACCTGCCATATGGTTGGGTGATGATTAACCATTAGTTTGTTGCATGATTGTGCCAACTCTGATGCTTTCCCCTTTGGCAGAGTTACAGTCATGCGAATAGTGTCAATCGTAAATCCAAGATGGTCCATGGTTGTGGGCGGTGTCAAATTGAATTTATCTGGATGTATGACAAACCCCAAAGTTTCAAACAAACGTTTGGTGGCTGCTACTGCCGAAATGGCTGTCTCCAAGGTTTTCCCTACTATTAAAATGTCGTCTAAGTACGCCATGACTATATGCTTTTGTTTCCTCAATAATGCCAAGGCAGGTTTTAAGATTTTTGTGAACAACCTTGGAGCTGAGGTTAGCCCATTTGGTAAGGCTTTAAATTGCCATAAAAATAAACTGTTCATCCAGATAAACTTTAGGTATTTACAATGCTCCTTGTGTATGGGTACTGAGTAGTAGGCATCCTTTAAATCAATGCTTGCCAAAAAGTACCCTCTAGAAATAAATTGTCTGGCTGTTTCAAAAGTTTCCATCTTGAAATGTATATACTTAACAGATTCGTTTAAAGAAGTTAAGTCAATGATGATGCAACATTTAGTTTTAGTGAAAATATTAGACACAAATTCCAAAGGTGCATGCTTTGTTCTTTCAATGACACCTTTTGCTAGTAGCCTCGTCAATTCAGCTTGACCCTCTTGTTTCTCTTTGACTGAGAGGGTGAATACCCTTTGGGGTATATGCTGAACTGGCGGCATGTTTTCATGAACAAAGTCAATTTTATAGCCATGAATGCTGCTGAGTATATATTTGTCATTAGCGATAGACTCCCATGCATCCAAAAACAAGTGCAATCTCCCCCCTGTTAGTATAGAGCCCCTACTGCTCATATGCTGAGAGGAACCAGACCCAGCTACCTTCATGGTTACTGGTGCTTCTTCTGCCTCTTCCATGGACGATGAGGTGTCTGCTCGGCTGTAGAGGGCTGCTGTTGATGTTGATGTTGCTGTTGATGTTGGGGGTGGCACATTTTCCATGGGGTCCGCTCTGGGCCCTGGTCTAAAAAAGGCTTATGGGGAATGGTTGCAGACCCCGAGCTTTCACCAGTCCCATATTGTGGTCGGCGACTGTTGGACGCCGTGGGGTACTGCCGCCTGGGTTTGTTAGGTCTGCTCGGTCCCAAACCTGCCCTCATGAGACCAAAGGTCTTGGACTCTTCCTCCAGGTCTTTCACGTTTTTTGGAAGGTCCTTTCCAAAGAGCAGAATTGGAGGTTCTGAACCTGGTATTTTGCAAAGTCCTACAAACTTAGGGTTGAGGGCAGGCTTGATGATTTCCTTCCGTAAATTGTTAATCTCGAATTGAGCAGCGCACAGCAGAGCTAATGTATCTTGCTGATTTGTGGTGATGTCCACACCATCTATGGACCGAGCATATGAAGTTATTCCTGCTGTCAGGAGTTTTAGGGTTTTCTGGAGCTTCAGGTTCCTGATATTCTGCCCCAAATTTCACTGTTTACAGCTGGTACATTCAGTGATGTACAATTTTCTGGGGCCGAATATAATTCAAGAGCCTCATTGACCACCCGTTCTGGTAGGGGTTTTGAGGACAGGTGGTCAATGCTGGCTGCAAGTTTCGGCTCTAAAGGCCGACCCGCTCGTGAAGTGGCCACGTGGCGGTTGACCACACCCAGCAGCTCTTCCTGATCCTGTATACCCTGCGTACTCCTGACATCTTCAGCCAGCGACCCCTCTTCTTGACCAGCCCAGACCTGGTCGCCAATGCTGCCTTCAATAGAAGGTGAAGCAATGGCCAGTGCCGTAAAGGACACTGCGGGAGTGCCTGAGCTCCCTTGGCGAGTCTGCTGCTGCTCTCTCTGCAGATCTCACTGGAGCAATTGCTCCATAAGCCGTTCCATTCGGCTTAGGCGGCTGCCTTTGCCGCTCTCGAGCGGTGAGGCATCTTCATCCGAATCGTCGGATACTACCGTCCCGTTCTGGCTGCAGGTTCCTCCAGCCCGCTGCTCAGGCTGCACTAGCGGTGCTGGGCTCGGCTGTTAATCCTGCCGCCTCTCGCCCCCCCTCCAAAGAATGCTCCTCAACAGGAGACGAACGGGGGCGAGCTACAGATTTCTTTCCCCTGGTCTTGCTCATTCTTCTGGAACACAAAGCAGACCACAGGGAAAATACACACGGCCACGGTAAACCATTACCTGTCGGCCTGACTTTCAAATTGTAGCGTGAGCGTCTTGAACTCCCGTTCGTCATGGGTGCAGTGCATGAACGCTAATGTCGCGCACGTGACTCCGAAATAAAATACAATCACAAAGATACGCTTCTCCAATTTGCATCTCAAAAGGTCATTGACCCAACAATGGTCCAGGTAAATGCTTTTTCCAACCTAACACATTCAGGGTAACACTGAAAATCATGAAGAGCAACACTAGAATACAGAGTGGTAAATTTGGCACATATTACTGAAAGAGCAAATACGTTCTTTTTAGAAGAAGCATTAACAGTTCCCATAAATAATTTGCTTTCGGGGGCAGAGAAATAAGATGGTGATGAGTGATTAAATTACAGGACCAAAAATCTAGATATCCTTGGTCAAATTCCACTATGGAGCTTTAGAATTTCAATGCAATTAAGAAATCTGGAAATAAATGTTAAAAAACAAAGTCACTGTAATCATATTCACAAAGTACTATTTCGCTGTAAAAGCTACCTTGTTTATTAATGCTCTTCAGGGAAGGAAATTAACCAAATTTACCTTGTCTGATCTAAATGTGACTCTAAACCACAAAAAAAGATGAATCTTAAAATGCCCTCTAAGATGACTTAGCAAGCCATTAAAATGCCACTAAGGCAATTAAAATGGGCAATAATTGCTGGCTTGCAATGATGGATAGAACCCCATGGTAAATAAACATTACCACCATGCTACAACACTACATGAGCTATAACAGTAAAAACATTACCTCTTCAATTGCAGTGTCAATTTCTGAAAATTCCTCAACACAATCATCATTTGGCATCTCTTGCTGGCTGAATATCTTCTCATATTTGTAATTGAGGCCCTCCTCATCCTTATTGTTCAAAGGTTCCTTTCCAGAGAAAACACATTGACTGCCTTCCTTTATAATTGGAGTGAGCTGACATAAATCGGTTTGCGACACTTCTTCAGCAACTGCCTGGAACCTCTGTCCACAATTCCCCACACCTTCCAACATGTGTGTGCCAGTTTGAGGTGAATTCTGGTTTCTGTAATTACTTTGGGAAAATACTGGAGAACACTCAGTTGAACCAGGGGCAGGAGTGAAGCCAAGCGTAGGGAATGTAGGGCTACCAGCAGTTTGGTCATGCTGATGATCATTCATTGCCTGTGGGGTACAGGACGGGGTCGAAAACAAAATGTTGGAAGATAGTTTATGGCCAGATGGAGTTTTTGGAATTTGCTGAACAGGACAAATATCATCCGGTGATTTTTCTGGGGTTCTGCTCAGTCCCTTGCAGCACGAAGACACTGGGTGAAAGATATGGCACATATTAATAACATCCATAAAGCTTTAACTTTCCTTTTTCACTAAGTCTTAATATAATTGACAAATATTTCATGAGCACACATTCACAGATTTCCTTTGCAAATAGACAAATGTTGGGCAAGCTTTAAAGGGTGAATTATTTCAATACTGTGACAATAATCTGATTGGGTCATTTTTCTCTGCAACTGAACATATGATCCCACAAAAGGTAGATTGCACACATATATTCAAATTATATCTTTGCTTGTTATTTTGGTTTCATTAAAAGTCCATATGTAGCTTAACTAAGGTAAAATGCAAACTTCAAATTTTACTCTTCAAAGGATGGGAAGTCAATTGAATCCAACTTTAAGTAATTCAATGTAATTACCAAGTTACTTAGAAGCTGTATATGGGCTTGTATCCTATCATTACGGAGTACATGGATTAATTGACCACATATAATGTGTACAATGAAAGTGTGCTGCGTGGAGTGTAATTTGTTCGGCCTAATTAGCTCATCCAAATACAAATGATGAATTGATTGAATTACTGCTAAGTACATTAATTTATAGAAGCAGTTAACTTGGCAAACTGAAATAGGCAAATACTGGGTATTTCTACTATATACATTTGTTAGAATAGTGATACCACCTGCCTCAGACATGACTTAGCCATCTTACCTTGTGGGTTGGTTTCCTCAATGTTTTCTGTAGTCTGTTTGATTTCTAATGCATGTGAATTTTTGTATGTTTTGTCCCAGTTATCCTTTTCTGCCTGAGTTTCCAAATTACAACCAACTTCTTGATGCTGGGAAGGAAGGCGCGATTTCTTCAATGCTTCCGCTCTTAGTTTCTCCTTAAGTTCACCATACTCCTCCTCCGGAAGGTCAAAATCCCAGACTTCCTGGCTGTGAAATAACCTTGTGAAAATAGTTTTTTTAACACGAAGCAATGGTTCAGAGCACACTAGTGCCCCTTCTTGGAATCTCTCAACGACCTTCCTGGAACCTTCACGTGTTCTACGACAATTGTTACCTATTGGGAAGAATTAACTCCCATTACTTCAGCAACCCAAAGAGTTATTTAAAAAACTGTCAGGCAGGAAAAGACCATTTAAGCCATTTAGTCTCCCCTTTAAAGTACTACAGTTTATCCTTAACGGGATTCCTACATCCATTAAATAGGGAAAGCAAATATACAGCACATGATGAAAGTAGGTAGGAAAGAACTGCAGATGTTGGTTTAAATCAAAGGTAGACACGAAATGCTGTAGTAACTCAGCGGGACAGGCAGCATCTCTGGAGACAGGAATGGGTGACGTTTTGGGGAGAGACCCTTCTTCAGACTGATATTATTTAATTATGGAACCCAAGGACTACTGAAGGAACTTAGCAGGCCAGGGAGCGTATATGTAGAGGGAATGGATAGTTCATGTTTCAGGTCGAGACCTTTCTTCAGATGTCTGTCTTAAGCTGGGTCCTGACCTGAAAATTTGTCTGTCCATTTCTCTCCAAAGATGCTGATCACTGAATTCCTCTATATTAATGCTTGCACTGAGGTCTTTTAAAGAATAGTGCAGGTCTTCAGCTTCTAAGCATTTAGTTTCAGTGCCTGTGACAAATGTTTAGTCTAGGATCAATATTTTTGGTTTTTACTTTAAAATGTCATTTTGTGAATTTATTGCAGAAAAAAGCACATCTTAATTTCAAGATCAATTAGCAGTCAAGCGTAATTTGGAATACTGCCGAAATGACAATATGTGTTTAACCCCTTGGATGACACCATAAACCTGGTTAATTCCTGCTCAACTGTGGATAATTGAAATCTCTCTGCTCTTAAACATACAGTTTGAAGAAACAGCTGTCACCACACTTCAAGGTTTCCAATGTTAAGTGTTTTTCAGGGATTAGACATGCAAGTTATTTCTTAACTTCTAATTATAATTAAACAATGAACCCAGTAAACACAGTTCCCAGTAGAGCCAAACGACCCTGGTCATTCCTGCCATCCATTTCACTCCTGCCATCGGGAAGAAGATCGGGAGCCTGAAAACGGTAACATCCAAGTTCGGGAACAGCTTCTTTCCTACAACCAATCAATAAACACTACAACCTTTGAATAAGCTCTGAACTACATAGACTTGGGGGGGGGCATTAGTTTTGTCTTTTAGCATTATTGTTTTTTTTGACTTGTGTGTGTGTGTGTGTGCATACACACACTGAACTTGTTTTGATTTCTTATATTGTTTCCAGAGTACTATGTTTACATATTCTGTTGTGCTGTGACTAGTAAAGATTTCATTGTTCCGTTTAGGACATATGACAATCAACACTCTTGAACTCTTAAATGAGCTTCACACACAATTATCAAAAATGTCAGTGCTCAGAACAAATCATTCATGAGAACTGCAATCAAACCTATTCAGGACTAACAAACAAACAAAAGTGTATTCAGTGCTCACCTCTCGAGAGCTTCACCCTCCTCTTGGGCTGAGAGACTGGCGACTCTGTTTTTCCTCTGTCCGAGTCAATCCCCAATGGAAACGACTGTCTTGTATAATTTAAATTCTTCTTCAGTGAGATGCCATCAATGGAATCCTGCTGAGTTTCTGGGATCATTTCCTGACTATCCATATCACTATTTGTACCGGATGGCTCATGCGCACATACTGCAGACTCACCCCGCGCCAGCAACAGATCATTCGTGTCCTCTTCAAAAGGGTTTTTTAACACATTGTCAGTCTGAATATTGTTATGCACTGGTTCCACTTGTTGTTTGGCTGTGTTCTGCGACAGGCTGGAACTCTTTATATTAAAGTTAACATTCCCTGAATAATTATGACTATTTGTGTTATTTATAGATTTTTCATATAGTTTGTTAGAGTTAAGTATTGGTTGACAAGTATCAATTTCATTCTTCTTGCTCGCATTCTCACTCTGAATGTCAGAAGACAGAGCAATTGGGACACCATTTGGAAATCTGTGGTCATTTAATTTGTTTTCCTCAGACTTCAGATGAGCTTCAATGAGCTGTACATTTGTACATTCTCCTCTGCCTCTTTTTCCTCCTTTCCTTCGGTTTAATTGAGTACCCTGGGAATTGCCACCAATGTTCCACGAGTCTTGCAAGTCAGGCTGCAAGGAAGTTGCATTAGGCTCTCCACCATCACCCTCCTGAGTTTTAAAAAGTAACAAAGTATTACAGATCTCTGCTTCATTCTTGGGGGAGCCTTCTATGGAACTACTTTGATTATAAGTGAGCTTCTT
Organism: Raja brachyura; assembly: GCA_963514005.1. The sequence continues at coordinate 16,098,015 of OY740801.1, read as the reverse complement.
GGGTCTTCCTTTGCCACTATTTCTGGACTTTCCCAACTGACTATGAATCACTGCATCCAGATCTATCTGTCGCTGAGAGCTGGTCATGCGCCGAGTTGTCCGAACATAGTATTCAACCGGAAAGATAAGTCCTTCAACAAGTGTACAAGACCTCAGTGAGCCAGCTCCTAGAGACTCACTCATAGCTGTACGTGATTGCAGTTCACCTGCTTCCACTGCAACTGCCTCATTCTTTAGGTTGGACTCAGAAGCTTCACTAATGTCCTGAGAGCAACTTGGCTTTCCTTCCTGCAGTTGACCATCTACAGTCGCTATTTCTCTTGAAGGAAGAGCTTCATTTTTGAACACAGACTTTTCAATAGGGTTGTCCCCGTGACAGTAATGGAGAGAGTTACTTTCAATTCTGCCCATGGGCAAAATCACAGAATTATCTTCTACTTCCTGTGTTCCATTCTTTACCAATGCTGTGTTGTCTTCAGCTTGGGAGAGTGCTTCATGACATCTGTTCTCTTTAACACATCCATCAAGAGTCTGGGAGACATTGGTGCCTGTATTATTCATGGAATCCATGGCGTCCATTTTTTTAACACAAGGCACTCCATTAGCAATTAAAGGCTTACCTGGCTCAACAGTTAATTCACACACTCTTTTCAATACTTCACAGGACTTCCTTTTTCTTAGTTTTAAACGACTTTGAACTCCACTTCCTGTGATTGTGGTTGGATTCAATTCTTCATCTGAAGGAGTATGTTGTTGGCCTGAAGAGTCAACATTTTTGCACCTACCAGTTAAAGATTGTTTTGCACACTCGATGATTTCCGGTACAATGTCGAATGTCACAGTTGAATTATTTTCCTTACTTTCTTCTGCTGGGACCTGACTCTTCTCAAGTGACGAGTTGGACCAATTTGTCCTCAAAGTAGTGGAGCCCTCATTTTCTTAAAAACATTCAAAAAATACACATTAGGCCTATTACCAAACCTTAAAAAAAACAGAGACGGATATAGAACATATTGAAATAACAACTATACTGAGGTCTTAAAATTGTAAAAGCATCGATCGGGAAATGCAAGTTAACTAATCAACATCATGGCAGATTTAAAGGAACAAAAAGCTAAGTTGTTTTCCTCAGATCCTTTGCTTAAGACTTCTCACCCTTAACTCAGTCTCAATCACCTCCAGGCACTGAGCACAAAGCCAAACATAGGAGATCTTACGAGCAGATGAACTCTCCATTTCCAGTTGTACAACCTACATGTCCCTTTAGGACTTACACTCCTTGTGGAAACTAAGAAACGCAAGAAAATTCAATTCTTCACCAAGGCCCATTATGATTGAAATGTCAATTTAAAGCCATAATTCAGTCTAAAGCTCAAACCAAATTACTGTGAACTTACCTGTTGTCAGCTGGGTTGAGCTCTGCTCTTCCTGTAGTCGATTATGATGTGCAATGGTTTTTTTAACATGGTTCTGTATTCGCTCAGCTTTCTGTGCACGCTAGCGGAGAAAATAGGGGATAAATATCAGATGGTCAACATCAATTCAGTGAAAGCTTGGCAGAGGTTATGTGTTTTTGACCTGTCATGGGCTTAAACCCACAACAATCAGACTCAGTAAGTATCAAATTAGTTATGAAGAAATTATCTGATTCCGAAGCACTGATAAAAATGAACATCTCAATGTTGGAGCAGTCAAAGCTCCTTTTTTTTCCTCTCAGCAATCTCCTCAAAATCCATTGGCTGGATATGTGAAGCAACATTAGCATCCTTTCCCAGGCCAACATTCCCAGCATTGTGGCCTTAAGAACACTCCGTTGGCTATGATGGGCAGACCTCATTGCTTGCATTTAGACGAAGAGAGGCCCTAGGCTATTCCACTTGTGAGGCCCCTCCCAATCCCCCACCCCCACGACGAGGAAGATGGAAGAATCCACCAGATTGACACCGATGTGCAGCCAAGCGTGGCCAATTAGATAAGGGCTGGAAAGCTGCGCTTTTTATTTATTGCCAGTGCTAGTGTCGAGTTATCAACTTAAAACATTATTATTCTGAAATGGAGGGCAAGGATAATTACTGAAGTGTTGTTTGGAGACTACAGTGCGTTGTGACAGCATATGTAAGAAAGGCCTATGACAGAGTCAAAAATGATATACACCAGGCCCGTACGAAGCTTTTCAAAAAGGGGGATGGCATGGCAGGATTACAAACATTTTATGTGAAATAAGTGCACGCAGCCCATATCACAATCGCAAAGCTGAAAGACCCTTACGGCTGGGGTCTGGAAGCTCTGGGGTTTTAGATGCTCTCTGGTGCATTCTGAGCCTTATTTTGCAGCATTTTTGCAACAGATTTATGACCAATATTTCAGAAATAATTTTGGTTGAGTCAAGAGTAATCAGTGGTTAGAATGGGATGATTGGGATCATTGTTGTATACATTTTTTTAAATCAAGAATTGAAGCTGTCCTTGTTTTAATAATCAAGTTGTACTGTAAAATGTTATAAAGGAGCATGCAAACACTGCAAATAAAATACTGTAACTTTTTGCAGTAAATAAAACCTTTTTTTAGAAAATGTTTTGTGTGTTGATTTGATTGCCTATTACTGTTCAACTGTGTTAGTGTTTGCACATTAAAAATATGATGCAAAATGAAAGTCCAAACTATGGAATTCATCTTTTTCAGTATTGTTATCAAGGAAAAGAAAGCAGTTCCAATTGTTTGATATTATTCATATGGAGGATAAAATATAATTGCTCTAAACCTACCTTAATTTTGCAATCTCACTAAAGATAATCCCCCCTCCTCCTTCCCCCTCCCTCTATCTCTCTCTTCCTCCCCATCTCTCACCTCCCCTTCCCCTCTCTCTCCCCCTCCCCTCCCTCCCCCCTCTGTCTGAACCCCCCCTTTCCCCCTCTCACATCCCCCCCTCTCTCTCCCTCCCCCTCTCTCTCCCTCCCATGCAGCGAGGCTCCAGCTCCATGCCACAGACACCACTCTGCATCCAAAGAGCGCTGGTAGATTAGTTATTCTCACCGTGATTTTCTCCTAAGGTTCTATCAAAATTCGATGTATCCAACCTGGTCCTGGAGAGTTACCTACTTTAAGTGCAGTCAATTTTCCTATTCCGCCATGCCATATATCTTTCAGCATACTAACAATTTTCCAGCATATCATCTATCGCCTCCTTCAATATTCCTGATGCAAAGTACTCATTTAATAACTTAACAGTGCTCATCATATGCAAGTTAAGGCTCGTGTCAGTGATAGGGAAGCTATTGACAAGAATCTTTGGAAAATAATAGATTAATTAAGAACAGTCAGCATAGCTTTGTATGCGGCAGGTTGTCTTTTACCAACTTGATCAAGTTTTTGAGGACGTGACAAAGGAGATGGTAAGGTGGTGGATGTTGTCCACACTGGACTTTAGTAAATGTAGGAAGGAACTGCAGATGATGGTTTACACCGAAGACAGCCACAAAATGCTAGAGTAACTCAGCAGGACAGACAGCATGCTGGAGTAACTCAGTGGGACAGCTGCCTGTTCCACTGAGTTACCCCATCATTTTGTGTCTATCTTAAGGCATGGTAGGTTGATCCTGAAGATTAAAATACATGGGATTAACATTACTTGGTTGTATGGATTCTGAATTGGCTAACTGATAGAAGACTGAGGGTTGTGGTGAAAGGGAAATATTCAGGCTGGAGATCTGTGACCACTGGAGTTCCACAGGATCTGTTCTGGGACCTCTGTTGTTTGTGATGTATATAAATGACTTGGAAGTAAATGTAGACAAGTTGGTTAGTAAGTTTCAAGATAACACCAAGATTGTTGGAGTAACAAACTGTAAGGAAGGCTGTCAAAGCATAAAGTGGGCCATAGATCAACAGTAGAATTGGGCGGACAAATGGGAGATGGATTTTAATCCGAACAAATGTGAATTATGCACATTGTGAGGTTGAATGCAAGGGGAAAATATACAACTAATGACATGATTCTTAGCAGCATTGATGTACAGAGGTATATTGTGGTCCAAGTCCATAACTCCCTGAAAGTGGCAACATATGTGGATAGCGTGGCAAATAAGGCATATGGTATGCTTTATTTCATTAATCGGGGCACCATGTTCCGCGCAGACATAGTGGGCTGAAGGGCCTGTTCCTGTGCTGTATTGTTCTATAAGCAAAAGGGAAAACGGATTTTAGATCACCTAGGAGAGATGATACCTCAATCCATCCAAGGATATAAATGTGCCAATAGGATTACATTGGCCCAGTTTTATGGTGCCTGGGATGGTAGATGCAAGCCACTTTAGCTCACCCACACGTTTTGGGGGTACAGGGAGAGGAGCAGATGAGGAATTGTGGGGTTCAATTAGTGTTTTACCTATTGATCTTTCAGATAATGGTTGATCTTGGCATCATGTTCAGCAGACATTGTGGGTTGAAGGGCCTGTTCCTGTGCTGTACTGTTCTCTGTTCCCATTTTTGTTCTTAATGGGCTCTGCTCATGCCTAAAGAACAATGGATTCCGATCTTTGATTATAACCAACCTAAACCTTATGAACATTTTCTTCTTAAATGTTCATCAACTCAGAAATAGCGCACTGGACTTATTTCATTTCCTAGTAGATGCAGAAATGCTTCCTTCCTTATTTGGACCAGAAATTACCCTTGGCACAAAACCTGTTGCTACCCTAGGTTCCCACTTCAACTCCTCAAAACTCTGAGAACTGGAGTAGAATTTGATTCCGAAAAAGAAGTGTCATTTACCTGCAATTTATACACCGTCTTTGCATATTCTTTCTTCAGCAAAGCCAATCTTTCTTTGAGCTGGGGGTGAAAGGGAATAGTTATTTTGGAGGGTTACACAAAAAGCTGGAGAAACTCAGCGGATGCAGCAGCATCTAAGGAGCGAAGGAGATAGGCGACGTTTCGGGTCGAGACCCTTCTTCAGACTAGTTATTTTGGAGCCCTTACTAGGTATGTTGCAAAACTTACCTTGAGCAGCGCTGCAGTTCTGCCGCTCCCCGTGTGCGCGACTTTGGCGCCTTTCAGAGGGGGGCGGGCTTAAAGTGCCGTGTTTCCACAGGCAGGACAAATCGATGAATGTCGGGCGATTTGGTTGCGGAAGAAAAATCGCTCCGACATTTCATCAATGAAGGTATTTTTAAATTACTCTAAATTATTTATTAACTAGAGTAATTTAAACATCACCTTCAAAAGCCGTGAGCGCCGACAACCGGAAGGATTTTCCGTAGGGGAGAAAAAGGTAAATAGTTTATTTTTATATTAAAAGTTGGTTTATCGGGAGGCTTCAATAATATTTTTATGTTGCGAAATGGGGTCCCAAAAAATGTATGAACAAACAGTATTTTTCCTCCCGATTTCACCGCTAACCGTAACGTTCCAATCCACCGCATTCCACTAAAACCCACTCGCTAGTTGATTGAAATGGCCATTAATTTACAGGAAACAAACACTAAATTCCTTCCATTTGGCCCAGAAATTCATGAAAATGAGATTTAAAAATTATGTTATATTGTGGATTATTGTGTGAATGTTACTTGGACACTTAGCTAATTAAAAAAAAGTTTATCTTTTCTTAAGAAATGGATAGATGTTTAGATCGACTCGTTGAATTTTGTAATTAGCTACAATTAGATAACTAACTAATTATATGCTTTAATTTCAGGTAATCCAAGTAAGATTGTTTAATATTTGTTTCAGAATGCTTCAATCTATAATAACTGAAAATTTCATTGAGTTCTCTTAATTTTTAAGAAAGTTATGGGCTTTTAACTTTTCCAGATCACAGCTTTTGAGTTAAGTCAATTGAAAGGCAATGGGGAGCAAGATGCTAATTTCCGAGTATGAAAATGGCCATAACTTTCTTAATACTGAAGATATGAAAGTAAATTAGGTGTCAAATTAAACTTCTTTTTATGCTTTATCTGATGGGATAAATTGCAGACTTGATTTTTTAAATCTCAAAATTTTGTAACATTGCTACCCTTACCGCAGATATTTGAAGCCCTAGAGATACACAAAAAGGTGGAGTAATTCAGCGGATCAGAGAGCATCTCTGGAGAAAAGGAATAAGTGAGGTTTCGGATCGAGATCTTTCTTCAGACTGAGAGGCAGGGGAAATGGAAACGATAAATCTCAATGGAGGTATGGAACAAATGAATGAAACATATGCAAAAGAAGTAACGGTGATCAAGGAAAGGGTCCATTGTTAGCTTGAAACCCATTTTATTGTGCAGCGTATGCTTTCGAGAGTTTGGAGAGATTACTTCACCTGTTCCCTCGTTTCCCAGCTGAGGGTGTTTTTCACGCTATTTTCCATGAAAATGGTAGTTGGTTTCACATTGCCAGTTGTGCCAATGAAGTGTGGGGCAGTGATTCCGTCAGTGGTGAATGAAAGAGAGGTAACGTGCTGGTGATATTGTGATCAACATCATCAACAACAACAGCAGCAGCAGCAACGATGGGAGACGTTGGGCGGGGGGGGGGGGGGAGGAGAGGATGGTGATGGACGACAGGTCCGCGCCATTTCCCACCAATCAGCGGAGAGCCCGCCCCCCCCACCCACAGCCAATCGGAGGACGGGACAGGGACATCGGCCCCGTCATTGGTGCCCTGGCGCTTCAATCACGGACACTCCCTCACCTTGGAATTAAATTCATTATTCCAATATTGTCACTTTAATTGATTTACATCAACATGCTAGAAAGGAATTTGAAGAGATGAATTATTTTGGTGTGGGATTTGCTTGCCCCGGAAGTGCTGGCTGCTTCCGGCGGGAGGGAGGGAGGGAGGCAGGAGGCTGTCATGGAGCTGTGCGAGATCCTCTACAACAAGGCGGAGTACATCGAGACGGTGAGCGAGCGAGCCAGTGCGGGCACCGTGTTTGTTCTTCCTCGGATGCTGGGAGATCGCGAGTGGAAATCAGGGCTCCGGGCTCGGATGGTAGACCCGTTGGTGGAGGGTTTGGGGTGGTGATGGTCATAGTGATGGAGATTGAGATGGAGAGGTCCCGTCATTGAAAGATTGGGATAGGAGTGAGCCCCGTCAATGGGGGAGAGAGAGGAGGTGGGAAGGGACGTCAGAGAAGGGTGGGGGATGTTAGAGTAGGATGGAAGAGAAGGGCAATCCAGTTATTGTAGGATGTGGGAAGAAATCCTGTTATTAGGATGGGCGGACGAATCCCATTATTGTGGGACGGGGAAGAATCCCATTATTGTAGGACGGAGGAAGAATCCCATTATTGTGCAATGGGAAGATGAACCCATCAGTGGGGAATGATGAATCCTGTCAGTGAGGAATGGGGTGAGGCTTGTTAGTGTTGAGGGGGGCTTATCACTGTGGGATGTGGATGGAACGGAGGTGGGGCTGGTCTTGTCGGTGGGATAGTGGGTTGTGGATTGGGCACAGTTGTGTTCGCGGTGACTTGAGGGGGCATTGTTTTGCTGTAGGTGCAGGGCTCTGCATCCATACAGTGAGAGTTGGGTCCAAAGATCCTATAAGATATTTGGTTGGGTCTGTGAGGGTTGCATCCTGTGCGGGGTGGAGATTGGTTCCTGAAATTGGTGGGTGTTCCTTCGACAAAAGCACCTGATGATTATGAGGATGCATGATTGGTTGTGATTGTAACTGCTGCTTTCCATTCCTCTCAAATTGGGGTTAGAAACATAAGTGCATAGGCCATTCGACCCAGCAATGCCATTCAATATAAGCATGGCTGATCATCTAAAATCAGTACCCCATTCCTGCATTTCCCCTGCTTCCTTTAGCCATAAGAGTTAGATCTAACTCTTGAAAACATGCATTGGCCTCCACTGCCTTCTGTGGCAGAGAATTCCACAGATTCACAACTCTCTGGGTGAAAAAATGTTTCTTCATCTCAGTTCTAGATGGCCTACCCCTTATTCTTAATCTGTGACCCCTGGCTCTGGACGGCACCAACATCAGAAATATTTTTCCTGCATCTAACCTGTCCAATCCTTTAAGGATTTTATATTTTTCTATAAGATCCCCTCTCATCATTCTAAATTCCAGTGAGTACAAGCCCAGTCGACCCATTCTTTCATCATACGTCAGTCCCGCGATCCCGGGAATTAACCTGGTGAATCTACGCTGCACTCCCTCAATGGCAATAATGTCCTTCCTCAAATTAGGAAACCAACATTGCACACAATACTCCAGGTGCGGTCACACCAGGGCCCTATACAACTGTGGTAGGACCTCCTTGCTCCTGAACTCAAATCCTCTCGCAATGAGGGCCAACATGCCATTAGCTTTCTTCACTGCCTGCTTACTTTCAGTGACTGATGTACAAGCACACCCAGGCCTATTTGCATCTCCCCTTTTCCTAATCTGACACCATTCTGATAATAATCTGCCTTCCTGTTCTTGCCACCAAATTGGATAACCTCACATTTATCCACATTATACTGCATCTGCCATGCATCTGCCCCCTCATCCAACCTATCCAAGTCACCCTGTAGCCTCATAGTATCCTCGTCGTAGCTCGCAATGCCACCCAGCTTTGTGTCATCCGCAAACTTGGAGATGTCACATTTAATTCCCTTGTCTAAATCGTTAATATATATTGTAAATACCTGGGGTTGCAGCACCGAGCCTTGCGGCACCCCACAAGTCATTGCCTGCCTTTCTGAAAAGGACCCATTGATTCCTACTCTTGACTTCCTGACTGCCAACCAGTTCTCTATCCATGTCAATAACTATCCCCAATACAATGTGCTCTAACTTTGCACACTAATCTCTTGTGTGGGACCTTGTCAAAGGCTTTTTGAAAGTTCAGATGCACCACATCATCTGGCTCTCCCTTATCCATTCTACTTGTTACGTCCTCAAATAATTCCAGAAGATTAGTCAAGCATGATTTCCCCTTCATTTCCCCATGCTGACTGTGACTGTTCCCATCACTGTTTTCCAAATGCGCTGCTATCACATCTTTAACAATCGATTCAAGTATCTTCCCCATTTCTGATGTAAGGCTGATCTATAATTCCCTGTTTTCTCTCTTCATCTTTTCTTAAAAAGTGTAGTTACATTGGCTACCCTCCACAGAAACAGATCCAGAGTCGAGAGAACATTGGAAAATGATCACCAATGCTATCCACAATTTCTAGGACCACCTCCTTGAGTACTCTGGGATGCAGACCATTAGGCCCTGGGGATTTATCTGCCTTCGGTCCCAAACAGTTTACCAAATACAATTTCCTGACTAATGTGGATTCCCTTCAGCTCCTCCCTCGTATTTCTGGGAGATTGTTTGTGTCTTCCTTAGCGAAGACAGAACCAAAGTACTAATTTAACAGTTCTACCATTTCTTTGTTTCCCATTATAAATTCACCTGTCTGATTGTAAAGGACCTGCATTTGTCTTCACTAATCTTTTCCTTTTTACATATCTAAAGAAGCTTTTAGAGTCCGTTTTTAAATTCCACGCAAGCTTTCTTTCATGCTCTTCCCCCCCCCCCCCTTAATTAACCCCTTTGTCCTCTGTTTGATGCTTCCTCTGGCCAATTTATATGTCTTTTCCTTGGACTTAACACTATCCTTGATTTCCCTCGTTAGCCACAGTTGAGCAATATTTGGAGATCCTTCATGCGGTTTGCCATTGCATCTCCACCATCGACCCTTTAAGCATAATTTTCCAGTCTATCCTAGCCAATTCCCGTCTCATACCTTCAAAGTCTCCTTTCCTTACGTTCGGGACCCTAGTCTCTGAATGTAGAATTCCACCATATTATGATCACTATTACCCAAGGAGCTCTGCACAACAAGATCACTAACTAATCCTTCCTCATTACACAATACCCAGTCTAGGATGGTCTTCCCTCTAGTCGATTCTTCTCCATATTGGTTAAAAAAAACCCATCCTGTATTTGGTCTTCCAACCAAAAAGCTGCAGATTGTTCAAAATTGAAACAATGAATGAAAATGGGGGAAACGTTCAGCAGGTGTGGCAGTATCTGTGAAGACACAAACCGAGTCAACAGTTCCGTTCAATGACATTAGGGGTGAATTCGCAAGGAAGGATTGTTAACCTGAACCATTGATTATTTTTCCCTCTCCACAAATGCTGCCTGACCTGTTGAATATTTCTGGTGTTTTTTGTATTTGTTTTTGATGTTTTTACTGTGTTTTGCTGGCCTGAGGTTGTTGGGTAGGGGCTCTTGCAGACAGGGGATGATTGAGTTTGCACCTGTTGAATAGTGTGACTGGTGTGGTAGTCGGGTTTCAGATTGCAAGGATTGGCACCTATGTGGTAGGTCAGTGGTTGTGCCAGTGGAGTGTTTCAGTAAGTGGTGAACAGTGATGTGCCGGTGACAAGTGACATGGTCCTTGTGGTGGGTATGTTTGGTATGTATGTGTAGTTTGAAGGGAGTAGAGAGGTGTGGTATTTGGGTGTCTATGGTATGAGGAGTAGAAGAGCTTATTAGATTGCAGAGGTGAGGTAAGGTCCTGAGCTGCACTCAGCAACAGAGGATTAAGACCAGAAACTTATATGGACCCGAGTCCCGGGGTTGCTTGGAGATGAGCAGGTGTGGATTTGGAATGGTGCTGTTTTGGGCTGTGGTGAGGGGATGGGCTATGACGATTGGAATAGGTATTGGGGTGGGCAGTAAGATTTGCCATAGGACAGGCTAACAATTTGTCTGAGGAGTGAGGTGGGATAGAGACTATGGTGACCCAAGGGCTAATGTGTCAAGATGAAGGATTGTCTCGGTGCCAGGTAGGATGTGGTTACCCCAAGGGGCCAAGGGCTGGGGTAAGAAGGGTGAGATGGGGAAAGGGGATGGGGAACTCGGGCATTGATAAGGGGAGGAGATTTCTGAGTTCCAGACCATACTTGGAGATGTATGCTTGGGAAAGTCCCTAACTATTATGTGTTTTATCTGCAGGCCTCTGGTAACAAGGTGAGCAGGCAATCTGTGCTGTGTGGGAGCCAGAACATAGTACTAAATGGAAAGGTAAATTGACTCGATGTAGCAGAAACGCATAATTGAATGCAGTATTTGGGCCACATTCACAATTCTGTTGTCTGTGTCCTGACGTTTCTGTCCAATTCACATCAGTTTTCTGGCCTATATTCATAAGTGATAGGAGTAGAATTGGGCCCATCAAGTCTACTCTGCCATTCAATCATGGCTGATCTATATCTCCCTCCATTCTACTGCCTTCACCCCATAACCTCTGATACCCGTACTAATCAAGAATCTATCTATCTCTGCCTTAAATATATCCACTGACTTTGCCTCCACAGCCTTCTGTGGCAAAGGATTCCACAGATTCACCACCCTCTGACTAAAGAAATTCCTCCCCATCTACTTCCTAAAAGACTGTCCTTTAATTCTGAGACTATGACCTCTAGTCCTAGACTCTCCCACTAGTACAAACAACCTCTTCAAATCCACTCTCTCCAAGCCTTTCGCTATTCTGTATGTTTCAATGAGGTCCCCCCCCCCCCCCCCCCTCACTCTTCTAAACTCCAGCAAATACTGTAATATCCAGGTTATTATTTTATAATCCAAACCTTTATATTTAAATCAAATTATTTCATGGTTCGTTCCACTCCTGTAATTGCCAAAGATCCCTTGCCATTTTAATCTGCACTCTCTGCCATTCTGGTATCTTGAACATTCATTCTGAAACCACTGGTGGTTGTACCATCAGCTGCCTGGGACCTAAACTCTTCTTCTCATGCCGGTAAATGTTCTTTAAGCATGTATTTGATTGAGCTTTTGGTCACTGATCCTAATTTCTGCTTTTGTCCTCTTACTTTTCCATTCCTCTTGTTACCTGACACCCTATTGTCTGCTTGTCTATTTTTGTTCTCTTTTGCCATCCATCTCCTTTTCATCTCTAACCTTTGTCCACCCATCTGCAAATCGAAATCCACCTCACTTGTATCTCCATATCTCTTATCAGGCACTATCCTGCCCCCACCTCTCCTTTAGCTTTCTCCCCACTACTACAATCAGTCTGAGGAATGGTCCCAACCCAAAATATTTCCTATCCCCATCCTCCAGACATGATGCCTGACCCACTGAGTTACTCCAGTACTTTGTGTTCTACACAAGATTCCTTGTGTTCTACACAATATTCTGCAGTTCCTTGTGTCTTTAATTTATGTTTGTGTGGCTCAGTGTTGCATTTGTTTGCATCATCTTACTATACTAAAGCAGCCGAATCAAAGCAGGTTGACATGCTTATGTTTTATTTTGTGAACAGTATTACACTGAGTGTTAACAGAGCGACAATAAGTCTTGATGATCAGAGATCATAGGTTTAGAAGTAAAACCCATGTTCCTTGTTAGCTTTTTGTCCTGAAGGCCTCTCTTGGTCATGCAGTATAATCCCTCGAAACATTTGTATTTTTTATGCTCTCATCTTTATGCTCTCTAACATGGAGAGCATCTCAGCACACCCGTTTATGCTTCTTACAACCCCATCCCATCCACCGATGCACCCATTCCATTTGATGGTATTGGTTGTGGTGCATCAGCAACTCGGGCTGCTTTTCTCACGTATTCAGTACCCTGGTTATTAATAACCAGATGTGTGACTCTCTAGTCTGTGGCTACAGCCACTCCAACCAGAACACTTAACTAGGAACCCCGAAATCCCTTGTATTAGTTGCTGCTGTCCTCTGGATATCTCGTGTTCTGGATATGTTTCATTTGTAAATTTACATTAAGTAAAATGAGAAACTTTATTCTGTAGCTGTTACACATCGTGAATTTAAAGTGGTTGTTTTATTTTTGAAACAGACCATTGTGATGAATGATTGCATAATCCGTGGAGACCTGGCAAATGTGAGAGTTGGACGACACTGTGTCATCAAGAGCCGAAGTGTCATAAGGCCACCTTTTAAGAAATTCAGCAAAGGGTGAGGCTGTTGCATTGTACAATCCAGAGCTTACTTTATCCACGTTTTCCCTCATTGTCCAGAAACTTCTGAATCAAATTTTGCAGAAGATGACCTTTTATTATTCAAAGTTTCTGTTGTATATTATATTTGCAAAGATTCTGGTATGATCAGCTATGAGCAGCAAACTAGCAGCAGGCAAAGATTGGATGTACTCTCCTGCATACATTTTGAGTAGTGTGCTATAATGTAATTTTATTTTTACTATGAATAGTTCAAATAACAGAGCAGGGTTTGTGGTACAATTCAAAATAATTTATAGAAAGACAGGTGCTATACAGTTTAATGTATTGTGATTATTTGCCTTGCAATTATATTAATGAGCACGATGAAGACATATAAATTACCAAAGCAATAATATTAGACCCTTATGATCTACTGTTTGAGCTTTTCATGCCGTTTCCCAGTCCACTTTTGTCAAATTTGAGCTTGTATCATTGTAAATATTTTTTATGGTTCAATTAGCAATGTTACAAAATTTTGAGATTTTAAAAAGCAAGTCTGCAATTTATCCCATCAGATAAAGCATAAAAAGAAGTTTATTTTGACACCTAATTCACTTTCATATCTTCAGTATTTAAAAAGTTATGACCATTTTCATACTCGGAAATTAGCATCTTGTTCCCTATTGCTTTTCCATTGACTTGACACAAAAGCTGTGATCGAGGATAGTCAAAAGCCCATAGCTTTCTTAAACATTAAGAGAACTGAAATAAATGTTCAGTTATTATAGATTGAAGCATTCTGAAACAAATATGAAATAATCTTGCTTGGATGACCTGAAATTAAAGCATATAATTAGTTAATTACCCAATTGTTACAAAATTCAATTACTAGATCTAAACATCTATCAATTTCTTAAGAAAAGATGAACATTTTTAAATAGCTCTAAGTGTCCAAATAACATTCACACAAGAATTCACAATATAACATGATTTTAAAATCTCATTGTCATTAATTTATAGGCCAGGAAGGAATTTAATTCCCGTACGTTAATGGACATTTAAATCATCTTGCGAGTGGAATTTTCTGGAACGCGATCGATTGGGACGTTGCAGTGAATTTAAACCCCATATCGGCAGGAAATATACTGCCGGTTCATATGGGGAATAAATCACCTTTTCGTAACGTGAAATTTTGATTAAAGGTATCCTAAGAAGCACTTTTTAATAAACAAATGAACTGTGTACCTTGCCTTGTCCCCTACGTGAGGTCCGTCCCGTTGTCGGCGTTCACGGCTTTAGAAGATGATTTTAATTTGCAATTAAATTAGCAAGCGCGGTTTAAAAATCACTTCAGAGAACGGCAGTTGAAGCAATTTTTCTTCATCAACTAAATAGCCTGTTCAAGATCGATTTGAATTGGCTTCTGAAATACCGCATTTTAAACCCGCCCCCCTCTCAAAAACTTTATTCTCACATATCCCTAGATATAGTGAAATTCTTTTTCAATTCAATTCAATATTTAATTGTCATTGTGCAGTGTACAGTTCAGAGACAACGAAATGCAGTTAGCATCTCACCCAGAAGAGCGAACATAGATTTTTTTGCATACAATTCAGTAAAATCTTGCTACGCATAATCATACCCAAGTACAAGAATGAAACATTAGTAGATTATACTGAGGCAGCATTCAAGAGTAGCCACATTTCCGGTGCCATCTTGTATCCTTCAAGTTTCAAAGTTCTTAAAGTGAAGTTTTAACTTGGCCTTAAAGGCCCGTTATCCTGGCAGCAAGCCATGGTCGGAATTGCAGAGGTTTTCCTGGCCTGGCGATGCTGTTGGTGTCTTCTACCATTTCATCTGTGTTGCTGCAGGCCATATCTAATCCGTGTGCTTGTCTGATCTCAATCGAACCTCCAGCAGCACCTGATCCAAGAGATTCCCCGGCTGCTGCAGGGCCCCCAGCGGCCCACTCAACCCATGAGATTGCCGTCTCTCGCCTCCTACAGTTATGGTTAGGTCACTAGTTTCAGATCCACATTTCTCTGCATCATTGAATTTGAAATTCTTCCAAGCTGTGACCATTCTTTCCTTAAAGACTATTAACTGATCCTTTCCCATTGCATAATGTCAGATCTAAAATAGCCTGCCCTCTGGTTCTGCAATGTATTGCTCCAAGACATAATTCTGAATTACTTTGTTTTTCCAAGGTTATCCTTACCATTTGAATTATTCAATCTAGCTGATGGCTAATATTAGCTCTGAACATCACAGTATCTTTCTTACAATTCCTCATTATTTCTGGATTTTAATTCTGTCCTAGAGTGAAGCTATATTAGGCTTATATACCACTTCCATCAGTGACTTGCCTTTCTTATCCATCCAAATTGATTTTACATCTTGAGCTTCTCATCATTTGTGAGAGCTGCTATACCCTTTTTTTGTCTGTCCTTTCTAATTGTCAAATGCCCTGCTTCCTGCTTTGGTCACCATGCAACCACATCTCTTAATGACTACCAGAAAAAGCCCATTTATTTCTATAAATGCTGCTAATTGATCTATCTTAGTAAAAAATGCTGTATACATTCAGATGAAGACCTTTTTCTTTTCTGTCTTTTATTTGTTGGTACACTCTATTGTGTGGCTGCTCTGCCCCTACTTAATGCATTGTGGATATTATTACCCTGAACTATTCATAACTCTCTTTTTCTCTTTGTTTCCTGCATACCCCTTCACATGAACCTCTCATCTTCTATACTTGGCATTTCTCTCTCCTCTGATTCCACCCCGGTGCCAAATTCGAATAACCGTCCTCACAGCATCAGTGGATGGAATGGGCCTTGTTTTCAGCATTATTAGGACCCAGGGCAGGTAGAAGGTCTGATGATTGAAATAGTTTGCAGCTAATTAAGATGGTGCTTATTAAGATGGAGGAGGCAGGCAATTGTCCGATGGTTTGTAGGGTATTAGGTATAAGAATGTTTTTTTATTTCTTATTAACTTACATGTTAATGAATTGTAACTTCTTTGCATTGCAGAGTTGCCTTTTTCCCACTGCACATTGGTGACCACGTGTTCATTGAGGAAGACTGTGTGGTAAACGCTGCCCAGATTGGATCTTATGTTCACATAGGAAAGAACTGTGTGATTGTAAGTACAGCGCCTCTTAATCACTGAGCAGTGTGTAATTGCAAGGCACACTCTTTGTATGTCATTTAAAGTAGGAGGCAGGAACTTTCAATGGGGAGCCCAGTAACCTTTTGAGAATTGGAAATGCAAAGTATGTTGGGGATGGCATGCTGAAGGTGTTGCAATTGGAGGCAAGGGTTATCTGTTTCTAGAGGATTATGGGGAATGAAGGAGTTGTATAGGTAATTGTGGGATTGGCAAGTTGTATTGTGTACAATTCCAGTAGCTGTGCCATAAATGGCCATTTCATCCCGATTTGTAGTAGTCTGCTTGATTGGTACCTCTTCTACCATCCTAAATGTTTATTCCCTTCTCCGCCAGTGCACAGTTGGCAGTTATTAGAAGAACAAATATTGACCAAGACAGCAGGGATAAATTCTATGTTCTATGTATTGTCATGTGATTGTTTGCATCTTGGGCAGATTGGACTTCAGTTTACTATTTCATCGTGACTGGAGCCCTCTTTTGGCACTGTATCGGCCCTCCTTCCAGGAGTGAAAGTAATTGAAATATTTTGAACTGGCCCTTTCATTGACCTATCCCCATTCATCCCCAGATCCTCTTGTACCTCTTTTAGAAATTTGCCTTCTAATTTGCAAATAGTAATTACCAAATAATAACCATTGCATTTCTCAGCATTAAAGTTCATTTGTAATATATCCAATCATACGACAATCATACAGATATTTGTTTCTCCATGAACTTGCTATCATATATTCTGAAAACTAGTGTGACCAAAAGTCCTAAGATTCATCAGATTGCACTCTGGCTGTTTTTTTGGTGTGGGTTGATTTTTTGGAGTCCTTCCATTTGTGCAGTTGCACATGTAATCTTTTTGTATTTAATTCCTTATCTGGCTATACATTGCAGTACAAATCCGGAAATAATTGGGGTTCATAAGAAAGCTACACAATAATCATAGGTGACTTTAGCCATCATGTAGAAAAATTGGTGTGTATTTTTCTGATGTTTATCTCTTTATAGGGTCGGAGGTGTGTTCTGAAAGATTGCTGCAAGATTCTGGATAATACTGTCCTTCCTCCAGAAACCGTGGTGCCTCCTTTCACGGTCTTCTCTGGATGCCCAGGTAATTGTGAGAGTTGAGCATGGTCACCAGAGGTCAATGTTATCATTTGTTAAGGGTGACAACCATGCTCCTACAGTTATAGCTAAGTTGTGTGATTGCACCGTTTTATTCATGTTGCACTCCCACTGTTCCATTGAACAGAGAGGCAGGTACAGAAGCAAGTATTGTTGCAGGGAGTTCCTAACTCCCAACGGGCAGATTGTGCAAGTTCTGATTTTCACAGCTGAATCAGCTGTTTTCAGAATCTTCAAAAAAATTCATAATGTTTGTGCTTTACTTTGACTGTAAGACAGGGGTTCCCAACCTTTTTCAACCCGTTTACCCCTGGCAACTTTAATAGCACATAACAATGTTATTTCACTTATTTATGAACAACTAATGATGAACAGATACCGGTATACCAGAACCAAACACAGTCAGTCAATGAGAAAAAATATGTACAAACCCAGAATTAACAAATTTACTCCCTGGGTAGGCGAAATTTACCTCCTTGGGAACCCTCGGTGTAAGAGGTCTGTTGATATTGGGGCATATCATTGGTGGATTGCCTCTGTCCATTCTGTTTCAGGTGTCCAACCTGCAATCCTTGATTTTCGAATACGTTAACAAAGAAGAGGAATGGGTAAAGAGAGTGAAAGCTTTAAGCTGCTGCGTTCACCCTGAGACAGGAGACCTTTTTTGTTGCTGCTGAGCATCAAAGTGGTGATTTACATGTTGCCAGTCACATAAACCTTGCTGGTTCCATTTGGTCGGGTTTTTCTTCTCTTGTCACTGAAGAGTATAAACAATATGTAGTGCCCCTGGTTAACTTAAGTCTCTTCCTTTCAAGGTTTTATACAGGGCATTCGCAGCTCTGCATTAAAAGTCATGGCAGGGGCGATGTGTTGGGCATTTGAGCAAATGATCTAGATTGGTGTTGACAATGTGGTTCTGAGGGAGCGCTGGACTGATGGTCTTTTAGATATGGTGCAGCCATCTGAACATTATAGATTATATGGAGTGCTCAGAGGTTCATAAGTTATAGGAGCAGAATTGGGTCATTTAACCCATCAAGTGTACTCCGCTACTCAATCATGGCTGATCTATCTTTCCCTCACCACCCATTCTCCTGCCTTCTCCCTATAACTGCTGACATATGTACTAATCAAGAATCTGTCAATCACCGCCATAAAAATATCCATTGCCTTGGTCTGCACAGTCTTGTGTGGCAATGAATTCCACAGATTCACCACCCTCTGACTATAGAAATTCCTTCTCATTTTTCTAATGATACATCCTTTTATTTTGAGGCTATGGCCACTTGTCCTAGACTCTCCCGCTAGTGGAAACATCGTCTCCAAATCCACTATCCAGGCCTTTCACTTATCTACCTTCAGACCTACCTGATCTGCATCATTCTTCGTCCCTGCTTAATTATCTCATCCTGATTACATTGCTTATTGTGAATAGACAGCTGTTTTCGATGTTATAACTATCTGTAGTAGTGTATTGGGATTTTCTGAGGATGTTAACTTTTTATTTCATCTTGTCTCTGAAAGGAATGTGATCCCTTATGGGGGAGGTGAAGCAACATTGAGTTTTTGTTTTTGGATTTTCTGACAGGTCTTTTTACTGGTGAACTCCCAGAGTGCACACAGGAGCTCATGATTGATGTTACAAAAAGTTACTACCAGAAGTTTCTGCCGCTTTCTCAGATTTGAGACTGGAAAATGGTGGCTCTGCAGCACCATGAAGACAGGTATGTTAAGGCAGGGTGAATTAGGGGGTGTGTTCGGGTGGGGGTGGGGAAGGAACTCTCTGCAGTCATACAACAAGAACTCAGGTGGATGTCAGCAAGCCCATAAATGCTTAATATATAATGCCAGGGTTTAGTAAAGCCCTTCTTGTTTCTTTCCATCTTCCTTTATGACTGGAATACATTTAAGATGTAACAAGGGGTCACAGTCTAAGGATAAGGGGGAATTCCTTTAGGACCGAAATGAGGAAAACATTCTTTACACAGAGAGTGATGAGTCTCTGGAATTCTCTGCCACAGAAGGTAGTTGAGGCCAGTTCATTGGCTATATTTAAGAGGGCGTTAGATGTGGCACTTGTGGCTAAAGGGATCAGGGGGTATGGAGAGAAGGCAGGTACGGGATACTGAGTTGGATGATCAGCCATGATCACATTGAATGGCGGTGCAGGCTCGAAGGGCTGAATGGCCTACTCCTGTACCTATTTTCTATGTTTCTATGTTTCTATGTAACTGATTTTTGCTTTCAAATTCCCAATTTAGTCTCTGGTAAATCTATCTTCCTTCATTTGCCTTAACTTGCTTGTCTTGATTCCACCTCGTACAAATAGACAAGTTCAGAATGGGCCTAAGCCAAAGGGTCCCTAAGCCTGCTTTGCCGTTTAATAAGATCATGGCTAATCTGACTGTAAACGCAACACTGCATTTCTGTTTACCTATGGTGACCTTTCACCCGTTCCTGTAGAACTGTATCTGGTTGATTTGTAAGTCTGTTCCATCATTTACACAAGGCTTCTATGTGCACTCAACACATAGACTCTGGGTTCTCATTGCCATCCAGTGCTGTTCCTTTATTGTTTGCCATGGGCCAGAGATTCTTGGGGGTTGGTGGGGATGTTACATTTTTTTTCCCCCAAGGGGGTTCTTTAAATCTTTTCCTTCATTCACCTGAAAATCTCTTCCTGCGACAGAATTCACAACATCCCAGTCTTCCCAGTGCAGTGGAACTGTTCCCAACTGCAAGCAAACTACAATAGGAAAGAAGGGTCTCGACCCGAAACGTCACCCATTCCTTCGCCCCAGAGATGCAGCCTATCCGGCTGAGTTAATCCAGCATTTTGTGTTTATCTTTGATTTAAACCAGTATCTGCAGTTCTTTCCTACAGTAAGCAGACACTTTTATTTGTGTGCACTCAGAGCTGAAGTTCAAGTTATCATTGACTCCTAGTGAAGCGTACAAGGGGATGAGTCTTGTGTCAATATCTGCAAAACATTCCCTTACCACCATGTTGTACAACACCACCATCTAATAATAGAAGTCTACTTTGACATCCAGAAAAATGTGGCAACTTCCAATGTCTCAGGAGATTTCTCTCAGTGAAGACACTCTTCAGTGATGAAATTTACCATCACATTTATTGTGCCAGCACAGCCTTTGATTATCTGTGGAACAACTGTAGTGGTCCCTGCTCTCTCCTCTCCACCCCTACACCATCAATATGAGATCTATATGGAGATTCACTCGAAAGGGACTACCAGCAGTGTCTTTGCAAAATCCATCAAACTCACTACCAGTATCAACAAACTTGCAGCTTCTCTCTGACCAATTTTCTGAGCATTGAGGCCATATTTACACTTGGCCTATGCTGTGGCATTTCCACCAAGTCTGCTAATTCTGATTTCTGCAAAATAACCTCAAAGATTTTGTTTTGGAGTTAATACATATATGTCTTGAAGAATGCAAAAGCAACGTCGATAAACAGCTGAGATAATAATAGGTCACAGTCTAATTTAAAGATGGGACAAACACACCATTACAGAGGTTAGCACATATCAGGTTGGTGTTTGGCAGCATTGTCCTGATTTACTCAGGAGGGTTCCAGGATTTGTACATATTAGCAGTGCTGAAAACCAGTTTTAATCCTGAGATCGTGGTTGGAGATTAAATTGGGAATGTTCCAATTGTCTTGATGGTACGTCCTGACTAATGTTCTTCCATAACTAGGATGCGCAACACACCATTAACTGATTTTTGACCTTGTATTATTCAAAATGGTTATAGCACTTAGTTCTTGTATTGATGGGTGCACAATAATTCATTGTGTAAATGGTAATATTGAAGTATTGACTAAAATTTCATATTGTGCGTCTTTGCTCTGGAAAGATTTCCTGTACATGCTCTGATGTGCACAATTTTTTTTTAAATTCGCGATCTTGCCCATACTCATTTCCTGATTTTTTTTTTTTGATGGAACATTTAAAAGAGGTTTCAGTACAAACAAGTAATTTGAGCCGTCTGGTTCGTGCTGCTGTTGATGCTTCATAGAAGCCTAGCCCATCTCTCCTCTTCAGCAGTCATTACACCTTATTGGTAATTTCAAAGCACAAAATAGGTCCAAGTAACACAGTCCAGGGATATTGGTCTGGTTTGATATTTGAAGCAGTCTTGTTTTCTTGTAGGGAAGAGAATAACATATTAGGGGTTTGAATTGTCATTCATCTAAGAGAAATCATCCAAGATTTTTAACATCTGCTTTTACAAAACATTGTCAATGGTCATTTACATATTTCGCTGAGCCTGACTGTGGCAAAGGTGGGTAACTGAATTTGAGGAACGCATCAGCTGAAATCTAATAATGGTTTCTTCCTCTTGTATTCCAGCACATAATCATTTTTTATGTTTGCCACATGATCTTGTGCAAAGGTATAACCCAAATGTTTTCTATGTCTTATTAAGCATCAACTGTTAACTTTGCATTAAATCCACACTACTACAATCTTGTTTAAAATGGATAATGTAAATACAGTTACCTTCTCATGATGGCTGAAGGCTTTGGGTAATTCTAATTCTGCCCCTGAGTGTCTGCCACTCCATGCTTAGAGTTTAAACTTGTCTATCTTTCTTTTGTTTCTTGTTGCAGTATCTACTTTACTGGGGACCTGAAATTGAATAATTGGACAAAGTTTGAACACTGCCTGGGCACTTCCAGGTCATGAAGTGGCTCTGGCAAAGGGAAACCTTGCTGTCGTAAATAGTTCTGTTTCTTTAGGCCCAGTGAAGACCGGCTGCTCCTCCACAGCTACACTTAAGACGATGGTGTGCGATCATCACTTCATAATTTAATATTTTTATTGGCTCTGCTCAGTGCCAGAAAAACAAATTGAGCCTGATATATGCTGTAATTATTTATGAAATTATTTTGAGACTGAGATGTTAAGTCACCAGGCTACCTGTGTATTCTAACTCGGTTTGTTGCATTAATCCTGTCCCCATTAGGAAAGATTTTCCATTGTGGCTCAGTGTGTTATTTCTCAAAAGAATGACCCTGACCTTTCTTTACTGTTTGTGTAAAGTGTTATCAACCTTTGCACAATTCTTGACTGACTGATCATAAATATCACCTGAGAACCATGATGATCCCAGATGAGTAACTGGGGTTGCAGGTTGCCCCTGCACACACATGCAACTAATGCAGAACAGGTCTACCATAACCTCCATGGAATTGACATCCAATAACTGAAATGCATTCAGACAAGATTATAAATAATACACCGTTCAGCAATGTCGTTTTTTTTTGTATTCACTGTCCATGTGGCCTTTCCAGGCAATTTTTCTTCATGTTATCATCCAAATGATTTATCATACATTTATTAATGCTTACATCAACACTCACTTTTACCAAGTATAACACATGTAATCTCTACTGTTGGACAGTAATTTTGTCTGTATCTAATAGAAGGTGTTCTAAATAAGAATTTTAAAATGATGCTAGTGGTCTAATTGATGCATCATGTAACATCAATAGACATGACTTTGTAGTTAATGCAAGTTCTAGTATAAATAATGCAATTTCACCACAATTCTAAAATAAAAAAAACTCTAAAAGAAAAGCGTGTCTATAGACAAAAACCTCTAGCCCTTAATGAAGTAATTTCTCAGTATTCCTAGTATTGGATTCACTGCAGAGATCCTGGATGGTTGCTGCATTTCTGCTTATGTTATCTATTTTACTTGTTTTTTCATTTTGTTCAAGAAATCTAGATGGGGCCAGCTGAATTTGGTTTTGCTATTGAGGATGGCTTTAACTGATTTTGATTTTTTGTTGTTGTTGTTGCTGTTTATGACTGATCTTGTAAGAGTACTTCTTGATAAATTCTGCTCTTTCCATGCTTGTATGTAGTGCGGAAGATCTACTTCATCCCATCAGCCACAGAATAATTGTGGGAATTCCTTTAACGTGTCATTCCTTTAACACGCGTTCCCCTTCAGTTTCACTTAAGAGAATTACTTCAAACAGTACTTTCTTTGTAATGTTGAGCCACCTGTTCTGCAATAACTTGACAATTATAACAATCTCAGATCAGAATGCTAGCCCTCATCATACAGGGCATTGAGTACAGAAGTTGCCATGTTTCAGTTACGCAAAGACATGATTGAGATTGCACATGGAGGATTGTCTTCAATTTGGTCACCGTTCAGTAGGAAATATGCCATTAAGCTGGAAAATGTGCAGAAAAGATTTGCAAGGATAGTGCCAAGACTTGGGACTGAGATAGGGAGAGGTAAGGAAGGCTGGGACTTTAGGAGACTGAGGGGTGATCTTATAGTGGTGTATAAATTCATGAGCGTCATAGATGGGTTTCATGCACATAATTATTTTCCCCAAGGTTGGGGAATGAAGAATCAGAGGGCATTGATTTAAGTTAAGAGGGGAAACATTTAATAGGAACCTGAGAGCAACCTTTTCCATGCAGAGGATGGTACATATATGGAAGGAGTCACTGGAGGATGTGGTTGAGGCAGGTACACTAACAACATTTTAAAGACATTTGAACATCGGTTTCCTCCCACACTCCAAAAACATAGTTTGTAGGTTAATTGGCTTGGTATAAGTGTAAAGTGTCCCTAGTGTGTGTAGGGTAGCGTTAATGTGCAGCGATCGCTGGTCGGCGTGGACTCAATGGGTCGATGGACCTGTTTCAGCGCTGTATTTCTAAACTAAACTACATGGATGGGAAATGTTTAGAGGCATGTGGGTCAAACCTCTGCGAAAGGGACTAGCTTAGATGGGCATCTTGGTCGGATGGACGAATTAGGCTGAATGGCCAGTTTCCATGCTGTATGACTATGTGTTGCATTTTGTATTGCATGTGTTGCATTTTCGATTAATAAAATCAAGCCAAAAACCAACTGGAAAACTATGGAAGATTAAATAGGCACATTTCTTCTATTGGGTTGTGGTTTTTATGTTGGATTTATATACAGCAAACTAACACAGGATGCCCAGGTATTCTTATCCAGATACTCTCAAACTTTTTGCTCTTTACACATGAAAACCAAAAAATACTAAAAAAATTGGAATGTTAGTAGACTTCGCAGGAATTCCAGTTTAGCTGCAGTTATGAATGTTATGAGTATTACAACTAAATCCAATAATTTAAAAACTCTTTAAGTTTGTATTTTTTCCATGCCTGTGAAGGGCCCCGTTCCTGCTGGCAACTCCACAAACGTAGCAGTTGAAATGATGTTTAATACGTCACCCTTTAAATCTGACAAATTCATTTGTGGACTTTACAAAAACTACTTTCATAAATCTTCACAATACAGGAAACAGTTGTTTAATATAGCAGCAGATAATAATGTGAACATCTTTGGCATCCTCTAATTAGTTGCATTGAAAATATCTCCATGGAAAGTAATGGTACACTTGTTCGCTCATTTTCAGTTGGTAATGTAACTTGAATTGGCACAAGCAGCAGAAAGCTTTGTGTAGTGATACTTGCTTGCTTACAAATGACCTCCACCTCAGCTGGAAAATTGTAACATAGTTGAGCTTCCCAGTTTTGGTGTAATCCGGTTGTTAAAGTTTTTAAGCCAACACCAATACTTGGGCACTAAAATGTAATTGCAACTGTGCATCTATATTGTAGTCAGTAGAAAAATATCAGAATATTATTAACTTGTTTATTTCTACTGGTGTCTTAAATCATCATCCTACCCATGCTTTCTTTAAATCATCTTCTGCAGAAAGACTGGAAATTCAGTCAGGCCTGAAAAAAAGAAAATAAGACATTCCCACAGCTAAGAGAACATGGCCTGAACCTCCACCCTGTCCTTTCCAAATAGAATGTCCTTCACTCACATAGCCATTTGTACGCAATAAAGTGCCTCTCCCAAAAAACAATCAAACTTTAATTCCCTAGAAGAGGTTAGTAATATGCAATAGCAATGAGAAAGTTGAGGCTCAGTGATACCACTAACATGGACACCTGCACATGGATCCAATTGTTTTTTAGCAGATCTATTGTGTGGGACACATTTCATGAACCTGGGATCTCTGGTACTTGTTGGTTTTAGGGCTCCTGTGACTGAGGGGCATTGAGAAAAATTGGGAGGCTGTAATTAGGAATTCTACTCACAGGGCACTTTTGGCTTAATCACATACTTTGGGTGATATTCAACTGTCCCATAACTTGAATATATTGTATAGCATAAATGATTTGAATGTGACTTTTGACTGCACTACACTATATCTTTACCTTGAATTTTTCCACCTCTCTCTCCCTACTTTTGAAATTACACTCGTTTTCAACTGTACTTCTCATTTGACATTTGGAGTTTAAATGGTTTGTTACAACAAGTGAAAGCTTACAGATGATTTTTTGTAATGGTACAGCAACACATGAAATTTAAACTTACTTGTCATTGATATTGCAGTAAGTCTGTAGGTAGTATGCTAACTCCCAGCTATGGTGCACAGTTTGCATACACTGCTGCACAATCAGCATTGCATTTACTCCTGCCAGTTTCCCCTCGTGGAAGTTTCAATTTGTTACTCCTGCTTGTAATGCTCTAAGGGAGACAAAAGTGCTGGAGAAACTCAGCGGGTGCAGCAGCATCTATGGGGCGAAGGAAATAGGCAACGTTCCGAGCCGAAATATTGCTGAGTTTCTCCAGCACTTTTGTCTACCTTCGATTTTCCAGCATCTGCAGTTCCTTCTTAAATGCTCTAAGGGAAGACAGTTTAGAGGTGGGATGGCCTTTTGTTTTGTCATATCTGTTAAAGCAGGATTAGCTTTGTGCAAATACAATAAAATTTAGCGTGTATTTTATATTGTTTTTTGATCACATGCAAAATGTCAACCTCAAAGGAGCATATTGTTGAGGGGGCCAGTATATCTGCAGCAGGGTCAATTCTGCAAGAGGCTGAAGTGTTTGCAATTATAAGATTCTAATATTTGCCATCTGAAAGATGCCATTGAATAACATATATATTCCTGCACATGATCCATAACCCCCTCCATTCCCAAATGTTGAAATTTTGAATAAAACATCAAAATGCTCAACAGATCAGGTCGTGTCCGTGTAGGGAATGGACATGCAATGTTTCAGTCTGATTTTAGGGGGGACGACTAGAAAACAGGTCTTTAGTTTATTATTGACGTGCAGTGAAAAGCTTTTGTTGCGGGCTATCTAGTCAGCAGAAAGACAATACGTGGTTACAATCAAGCCATTCATAGTGTATAGATACATGATAATGGAAAAACTTATAGTGCAAGGCTGCTGGAGGTGAGAGTGAACGCTGGCGCGATTGGCTGCCGCTGCTCTCTGAATTGTGTGCTGTTGCTGTATATGTTGTTTTTGTTTCATGCTTGTTTTAACTGTAAGGTGTTCTTGAGAGTCCTGAAAGGCGCCCTCTAAATAAAATGTATTATTATTATTATTATTAAAACCAGTAAAGTCCGATAAAGGATAATCTGAGGTTGGCAAAAATGCTGGAGAAACTCAGCGGGTGAGGCAGCATCTATGGAGTGAAGGAATGGGTGATGTTTCCTATTCCTTCGCTCCATAGATGCTGCCTCACCCACTGAGTTTCTCCAACATTTTTGTCTTCCTTCGATTTTTCCAGCATCTGCAGTCCAAGGGTCACCAAAGAGGTAGATGCTCTCTGGTTTTGGAAGATTCAGTTCCCAGGTAAAGCTGGGCAGAAAGTGTCCCTGAATCTGCATGCATCCATCAATCCACATATCCACCCATCCATGCATATATCCATCCATCCATCCATGCATGGAGCCTCTTTCATTCTCTGTAACTAGGGATTAACATGCTGGAACCATACTCTGCAGCGATTGGCCGCCGCCGCTGCCGCCTGGAGGTCGCTAGGCAACGCCCCGGGTGCATTTAAACGGCCGGCTAGCGGGCTCCCGGCGTGCAGCGCGGCCCGAGTGGAGGGGGCGGTCCGTTTGAACGCGGACAGCCAATGGGAGGCGCCGCTTGCCTCGCCAACTGCCGATTTGAATCGGAGCCCGCGAGGCGGGGGCCCGGGACAGTGTGTAGGTCATTCACTCAGGCAGCGGCCGCCCGGAGCACACACACTCCACCGACACTCTGCTCCACGGGCACTGGAGCAGCAGCCGCCCGGACCAGACTCTCCACTCCACTCCACGGCCAGGGTGCAGTTTGCAGCCGCTCCAGACCCCTCTCTGCCCGGCTGCTCTGCGGCCAGTCCCGGCTACTTCTCGGCTCCAGCTCCGTCGCTCCTCTCTCGGCTCCAGCCCCTCGCACACACCCCGCGTCCAAGATGACTACGGTGCCCGTCAAGCCGGCGGCCAAGTCGGCGGCCGCCCCCAGCCCGCCCGACATCCCCGATATCCTGGTCAACCCCAAGAGCATGAAGCGCTACACCCGTGGCCGCTTCCTGGGCAAGGGCGGCTTCGCCAGGTGCTACGAGATCACGGACATGGAGAGCGGCGAGGTGTTCGCCGGCAAGATCGTGTCCAAGACGCTGCTGCTGAAGCCGCACCAGCGGGAGAAGATGACGATGGAGATCTCCATCCACAAGAGCATCTGCCACAGCCACGTGGTGGGTTTCCACGGCTTCTTCGAGGACGACGACTTCGTCTACGTGGTGCTGGAGCTGTGCCGGCGCAGGGTGAGTGCGAGGGGCCGAGGACGCGGCGGGGGCAGGGCCGAGGGAGGCCTCACCGCCTTCCCAGCACTAGAGGATGTTGGGTCGGAGGAGAGTGTTGGTCGAGGCTGGGTCGCGGCCGTATATAATAATAATAATAATAATAATAATAATATTTTATTGTCATTACACATAAGTGCAACGAGATTTGGTTTGCAACTTCCATCCTATGTAATAACTTAAACAACTAATAACATTTAGGTTTAGATAACCCGAGAACAAGGTTTGTAAAAAGTCTGCCTGCCTGGCCCGTTGTTACTCCAGCACTTTGTGTCTATCTTCAATTTGAAGGAACGTCCCGACCCGAGTTGGTTGACCCGATGAGTTGCTCCAACACTTTCAGCATTAGCAATTAATTGTGTCTCTTATTAATGTGGTTCCTTCCGTGTCATCAGTCTTTGTTTTCATATATTCATATGTATATTCATATATATTCATATGTGTGTGTACATGATATGTGTGTGTGTATATATATACATATATATATATATACTGAATTTTATTTCCTCGTATAGTGCATTATTTACAGATTACTATGTGTGCATATACTGTGCTGCTGTAAATGAGCATTTCATTATTTTATCTGGGACATTTGACAATAAAACTACCCGGGCCGCTCTCCACCCTGTCGGGCCCGGGCCCTATTCTTCCAGCTCTTCCCCACCCACGGCTGCGTCTCCCTTTAAACGGAGCAGTTGATATTTAAACTTGGCGGCTCGCAACGGGTTGGTTGGCCCCAGAGCGGCGCTCCTCCCCCGGCGGGCGGGGCCAAGACCGACCGCTGCGGGCCGGGGAAATGCGGCTCTCGTTCACCACCTCCCCTCCCCCCCCCCCCCCCCCCCCCTGTGCCCCGGGACGGGGTTACCGTGACCCGGCGCTGTGCACAGTCCCTCTTCTCCACACATTACTATAACAGCATTGTTCTTCTGCCTCTATCTTTTAAACTGCCTCTTGTTAATGCAAAGCACAAAACGTTGCAGTAACTTAACATGTCAGGCATCAATCTGCAGGAATTCCACTTTGAAAAAAGGTTCCGACTGGAAACGTAGCCTATTCCTTTTCTCCAGTTACGCTGCCTGCCTGACCCGTTGTTACTCCAGCACTTTGTGTCTATCTTCAAATTGAAGGAAGGTCCCGAGCTGGCTGTCCAGATTAGTTGCTCCAACACTGTTTTATGCAAGATTCCAGCATTAGCAATTCATTGTGTATCTCTTATTAATGTGGTTCCTTCCGTGTCCTTAGTCTCTGTTGGAGCTGCACAAGAGGCGCAAGGCTGTGACAGAACCCGAAGCCAGATATTACCTGAGGCAAACTATCCTGGGCACCCAGTATTTGCACAACACCCATGTTATCCATCGGGATCTCAAGCTGGGCAATCTCTTTCTCAACGACGACATGGAAGTAAAGATAGGTAAGGCATCAACTCGCCCCTTGCCTGTGCTGGTTGGCCCATTGTGGCAAACTAAAGCCCATCTCGTCACTGCAAACTGTCAGTTAATGTTTTAAACTATACATCTGGTACTTGTGGAATTATTTAAATGTAGCATATTTCCCACAGACCCGACTTTTCGGGATAAATGGCATAGCTGCAGTTCACTTCAAGTCCTGCGGTTTAACCAGTGTCGCTACCGGTTAGGCGCTTAGGATCACTTGGAAGCGTTCTTTGGGTCGACCGGATGCATCATGAATTCATTATAGAAATTGGGATGTTATGTTGCGGTTGTACAACTGGGCTTGGGGCATTGTGTTTGGTTTTGGTCATCCTTTTGCAGGAAATATGTTATTAAGCTGGAAAGAGCGCAAAAGGGATTTACAAGTTGTGTTGCCTGGACACGTGTTAGAATAAGTTGGAGGTAGACATAAATGCTGGAGAAACTCAGCGGGTGCAGCATCTATGGAGCGAAGGAAATGGGCAACGTTTCTGGCTGAAACCCTTCTTCTGATGTCAGTTGGAGGGAAGGGGGATCACAGGGTGGGAGGGGGGGCAGTGAGACTGTCTTCGGAGGGAGGAATAGAACTTCTTCAAAGTAGGCATACCTTGAGGAGATTTCGCAGTGGAGTAGACAATGTTTAAGAAGGAACTGCAGATGCTGGAAGATCGAAGGTAGACAAAAATGCTGGAGAAACTCAGCGAGTGCAGCAGCATCTATAGAGCGAGGAAAATAGGCAACGTTTTGGGCCAAAACCCATGGCAGGCTAGGACTTTATTTCCTTGGAGGGTTATCTGGTGTACTGTATAAAATCATGAGGAGGAATAAATGAGGTTATAGATTTACAGAGGGCATAGATTTAAGGTGAGGAATAATATTTAATAAGAACTAGAGGGGCAACTTTCACACAATGTGAAAGTTTCACACAGTTTCCATAGGTATTTCGAAGCAGGTACAATAATAATTAAGAAATTTGGACAACACATTTAGTTCAGGGATACAGGGTGGAAACAAACCCTTTGGCTCACCAAGTCAGTGCTGACCAAAGATCACCTGTTCACACTAGAGCTATTCTACACATTGGGGACAATTTACAGAAGCCAATTAACCTAACTTACCAACCTGCATGTCTTTGTACCTGGAGCTATCTGAGGATAGCCTTTTGAATGAATAAAGTCAAACATTTAAAAGCCATCTGGACAGTGTTGATCGGAAAGGTTTAGAAGAATGAGTCAAACTGTGACGATGGGACTAGCTTGGATGGGCAAGTTGGGCTGAGGCCTGTTTTCATGCTGCATGACACTCAATGGCATGCTAAGAGCAGCAGTTGAGCAGTAAACCATATATAATTGAAAGGAAAAGTATGAGGGTGCGTAGGTCAATATGCTGGGATCAATGTTTTGAAACGGTTAATTTGCCCCTTGCATGAGAAGTCTGCTGAATCCAAGAACCTGTGCATGTTCATGTCATGATCAGGCACTCCTGGCTTCCTGTGATTTGGGTCCAGTGTCAGTCCTTACAATCATAACTATTGCTGGGGAGGGTTGTGCATTGATACTTGACCACAGGTTGGTCATTGGGCTTTGACATGGCACCATTGTACTAAATCCAAAATAATAGGCTGCTTCAAAAACATACTCTAGCACGAGTAAATTTTGAGCCTATCTGTCATTGGTTTGTGTCTGGAACTGGCGCTAATGTGTATGGTTGTCTGTATCTCGCTGTGAACTAGCCAAATGCAGGCACTGAGTGGATGCAGAAAACATCTTTGACAATTGTACTCGTCTTCCAGTTGCTCAGATTCACCTTCTGAGCCTACCCATGCAGACTGAAGGATACTATAATAGTTACCAGTGACTTGTCTATTTGTATATGTCATTTTGGGTCTGTGTACCATATTACTGTGCATAATCGCTGACCTGTGGATTATTTGAAGGTGACTTTGGCCTGGCTACTACAGTGCAATATGAAGGAGAGCGCAAAAAGACACTATGTGGAACTCCCAACTACATTGCCCCAGAGGTGATTGGCAAGAAAGGGCATAGTTTTGAAGTTGATGTCTGGTCTTTGGGCTGCATTATGTGAGTATTGTACAGCTACAGCTGAATCCTTTTCTCATGGATATTTGGTAGTATTCCCCCTCCTAGTTAAGCAGGCTTTTAATTGTAGCCTACTTGTTGCAGGTATACACTACTTGTGGGGAAACCTCCATTTGAAACTTCCTGCCTTAAGGAGACATACATGCGGATAAAGAGAAATGAATATAATATTCCTAAGGTGAGCACTTGACACCAGGCTCCTAACCTGGGCTATGTGTTTTAGGGAAACTCTGGGTAAGGGACTAACTGTTTTTGACTCTGTGTGATCACAAAGATCAGTTTTGTATATTTATTGACCCTTTGTTATGGCCTTCATTGACTGTTTTAAAACTAAAACTATATCCGTAAAGTCGAGAGTGGGCCTGGTAGTGAGAGCCCTGATAAATGTTGCAATGCTTTCACTTGTAAATTAGTAAGGAATTTGGATACATTTTGTCATGTAGCATAATTCTAATGTATAAAGATCAAATGCTCGACTATCTCTTAAGACATTTGTAGACCAAGTATATGCAATGCCTTGTGACTATAATTAGAATTAATAACTTGGAATACCTGAAGCAAGAGCAATGATGCAGTTTAAAGTAGCTACTTTTGAAAAGGAATAGGAAGAATTCATGAAGTAGGATGAGGAATGTGTAGAGCATAAACAAAGATGAACCAGTGCTGTGTTCCTTTTGTTGTAAATTTAGTAACAAACTTTTTTAAAAATCCTCTTCCAGCACATCAACCCTCTGGCTGCTAATCTCATTCAGAAGATGCTGCGATCAGATCCAAGCACACGACCCAATGTCCATGAACTACTAAATGATGAGTTCTTTACATCTGGCTACTTGCCTGTCCGATTGCCCACTACTTGCTTGACCATGGCACCCAGGTTCTCTCTGGCTCCTGGTGGAATTGATTCCAGTATGCGAAGGCCTCTTGCTGAACTCAACAAAGGTATCAGTTGGATCATTAGTTATCTGGTGCTCTGGCACTAGTAAATTAAGATGTGCGCGGAATGACCTCTAATAGTAATATAACTGCCATGAAGTACCTATCCTGTAGCATTCCCCCACCTGGTGACAATGCTGTAGGACTGTAAGGAATGTGACGTGGCGTATTGTCACCACATTGGCTTCAACTTAATTTCTCTACACAATACATCTCTGTTTTGTTCCATTTTTAATGAGAGGGAGGTGAAGGAGTAAATCCGAGTGATACTGAAAGGATGAGTGTAGGTTGTGAATTCCCATCGTTACACCTTTGACCTGCAGAAAGTGGGTGAACAGATTGTTGTTAGGGGTGAGAGTGAATTATTTACCTAATGTAACATGATGCTGCTCTTGACATTGGACCATGGAGGGATAGAATCCAATTCTGCTTTTGAAGCTGGTGAGCCACCTTCATGTACACTCAACACCTATAGTTAACTCTCCCCTAACCCCAGCTTGTTAAAGGGTGAACCAACCACTTATTTTGCCAATCATATTATCGACTCCAGTTGAAAAGGACGAGGAGGATATATTGTGAATGTATTCCCTCCAAATGCTAAAGAAACGGGTACATGGATAGGATGGGTTTATGGGCCAACTCAGGCAGGCGGGACTGGTGTAGATGGGACATGTTGGTCGGTGTGGGAAAGTTGGGCCAAAAGGATTGTTTCCACGCTGTACGACTCTGACTCTATTTGGGAATTGTTCTCTTGAGTAGCAATGTATTTCCAAACCTACTGAATCACACTGCCCTGCCCCCCCCTCAACATTGACTGAGATAATGTAATTACGGAGGCAATTTTGTATAATTCATCTCTTAATTCAATAGATGTTCCCGGTGGAGATAAACCAGGCAAGTCTGAAGATGACGAGGGAGTAGTCAGGTAAATATGATCTCTGATGATGCTAATCACACGTCAGGTGGAAACCTTTGATACTGTCTACATAAAATCTGTACATGTAGAATGAATCGGTTTGTTTTCCTCTTGGTGAAGCCAAGCACTTCCTGTAGCCTGTACAGTGGATTTTTCAGATTTATTGAATCTGCTGAATGATTGCACCAACATGAGCCCAGGGATTGACCTTGGGAGGTGCTTTGTACTGTACTAAATAGTACATTGAATTTGTTGAAAATCTTAACTGCCCTAAGTGCTGCACTTTTAGAAATCAGTTACGGTAATTGATTCCATTGCTTTGTGTTAGAAGGGAATGCTTTAAATGATCAGGCAGTTTTAAAAATGAGCTGACTTGTTAAATGGCAAAGACTATCAATTGTTGTACATGTGTGGTGACCTCATTCCTTTTGGTGGAATGTTTCTCCTGCATAAGGTCGAGGGTATAGGTGACAATTTGCTATTTCTGATTTTCTGTTTTCCGCAGGGAAGTGGGCGAGTGCAATGATTTCTACCTCACGGATCTTTTGCAACAGTTAAGCAGTGTAGTGGCAGCAAAACCAGCTGATAAAGCTGTGATCAGACAAGGTATGCAAGTTGTTTCAGCAGCAGTTTCTGGTGGGTTGAATAGGGTGGCACTTTCCTATATGCTGGGATGGGGTTGGATGTGACGTTTCTCAACCAATTTTGATTGAAATATTACCAGATTAATAAATATTGTGGGTATAAAATGCCAACATTTGTTCAGTTTAACCAAGCACATTTCACCTCATTTTTATTTTTGAGCGGTGTGTAAAGGATAGTAAGGAAGTGAGCTAAACATCTAATGTCTAAATTTAATTGTATCATAAAATCTGAAGTGTACAAATGCAATGTTTAATATTTTTTACCCCTCCCTTGCAGAGGAGGCTGAAGATCCAGCGTGTATACCAATCTTTTGGGTCAGCAAATGGGTGGATTATTCTGATAAATACGGTTTGGGTAAGTTCCAGTCACCACTTTGGATAACCTTTGGCTTGCATGGAACATCATGGGGATATCAGATTAGCTTGGCTGCTGCATCTTGAACTTAATGCATGTGGATCCTGGCTAAATCTGGATTGACCTTAGGTTTAACTAAAGTTATCTTGGAACTTCCTAACTTCCAATAACCTGCGTTTCTGGGTTTGTGGATTTAAATCTGGTTGATAGAATGAACGAAACCTGTTTTAAAATGTAAAACATTAGGTCAGTATTGCAAGAACAGATCTTTCTGCCCACAATGTCTGGACTGACCATAACAAATTAAACTAACCCTTTCTGTCTGCATGTGCTCTAAATCCTCCATTCCTTGCATGTTCACGATAGTGCCTAAATGCCTCCAGTGTCTCTATTGTATCTGCTACCCATGCAGCATGGTCCAGGCACCTATCACAGTTTATACAAAAAATGCTTCCCTCGTGCATCTCTAAATTTTCCCCCACCACTTGCAGCATGGAAACAAGTTGGCCCAATGAGTCCATGCTGACTATCCACCATCTATTTGCACTACACCAACATGAATCTAATCCAACTTTCATCTCAACACATTTTTATAAATTCCCCCCACCCAGATTCTACCACTTGCCTAATACAGAGCGATTTACAGCAATCATTTCACCTATCAACCTGCATGTCTTTGGTATACAAGGGAAACTGGTGCAAATGGTCATAGGAAGAACATACAAACTCCACACAGATAGCACCTGAGGTCATGATTAAACGCTAGTCTCTCGTACTGAGGCAGCAGACCTACAAAATGTGTATGAACTGCAGATGCTGGTTTAAACCAAAGATAGACACAAAATGCAGACGGCATTTCTGGAGAGAAGCTCTGAAGAAGGATCTCGACCTGAAACATCACCCATTCCTTCTATCCAGAGATGCTGCCTGTTCTGCTGTACCACTGTGCAACCCAATAAATATTTGGCATTTCCCCACTGGGAAGCAGACCATCTATCTCTGTCTCTCAAACTGTTAGAAACTTCCTGGGTATCTCATCGACCTTCACTCCAGAGAAAACCACCCTAGTTTGTCCAACCTCTCCTTATAACTAATGCCCTCCAAACCAGACAACATTCTGATGAACCTATTATCTATCCTCACTGAAGCCCCTAATCCTATAATAGAAACATAGAAAATAGGTGCAGGAGGAGGCCCTTCAAGCCAGCACCGCCATTCAATATGATCATGGCTGATCGTCCGCTATATCAATAACCCTGGGTAATCTCTGGGTAAAAAAGTTTTTTCTCAGCTCAGTCTTAAATTACCTCCCCTTTATTCTAAGACTGTGACCCCTGGTTCTGGCTCGCCCAACATTGGGAGCATTTTTCCTGCATCTAGCTTATCTAGTCCTTTTATAAGTGTCTATAAGGTTCCCCCTCATCCTTCTACACTCCAGTGAATACAAGCCTAGTCTTTTCAATCTTTCCTCATAATGACAGTCCCGCCATCCCAGTGATCAATCTCGTGAACCTACGCTGCACTGCCTCAATCACAAGGATGTCCTTCCTCAAATTAGGAGACCAAAACTGTACACAATACTCCAGATGTGGTCTCACCAGAGCCCTATACAACTGCAGAAGCACCTCTTTACTCCTGTACTGAAATCCTCTAAATCCATTAGCTTTCTTCCCTGCCTGCTGCACCTGCACGCCAACTTTCAGTGACTGATGTACAAGGACACCCAGGTCTCGCTGTACCTCCCCCTTACCTAACTCCATTGAGATAATAATCTGCCCCCTTGTTTTTGCCGCCAAAATGGATAACCTCATATTTATCTATACTAATATATTTATCTATATTATATTGCATCTGCCCACTCACTCCACCTGTCCAGGCCCCCCCCCCCGCAACCTCCTAACATCCTCTTCACAGTTCACACTGCCACCCAGCTTTGTGTCATCTGCAAACATGCTAGTGCTCTTCCTAATTCCCTCTTCCAAATCATTTATATATATATATACATACACACACACACATATACAGATATAGATAGATATATAGATATATATAGAAATATAATATATAGATAGAAATAGAGAGATAGACAGATATATATATATGCCTGCCTGCCATTCTGAAAAGGACCCGTTCACTCCTACTCTGCCAACCTATTTTCTATCCATGTCAACACCCTACCCCCAATACCATGTGCTCTAATTTTAGTCACCAGTCTCCCGTGCGGGACCTTATCAAAGGCTTTCTGAAAGTCTAGATACACTACATCCACTGGCACCCCTTCATCCATTTTACTTGTCACATCCTCAAAAAATTCCAGAAGATTAGTCATGCATGATTTCCCTTTCATAAATCCATGTTGACTTGGACTAATCCTTTTACTGCTATCCAAATGCTCCATTATTACCTCTTTAATAATTGACTCCAGCATCTTTCCCACCACTGAAGTCAGGCTAACTGGTCTGTAATTCCTGTTTTCTCTCTCGCTCCTTTCTTGAAAAGTAGGATAACATTAGCTATCCTCCAATCCACAGGAACTGATCTTGAATCTATTGAACATTGGAAAATGATCACCAATGCGTCCACTATTTCTAGAGCCACCTCCCTGAGGACCCTGGGATGCAGACCATCAGGCCCAGGGGATTTATCATCCTTCAGTCCCATTACCCTACCGAAAACTATTTCTCGCCTAATGAAAATTTCTTTGTTCCTCTACGCCCCTTAGATCTTCTGTCCTCCAGTACACCTGGGAGATTGTTGTGTTCTCCTTAGTGAAGACTGATCCGAAGTACCTATTCAACTCTTCTGCCATTTCCTTGTTGCCCATAATAATTCCACCCGTGTCTGCCTTCAAGGGACCCACATTTGACTTTGCTACTCTTTTTCCCTTAACATATCTAAAGAAGCTTTTACGGTCCTTCTTTATATTCCTGGCAAGCTTCCCCTCGTACTTCAGCCCGTATTGCCCGTTTTGTTTCCTTCTGTTGTCCTATGAAAGTTTCCCAATCCTCCGGCTTCCGGCTACTCTTTGCTGTGTTATACATCTTTTCTTTTAGTTTTATTCTATCCCTAACTTCTCTTGTCAGCCACGGTTGCCTCCTACTCCCCTTGGAATCTTTCCTCCTTTTTGTAATGAAATTATCCTGCGTCTTCCGGATTATGCCCAGAAATTCCTGCCATTGCTGTTCCACAGTCATTCCTGCTAGGATCCCTTTCCAGTCTACTTT
The DNA here is from genome assembly GCA_963514005.1 of Raja brachyura. Next base: position 16,060,535 of record OY740801.1, on the reverse strand, counting down.
GGCCAGCTCCCCTCTCATGCCTTCATAGTCCCCTTTGTTCAACTGCATCACTGCCACTTCCGATTTAACGTTCTCCTTCTCAAATTGCAGATAATCCAATAACCAGAACTGCACACTGTACTCGATGTGGCCTAACAAGAGTTTTATATTGCTGCAACATAACTTGCCAACGTTATACTCTACGTGATTAAATCCAAGCATGCTGTATTCCTTTACCACACTATAGACTAAGATTTCTCTGCACACGAATGCTGCCAAGGGTCCTGCCACTTGCTGTATATTTCCTCTTGCATTTGACCTCTTGAAAAATACCTCACCTGTCTGGATTAAACCATCTGCCTTTTCTCTGCCCATATTAACAACTGAACTATATACTACTGTATCCTTTGACAACTTACACGATCAACAAATCAACCAATTGATGTATTGTCGTCTGATAACTTGTAGTTATCACAATATCCAATACCTCAAAAGAGGTTCCATCACTTGTTTCAGATTTGCAGTTGGAGAAGCATCCCTCCACTATGTTATTTTCTGGCTGAGCACTGAAGTTGAATCAACCGTGGGGAAATGATTTCCAAGAACAAAATGAAAAGTAGGATTCTTAATGCACCAGGTTAAGATCAGTTTAAATTTACCACATTTAGGACCACTTAGTCACCCTTTTGCTCCTTGATTTGCTATATCGATTATTACTATATTTGATTCTAACCAATGGTGAACTTCTGGCAGTATTAAGTTTATTGCAGGTGTAAAATCTGTCACTAATGTCTTGGTATGGTTTTGCACTCTAGGTTATCAGTTATGTGACAACAGTGTTGGTGTCCTCTTCAATGATTCTACTCGTTTAATAATGTACAATGATGGGGAGAGTCTACAATACATCGATCGCAACATGGTTGAGTCTTATCTGAACTTTAGATCTTATCCTCCCAGCCTAAGCAAAAAAGTAAGTAGCACAGGACTTTTCTAAATTTGTAGTGTTTAGCTTGGGGTTCCCTGATTGGATCATAATATTGACCAGGCATTAAAGGGACTACTAAACATTGCTGCCTGTGTGTGAATCTCTGGCCTAGTGCATTGTAGTAGCTTGAGTGAGGTTTTGAACCACACTCCTGTCTGCCACGTGGAGATAAATGCTCTGTTCAGTGGATTCCGCATCTGGACATTTTTGGTCAAGACAATCTTGATATACAATAATTTCTGGACCAATACATGATTATAGGGCAACATTTTGTTCTACATTTAGTCCATAGAAGAGTACTGGACCAACCTCCATGGGCCTTGTGTTTGCAAGGAAGACTGTGCAAACCTGGTGATAATTAGAGGATTCTTTTTTAAGTTGTAATTGTTGCTTCACTTGGTTTCTCATTTTCTGATGCTTGAGATAAAAGGGTTAAAGAAATGGGGTGATCACCTGTCTCAATTGAATCAACATAATGCCAATCAGAATCTGGTCCTGATCCATTTCTGAAGGACTAAGATGATGGCCCCTTATTATCACCAACTAGTATAAGGGCATTAGCATTTTGGCACATGGCCTGTAGCCCCCTTACACATGTGACTGCAGATGCTGGTATCTGGTGCAACAAACCCAACCTGCTGGAGGAATACAACATATCCAGCAGCAGCAGCATGTTTTTCCACTGTCACAAGATCATTGTATTGGAAGACAGGCAATTGTGGATAATTTGGACAAACAAAATTAGTCAGAGTAATAATCCCTGTTAAAATTGTCTGGGTATTTCAAGAAAAGGATAGATCCAGATATGATTGACTGTACAGATGGCTGGGCTTATTTCCTACAACAATTGAGATTGCATTGTTTAACACCCCCTATCCTAAAGGAAGTATTCTTGGAGGGGACAATATTTGATCTAATCCTTTTTCTTAATGGATAGTAATTGGGAGTGAGAAGTGGACTTCCATTAACGTGTAGTCATTCGTGGGTTTCTGTCTTTGCACAAACAGGCGACTCTGCTGAAATACTTCAGCAACTACATGAGTGAGCACTTGCTGAAGGCGGGAGCTAACATAACCCCTAGGGAAGGCGATGAGTTGGCAAGGCTACCATTCCTGAGGATTTGGTTTAGGACACGCAGTGCAATTGTCTTGCATCTTAGCAATGGGACTGTTCAGATCAACTTCTTCCAGGTAAGTAGTATTTTTAATTTCCAAGTTACTTTGGAGTGCCTAACTACCTGTCCGTATCCCTCCCCCACCCATCTCGCACCAGCTTCTCGTTTTCACCCAACAATCAGCTAACAATGGCCTGTTTCCTTTATCATCGTTACTACTTCATTAATTGTTCTATATCTCTCTACATCATCGTCAATATCTTGTTTCCCTTTCCCATGACTTTGTCTGAAGAAGGGTCTCAACACAAAACATCACCCATTCCATCTCTCTAGAGATGCTGCCTGTCCCACTGAGTTACTCCAGATTTTTATGTCTATCTTTGGTTTAAACCAGCATCTGCATTTCCTTCCTCCACATAATTACCTTGTTCATCACCATGTTCCCATCCAAAAACCATATCTCATGAGTTCTAAAACACATGCCTATCTTGGAGAGATATTTCGTAAGTTCACACCATTCAACTTTGCAAACAAATCAATTTGCTCTGGCCCTAGATTCTCTACAGTAGGAGGTGGGACCAGTTTTTAATTTTATTTCCTCTTTCAGGACCACACTAAGATTATCGTGTGCCCACTGATGAATGCAGTGACATACATTGATGATAAGCGGGAGTTCCACACGTTCAAACTGAGCATGATTGAGGAGTACGGTTGCAGCAAGGAACTGGCAAGTCGCATACGTTATGCACGCACCATGGTGGAAAAGTTGCTTACAACAAAAGCTGTGGGAGCAAAAGTCAAACCTACAGCGTGACCACGATTTCTGGACTTTACCCGTTCTGGATGTAGAGTGTGAAATTTTGTAAATACACTTTGTGAGGCTTTTGTATTAAAACACTTGAAATGTCGGAGCAAGCGGTATGCTTTAGAGTTGAAGGGGAAAAGCATGATTTCCCTCATTATGTGTAGTGACTTGAGGCAGATGAGATCATGTAAATTATAAGCTGTATCATACTTGCTGCTTTCACTCCTTTTTGTGTGCAGGTGTTCTCCAGCTGTTTGAAGTCAAATGTTGAAGCACTTTGTACTCCCAGGTGCCACTCCTTCCTGGGCAGCTGTTTACATCTTTGTTACTTTGTCTTATCTCCCTCCCCAACCTCTTGACCCAAGATGAAATCCTGGTTTGCTGAGCATATTAGCCAGGAAGTTGATGCTGTGCCTCATTTCAATTTGGTTAACATTAAAATAGGCATGTCACAATTATGAATATCTTTCTCTTGAACTCTGCCTACTTCTATTGTGGAAACTCATGCAGCTGGACAAATATTGCAAAGCTTTCAGAACGGACATTGACATGTCTGTTTTGTAGGAAAACATTATCTAATGCAATTTTTAATGTAATATTTTCAGGAATAAAGATCTGTTCTTCAGTATATGCCCTGCCTAAACTGACTTTAATGTTAATCTGTAGTTCATATAGAAATGTGGGTGTAATGTGAACCATTTGAGTGGCGTTTACACTACTGGTCCCAATGAAGCATTGTATTAAGATGAGTTGATGGATAGATGCTGAGAAGTTGCTTATTTTGGTGGAGAACAATGAATGGACATGGTCTCATTCAAGGATGATAAATTTAATGTTTTTAATTTTTTTTTGGTATGTGACCCTGCAAAGGTGTGTTTCAGATCAAGGGTTTGAGGTGATTTGGAGAAATAGTTATTGGGATGAGGACTGTAGATCAGGTCTATGTACATAAATCAACTATTGGCTCCACCCTTTGAAGATCTGGTATTGTCCAATTTCCTAATTTAAAAGTCTAGTGTTCAGAGCTTGTTTTACACTCTGCTTCTTTACAAACATTAAAAACATTGTGTGAATTTACATTAAATGTCAAAGAAAACAACTATGGAGTTCAGATGCTTGAATAAGCCATACTTTTCTCCATACCCAACACCAGATGGCAAGTAAATTGTATCATTTAAACTCTATCTTTATTCTGTCCCATTTCAGCTAAACAAGTTAAAGGATAATGTATATGCTATATTGGTTTTATTTTAATCCACCTCCGGATCATTTGGAGACTGGCAGAGTAAATGGTTAAGATGTCTTTTAAATTAAGATTAATTCTGGCAAATCAATCAACCAGATTGAAGATCGTGCTTCCTCAGTTTAACACTGGGTCAAACAAAGCATGTAGCAATTTGTGATGATTTTGACATTGTGCAACTGCAAGGATACATCACTGTGGTTATTCCTGTTTCCACTGTAAATTATCTTACCATCAATCACTTTATTTTGTCTTGGAACAAATTATTGCTCATTTGGAAGATTTCTACTGTGAGCCATGAATACAAGCGATCAACGAGAAAGCAATCTGTGGTATCAGCTCAATTAAATGTCTACACTAATTGAAGTTGGACGATAAGTAGCCTTAAGGATGGATGTTACAATTTCTTTACAAAAAAGCCAAAGCCTCATTCTAATGAACAAATTTATTCAGATTAGAAGCCTAAAGTCTTGCATAAAATACTGCACAGCAGAAATGTTTATTTATAAACCCAAATCTCTTTAACTGCTTACAAAAATCTTTCACAGCAACTTTTCCACCCACTCCCAACCCTTTGGCAGTTTGATTTTTCAACTAATATTTAAAAATAAGATTACACCATTTAGCATTTAAAAACCCATTGCATAATGCCTATTCCAAGAGTCATTTAAGCAAGTTCTGGTCTCCAATATGCCATTGCCAGTCCAAAGCTCAGTCCAAATAATGCAGCAATCATTTCATATCTGCAACATGATTGAGTGGTGAGCAATGCATGTAAAAACAAATGTTTGGTTCTGTTGATCTGATTGATGGAAATCTATGTGGTGAACAACAAAGCTGTTGAACCAGGTAAATCACCAGAGATCACCAGGGCCATAAATGGTGAGAAGCAGCAGCTCCAAAAATAGGCCACAGCCTTGTTTTTTGGTTTCTGCTCACTATCCATTGACTCCTTTTCAAAATAATTTAGAGCTATTAACAGCTTTACAAGATGAGGACATGATAGCATTGCATGACATCAGTGATGAGAAATGATTGATTTAGATATAATTAAAACTTTAAGTAGGTTGTATTTAACTGAAAATAATCTCTTTTTTTAAAAAAACCTCTCCCGTCACTTAAGGTAATTGTGCACAAATATTATGCTGTAAACGTTGGTAGCCAGTGTTACAACTATCACCTGTGGCATCAGTGGTATGGCACAAACTTGTATACTGCAGAGCGCTTTCCTTTTTTCCACCTGTCCCGTTTATGATTCCAGGCTCTTCTGCATAGGAAAGAAACTGTTCTCCCCAGCTTTGGTCACAGCTATGAGCTGGAGTAGTGTTATGTAACAATTGTCTCTTCCTTGTGTGTCAGGTCCAGCTCCTTGACTACCTTATGAACACATTCTTAATTTTTATCTTGCCCAATCATACCAATAAAGTGTCTCCATTGTGAAGTAAAGATGATCCATTTATGCGCAGGCTTATGACAGCAGAGGTCATCGAACAGGTTTCTTTGTTCTCTGAAAATGTCATCTTACTCTATTCTACATGAAGCAATTTTGCTTCAAGAGCACTTCCTTCAGTTCCATAGATTCCCACAAGCATGCTTGTGCTGGCTATCTCTCTGGCTTGGCACTGTTCAGGTCTCCAGCTTCCCGGTGATAATACAGGTGAAAGAGCCTCTCGTGACTGCATGCTTGCATTGCTTGGTATGTATGCAGCAGTAGCTTTGGGAATCTAGATGTGAAGTATTGCACAAACTGGTCCGGTATCTCTCCCAGTGTCTCCTGTACTTCCAGTGGCAGTTCGTGGCAGTGATGTTTCTGTGGAGTCATTTTATATTAGATTTACAAAATTAATCTTACATTATCTTCAGTGACTTGTGACTACACCATGGAGCCAGATACTTTTCATTTCAAGCACTCACTGTTATTAAGGTAGAAATATCAAATATACACTGCCACATAGAGATCAAAGATCCTTGCATTATCCTAACCTAGCTGGCTCCAACTGCTATGAGCATGCTATGATCTCCGTTTTTGAGGAGTTATTTTGCAGTGCAGATGTCCCCATTCCAGGTTATAAACACTAAGCACTGCTCTCAGAATTCTCTTGCATCTCATCACATTTCTACCCATCTCCTAAAACTTTAAATTTGTTGTTACCAGCAACATTTGGTCACCCTCCACAACATTTAAGGGCCTGTCCTCCCAGCATCCGACTCCGTGCGATGAGCGCGATCAAACTAGAAGCGGGGGCCGCGCGGAGGTCGGGTGATCCCCTGTACAGGGCCGTTCCCACCAGCATGCGCCTGCATGCGGCAAGCGCAACCAAACTAGCAGCGAGGGCCGCGCGGAGGTCGGGTGAGTGGCACAACGCGGCGCAAAGTGAGGCGAACTTGGAGCGAAGTCTTAAGGTAAGTTCGCCAGGACAGAGAGGGGCACAGAGGCCCACACACAGAGGGCCACGGAGCCACACACATAGAGGGTCACGGAGGCACGACGTCGAGACGGTGTGTAATGTGTCTAGGCGACTGCGAGCCGACAAGCCATTGCTGTGCGGAATTTTTGAAGATAGTTTTTCGCAGCCCCGCGCGATGTCGGGACGAACTCCGCACAATTCCGCACGGCTCCAGCGATCGAAGTGGGACCGGCCCCGCGACGCCGGACGGCTCAAGCGACCACGTTAGGTCGCGCTCATCGCATAGAATTGCATGCTGGTGGGGCAGGCCCTTTACTCATAATCCAAATCCCTTGTATTATAGATTTAGTTTTGTGATATAGTGTGGAAACAGGCTCTTCAGCCCACTGAGAACATGCTGACCAGAGATCCCTACACACTTACACTACCCTCCAAACAATTTTCATTTACACCAAGCTAAATTAACCTACAAACCTGTATGTCTTTCGAGTGTGGGATGAACTGGAGATCACGGAGAAAACCCACGCAGGTGAAGGGAGAGCATACAAACTCCGTACAGATAAGCACCCGTAGTCAGGATCTGGTGCTGTAAGGCAGCAACTCTACCGCTGCGCCACTGTGCCGCCCTTGCACAACGTTTTGATCGGTAATGATAGATAGCTTATTCCTCACCTTATTTCTCATGGCCCGAAGAAGATCACGCACGGAGTTTCCTTTATATGTCCGAAACTTTCTCAAGTCTTGGATAGGACAAATAAAAATAATTATGTATTTTCTATATGCATACCTGAATATTTCTGATGTTAAACAATCATTCACAATCCTGGAGTAGCTCACCTGTTTGTAAGGGTACAGAGATGTGCATCCTCCAGTTTGTTCTCACCACCAATCTTCCGCCAGTCTCCAATCTACTAACTATTGGCCCTTCCACTGGTTCTTTTTCTATCCGATCACTCACATCCTAACACAGTACAAAGCAATCGATGAAAATGGCATTTTAGTACAAAAATGACTATAAAGTTATTTCACACATATCGGGGATGTTTCAACCTGTGGCTGAAGTAATTTTAGCAGACGTACAGTGCATTCAGAAAGTATTCAGATCTCTTCACTTTTTCCACATTTTGTTATGTTACAGCCTTATTCTAAAATGGATTTAAAAAAAATTTTTAATCATCAATCTACACACAATACCCCAGAATGAAGAAGCAAAAACACGTGTTTAGAAATGTTTGCAAAGTAATTAAAAAGAAATAACTGAAATATCACATTTATATAAGTATTCAGACCCTTTACTCAGTACTTTGTTGAGCCACCTTTGGCAGTGATTACAGTCTCAAGTCTTCTTGGGTATGATCCTACGCTTGGCACAACTGTATTTGGGTAATTTTTCCCATTCTTCTCTGCCGATCCTCTCAAGCTCTGTCTCCACTCTTTCTCCACTCTTCTCATTCAGGAGACCTGATCTAACAATTTGTCAATGTTACTCCAAATTCTCTATAAGATTCATGTAATCGTGGATTCTCTGTTCGTGAAAATAATTGCAAGGAAAGGGAATGCACATCAGGTCACTCTGAAAATCAATTAATGTACTGGGCTGGGCATGAGACTTTTTAGATTGTCACCCCTTGCTTTTCTTCAAGTACTGGGTAACGAGTAGTGCATGTTTAATAGTTAAAGGAGGACCAAGCATTATCTGTGATGCCATTAAATAAGAATGTAGCTCCAAATTCCATCATTACCATGCCAATTTTTAATCTGGAAATAAAACTCAGGTTTCCTAAACAAGTGGAGCATTGGTATAACTGAATGGAAATGGTTTACTGCCATTCATTTGTGACACAATGTGCCAAGAATACATACATTTGTTGTCTGGTCTCAAAGGAAAATTAAAAACATATTTATCATGCTTGACCAATAGTATGAGTGCCATCCCCATTTGCCTTCCTTTGTCTTTACAGTCATAGAACAACTTATCCAATTATTGCTGATTAGGCTCTGGTTGTAGACGTTCCTCTATTATTCTATCCATTAAAAGTAAAGACGGTGAGCTGGTCTGTGAGTTTTTTTGATCTGTTATCTTGGTGGGCAATACCATATCATGGAAACTTAGAAAATAACATGTCCACAGCCAGTCCTGTAGAAATGTTTCCTTTTTATAGGCCACATTGAATGGATTATTTTTTCCCTTTGGGGAAGTTACCTGAAAGAATTGAAGCTGTTTTTCTTTAGTCCAAAAGAAAGGATGTTTCAAGACGCACTGAGTGGAGGGACGTTGCTGTGGATTGTCACTGATCATTTGTTCAATCAGGTGTTTACCCACAATATTATCTAAAGAAAGAGTCAAAACAATACAATATATTGCATTACAATACATTATATAACTTAGTGACACAATAAATCGCACATGCTGCAATCTGGATCATAAAACAAAGCAACGGAGGATCTCAGTGGACCAGGCAGCATCTGTGGAGGGCAATGGACTGCTCTTTTAGGTCAGAACTCTCCTGGACTAAGGAAGGGTCCAGTCCAGAGGAAGAATCTGGACTCAAAATGTCAAATGTCTATTTCCCTCCACAGAGACAGCCTGATCCACTGAGCTCATCCAGTAGTTTGTCTCGTACTCTATATAACTCCTTCATTTTATATTAATTTTAGCTATTGTACATTGAGAGCACCAATACAAAACCTAATCCTCATTTTACCCGAATATGGTTAAGGACATTTATTAGAGGTTTATGAACAAGGATAAGGAGCTGTCCACACAGAGGGCAGGTACTTCAAGGTAATCACCACCTTAGCTCAAATAAAGCAGCCTAGGGTGAATCTGATGCCATTGACTCATTGGACCATTGGATAGTTTAAGCAAACTGAAAAGGAAGTTCAGATTCTTGGAAAAGTGACAGAGGTAACATTAAAAAGAAACAAGGCTGCCACTAACATATTTTGCCATGTGGAAACTGAACCATTTCTGCACGTCCTTCCATATTTTGATATAAACAATTTTGTGGGATTGTTGTTATCTTGCGGCTTATTTAGCTTTAGCTGCATTTCATATGAATATTAACTTCTTCTTGCACATGACTTTTATTTTTTAATTATTAGTTTACAGCACCTTTTCTAATCATGTCCATGGATGCAGTGACTATTCCCTTCTGCAGCTAGTAAAGTGTGGATTCTAGCAATGTACCAGTGTTTGAAAAAGGAGAGCAAATTTTCAATGAAGAATGAAATCCTGACTAAACATAGTTGAAAAAAAGTTCTCCTTAGCACCCTCCCATTCTTTTGCAGATCAATTTAAATATGTCCAATGGAAACAGTTTATCTTTATTCCTTTTTCACATTTCCAACAATCACCTCTCAATCTTTTTTCTCTAGTGGAATAATATATCTTCACTTGCCAACCTCTTACCCTGGAACCATCCTTATAAATCTTTTCTGCATTCTTTCTAGATCATTTAGTGCATCAAAATTATCATTGTACTCTAGGTTACTCAATATTCTTTTCCAAAGTGAATCTAAACTTTACGGCACCAGGATCACTGATCCTTAAATGATAATCCACTGACAATTGATTTGCATAATCCACTTTATTCTGCAGAAACAAAGTCAGCAATATATCCTTTCCACCGGACTGGAAAAGTACTGATTGATAAAGTCCCTCCCCTCTTCTTGTATGTTATGACTACTTCAGTCTGTATTAGATTAACGGAAGTCAATTGCAGCCAGGCAGACCAAGATGCCCTGTCTCCAATAGTCCCCTTTGCTCCTTTAGATTCTTCACACCAGTGGTAACAATTACAACGATATTAACGACATCAGTATTTGGCACTTATATATTGCTTCAGATACCATCTCAGATTAGTTATATCAGAAGTTTATTTAGATGATAGGAATATTCATGCAAGGTTTCCACTACAATTGCAGTTCTAAGAAAAAAATGCTCTTTCCCGCAGTTGTGCCACAATCTTGCAAATATATTAAAAATGTATCTGGATTAAGCGGAAACTATACTTTTAGTGAATGCACTCGAGCTGCTGGCCAGATTTGCCTGTTTGTCCACTAGGTAAGCAGTTGGCAATATCCCAAAGCTATGCTTTGAGAAATAGCTAATTACTTAATAATAGATCCAAAAATATGCAGCTCAGTTTGGTTTTATCACGTCTGGTCAGAAGGAGCCATTTTGTGCCAATGATGCTGGGATATAAAATCCAGGCTGCCATCACAATCAAAAATTATATATTTTTTACCGTGCGTCTCTTGTTCAAAATGCTCCAACGTGTACCACCCTATTGAGATATTACTCTGCCGTCTGAACGATTCACCAAATGGATGCTTTCCCTCGGAAACAACATAGTAAAAGACACAGCCTGCTGAGAAAATGTCTATTGCGTACGTCTGTTGGGGAAATAATCAGTGTTATTCTACAAGTGATTCTGGCACATATAATGAACAACAACAACATTTAATAACATTTGGTTTCCTTTTATTGTAATTATTCTTCTCCCATTGCCACCAATAAACATCATATAGAAGCTGGACCTAGCATGTCCAGCTTCAGTTATTGGTTAAATCAGCAAGAAACCCATTCCTGACAATTGACCTGCTCACCTCTCCCAAATCCTATCAGGCCTGCTTACCTGTCTTGAATGCTGCTTTTAGTTTAGTTTAGAAATACAGTGCGGAAACAGGCCCTTCGGCCCACCGAGTCTGCCCCGACCAACGATCCCCATTAACACTATCCTACACATGCTAGGAACAATTTTACTCTAATAACAAGTATACAAACGCAAGCCAATTAACCTGCAAACCTATACGTCTTTGGAGTGTGGGAGGAAACCAAAGATCTCAGAGAAAACCCACGCAGTCACAAGGAGAACATACAAACTCCGTACAGACAATACCGGTAGTTGGGATCAAACCCGCGTCACTGGTGCTACAAACGCCATAAGGCAGCAACTCTACCGCTGCGCCACCGTGCGTTGTATTTAGTTGTCTTGAATCCTGATGTCACATGGGTTTAATTGTCCTGGATCTTGATATTAGTTGTGTTGACATCTTGAATTCTGAACTAATCAGTCTTGCCTAATTGTTGTGCACTCAGTTATCAGCCCTGTGCTAAACCTTGATGTCACTGGAACATCAGAAGCTGTAACAGCAGCGAACCATACAGCCCCTTGACGCGACACTGCTCTGTCAATCAATATCATGCTGACCTCACTCTTAGCCACTTTCTCTGCTCAATTCCTATAAAATTAGTTTCCTCTTAAGTCAAAACATCTCCCATTCTTAGCATCAGTCCTCAATAGCTGAGCAACGACTGTCCTTTAGGATAGAGAAAACCTCTATATATAATTTATTTGCAGATTGTTTGCATCCTCCTCACAACTTAATATTCCTCCCATCTCTATATTATTAGTATACTCAGTTATATTATAGTCCCATGATCTAAGTCACTGACATAGAGCTGCTTTATGCTCACAGTCTGCAATTTAAATTATTACCCCAGTCTCCTGCTGGATTAATTTCTCAGTTAGAAGTTTTACTGTCTTTAATTGTCTTTTCACTAATACAGCTTAGTCCCCTGATTTTCTTTAAATCACGTAATGTCGATCTTATGAGATCAATATGTCCAGCTTTTTGTCCAAACTCACAGCTTTATCCTTGGGATCCTCTTGTAATACCTCTGGTGCAATCCAGCCCTCTGTTCCAGGTATGCCAGAGCGCAGGCTGAAACTGTGATGCCCAGCAGACAGTTTCTTACAGAGGCCAAAGTCAGAGATCACTGCCCTCACATTCCCATGAGAGTTTGGCAGGGAGATGAGGATGTTGCGTGGTTTCAAATCACGATGGACTGGAACCCAGAATCACAGAAATAAAAGGTAGATTAGATTTGCCAGCAATAACAACTTTACATTGTAACTTGCTTTAGGAGTATTAAGGGGAAAAGAGCAATTAGATACTCTAATGACAACAAAAAATTGTGTAGGAGAGTAGACCAAGTGGGTTTCAAACAGATATATCAATCTAGACTTGATATACCAAACTTCCTATTTTTTTTTTGCTGTTGTAATTTTAGATTTTTTGGTGAGCAGATGAAAGGACTTACCAATATTAAGTGAATGTAGATGAGCTAGACCAGACATAGTCTGAAAGAGTGCTGTGACTGGATCCAGATTAACATGGTCAAACTTGGTATCTTCCACATACTGAAAGATGAAGTGAAATAACGTATGAGCAAAATATTACACTTGCTGGATATCTGAAATAGTCCAGTAAAAGCTGGAACTATTCAGTAGTCAGACTGATTAAAAGTCGGTGATCTGAAATGATAATTTTGATTTTCCTCTCCATACATGTTGAGTTTTCCCGCTTCAGTTTTGCAATGATGTTTCACATTTAACACAATGAGAAAAAACACACCCCTCAAGAATAATTTTAATGTCAAGGTGCAATAGTGGTATGGAATAGAATACCAGAAGCACCCAGTTCAAATACAACATGATTAAATACAGGACAAATATAGGAAGCATTTTCTGCAGAATACTTGATCAAATGTTCCTGGGGTTATATGCAGAACAAAGCTCCCTCTATGTTGTTGCATCAAATACTCCCAGGCCAGAAGCTGGATAAGATAGATAAAGGAGTAATAATGACCTACTCTGCCCCATTGTACAAACTGCACATAATGCACGAACATGACATTCACATCCACTAACCTCACCTTTTGGTAGAGTAGTGCAACAAATGGAAATGTTACATAATGGTTTTTGTGCAGGTTGGATTTCAACCCAACTCAACCTGTTCCCAATGTCCATTTGTCTTAATTATTTCCTCTAATACTTGCAGAATTAAAGTACTTCCATGCCAGCACATGTTGTATGTGACCGTGACACATTTAGTGGGACTATATATAGGGTGGGGGCTGATGCAGGCTATGGAAGAATTTATTTGCCCCACTAAAAGATACTTTGAAGGAGAAAATACATTGTTGATATAAGTGACTAATGAGATTAGTAAATCAGCAAATTATTATCAATTATTTTTATTTAAGAATTATCAATGTAATGTGCATATCCAAGCACAATTACTATACAAGGACTTGTTTTTAATAACCTTACTTAACCAGGTTCTCAATTTATGGTTTAATCTATAATCTACTGAATCCATTATAACATTGATTGTAATGGTATTGGCTATAACGCTATTACCTAGCTGTGAAAAAAGAAATGATTCCCTTTAATGCCTAATTTCCTTATTTTAAATGTATTTATACACTTGAATGCTTCATTAAAGTGCACAATTAGTCCATATTAATACTTCATTGTATTCATGAATGAATTCTAAATATTGACCAGGTTATGCAAAGATCTTCAATGCAAACAGGTTTCAACTAAATAACTTTGGAGAGCAAGATGACAAACCACATCATTAGAAAGCCACTGATTCACCTCTTGCAGTGTAGCAGCACACAGTTCGATTGCAATATAATAAAACTGCTTGTCCCTTTCAGTACAGAAATAGCGAATGACATTGGGATGCTCATCAGATTCCCGAAGGAGCTGAACTTCACGGTCAGCAAAATTGAAACACTCAGGGAGAATTCTTTTCACAGCAACATTACGGTCATCAAAGGTGCCCCTGGAAAATAAACAGGATATCAGTTACTTTACTGGGTACATAATGCAAACTGGACAGTTAAAAAAAACTTAATAAGAATAAGTACATAAAAAATAAAGCTCTATAAAAGCAAGGTCAGTCTGAGGAAAAAGAATCCCACTTACTGATAGTGTCTACATCCTCAAGATTGATATGAAGAAAGAGTTAATCAACAAGCCATCTGATGCGGATTGGATAAATTACGAATAATGATGAGTCAGGTATTGGAAGGCGATTGATGGACTGATTGAATGGTGCCAGAACAACAACCTTGCTCACAACGTCAGTAAAACCAAGGAGTCGATTGCTGACTTTAGAAGAGGAAGGCCGAGGATTCACAAACCTGCCTTCACGCTTGGTGGTGGAGAGTCAACAATTTCAAGTTCCAGGATGTGCATATCTCTGAAGATCTGTTCTGGACCCAGCACATTGATGCAATCATAAAGAAAGCCTATCAGTGCCTCTACTTCCTTAGAAGATTGAAGAGATTCGACATGTCGACAAATACTCTCTTGAGCTTCTACAGGTGTGTGACAGAGAAAGCATATTGACTGATTGCATCACTACGTGCTTCGTCAACTTGAACGCTGAAGAACGTAGTAGATTACAAAAAGTGGTGAACACTCCACAGTCCATCAGGGGTGCTGACCTCCCCACAATGAAAGGGATCTATAGGATGTGCCAGCATCATCATGGACCCACGCCATCCTAGCCATGCTCTCATTTCACTCTTGCCATCGGGAAGAACTTATAGGAGTCTGAAAACTGTGCGTTGAGGTTCAGGAACAGCTTCTTCCCAACAACCATCAGGCTATTGAACACTACAAACCCCAACTGAACTCCAAACTACAAACTGCCTTGGTTGCACTAAGGACATCAGGCTTTGTTTTGTTTTGCACTATATTGGGGTTTTTAATTTATTGAACTTTATATTGAACTATATATATTGAGTATGGAGTACTGTATCTACAAACTTCTTTTGCTGCTGCTAGTAAGAATTTCATTGTAGCACTTTGGTACATAGGACAATGAAACACTTGACTCTTGAGATTCCAGCATCTAGTCTCTTGTGTCTCCATGAAAATACTTATTTGTGTTAATAGCTTTGAGAATCATTCACCATTAAAAATGCCACTAAGATTGGGATTCAATTGTAACTTCAAAAGATAAACATATTTTTGTTAGGTATTAATAAAGTTTGAAGCAAGGGTAGTGAATTAATATGGAGTATTGACCTCTAAATTGATTGGTGGACAGGCCCAAGCAATGGAAGGCCTTCTCGCTTCCTATGTTTCCTCCTCCTACCCTCCACCAATGTCATTTTATGGAACTATCTGCGAGGAGGTTCAGCAGACTTGGGAATGAGGAGAAAAAAATTAAACTCTACCCAGTATCTGAAACTCTATGTATCAAAGCAAGAAGTTGACATTCAGCGCAAGGTAAAGCATTTAAACCTCCAATACATACCAGGAGTTCTAACTTTTACACTGGCAGGAAGGGTTATGGTTTCCAAAACAGATATGATGCTCACCGATCCATTCTTCCACAGATTATTAATAAGATTACATATCACTTAGGACTTTCGTTGTCTTACCGAAAAACAAATGTTCCCTCGGCTCCATGACCCAGTACTTCTTTTGGGTTGAAGGAAATCTTTCCTATTGTAACTATGTTGGTTGCTGCACCTGGATCAGAGAGAAGATAGAACTCCATTGACTTATTGAACAGTAGCAGGGCCATTTGTTTGGCAGGCCTCAAGATTCAAAAACAGTAACAATATGCCTTCTTTTAAAAGGATAATGCTAATCAACTTGATAAAAAGGCAATTCTCTTATGTAATATTTATATTTGAGTAATTAGAAATTGGTTAAAGTAAGATAGATTGAGACATGATGGAAAAACAAACTAGCTGGGAATTATGTGGAAATTAGGGGCACTTTTTAAAAAAAATGTAGAAGTTATCAATTTAAAAACTCACTATCTTCATTGGTGTTAGGACTTTTTGTGAGAGACCTACATCTTGATCAGACTATCATCAGAGGGGAAATTAAGGAGAAGCATATTTCAATGCTCCTCTGCCACATCAATATGTGTCCACAGCATGAATGCCCAAACCTAGTAGTAAATATTACACATTATTCATAATCAAAATAATAATAATATGCATTACTACTGCTACTGCTGCCACGTTTCTCACACGTTTATACTGAAAATTATCCCCTGTACTGTTTGTCAATAGAGAGGTAGCAAGATGAACAAAATAACAGGACAAAATTTAATCAGAATGAGAATTAAGTTGGAATCTTTCATTAACCTTGAATTTATGATACAAATAATGACATTTAGCAGGAGAAAGCAAAAATGAAACGGAGAGAATGAAATGAAGTTGGACATTGTGGTGGGATACAAAAGACATGTGAAAAATGTCTAAATTCCAAATAAAAATCTGATTTATTTAGCTGCTCATGATAAAATAACCCTCCCATCCTAAGAATTAGCCCAGTTAATATATTTTGGATTACCTCCAATGCAAATGTATCTTTTCTTATGTAGGAGGTTCAAATCTTTGCACAGATATTTGGTACATTCACTTCGTCTATTCCCATTTTCCATTACTACATTTCCAGGAGATACTGATATTGCATGCTTGGTGAGATGGTACATTACTCTGTCATTTCGAATAAACTTCAAAGTGTAAGTTGAAAAAAGTGGTTAAGAAATGAACAGCAAATGGATTGCCTACATTGTGCCCAATTTTAAGAAGAGTTACAATATATGGCCCAACTGACAATGCCAGTTTCCCCCCCGGTTGACATTTCACTTCATTCTACTCTTTTCTGCTACCTTTCATTCTTTGTGTCATGTTCAGACCCTCCAACATATTAGTTAATGAGAATGTTCCAACTTAATTCCCACTCTGATTTAACTTGTTCCTCTTAACTATCTTGTTCATCTTGTTACTTCCCCACAGAAAATTACCTCCTATGGGGTCTGTCAATGTCAATCAAAAAGAAACTTGGCAATCCAGTTGTACTGTCTGCTTTTATTTTTCTTAAAATCACACACTGTCTGACAGACAGCCCACTTACTACTAGGTATGGGTATTCACATTGCCGATGAATCTCAACATGACAGAGTTACATTTGTAATAGGTCATCATTAATTCATCAGATAGACACAAAGTGCTGGAGTAACTGAGTGGGTCAGGCAGCATCTCTGAAGAAAAAGGATGGGTGATGTTTCGGGTCAGAACCCTTCTTTGCTGCCTGACCCGCTCAGTTACTCCAGCACTTTGTGTCTATCTTCAGTATAAACCAGCATCTGCAGTTCCTTCCTACACAACATCATTAATTCCTCCGTTGTTTTGCCCAAGGATAGACAACGCTTGTTTGACTGATTAGAATGTAGGATACTTGTTTTCTGGAAAAGAGAACAAATTTGCAAACAAAAACATAGATAAGCTCAATACTAACCAGCCACTATTTCATCATAACAGAGAGTACCATTGTACAAACTGTTATCAGGAGGATGCTCTGATGATTGGTTACTGCTGTCACGAACTGGGGAGTTGGGTCCTTGGGCTTCTTTTTGGGAAGTTTGAGATATTTCCGTGCATTCTGCAGAAGTCAAATTGTTCTGGTCACCAGAGGGCGAGGGCTGCTGCTGAAGCAGCTGGAATTTCTCCTCCAGTTGTTGTTCCAGCTGTTGCTGTTGTAATTTCTGCTGCCAGTGCATTTTCTGTCACAGAAAAGATGGAGAAAAAGAGCAGATAGGGTATCTTTCCCAACAATGTAGAACAATTAGGCAGATTGATTTCTGAACCAACACCCCCCTTAAATGGATTTCAAACAAATATATTATTACTGATACTGTATGTAATTAACATTAGGTTACTGGAGTGGAACTGTGGGTAAGGGGTGAAGGGGATCCCTGTTAGGCTGACAGCGTGTATCACTGGATCAATAGCTTAATAACAGGGAGGTTGTGGTCCATTTTACATTGTATTAATTGATGATGAGTGGAGGTTTATGATACAATGTTTTAATTGAAAGAGCTGGGGATAGCAATATGGGCCTGTCCCATTTAGGCGACTGCAGGAGACTTTGCAGTCGCCAAATAGTCGCCACATGTACGTGGGTGGTTGCCGTGGAGTCGCCTTCATGGTCGTGAGGAGTTCCCACATTTTGGGAACTAGTCGCGACCTCATTATGGTCGCCGAGAATTTTTCAACATGTTGAAAAATTAACGGCGACTAGAACGAAGTTCCCATGGAGATTAGCGACAATTCTCGAGCCGTAGGTGGGTCACAAGGCGGTCCTAGTGGATTGCCAGGAGTTCAAAGGTTCTTGGAGGTTCCCGTGGGTTGGAGCTGGTGCTGACCGGTGAATTTAATTGGCTCATTGGTAAATAAAATACGTCGGCAGTTGTTTTCAGAACCAAGGAACCGACTGGTAATGTTAAAAATATTCCGAACTTCACAGCCGTGTATCTCTGGCTTCTTAAAAGTTGTCTCTACTCCTTCTCCCCCCTCTTTTAAAGGACTTACTGTACACTGTGCTTTAGCTGTCTAAGTTACAGCGCCAACCTTCCTGTTCATCGCGGTGTGTGTCTGTATCACCTTGGTTTTGCACTGTGGGGATTTTTCAGACAACGCTCCCCCCGCTTGCCATGTCCCTTGCCTTTGCAACACATTTGTGAGTGTGTGTTCCGCTCTGACAGTCGTCATTCCAGTTCCCAGTTTTTTCAGGCGACTGCCAGCAACTTGACAGTCGCTGGCAGTGCACTGAAAAATCGCCTATGTGGGACAGGCCCATTAGATTAGTGGAGGAGAGTGTGAGATCATTGTGACACTAGATTTAAAAGAGGGATTTGAATGGTGGAGCAATTAGTGTAACTATTGGCTAACACTGGTAAGTTGTAATGACTGTAACATCAGCTTAAGTGAGGGAAGCTGGGTGGGAGAAGGGTCCAGCAGAGAATGTAGAAGGGGAGCTGAAGGAATAGAATAACACAAGGTTAAGTGAGCTGAGAGTCACCCTAACATTATATTACTGGTAGGAAGCTGAAGAGCATATGATCATTATTCAACTCGTTATCAAAAAATTAACCTTGTATTATTATCAGAAGACAAATGAAGTTTGGAGGCTGTTTTAACACCATATTACTGAGGCGCGATATTACTGTACCAGAAACATCACTTACATTTGGATACATGACTAGAAACACCACCCAACATCCTATTAGTATAGCAAGTATGGTCGCAGTCACAATATCTTGGTTTCCCAATTCAGGCACAGTCTCTGTTGCAGCCTCTTGCTTCACTTCACTGTCCATCCGATAACTGTCATCAAATGATTTTGATTGTATCTGGTCACTTGGCATCATAAACTTAACAACAGTTCAAAAATGTTAGTTTACAAAGTAAACATACAATACTGCTATATAACTAAACATCTCTCAATAAACACGATTTATATTTTCCCTGTCCATGAGGCATAATATTTGATCATTTTTTATCTATTGGAGGTCAGGGGTAAATTGCTTTTCATGTATTTCTCAAAGTTTTGTTTGTTAACACGAAAGATAACTTAACACTTTAGGGATACAGTTTCATATCAATCGACAGGAGGAATGGAATTGACTTCAAAATGTGTTCCATATTTCCCATGCTGACCAAGAGGTTTATTGACCGTATATAGGTTTATAACATTATGAAATAAAACAGAGAGTCAGTATAAGGTAGATAATCAATATAGGATAGCTCTGGTGCCTGTAGTTTTTCTTCTGATTTTCATCAACCAATGTGCCTCAAATGTTTATATACAGATTGCACACAGACAAAAGTGGGTGAGTGGAGGTTTATGATACAATTTCAACCAAAAACAAAAAATGAGCTATTTGCAACATACATCATCAATATTTCTCGTGTTTGTCTTTGTAGTGATGATAGCCTCATTATTCTTCTTCACAGGATCCGGAAATGTCCTCAGGATTGTAGTGTGTGCAACTGGTGGTATTTCATGATGACCTTCAAATAAAATAGACCAAATGGGTTGTTGTTTCTTTCCATGAGAAAGACTTGATACTATTCCAAATGATAGCTGCATAAAACAGCCACAAGCCACCACCCCGCTAATACTATCTTCCATTTGGCACAATTCATATGGAGCAGTGCCTTGCGCCTGGTGCACCAATCAATTAAATCATGATCAGTCTATATCCAACTGCAGTTATTGCATGTCAACAGCAATTCATTGTGCCTATTCCGCAACGTGCTCACGATTATATAAAAGCCAATGTACTTTAAGCATGCCTGCAATTAATATTTCACATGCAAAAGGAGGCCATAATCCAATTCTAATATATAGGGACATATCAAATTATCTAAAACATAAATGTCCCTCCAAAACTGGAAGCAACCAGTTCTAAAAAAATGTTTTAAAAAATTGCCTTATTACTTTGACTCTGTTAAAATATATTAAGATACTAAAGAGGAGTCACTGTGATTTTAAATAAATCAAATTGATTTCTATTTTAATGATAACCTAACATTTTCATAAAATATATCAATATGGATCAATGGTAGCTACTTAATTTTTAAGGCAGAATAATTATTTGAAATTTCATATTGGAAGTTCTAGATGCTAGATTAACACCTCTATAACTTGCTTACTTTCAGGTCTATTAATTCAAATTTGTTCATTGGCTTCCACGTTTTTCCAAAGGGGATGAGAACTCATTAGGAGTGGAAATTAGTGTTGCACAAGGATCTATGTATTATTATTACAATGATCAGTGGATCTGCATATGACTTTTACTTTTTTTGACTAATACACACTTGATCGTCAAGATTGTGTGCATTATTACCGTAACAGGGACGTTATTTACACACCTATGAACAACCATTGGCTCTTGAAGTTACTGGATGCAAGGATACTCCCCTGGGGATATTTGACTCGAGTGCTCGGTGTTCTTTCGCAGGCACTTTCCTCCCGCACAGTGACATCATCAGTTGTGGGACCATCGATGTGTACAATGGGGATTCCACGAGGCTGTGGAAAAAGCAGGATGTTTTGTATCTTTTTTAGATCAAGACAAATTCCCATACAGCATTCTTTAAAGACGAGTGAATAAATAAAAGACAAGGGAAGTACTTTGTCGCAAAGTGTAGAAAGAAACTGTAGATGCTGGTATATACCGAACATGGACACAAAGTGCTGGAGTAACTTACCGGGTCAGGCAGCATCTTTAGAGAAAAAGGATGGGTTGACTTTCTTTTTCTGCCTCCCATCCTTTTTCTCCAGAGATACTGCCTGACCTGCTGAGTTACTCAAGCACTGTGTGTCTACTTTGTCCCAATGCTTTCCCTAAACCTTGTGAAAATCAACAGACTGCTAAGATCCTCTGTTCTTCTGTTAGGATTTAGACATTTTTTTAGAAACTGTTCATTTGCCGACAATGCTGCCGACACAGATCAGGCACTTTCACCATGATAGCACACTAACCCCTATGGAGGTGTACTTACCACGATGGCAACACCTTCATGAACGAGAGATGTTGAGGCATAGAAAGCAGATGCATGCTTCCCGACATAAAGTGTGGGACTGCAACAAGAAAATGCACAATATAGTTAGCCATTGGGGAAATATATAAGATGATTATTTTCTTGACAAAAGACAAAAATCATGATGTCGGTTAACGGCACCGACTAATTTGGCTGTTGTAAAATAGGTAGAATTTCTTTGGAATGGTTTCATGATAGCTGAGGTGGAGACATGTATCACCTTCCATGCTTTAGTTCATAAGTGCACATTAATAAGTAAAACCTGCACTATTGTTTTGTTAAGACTCACAGGGGTAATTGTATGATGCATGGTAAGTGCACTGAATAACATTCCAAACTCAGCAATTTTTTAACAGGTCAGATCGATACGAATGAATATAGTTCTTCCCAAATATATCCAGACTTTCCAGATTTCTGGAATTACAGAACTTTTAGTGTAGGTCTGGAATTCCTCTTCCCTCCCTAAACTCATTCTCTCCCCTCTACAACTTTCAGGTCATAGAATCATAGAGTGATACAGAGTGGAAACAGTCCCTTCGGCCCAACTCGCCCACACCAGCCAACAATGTCCCAGCTACACTAGTCCATATCCCTCCAAACCTGTCCTATCCATGTGCCGAGGGGGGGGGGTGTCGGATTCGGAATGGAAGGGGGTGTTGAAGTGCTGAGCCACAGGGAGATCAGGTTGGTTAAACCACAGTATTCCTTTTATTCTTTTGTGCTCACAACTACCACATGCTGTTTAAATTAATGGCGGGAGGTGGGTTACATGAAGTTATACCACAATCTCATCTTGCCTCACCTCAATTCCCTCTGCACTCCATATTAATGTGCTGAAACCATACAACCACTTTGTCTCTCACTGTTGCCAGGTTTTCATCTTGGATGGGTGGTGCATCGCCACACTCAGATATTAGGATATACTTTCAACCAATCTTGTAGATTAAGGCATTAAAATGTCCGGGTCCAGCGCAAAACCCCTTTCATTTTGTCCTGAAGTTATGGAGAACCTCGTACATAGGCAGATAGAATGTTGAATTGGGATCTAGAAAAGCATCAACTTACACCAATTGGGTCTTTGTAGTGGATGGCTCTTTCACGAACTGGTACTTCCACTTTATCATTCGGATATCTAGAGAGTTAAAGGTGAGGTACCGCAGTGTTTCCATGGCAACATTGAGGTGTGGTATCTGGTGAAGGCTGTCCTGTTGCCAAATGAACATTCCCACTACAGGAGACCCATAATTCTGCATCCAAAGGACATCACCTGATGCCCTGTCTATAGTCACCACCAAACCATCACCATTTGATGCAAAATGAGCCATTTCTGCAAAAATCAGAAACAAAAAGATGACCACTGGTGAATTTACCAAATGAGAGGAAGTAATTTCACTTCAGAAGAGAACTCATATTTTGGTACTCAATAAATTTTATTGAATACCAAAATTGAGTACGTGAAGATGTCAATTTTCAAATGTATAATAAAATTGGAAAACTTACTATAGTCCATGTTTTCATTGTATAAAGGAGCAGAATAGTCATAATAGGTTGCATTCCAGAAAATTTCGCGTGTCTTGGTATCGTACATGGTGATCATATACTCTGTCAAGTTAAGCAATAAAACATATTCACTACATGGCTTCAATTTATTAAATATAATATAAAGCAGGGAATTTTACAAAATATTTAATACTGCTGTCAGAGTATTGGCCTTCGGATCATTTATGGCTCCGAAGTTTGCATTCTTACTCAGAATATTGTGAGTTCAAGTCCAGTGGCTGAAACACAAATCCAAAAATCTATGTTGACATTCCAGACTGGTAATGATAAAGTGAAGCTGTTAGAAATGCTGTATTTTGGATGATATTAAACTGAAGCTCTGCTCTCTCTGGTGGATGTAAAAGTACAATTTTGATGAGTAGATGAGTTAATCTAAGTGCTCTGGTCAATAGTCATCTCTCAATTAACTACTAAAACAGATTACCTGGTCAATATTACATCACTGTGGGATATTGCTCTGGACAAATTAGCTGCCTTGTTTCTTTCATTACAACTGTGGATACACAGTAAAAAATATAATACACTTTGGCTTGGTCCAGAAAGAGATGTTTAGAGTTTAGAGATACAGCGTGGAAACAGACCCTTTGGCCTGCCGAGTCCACGCCGACCATCGATCACCTGTACACCAGTTCTATGTTATTCCACTTTAGCCTCCTGCACACAAGGGGCAATTTACAGAAACCATTTTATCTACAAACCTGCACATTTTTGGAATGTGGGAGGAAACAAGAGCTTCCTGAGAAAACCCATGAGAATGTACAAACTCCACACAGAGCACCCGTAGTCAGGATCGAAGCCGGGTCTGTGGCGTGTGAAGCAGCAACTCTACCACTGCGCTGCTATGCTGCCACAGTAAAAATGCTGGACTCTATATCTGAGGACAAAAACTTTCTCGCGCAGGTGCTACATTTCAAATGATAGATTAAATATTTAGTTTTTACACATTGATTCTATTACAGAACACGTACACTGCTATCTCTCATAAGAGAACAACCTACCTGCTACATTTAATAACAGCCCAGTCATCACAAACTATATAAACTAAACAGATATACCTGGGTTACATGAAGCTATACCACAACATCCTCTTGTTCACTTCATTTCTCTGTGCACACATCACGAGTGAGATAGTTACACGACTGCTTTATCACTAATGGTTGCCAGGTTCTCATCCTGGATGTAATGTAATCAGCAGTGTGATACAACACTCCCAGATACCAGGAACCACTTGAAACCACTCATAGCATGTCCAGGTGATTTTTAACACAAGAGTGTAGGCTGCCATGCCTCTGCCCCTATTTCAGCCGGTCACGATGGTGACCCCACTGACTGTCAGTGTGGTTGAAGGGCAATTATTGTTGCGCTTCCCACCAGGGAATCCTGCTGCGGGGAGCCAACTTCTTGATCACTGAAGTCAGGGAAGTGGTTGTTTCCATGGTGGAAGTTATGTACCATAATCCTTCACTTAAGCTCATCCGTGTATGTGCATCGCCCATGCAGAGTGAGCGGCCGGCCATCTTCCAGCAGCTCCCATCGCAACTGGCGACGTCCCGACCGGTCATTTTGCCGGTGATTTAACTGCATCATCGATGCGGTTGGACAATCCAGCAGTGTCAACAGCAGTCTGGACAGCGCCTTCAGGTTCCTGATGGAGACGGTCAAAGATGCAAAGCTGTGTGATGCCTTCAACAACCCTGCAGGCAGAGAACAGCTGCAATTCACTTGGTTGTAACTGGATGGCTCACCCCAATCCCAGTCAGACTTCCTTTTCATGTCGAAGGACGTCACAGTCACTCTCACCAAATGCACGCTGGTGCTAATTTTTGGGATTCCTGTTACCTTCAAAAGGACCAAAAGGCAGACAGGGGGATGTGGAAGTTAACTGCTGACCTCTGAGAACATCAAGAAACTAAATCATCATCTGTGGTCACTCGAAACAAGTATGACTGTCCTCTTGCAGGAAACATGTTTCCGATGTTGGGGGAGTCCAGAACCAGGGGCCACAGTTTAAGAATAAGGAGTAAGCCATTTAGAATGGAGACAAGGAAACACTTTTTCTCACAGAGAGTGGTGAGTCTGTCAAATTCTCTGCCTCAGAGAGCGGTGGAGGCAGGTTCTCTGGATGTTTTCAAGAGAGATCTAGATAGGGCTCTTAAAAATAGCGGAGTCAGGGGATATGGGGAGAAGGCAGGAACGGGGTACTGACTGGGGATGATCAGCCATGATCACATTGAATGGCGGTGCTGGCTTGAAGGGCCGAATGGTCTACTCCTGCACCTATTGTCCATTGTCTCCATTGGGTCATCTACTTGTGGGTCTGCAGATGTCTGTAGAAGCCGATCCGCGATCCACACACCTTGGTGCATCATGGGCACTGGAGACTGGCGGTAGTTGGTAGTCGTCGAGCCCCCTTCTCTCTCTCCTTACGGTGCTGTCGCTTTGTCTCTGCGACACGGTAAAGTTCCATTTCGTGAAGTGCAGCTCCTTCCTGCATGGATTTCCTCCAGGAGCGCCTGTCCAGTGCAACGTGCTCCCAGTTGCTTGATGTGATGTGGAATTTCTTCAGACTGTTCTTGATGTTGTCCTTGAAGCATTTCTTTGGCCCGCTGGGGGCTCGCCAACCTTCCTTCAATTGAGAGTACAGAATTTGTTTAGGGAGACGTGTGTTGGACATGCAGATGACATGGCCAGTCCATCGAAGTTGGTGCTGCATTATTGTGATGGTGATGCTGGTCATGTTGGATTCCTCCAAAACGCTGACGTTGGTGCGTTTCTCCTCCCAGCTGATCCTTAGAATCTTTCATAAGGATCTTTGATGGTATTGTTCCAGGGGTCTCAGGTGCCTGCTGTAGGTGGTCCATGACTCGGCTCCATACAACAGGGTGGAGAGGACCGGCTCTACAGACCCGCAGTTTTGTTTGAGCCTTTAGGTCTCAGTCTTCAAATACTCTTTTCCTGAGTCTGGCGTAGGCTCCGCTGGCACAACTCAGGCGATGTTTGACCTCAGAGTCGATGTCAGCTTTTGAGGAAAGAATGCTGCAGGACACTGCAGGACAAGGTTTCAATAGATCCCGTGGCATAATTCCCTAAACATTCTGCCCAGTTTGTCTGAAGAAATGCCTCATCATTGGAACTCACCAACAAGCACAAGACCTTGCTTGGCTGGCGCTGGCTGGACCCTCTAAGTCAGGTGCTTCAGGTACAGTCGGAGTCTTACTCCTGATGCATGCTGCCCTGGAGAAGGATGCAAGACTCCTTGTCACTGTTCACCTGAGCAGCTCTGTAACAGAGGACTCTTTGATTTAGTTTAGATTAGTTTATCGTTTTCATGTGTGAAAACCTTTTTGTTGCATGCTATCCAGTCAACTAAAAGGTTATACATGATTACAATTAAGCCACCCACTGTGCACAGGTACAGGATAAAATAAATAACGTTTAGTGTAAGATAAAGTCCTGTAAAGTCTGATTAAAGATAGTTTGAAGGTCTCCAATGAGGTTGATGGGAGGTCAGGGCTGTTCTCTAGATGGTGAGAGGACGGTTTAGTTGGTGCCAACAACTGGAAAGAATCTAGAGCTAGGCATTTTCGAACTTCTGAACTCCGATCAGAGAGGGGAGAAAAGGGAGTGACCAGGGTGAGACTGGTCTTTGGTTAAACTGGTGGCCTTGTCGAGGCAGCATGAAATGTTGACGAAATCAATGGAAGGGAGGCTGGTTTTCTTGATGGTGTGGGCTATGTCCACAACTCTCTGCAATTTCTTGCGGTCTTGGATGGAACTGTTCCCAAACCATGCTGTGATGCATCTCGATAAAATGCTTTCTATGGCGCATGTATAGACATTGATGAGTGTTTTTGTGGACATGCTGAACTTCCTAAGCCTTCTAAGGAACTAAAAGTGTTTGTTTGGATGTGGCTGGTTCAGCTCGAGCAAGAGTGTTTAAATAAAGGCATAACATATTGGACATACACAGTAGGTTAGACAACATTTTTCAAAAGAGAAACGTGCTTCAGATTGGTGACCTATCACAAAATTGGGAAAAGTTAAAAATAAAATATATTTTAAGTTGTAGCAGAGGAGGGAAGGAGACTAAAGAAAATGGGGAGAAGAAAATTTAACCAACATGTTGGAAACAAAGGGGAACCGAATGACGCAAACGGTAATGATGCTAATCAAGATAATTTAGTGAAGGCTTGTCAATCATCACGGATCTGTTTAGAGAAAATGTAAACAGAGAAGATGAAAAGAAACAAAGGAAAGAGAAAAATGCTCAAATTGAGAAACTGAATTCTGCAAACAAACTAAAAGTGCAGTCTGAAGAAGGGTTTTGGCCCGAAACGTTGCCTATTTCCTTCGCTCCATAGATGCTGCTGCACCCGCTGAGTTTCTCCAGCACTTTTGTCTATCTAAAAGAATACTTGTGGTTTAACAAATGATAATCTGAGATTGTTGGATTAATTATGGAGTTTTAATTGTTTAAAGCTCCATATTCGGAAATTGAAGTGCTGTTTCTCAAGCCTTGTTGCGGTTTTGCTGTATTGGAGTAAGAAATCAGGCAGACACCCTTGGGGATGAGGTGGAGAATTAAGATGACAGGAAATTGGAAGCTCAGAAGCACTCTTGCAAACTTATCAGAGGCATCTGCAAAGTGGTGAGCAGAGTATGATCAGGTGACTACCTTGCAGAACGCCTCATTTCAGGAGCAGTATTGCCAAATTACAAGGTGAGTGGGGGCCAGGGATTGAGATTTATACCAGTCATCCAGGCAGTGTCTAGATCCCACGTTGGCACATAGTTTATTGAGTATATTGGAACCACATGCTGTGAAGCAATCGCTTTTACTTAATTTGCTCTCAAAGAAGCGTAGTGGAAAACATAAAAAAATTAAAAACAATTACATACTTTAATTTGAATTTTTTTTAATGTTACAGTTGAGATTTGTAATCCAACCTCAATCTCTTCACAGTTCCACAGAATAAAATTATAAACTGCGAAACTGTGAACACTTTTGAATTAATAAAATTGCGGTTGGATTAAAAATCTAAACTGTTTAGGATTGAATAGGAATTCTAAAATTATTTCAAATAAACTATGTTGTCAACACATTAAAAGACTAGTTATAATTCCCTGCATTTAAATTCAACAAAATATGGGCAGTTGTCCCTTAGTAGTTCATAAGCTGAACAGAAACTAGACTGTTAATAAACTCTGGTATTTGTGTCTTCATATATGTTACTAAAAATATCAATAGTCTGGTTATCTATCATAATAACAAGTTTCACATCAGTCAATTTGTATCCAACCTCTCACAAAATAGTTATGCACTACCTATTCTGTTTTGTCACAGGATCATGGTCTTACCACTGGATGTCACTATCATCCAGATTTAGGTACATCAGTGATTGAAATACCTTACCACCATTATAATGTTCATTGCTACACAAGTCTTAGGCACAAATGGTGAATAATACTGTAATTTTCCAGAGATTGACCCATTATAACTTCTGTAAAAATGACTGCCCCACAGTATTCTTTCCAGGCATAGACTGCCTCTTGGTCCCTTGATACATTGTCCCACCATTCTTGGCTCTCAATGATGTGTGCACTTGGGTGTTTGAGCCACGGATGACCTTGATAATATTGAAGAAAGCAGTTTGCTGGACCTCCTTCGCTCGTAGGCCATGGATTTTCTGATGAAGCTCAACTTACAGCTATCTGCAAGCCATTTATTTTCCCTTGAGGTGTTGCAGAGTTTGCACACCTTGGGTTTGCAGTTGGTTTGTTCCTGGATCTTCTGGGCATTCTCATCAATGAGTTCTTTCACAGGTGTCAACCAAAGTGACGTCCGCATAGCTCAGTCATTCTGGCCACTCTGTAGTTGCTATTGGTTGGGAGTGATCGAGTTGTCTGAGAGATAATGGAAGAATCTTTTGTGGGTTCCTTGAGATCTTCAACACTGATATTCGTACGTCATCATTTCTGTTTCTGCCATTGCTTTGAACTTGCCTTGGACTCCATCAGTAAAGAGGAACCGTGAATCCTTCTTTTCAAATTTGGCTGCCTGCAAGAATTTTCCTCCATCTGACATCTGTTTCATGAAGGAATGCATTTGGCGTTCTGAACCAATCGGTTTACAGCAGATCCAACCTCAGCACAGACTGTGGTCAAGCAAAGCGTGTCATCATCCAATCTTTTTTGCCATAATGTTGCCATCTCGCCTCCAACAAACTTCCTGCTGGAATGAAAGTAATCTACAGGACAAATAGGAAACCATTCAACCTACAACGTTTCTACTCCAGACTCAAAGTCACCTGACTTCAGACAATAAGCTGAAATATGTAGACAACACAAAATGTACTGATATGTGGAGCCTAAGATGCCAATGGTCGCTGATACTTTATTGTCACATGTACCTAGGTACAGTGAAATTCCTTTTTTCCATACAGTTCAGTAAAAATCTTACTATACAGATCAGGTAATACAGATTAAATAATCATATTTAAGTAAAATAGTGTAAGAACAGTAGATTACATTGAGGCAGTCCACAGAGCTATGCTATGTTTTCGGTGTCATCTTGTACCCTTAAAGTTGTTAAAAATGTAATCTTAATTTGGCCTTAAAGCCCCTATGTCCTGGTGGTAGCACTGGGTTGATGTTGCAGTGGTCGGCCTGACCAGGTGATATTATCGATGTTCTCTGCCTCTCCGTGCTGTTGAAAGCTGCGTCCAATCTGCGCACTCGGCCTCTTGGAGCAGCGCCTGATCCAATCGAGATCTAGGTTGCTGCAGGACCTCCAACGGCCCGCTACACCAACAACTAGATCCGGACACGTCGCCTCGCAAATACACCGTCCGTCATCTCCCACGACCGTCCCACAGCCACCCTTGGAATATTCGGAGTGTCTCCATGGGTGCAGGAGGTGGACACCGGCATGTTCCTCTCCTCTGTCTGCCGCCATTTTGATTGTCTATCATCAACTCGATCATCAATGCATATCTAGATCAAAGGTTCCTTACCCTCCTGTACAACATCGCCCTCTTACAATAAAGATCTACAACGCGATCCTAGAAAACAGAGATCGATTCTATGATCTCGACAGCCAATTAAGCGAATATCAGTAATGCAATTCACTGGCGTTGTCACTACATTTGCATAGCCTTTGGCTATCCGAGGACGAGTCTGAGGAGATCAAGACCTCAAACCTGTTACATTTCTGAAATGTGTGCATGTATAGCAAACACTGTAAAACACTGCTAGGATACCACCAATTACGTCTCAACAAAATCCTCCCCATGCCAGATAAGTGAAGCAATGTTAACACCTCTCCCAGGCCAAAGGCCTCTGCACTGAGGTGCTGATGATACTCAGTCAATAAAATGTGTAGACCGTTTCATGCACACTCAACACCAGACTCCCAAATCTGATACTCTATTCCAGGCTCCTACAATGCAGGAGATTATCAGATGGACAGATAAAATAAAGCTCTTTTCAATGATTCCATGATAAAATATAACATCCCCAACAAATCATGGTGATCTCTGATTTATGGCAACTTAAATGGAGAACATTCAGGATGGTAATGACAACCTTGAGTGTATTTGTCAGAACTATACAGAAGCCCAGGAGGAATGGCAGAAGGGCCACAACCCAATCCACCACTAACTATCATATAGGTAACAGAGTCCGCACACTAACAATCGTCCCAGCAGCCAATTCAGAAACCTTAGAAATGGATGGAAGCAAGTTATCCCTACTCAGGGCAGCCTGAAAATGACTACAATTTAACACACAATTTACATTTATTAGCCAGGACACTGGCAAAATTCCCCTGATCTTCTTCAAATAGTAATATGGATCTCTGACCACCTGAGAAAACAGTTGGATTGTATGCTTAAACCATAATGTTTCCAAAGACCCCTCTCTCCGTCGACAAATCCAGCTGTCCTTTACACCTCCTAACACAGATTGCTTCAATAATCCTTCCCCTTTATTTAGACATCCAATATATTTTAACCTGTTCTTGTGATTTGACGTCATCACGAGAGTGAATTTGAAACAGGATCAATCTTGGCAATATTTTAAAAAATCACATAAATATTAATTGGGTCACCTCTATCATTGAATAACTAATTCCAAGATCCCAACATTTTCCTCGCAATAATTCAAAATATTTGAATACCTGTTCGCCCGATGTACAGGAGAGGAGTGGTTGGACATATGTTCCCTGACATATCTGTGGTCAGTGTGGTTTGCTTTTCTCCAGTTTCAGGATCTACTACGAACCATAGATCCTGTTTCTTACCTAGTACAAAAAAGCACACGTTATATTTATTAATAACACCCAGAGAGTCATCAGTCACAAGAAAGTGAATTTAAAATGGCATTTATTTCATTTTAAAAGTTTCTCTGCACACATCATGAAACTGTGAAAGAACAGACTGCAATGGTGTCCAATACAGAAGTTCACAATATAAAATGCAGAAAATGAACCAGTATAGTGTCAGTGAATTATATCTGCAATCCAGGAGGTGGTTGGTGAGGGGTGTTGTCCCATGAGTAAACATTGGATGGCTTGACATGCCCTGGTGTCTGGAAGAGCGAGAGGAGCTTGACTAAAAATACGAGGTCCTGAAGGGATTTGATGAAATTTTTTCAGATATCATGAATTTCTGTAACTCTCTCAATGAACAGTGGGAGCAAAATCTTGGAATATCTTTAAAGTAGCAAGGGGGATGAAAGGCTAGTGGGGGTAGATGGAAATGTGGAGTTGAAGATCAGAAGATTAGGGCAGTCACAGTGGCACAGCGGTAGAGTTGCTGCCTTATAGCAAATGCAGCGCCAGAGACCCGGGTTCGATTCCGACTAAGGGTGCTGTCTGTATGGAGTCTGTATGTTCTCCCCGTGACCTACGTGGATTAACTCCGAGATCTTCGGTTTCCTCCCACACTCCAAAGACGTACAGGTTTGTAGGTTAATTGGCTTGGTAAATGTAAAAATTGTCCCGAGTGTGTGTAGTATAGGGGGATCGCTGGTCGGCATGGACCAGGTGGGCTGAAGGGCCTGTTTCCGCGCTGTATCCCTAATCTATACTAAACTAAAAAATCAGCCTTGATCTTATTAACTGATGCAGCAGACATAAGTCAACTGGCTTGCACCCGCTTGTGCTTCAAATTCATGTGTTTGTAAGAAATGGGTCATATAGAACAGTCTTTGCAATCAATGAAAATGTATGTCATTTTTTGGGAATTATTTGCTCATAAACATAGAACATAGAATAGTACAGCACAAGAACAAGGAAAGAGCTTTCACGTCTCGGCCCTGTTTCCACCAATCTTTCCACCACCATGCACAAAAAGCGCAAGACGCTATTATATACAGATACCGAGAAGTGTGTTCAGCTCTGGCTGAACAATTTCTAATCTTGTGATGTGTACTAGATAAGAAGAATCCCTGCATATCCATGTGCCTAACCAATAGACTTTTAAAAGCAATTATTGTATCTGCACCAAGCACACACAACTCTCTAAACTTTGCCCCTCTCATCTTAAAGCTATGCCCTCTAGTATTTCATTTTTTCCATCCTGAGATAAAGGTTCTAACTATCTATCTTAACTGTGCCTCTCATAATTGTATATACTTCTATCAGGTCTCCCTACAACCTCTGGCGTTCCAGAGAAAACAATCCAAGTCTGCCCAACCTCTCACTGTAGCTAATACCCCTTAATTCCAGCATCATTCAGGTAAATCTCCTCTGCACCCTTTCCACAGCCTCCACATCTGTGGGGTGACCAAAACTGCACACAATACTCCAAATGTTGCCTAACCAAAGTCCTATAAACCTGCATCATGACTTTATGACTCTACTCAATACCCCAACCTAAGAAAGCATGCATTCCATATGCCTCCTTTAGCCCTCGATCTACTTGTGTTTCCAATTTCAGAGAGTTATGGACTTGTAGCCCAACTTCCCTCTGTACGTCAATGCTGATAACTGTCATGCCATTAATTGTATATTTTCCCCTTACATTTGATCTCCCAAAGTACAACACCTCATGCTTGCTTGGATTAAACATCTGTCATTTCTCTGCCCATTTCTGTAGCTGAACCATATCCCACTATATCTTGACAGCCTTCCTCAAAGTCCAAAACCCCAGCAAACTTGGTGTCATCTGCAAGCTTACTAACCTGTCTACATTTATGTCCAAATCATATATACATGACAAACAGCAGAGGGCCCAGCACAGATCCCTGCGGAACTCCATTGGTTTCAGACCTCCAGCCTAAATATTCTCCTACCACCACAAGTCTGAGAGTAAATCCAAACCTGAAGCTAGTTCCGAATCCATACAACCAAGTCACTGTCAATCCAGTGCATGTTAATCTTCTGTGTAAGCCTACCACGAGGGACTTTATCAAATGCCTTACTAAAATCCATATAGGCAACATCGACCGCCCTACCCGCATCGATCACCTTTATCACCTTCTCAAAAAACCTGATCATGTTAGAAAGACACAACCTGTCATGTACAAAGCCATGCTAACTGTTCCTAATTAACCCTTCTAAATGGGAGTAAAACCTATCCTGAAGAATCCCCTCTTATAGCTTTTCTAGCACCGACATGAGGCTTGCCGGCCTATAATTCCCTGGATTTTCTCTACTTCCCTTCCTAAATATAGGAACAATATCCTACACTTTCGAGTCCTTTGAGAACAAGCAAAGATCTTTGGTAAGGCTCCTATTTCAATAACTTAAGATAAATCCCAATACGTCCGGGGGATCTATCCGTCTTAATGCTCTTCAAGAGTTCCAACACTTCCGGTTTCTTAATCTCAAACTGCCCTTGCATATTAGTACTCTCCACACTGATTTCACTGTCCTCCATGTCCTTCTCCTTGGTGAAAACAGATGTAAAGCACTCATCTAGTACCTTGTCCACATCCTTAAGCAGATATTTCCCTCTGTAGTGGGGACTCGCAGGAGTCCAGCCAGAAACTAGTCGGACACAAGTTGTGTGCACTAGACGTGTGTTTATTCTCTCCAATACAGCTTCCTACTCCTCCAAGGACACGGGCGTTGCCCTGCCTTAAATACCAACTCGGGTACCGACCCCGTGACAAGCGCCTCCCACACCAAGACGCCGCCCTCTAGAGCCGATGGTTCGTTGTGCCCTTGGGTTGCCACCAGGTGCCGCCACATGACCCCCCCCCCCCCCCCCAGAACCAGAGGCACCGGACGAGGCGGCCCAAACGCGTAGATACAATCCAACGCCCCGCGGGCTTGCTCGGTTCGTAAGAATCTCCGGGAGCCCTGGACGGCAGACGTCTGCGACGGGGACGTTGAGCCACATGGACTGGCTCACTCGGGTCCAAATGGGCTGGTTTCAAATGAGCCACAGACACAGTTTCACACCGGCTTCCCATGTCCAAATCAAGCATGTCCAAAGCAGCATGCGAAAGGGGCCTTCATACGGGCGCTGCAAGGGCGACCTGTGGGAGTCACGGCGAAGAAAAACGTACGGGCAGCCCATCAGCGGCAGTGGCACATGGGAAGGGGCCACTCCATGACGAGACGTTGGGATGGGAGACAGGGCGCCGACTCTCTCCAGCAAGTGGATCAGCACCGATGACTGGGGTTCCTGGGACCCATCAGCAGCAGGGACAAACTCCCCAGGGACGGTGAGCGGAGCACCTTATACCAACTCCGCGGAGGACGATGACAAATCCACCTTGGGGGCCGTCCGAATCCCCAACAGGACCCTTGGCAACTCGTCCATCCACCTAGGGCTTGTGAAACGAGCCTTCAGGGCGGCCTTCAGACAGCTCCACCAACCCATTGGACCTGGGATGGTACGCTGTCGCGTGGTGGAACTGTGTCCCCAACAGGCGGGCCATGGCGGACCACAGTTCGGACGTGAACTGGGCGCCCCGGTCGGACGTGATGTGAAGTGGAACCCCAAAGCGGGCAATCCAAGTTACCACAAGGGCATGAGCGCACGACTGAGTTGAAGTGTCCGCGAGCAGGATGGCCACCGGCCACCGCGTAAAACGGTCAACCAGCGTCAGCAGGTGTGAAACTACCTTGGGATGGAGGCAGTGGCCTCACGATGCCCACGTGTACGTGAACGAACCGCCGGTGTGGCACTGCTAAAGTCTTGAACGGGCACCCGGACGTGACGATGCACCTTTGATTTCTGGCACGGGATGCATGCCCGGGCCCAGCGAGCGACCTGCTTCCGAAATCCATGCCACATAAACCTTGCGGCCACCATAGCGACCGGTGGACCCAATGTCAGAATATGGTGCATGACACCGTGCCTCAGGCTGGCCGAGCCGAACGTGGCAGTGACAATGTCCGGAAACTCAGCCAGTACCTGGGCGTCGACATTTTCCACCGTCGCTACGGGGTTGCTGACTGGCACGGTGGGCGCAGTAGAGCTCAAGGAGATCTTTTCAAAAGTTGACGCGTGGACGAGACGTTGGCCTCTCACGTCCACGAGGAGCAACTGCGCCCGCAAGAAATCTGCGCTCAGCAGCGGCTGGGCCACGTCCACGATGATGAATGGCCAGGTGAAATGGCACGCGCCGAAAATGGCAGGAACTGCGCGGACGCGATATGTGTGGATTGAACTGCAATTCGCAGCAGTTAACCGAGGGCCCTTCTTACCAGCACGAAGGGTCGAGTCCAGATGGGGGCAATACGCTGACCTCTGCCTCGGTGTCCACCAAGAACCTGAGCCCCGTGCGCCGGTCCCAGACATACAGTCGATGGATCCTGCCAGCCACCGCTGTGACTATCAGCAGCCGGTGCTGTAGTTTCCCGGAGACGAACATGGCTGGCGGCATTGGCGGGCTGCTGAACCCCAGCGCTGGTGGTAAAAACACCACATCCTTCTCCTTGGATCTCCTGGGTCCTGCTCCGCCATCCTCCTCTCCTGTGCCACTTGTCTTGTCTGTGGCTCTTCTGGGTGTGGCTCTCTTGTGGGAGTGGTCCTGGGTCACTGGGCCGATGGGCCTGCCAGGGCGTTGAATCAATCCGGTCCAGCAATTCCGGGGACTACAGCGGTTCCAGGTTTTTCAGCGGGCCCACCTGCTGCTGGTCAGAAATCCACAGTTCATCAGCGCGGGCCGCTAGCCGGATTGGATCCTCAAAACTCTCCCCCGCGAGTTGCCGGCGGATGTCGCGCGGCAACTGCTGCAGGTTGGTAAATTCGAAGTCGGGCAGGCAGGTGGTCGCCCATGAGCGTGAGCATCTCGCTCATGAGGGCCGAGGGCATCCGGTCGCCAAGCCCGCCCATGTTAAGGACTTGACAGGCGCGCTGCATTCGGCTCGGCCCGTAGATCCGGAGTAGCAGCTCCTTGAGGCCTGTGTACTTACCCGCCACCGGCGTGTTATCCAGGTAAGGAATGACCCGACCAGCCGTCTGCTGGTCAAGGGCGCTTACACATAGTGATAATGAATCTCGTCGGTTGTAACGCCGCAGATGTAAAATTGGGATTCGGCCTGTCGAAACCAAATCCCCGGCTGCGAGGTTCAAAATGTAGGTAGCTTTAGGGAGACAGTGTTGAGTTCGGCCATGTCGGCTTCGCAGGCGGCAGCGGCAGAATGCATTTTTTTCAAATTTCCCTTACAGGATTACACTACTCGGCGTCGGGGGTCATCAGTGTAGCGGGGACTCACAGGAGTCCAGCCAGAAACTAGTCGGACACGAGTTGTGTGCACTAGATGTGTTTAATCTCTCTAATACAGCTCCCTACTCCTTCAAGGACATGGGCGTTGCCCGGCCTTAAATACCAAATCAGGTACCGACCCTGTGATTAGCACCAAGACGCCGCCCTCTCCAGCCGATGGTTTGTTGTGCCCTTGGGTGACACCAGGTGCCGCCACACCTCGACCTTCTCCCTGGTTACACTCCTGTTTTTAATATAGGTATAAAAAGCCTTGGGATTTCTTTAAATCTGACTCACCAAAGCTATTTTGTGGCTCCTTTTGGCTC
Organism: Raja brachyura; assembly: GCA_963514005.1. The sequence goes on along the minus strand of OY740801.1, from coordinate 16,023,227 downwards.
TTGTAATTGCCTGCTTGATTTATTTTCTCCTTTCTTTATATTCTTCAAAGGCCCTGTCTGATTTTAACCTCTTAAACCTTGTACCCACTTCCTTTTTATTTTTGACTAAATTTACAACTTTTTTGGTCATCCAAGGCTCCCTTACTTTGCCATTCTTATCCCTCACTAGAACATGCCAGTTCTGAACAATTGTTCCCAGTGTACCCTCCTTTGCCTCGGCCTAGTAAAGATGCAGTTGCCTTACTCCAGTTTAGTTCTTTCCTGCATCCAGCCTTCTCCCTGTTCAAAACAACCTTAAAATTATGGGTAGGCACAAAAAGCTGGAGTAACTCAGCAGGACAGACAGTATCTCTGGAGAGAGGGAATGGGTGACTTTTTGGGTCAAGATCCTTCTTCAGACTAGTTAGGGAAAAGGGAGACAAAATATATAGACGATGATGTAGAGAGATAAAGAACAATGAATGAAAGATATGCAAAAAAGTAACGATGATAAAGGAAACATGCCATTGTTGGCTGTTGGATGAAAACGAGAAGCTGGTGCGACTTGGGTGGTGAAGGGATAGAGAGGGAATGCCTTAATTTATCTGGAACACAGGAGGTTGAGAGGGGACCTGATAGAAGTATACAAAATTATGAGAGGCATAGATGTCAGCCAGGACCCTTTTCCCATGGTGGAAATATTAGATACGTGGGTATAGCTTTAAAATGATAGGGGCAAAGTTTAAAGGAGACTAGACCAAGTGGTACCCGTTGGGACCCGTTGGGTCCCCGTCACACGGGAGGCCTGTTCCCCCAACGCAACCTGTTCCCCAACACAATATTCCACCACTCACCCATAGCCGACAACTGCACAGGGGCTGCTCATTTCACCTAATGCACCCTCCCTCGTTTATAAACTTAAAAAAAAAAAATGCAATTGCACTTGCTAGCTGGCAGAACTCAGTGCATGGTGACTTTAAAATTAATATTAACGTTTAATGTTTTATGTATCATTCTTAACTGTCACTGTATGTCATGTTGTCACTTGCGGGCGGAGCACCAAGGCAAATTCCTTGTATGTGAATACTTGGCCAATAAATTTATTCAATTCAATTTTTCTTAATGCATTTGCACTTGCTAGGGCTAGCAGGACTCAGTGTATTTGGATAGCAACAATATTGCAAGCAGGGCTACAATCCCATTGTGATGTCACAGCTGTAAGGGCAGGGAATAAGCAGGTTTTTTTCCCCCAAGTGTCTTCAGATATTTGAACATTTTAACTAATAACGAGAAATAAAGCACAAATTTTTCAGATAAGGCAATTTCGGACTCTAGGGGGTAAATCTCTACCCGAATATGTAAATATTTTACCGTTAGCGCGTCGTTTTTTTTGAGAAGATGTGACAACACACAAACAAATAAATACACACACACACATCCACATACAAGATCAGAGTTTTATTGTTATTAAGGATAAGGATGTGTGGGAAGATATTGGAGACATTCTTTTACATAGAACATGGTGGCTGCCAGATGGGGCAGATATACAGTAATAGTAGTGTTTTAGATAGGCAATATTGATATGCAAGAAATGGAGCGATATGGATCATGTGCAAGCAGATGAGATTAGCTTCTTGGCATCATATTCAGCATAGACATTGTAAGCCAAAGGGCCCATTCCCATGCTGTACTGTTCTATGTTCAATATGATCTTATTCAATAGTGCAGGAGATGTGAGGTTAAGTGGTTAATTGCATCTTTTAATTGTAGAATTAGAGTTCTGAAACGCCGGCCAGTTCATAGTTATGGAATTAAACAGCACAGGAACAAGCTCTGTGGCCCACTTAGTCCACACTGGCCTTCTATCTATCTTTATAGTTTCTTCCATAGCTATTCACTAAATTTCCAAATATATTCTCATTCCCTAATTTTCTCTCTCTCTTTCCTGATCACTTCTATTCACTACCTTTATTTATTTCATGCCCAATTAAAAAAGTTCTGCATGACCTCTTTCGTAAGGACTATACCTTTCATCATTTTGCTGATAATTGAATGTAGACTGATTGAATAGTAATTACCTGACTGGATTTGACCCAGTTTTTGTGGATAGAACATACCTGGGCAATATTCCAATTGTTGGAACAATGCCACTGTTGTGACTGCACTGGAACAAGTTGGCTGCGGGTGCGGGGAAGGGGGGGGGGGGGGGTGTAATTCAGGAACTCACGGCTGATAATATGTACTAATCCCATGATATTATTTCATCCCCATAATCTTTCATGTATCTAGTGTTCTCATACATTTCTTCTCAACACGTGGAATAAATCCAATTGGCTGAATTGGTCAAATAGGCTGTGCTCCTACAACCGTGGGAGGAATTTGATATTTTGGCTGAATGTGGTTGCAATTGTTTTAGCCTTTTCTTTGGCATTCTTATTCATGGACCTGTCAATCATTGAAGATCAAAATGTTCTCAGAGTCTGTTCCTCCTATTAGATTCCACTGACTGAGTTGATTCTCAATGCCTTCCCAACCATCCACAGATGGAGGCCGCCAACTTCACAGGATCTGATGGTGCCCTGGGCTACTTCCAGATTTGCAGAGTCAACACTACCAGGTCCAACAGCTTTTACTTGGTTCCCTCTCCCTGATCCTGTTCACTCAATTGCCTCCAAACCTGGGCCCTTAATACCAGCTCCGCTGTGTCCTATGGCTCTTCCTCCAATACTAACCATGCTATTTCCCCAAATCCACTGGAGTTTAGAAGGATGGGGGGGGGGGGGGGGGGGGGGGGGGAGAGGCTCATTGAAACTTACCAAATAGTGAAAGGCCTGGATAGAGTGGATGTAGAGAGGATGTTTCCACTAGTGGGGGAGTCTATGAATAAAAGGACGTATCTTTTGATAGGAGATGAGGAGGAATTTCTTTAATCAGAGGGTGGTGAATCTATGGAATTCATTGTCACAGATGGCTGTGGAGGCCAGGTAAATGGACATTTTTAAGGCGGCGATTGACAGATATTTGATTAGTAAGGGTGTCAGGGGTTATGGGGTGAAGGCAGGAGAATGGGGTTGAGTGGGAAAGATAGATCAGCCATGATTGAATGGCAGAGCAGGCTTGATGGACAAATAGCCTAATTCTGCTCCTATAACTTATGAACCCCACCACACACAACCCTCTCCCCATTCTCCCTCAATGGTACCCCCTTAGACCCTAGAGGGTCTCCTTAGTGCCTTGGTCTCAACCCAGCCTCAAACATGTTGGGTTTTCACCATCCCCTGATCTTTTCCTCTAGAAAGCTGAAAGTTTGAAGTCAGCAGTGTTATTACTTTTGTACCTCTGCACCCGCACCTCAACGAGTTCCGAGCCCACCATGATGTCGACCTCTTCTTCTGTTGCCTCAATTTTCTATGGCAAGGGGTTCATGACCCTCAGTGATGACCTCTACTTCCATCTCCCACATTCCTCCAACTAATGTTCTCACCGTGGCGACCTTCCACCTGTTCTGCTCCCACTCCCCATCCCCACAGATGGAACAAGAATAGTTTCCTCGGTCATCACATTTTACCCCACTGCCTCCTCATCAAATGCATCATTCCCCGAAATTTCTGCCACCTTTAATGTGATCCCACTACCAGTCACATCTCCCTACCCCACCCCTTTACACTACCATAGAGACCGCTCCCTCTGCAACTCTTTTGTTTACTCATCTCTTTCCATCCAGACCACCCTCTCCAGCTACTTGCCGCCTGCAACCGCAGGAGATGTAGCAGCTGTCCGTATACCTCTTCCCTCACCTCTATGCTGGGACCCCATCAACCCTTCCAGGTGAGACAGGTGCTCACATACATTCATCTCCCATCCCCAAGTCATTCATTTCTGCTTTATCCACCCTCTTTCCCCTCTCTGTCACCTATCCCTTCCTCCAACTTTACTTTTCACTACTCTTTCTTTTTTGTCACCTTTTTGTCTAATTTGCATCTCTAACCTTTCTCACTTACTATCCACCTATCATTAGCTAGGCTTTGTTCCACCCTTAGCTCCCTTTTCCAACTTCCTTCTCCCCTACCACAGTCAGTCTGAGAAAGGGTTTTGAAATGTCGTCTGTCCATTTCCTCCACTGATGCTCCCTGACCCGTTGAGTTCCTTCACCACTTTGCGTTTTCATCCTATTTAATGTTCAATTCAAAATCACTATTTAAGATTGGGGTGGCGCAGCAGTAGAGTTGTTACCTTACAGTGCCAGGGACCCGGGTTCAATCCTGATTATGAGTGCTTTTCTGTACAGAGTTCGTATGTTTCCCCGTGACCTGTGTGGGTTTTCTCAGAGATCTTCAGTTTCCTCCCACATTCAAAAGATGTACAGGTTTGTAGGTTAATTGGCTTGGTATAAATGGAAAAATTGTCCTTAGAATGTGTAGGATAGTGTTAGTGTGCGGCGATCACTGGTCGGTGCAGACTCAGTGGGCCTGCTTCCACACTGTTTCTCTAAACTAAGCTAAACCAGATGTGGCCAGAAACAGAACATTGATATGGTCTGCTGGATGTGGGAGCACAGAGATCTATCTCTTTGGCTGATTAGAACATTTACTATAGCTTTACCAGATTGGGGCATCATCTAAACTACTTCTGGAGCTGCTCAGATGTTTTCATTCTAGTGGCAGAATAAAACACCAAGTTTGCGCCTGTGTCTCTTTGAATAGACACAAAATGCTGGAGTAACTCAGCAGGACAAGCAGCATCTCTGGAGAGAAGGAATGGGTGATGTTTCCGTTTGAGACCATGAGGTCTGAGAAAGTGTCTCGACCCAAAACATCTCCCATTCCTTCTCTCCAGAGATGCTGCCTGTCCCACTGAGTTACTCCAGCATTTAGTGTCTATCTTCGGTTTAAACCAGCATCTGCAGTTCCTTCCTACACATTATGTCTCTTAGAATTTGTCTAGCTTGGTCAATGGTAATGCTGGATATATTGCCTGTCCAAAAGTCTCTTAAATACCACTATTGTATCTGCCTCCACCACCACCCCCACCCGCACATTCCAGGTATTCACCACCCTCAGTGTTAAAAATACCCTGCACATCTCCATTAAATTTCGCCCCTCTCACCTTAAAGCTTTGCCCTCTGGTATTTAATATTTCCATCCTGGGAAAAGGGCTCTGGATATCTACCTTATCTCTGTCTATCATGATTTTATGCTTCTATAAAGTCTCACATCAACCTCCGGTGTTCCAGAGAAAACAATTTATGTCTGGCTGACCTCTCCCTATAGCAAACACCCTGTAATCCAGGCCTCCAATCATTCCTGTATTAGGGTATCAGAATGCATACAATTCCCTAAAAGTGGCCTAACAAAAGCCATATAATGCTGTATTATAATTTCCCGACTCTTGTACTCAATGCCCCATATTATGATGGAGACATTTGCCATGTTGCTGTAGAGTATGATTGGGTAGGTATTAACGGGTCTGTAAGATAGCTCTCCCAATTTAAATACAAATCCCAGCTGTCTGTGAAGGGGACTTTGCAAAGCCAACCAGGCAGGAAGTGACTGTCATATCCAAATACAGTGCCTAGCTGTTCCCATTTCAATGTTCTGTGCTCTCATAGTGGTGTTAGTACAGTAAGGCAGGTTGTAGTTAGCGGATAACTGGTATTTGTGATAAATAATGTTTACAGCTTACCACAAACCTAAAGCCTCAAACCTAAAAAGTCAGAAAATGCTGAAAATACACGAAATCAGACCGAATTTGTGGACAGAGAAACAGTAAACATTACACGATTAGAATAGGTCCTATATCATCAAATAAAAATACTAATTCTATTTCTCTGTACACAGATTATGCTTGACCCAGGGTACACAAAAGGCTGGAGAAACTCAGTGGGTGCAGCAGCATCTAAGGAGCGAAGGAGATAGGCGACGTTTTGGGCCGAAACCCTTCTTCTGACTTCATCCATTTCACCACCAACTATAATCACTCTACACCTCCATCCCCCACCAGGATGGTCTCAAAACCCTCCGGTTCTTCCTCGACAAGAGGAGCAACCCACACCCATCCACTGACACCCTCCTTCGCCTAGCGGAGTTGGTCCTTACCCTCAATAACGTCTCTTTTGATTCCTCCCATTTCCTCCTAACACAAGGCGTAGCTATGGGCACACAATCCTTGTTCGAGGCGTACCAGGGCCCCATCCCCAACCTCTACCTCCGTTACATCGACGACTGCTTTGGTGTCACCTCCTGCACCCACACACAACTGACCGACTTCATCCATTTCACCACCAACTTCCATCCGGCATTAAATCCTCAAGTTATGCTTGACCCAAGTACTCACACTATTTTCTGGTTCAATTCACCACCAACACATTGTGCACTTTTGGTGTTCACTGAGCAACACTGCCAAAAGCAGTACCACATATCTCTCTATATTAGGAGATGATGATGAGTAACCTGGTAAACCTTCATCAAAAGGGTGTCTGAACATATATAACATTGTTTTTAAATAACCAAAGAAATGCAAAGGAATAGAGTTGATTAATAATCAGAAAATCTTTACCCGTGTACAGTATTCCATCAGAGCTCCGACAAGGGGAGGAATGAACCAGTTCAGGGATGGTGAAAGGGAGTTTCTGAAATAAGAAGCAACAGTATTTGACAATCAGCAGTCAGATCAAAAGACTTTCGGGAAATAATGATATGGCGATCAATCATTGATTATGTTGATCCATTACTTAGAAATTAAGCAAGATGTATTGTTTAAAAAACAGATTAGGATAGGGAAATAAACATCATTAGCCTTAGGCACTCTGCTACCTTCTCCCATCCTCTGTAGTAGCTCTTCACTCAAAGTTTAGTTGCTACCACACCTTTTGAATTTCAGGCCTACTAATTGTTTCTTCCTAGCTCTTCATTCTAGGACCCATTTCATTGCTTTCCAAAAGTACCCCTCAACAAGTGTAGTGTGTACATATTCCACCTGTAATAATCTTCCAAATATAACATGTTCTATGCATGTGATTTACTCCTACTCACAATCTCATTGTTGATCATTCTCTCCTCCCAAATTCCACCCAACACTAATCTTGCAGCAAGAATTATAAAAGTAATCAGTTTCTGTCTTGAACTTTCCACAATGTTGACATTTACAACACTACAAATTTGTATGATGGTCGTGCTCAGCTCACATCCAGGTTCATCTGCCCACACAGAACAATTTGTTCCAGTGTCAAAAATGAATGCAGAATTTCAATGCTCTTTCCTCACTTTATGGTATAACATGGAATAAAGTCCTTGGCCTGCAGTGTATCCACATAACCTTAGAAATACTTCTCTTCTATCTTTTACTCCCAGTAGCCATTGAGCTAGCTTTATCATGGCTGATCCTGTGCCTCGAGACCATTTTCTCATGCTCAAATCTCATATTGTCCAATTCCTTTTGTGTCCACAAATGTATTGATCGCAGTCTTGAAAATGATTGCTTCAATAATTGAGCATTCCTGATTCTCTGAGAGTTCCAAAGAATTACAACACTGTGTGAAGTAATTTTCAGTATCCAATTATGGCTTTGAGATTATACCACACAGTTGCAGAGTCATACAGCATGAAAACAGGTCACTCGGCCCAACTTATCCATGCCGACCAACATGCCCCATCTACACTAGTCCCATAAGCCTGCGTTTTGCCCACATCCTTCTAAACCTGTCCAAAGCATGTAACTATTGAAATGTTTTTGAAACAATGTGATATTACCTGCCTCAACTACCTCCTCTGGCACACATTACATATACCTACCACCCTTTCTGTAAATAAATTGCCCCTCAAATTTCTATTAAATCTCCCCCCCCCCCCCCCACCACCTACCTACTCTGGGTAAAAGACCAGCTGAGTTTTTTTTTAAATGATTTTTCTTGCTTCCCTCTTGTATTTCAAAACACAAATTTGTAAACCTTTTGCCACTTGGTCCTGCTCCTGGGAACTTCTCTTTCCCTGCCTAATTATTTTTATTCTCGGTTTACTATCCTTTAACCAATCCTCTAGCCATGACAATAATGTGAGCCTTCATTTTATATAACAAAAATGAGGAAATATTGCATACTATACCAAAGTTAAAACATACTGAAGCAGAACTTTAGTATATAACTGCTGGTGCTTTGTATCAACTGTGTAATAGATAAGGAAAGACTGGCATAAATTGAAGTTCTAAAATCGCAACTTTTGAAACTGAAAAACATTTGGTTGGGTGCAAGGTTGGAAGTTAAGTTACAGAGTTAAAAATAAAGAACAATATATGATTGTTTGTGTGGTGCTGAGATGGCTGCAATAAAGGCTCTGTGAAGGAGACCTGACTGAGGTCAAGCCGTGGAAATGTGTTAATTGTTCATTATATCTATACAGGATATTTTTACAGAATCCTTTCTTAAGCACTTGAGTGATGCATTTAAACCATGGTAGGGTAGATTATTTGTAAGATATGGAAGGAAATTAAATTATTAGGTCAAATACATGATAAACAGGTTGGATGGTGCTAAAGAGGAGCTGGTTTCAAAGCCTAACAGGAAAGGAAACTTTGGTTTGGTTTTGCATTTGGTTTTGAAAATGATCATGATTTCGGAGGCTTTAGAATAGAAAGCATAATGACACCTGGTAAGTTGTCAACACTTGTTGATTATAGGAGGTTCAGACAGGAAGTTAGAAAATAAAATGAGAGCCAAAGAGAGAGCACATGAAAAGAGTAGCTACAGAAGTGTGTCCAATGCAAAGATATTCTATTATCTGTGAGCAGGAAAAGAGTTGTATGACAAGAGGAGGAAATCAGAGGCCAAAAAGGAATTGAATCATGGAGATAGAGGACATGGCTGAGATATTTTACAGCAGCCTTCATGAAGGAAGATTGCTGGAGTTTCAGCATAGAAAGATATAATTGAGATTTTGGATGATTTAAAAAGTTGATAAAGTGGACGTATAAGTGATAAAGCTCCACGTTGATTATTCGCTTGGTCCAGATGGAATACTTCCATGGTTGCTGAGAGATGGTAGGGAGAAAATTACAGAGGCTCTGGCCACAATGTTCAAAACATTCAGATGCATGAGTGGTGCCCAAGGTATGGAAAATTAAAAGATGTCAAGATCAATGTATGGTTAAACCAAGTAACCGTAAACTTATCACATTAATCTCCGTAATGGGAAACAATAACAACAAGAACAGGAACAGAATTAACAATCCCTTGGACAAGTGATTGATTGATTGACCAGAGGAAGCTAGTAGGCAAATTGTGTAGGCAATTTTCTGTAGGCAAATTGTGCCTGACTTATTTGGTTCAGTTTTTTTGTACTGTTGTTGATGTACATTAAATCGGCAATTGTATTATAATTTAACTTTTCCTACAGAGAGTGATTTTTTTTTTTTAAATAACCTTTTGGATATGGTGCAGATATCTCATGAGATAGCTCCAAAGATAGCTGAATAATATCCTCAGGATTGAAACATATGTTCAAGGTTCATGAAAATATCACAAAACGTACCATTAGTCCCTCTTTAGCTGTCCCTCCCAAGATATAGAGACTTCCATCGTTTGGGTCTGGAAGAAATGCTGGTCTACAATCAAAACAAACAAGTTTTTGTGTAAAACAGAGTTCAAAATTGCTACTGTGTAACAGGGACAAATGTTTTGATAAGTTGCACAAGCTGGAAAACAAACATAACTCCAATTAATTTAGCTTCAAATGACATCAAATATAGAAACTCAAATAGAATAGAAGATTGATGGGGGATCTTATAGAAACTTACAAAATTCTTAAGGGGTTGGACAAGCTAGATGCAGGAAGATTGTTTCCGATGTTGGGCGAGTCCAGAACAAGGGGTCACAGTCTAAGAATAAGGGGGAATTCCTTTAGGATCGAGATGAGGAAAACATTTTTTACACAGAGAGTGGTGAGTCTCCGGAATTCTTTGCCACAGAAGGTCGTTGAGGCCAGTTCATTGGCTATATTCAAGAGGGAGTTGGAAGTGGCTCTTGTGGCTAAAGGGATCAGGGGGTATGGAGAGAAGGCAGGTACAGGGATACTGAGTTGGATGATCAGCCATGATCATATTGAATGGCGGTGCAGGCTCGAAGGGCCGAATGGCCTACTCCTGCACCTATTTTTCTATGTTTCTAAATAACATACATAAACTATTAATAAGATGCTCAATAGTCTTCAGCAGACCAATCAACCTGCAAGTCATTTAAATATGTTTATATCATCAGTACTACACTGAACTACCTGTTCACATTCTTTAGTAGTATTCCAAACAATTGTTCAAAAATTGGGTACATAAACCAGAAAAAAAAGTCTCTGATGTTCAGTGCTTTTTATGAGAACCACGTTTGCGAATACGGGAGACTTGATGACTTGTCAAGATTAGGTAACTTTTTTAAATAACACTGGCACTGCATTTGATGAGCACAAATGGAAATTTAGTTAAAGAATGTGCTGCTTCACAGTGAATGGGTGAGGAAGGATGCAGTGACATTGTGGATACGGCTGCTGGGAGAAATTCTGATCCTGCAAATAGAAGCTAATTTAACTGGAAATTAATATCATACGACAGGGGACAGAAAGTACAAAGGCAAAATGAATACTAAGCGATGCTTAGAAGTTAGCTTCAGCCCTAAAATAGAGGAAGTCTAAATATCAACCAGAAACAATCTCATATTTACGAGTGAGCTGCTAAAACCAGTGCAAACCGGCAGAGAGGGGCTAATTTTAGCTAGATGCTTATCACTAAAAGAGCCAGCATGCAAAATAGCCCACAATTGTCTCATTCACAGTTGGGCACCAAGAACAAAACAGATATTAGGCCAAGTCTAATCAGACAGCCAAAGGTGAAATTGCAGACTTAACAGAAGAAATACTGGGACAGGAAGAGATATGTTGGGGAATTAAAATTTGCTTTAAGAGTATTATCTAAATTGACGGATGGGAAGGCCATTAATGAAGAAGGAACAGAATGCCGTCACAGTTCCAAGGATGGCTGGTGCATATTTTAATTACCTAATTGGTCCATTTTTCACAAATGGGCATTTTTATGGCGGCATAGTACACTACATGGTTCAGTCTACCACTTTTGTTTATCCGCGTGAATTTTGAGTGAGCCACCAAACCTTAAATTTGTCCATAAAATATGAAATTTAGAGAGCAAGTATTAAATTTTAACAGTAACTTACTCGGCCAGGTAGACAGGAACTTGAATGATTGGATCTGAAATAGAAATTATAAATGAGATTCAGTGCTATAACATTGTTAAACATGAAGCCGATAGCAGCATTAAATATCAATCCTGTAAAAATGTTAAACACACTCAGGATTATTTTTCCTATTTCATAGCAGGAAGTTTAGATTTGAAAAGAACATAGAGCTATATTCTATCTATCCAAGCAGATTGAGATTAATTTTGTCAGCTTAGTTTAATTTAGTTTAGATACAGCGCGGAAACAGGGCCTTCGGTCCACTGAGTCCTCACCAACTAGCAATCCCAGAACATTAACACTATCCTTCTTGCTCAGGATGATTTACAATTTAACCAAGCCAATTAACCCATTACCCTGTACGTCATTGGAGTGAGGGAGGAAAATGGAGCTCCAATGGAAAGTAAATTCGCAGTTGCTTTCTTGATCAATGTGAAGGGACCAGGTTAGGTTGCTGGTGATATGAATGCCTAGGAACTGGAAATTGTTGACTTCTCTACAACAGCTTCGTCGATGAGTATATGGTTGTGTTCACTCCCTTGCTTCCTTAGTTCAACGGGCAACTCTTTCATCATGCTGACATTACATGGTGGGTTCTCGTGCTGACACTGTAATACAAGTTTCTCAATCTGTTTCCTGTACTTCATCTCACTATTGTTGTTGTTGATCAGCCAACAACAGTGGTATAATTTGTAAACTTAAAGATTGAGATAGCGTTGTACTTAGCCGTGCAGCTATTTGTATACAGGGAGTAGAGCAAGGGACTGAGCACAAAACACTGAGGGGCAGCAGTGTTGGGGGTCAGGTTGAAAGAAATGTTATGGCCAGTTCTAGCCAACTGGGGTCTGTTGGTGAAGATGTCCAGAAGTCAGTTTCATATGGAGGCCCCAAGGCCAAGGTCCAATAGTTAAAACATTATCTGATGCGGTTTTATGGTGTTGAAGGCTGTGTTAGTCAATGAATAACATCCTGATATAGATGATCTCATTGTAAAGATGATTCAGAGTTGAACGTAGTGCAAGAAAGATGGCATCCTCCATTAAACTATTTTCACTGTATGCAAATTACAAGGGGTTAAGCTTGCCTGGAAGACGGACACATATGTGGGTTACTACCAATTCTTGATAATGGTTGATGTTAGAGCTACTGGGTGGTAGTCATTGAAGCAGGTCTCGTCATTTTTATTGGCAATTGGAATGGAAATGTTGTTAAAGCAGAATGCTTGGTCTCAACAATGTAAAGGAGACCCCACTGGAAGCATCACATTTAGCATGACTTTAGAGGAGGTGCACCTGAACCTCTATCTCACCTGGAAGGGCTCCTGTGGTTGCAGGTGAAGGTACTGGGGAGAAGGCGGTTGGGTAGGAAGGGATGAGTAAACCAAAGACGCAGAGGGAGCAGTCTCTATGAAAAGCACAAAGGGGTAGGGATGGGGAGATGTGACTGGTGGTGGGATCACGATGATACTGGCTGAATTATTGGAGAATGACGTGATGGATGTTGCGCTGGTGGCATGAAAGATAAGGACCAGGGGAACTATTGGTGCTCTGACTGGAGGGGGGGGGGAAGAAGTGTAGAACTGTGGGATACAGAGACGACACTGATGTGGGCTCCACACATAACATGGGGAGAAATCACATGTACTAGATAAAAAAGGACATCTCAAATGTCCCAGAGTGGAAAGCCCAATTTTGGGAGCAGATTCAACACAGAGAGATAAATTGAGATTCGGGGATGATGGAAGAGTCATTAAGATAACTGAGGGAGTACGTGGGTTTGTAGTAGATAGTCCCCAGTGACAGTAACAGAGAGATCGAGAAAGGGGAGACGTGTCAGAGGAAGTTCAAGTGAATTTGAAGGCATGTTGGAAGTTAGTGGTGAAGTGAATTAAATCATAGAGTTCTGCAAAGTGTATATTTAGAACAAGGACTGTTCGACAAACAACAAAAAGACAGACATAGCTGTGGCCTATGCTTGTGCCTATTGGAGAGGAGTCACAAGGGAAGTTTTTGAGCTGAGGACAAATTCCATCAGGTGGAAAAGAGGGTTAGGAGAGTGTAGAATATAGTAGAGTCCTGGTGGGGAATGGATGTGCAAAGGGACTTGACATCCATGGTAAAGATGATGGATGCCCAGGAATTTAAAGTTATTGAAGTGCTGAAAAACATACAAGATGTCTTTGATGTATGTTAGAAGGGACTGGATATGGGGCAACAAGATAGAATTGAGGTATTTGCGGAAGAGTTTGGTGAGGCAGAAGCAGGCAGATAGAAACGGTCTGCCAGAGCAGTCCTGCTTGAGGATTTCAGGAAGGAGATGGCAACGGGCAGTATAAGGTTGGGGAACTATATGGTTAGAGGCTGTGGAGGGATGATCGTCAGAGGTGATGAGATTTGATGATCTGGGATATGGTGGCCTGGTGTTCGTCTATGGGGTCATGGTCAAGAGGTAAGTATGACGAGGTGACTGAGAGCCAATGTCAGCACAGTGGAGGTCAGCTTGCCAGACTGCAATGCGTTCAGACGGGTGAAATCGGAATGGGTAATGGATTAAGTCATGACAGTTGATGTCATGCCAGCAGTGGAAACAAAAAGGTCCAAAGAAGGTTGAAGGCTGGCAGGGGGAGTCCATGAAGAGGAGGAAAATTGGAGATGGGAGAAGGGGTCATCACTGGGAGGCAAGGATCCTTGCCAGACAAATGGGCCTGGAGGCAGAAGTGATGGAAGAAGAGCTCGGCGTCATGACAGCATTGGAAATTGTTGGGCTGCGGGTGTAGGGGTACAAAGGCAAGGCCTCTGCTGAGGACATCCCATCCTGCATTGGAGAATGAGAGGTTGCGGAGATGGGAAAGACCTGACAGGAAGGAATTAAGACTGGAATCAAATCCAGGCTCTGAGGGCAGTGGGCCCCGAGGGGTACAGTGGAGGACAGTGGGAGCTCAAATGGGAGGGAGGAGTGTATGAGGTGGTGCAGGAGTAGGGGGTAGTGGCCTGGCTAGCATTGGGGAAGGGCAGCAGACATTAAGAAACTCAGTTTGAAGGCAACTGGAGATAAAGTAGGACCCAAAGATATGAAATGAATAATGCACAAGAGTCAATTTTTGACACCGTGGAGTGGGCCAGTCCACCTGCATGTTTCTTGTTTTGTTAAGTAAATTCTGTAACTAAAGACCATGAGATTATTGATTCTACAACAAATGTTGTTCATTTTAAACCAGCAATAAATTCAGTATAACAAAAACTTAACAAAACCATCACCACTCCTCCACATGTGACTCTTTTTAAGAAGTTATTAGCTCATGGATGACCTCGGCTGCCAGTGAGAAGGATTTTCACAAGATCTATTGTTTTGTACAAGCCCAGGCCCAGAAGGTGCATTCTAAAATAGTTTTGCTTCTGAAAAGAACGCCATTGCAAAATCCATATCATATTGTTCCTTAATCCCTCTTCATTTGTTCCCTTTGTACAGCCCAACAAAATATCTAAACCCCAATGCAGAAGAGTCTCATTGTGCCAGATAATATTATTTACAATGAGAGAAATTAACAGAAGTAAGACTGATTTTGCAATAATGCAAGTACATACGACAAGACCAGCAGTTTTCCATTGAGCTATTTCACCCACGGTCTTGAGATAACACGGGGTCAAAGTCTCATAAAGTAATAGGGAGTGGAGAAAAGTTTGCTATTAATTAGAAACACTCAACACATCAGAGATTTAAGAAAATATGGAAACGCCTTAAGGGCATATTGTTTCATTCATTATATAACTTTAACTTAAGAAACAGTTTCACCTTCTTTTAAGGTCCATTTGATCTCCCCAGTCCGTTTACTGACAGCATGCAGATTCCCATCAAGAGTGGATATGAACAGCAGGGTTTCTGGCAGAGTCACTGTACTGGCAGCACACTGATAAAACACAAAGGGCAATTATTATCAAAATTTAAAAGGGGAAAATAATAAATTAAAAGCCATCAGAAGGGACCTACAAAAGAAACATGATACAAGTTAGGATGAAGGGCCTGTTTCCATGCTGTAAGACTGTGACAGACTGTAGAAAGGGTGCAATTGCTCTGGAAAGGATCCAGGGGCGATTTATGAACATATTGGCGGGGCTTGAATTTTTTTTTCACTTTGAAGAAAGATTTAATAACTGGGATTGTATTCTCTGTGGCAACGGAGGTGAAGAAAATACTTAGTTGAGGTGAATAATATTATGAGAATAGGACCTGTTTCGCTTAACAAAGAGTGTAAGAAGGAACTGCATATGGTGGTTTAAATTGAAGATAGACACTAAAAGCTGGAATAACTCAGCAGGACATGAGGCATCTCTGGAGAGAAAGAATAGGTGATGTTGAGACCTTCAGATTGAAGAGGTTGAAAACCAACCATAAAACACAATGACTGGAGATGTGTGTTGTCCAACTAAGGGCAGAAATTATAATCATGTGTTCATCTTTATTGACGTGACACCATAATAAATATATTACAGAAAAAATAATTTAATGGGGTGGCACGGTGGCGCAGCGGTAGAGTTGCTGTCTTGCAGCACCACAGACCCAGATTTGATCCTGACTACGGGTGCTGTCTGTACAGTATTTGTACATTCTCCTTATGACCAAACGGTTTTCTCTGGATATTCCGGTTTCTCCCACATACGAAAGAAGTGCAGGTTTGTAGGTTAATTGGCTTCTGTAAATTGTCCGTGGCATGTAGGAAACAACTGGTGTAAGGTGCATTGCTGGTCGGTGTTGACTTGGTGGGCCGAAGGGCCTGTTTCCATATATATATATATATGTTTTACATATATATCTTAATTTCATTGAACTATATACGGTTGAATATGTGGCATTATTTTCGTCTTGTTTCTATAGTCAAAGGGTAAGGTTGATTGATTTATTTGTGCAGAACAGTGAGGGAAGTCCAACTCCTCTTGCCTTTTTTCTAGGTTTTTGTTTCTCTATATATATGCATAACAGCATGAATTGCAGGAAGATTGTTCCCGATGTTGGGGACGTCCAGGACAAGGGGTCACAGCTTAAGGATAAGGGGGAAATCCTTTAGGACCGAGATGAGAAGGAATTTTTTCACACAGAGAGTGGTGGGTCTCTGGAATTCTCTGCCACAGAGGGTAGTTGAGGCCAGTTCATTGGATATATTTAAGAGGGAGTTAGATGTGGCCCTTGTGGCTAAGGGGATCAGAGGGTATGGAGAGAAGGCAGGTACGGGATACTGAGTTGGATGATCAGCCATGATCATATTGAATGGCGGTGCGGGCTCGAAGGGCCGAATGGCCTATTCCTGCACCTAATTTCTATGTTTCTATGATAATAACGAATGAACAACAAAATCTTGCAGAAGCACCACTGCATGCCAGATATTTGTACATTTTGTTTTAAAAGTGACACAATTTTCTTCTTATTGTGGGACAATTACTTGTGGGGCATAGATCTGTGCCTGGCACCCATTCTTGAAAATTTTGGTTATGTGACTAGATTTTCTTACGTGAAGTAGACCAAAAACATTGACAAAATGATCCCATTTGCGCAGCAGCATAGTGCAAGATTTGCAACTGAACCAGACATGAGCTCAATTAATAAAATAATAAAATAAAATAATAAAAATGCATAAAATGTCTATAATTTACAACAAAATCTCAATTTGAATTATTCCAGAGGCATATCAGAATCTTTTGATTAATGATACAGCTAATGAACTAGGGGTAACTAGGAACCTGTGGTTTACAGGTAAATTATTATGATGAGTTATTTTCAGTCTTTTCACTAAAACAATGTCCTCGTTTACTCATAACTAATGCACATATAACATTTACAGCATGGAAACAGGCCATCTCGGCCCTTCTAGTCCGTGCCGAACACTTACTCTCACCTAGACCCATCTACCTACACTCAGACCATAACCCTCCATTCCTTTCCCGTCCCTATACCTATCCAATTTAATTTTAAATGATAAAGACGAACCTGCCTTCACCACTTCCACTGGAAGCTCATTCCACACAGCTACCACTCTCTGAGTAAAGACGTTCCCCCTCATGTTGCCCCTAAACTTTTGTCCCTTAATTCTCAAATCAAGTCCTCCGATTTGAATCTTCCCTACTCTCAATGGAAAAAGCTTATCCACGTCAACTCTGTCTATCCCTCTCATAATTTTAAAGACCTCTATCAAGTCCCCCCTTAACCTTCTGCGCTCCAAAGAATAAAGACCTATCTTGTTCAACCTTTCTCTGTAACTTAGGTGCTGAAACCCAGGGAACATTCTAGTAAATCTCCTCTGTACTCTCTCTATCTTGTTGACATATTTCCTATAATTTGGCGACCAGAATTGTACACCATATTCCAGTATTGGCCTCACCAATGCCTTGTACAATTTTAACATTACATCCCAACTTCTATACTCAATGCTTTATAAAGGACTGCACACCAAAAGCTTTCTTTACCACCCTATTTACATGAGATTCCACCTTCGGGGAACTATGCACAGTTATTCCTAGATCCCTCTGTTCAACTGCATTCCTCAATTCGCTACCATTTACGTCCTATTTTGATTTGTCCTGCCAAGATGTAGCACCTCACACTTATCAGCATTAAACTCCATCTGCCATCTTTCAGCCCACTCTTCCAAACAGCCTAAATCTCTCTGTAGACTTTGAAAATCTACTTCATTATCCACAACACCACCTGTCTTAGTATCATCTGCATACTTACTAATCCAATTTACCACACCATCATCCAGATCATTGATGTATATGACAAACAACAGTGGACCCAACACAGATCCCTGAGGCTCCCCACTAGTCACAGGCCTCCAACCTGACAAACAGTTATCCTCCATTACTCTCTGATATCTCCCATTCAACCATTGTTGAATCCATCTTGCTACTCCACTATTAATACCCAAAGATTGAACCTTCTTAATCAACCATCCATGTGGAACCTTGTCAAAGGCCTTACTGAAGTCCATATAGACAACATCCACTGCTTT